>CM023536.1:30447640-31091514 GCA_013350335.1 Chimonanthus salicifolius
ATATTGATAACTTGAAAATCCGGGGTATTACAGTTCGTGATTGTCTTCATTGACGATATTCTGGTTTACTCCGCCTGTCAGGAGGAGAATGCTGAGCATCTGAAGATAGTCCTAGACACACTGAAAAAGAACCAGTTATATGCCAAAGCAAGCAAGTTCGAGTTCTAGAGATCTGAGGTCAACTTCTTGGGGTACGTCATATTAGCAGGAGGAATAGTTGTGGACCCGGCTAAAGTGGCAGTGGTTAGAGACTGGAAAGCTCCAAAGAATGTGTCCGAAATCCACAGTTTTCTAGGACTGGCTGGCTACTATCGAAATTTATTGTGGACTTTTCCAAGATGCTTCAGGAGAAGGACTTGGGTGCTCTCTCACTCAAGGTCATCATGTGGTGGCATATGGTTCAAGGCAATTGAAAATCCATGAACGCAACTATCCTACTCGTGATCTGTAACTAGCTATAGTGGTCCTCGCTCTCAAAAGCTGGAGACACTATCCATACGGTGAGAAATTTGAGGTGTTTTCAGACCATAAGAGCTTAAAATATCGTTCGATCAAAAGGAGATCAATTTGAGGCAACGCAGATGGATGGAGTACTTGCAAGTCTATAAATTTGCACTATGATATCACCCTAGCAAGGCAAACAAAGTGGCGGATGCCCTCAGCCGCATTTCATATGCAATTGTGGCTAGTCTGATTATGAAAGAATGGGAAATGCTGACGATCATCCGAGAGTTCAATTTGCACATCAAAAATGTGGGAGCATGTATAATCTAATGGTATAGTCCAGTATGGTTTCCAAGATTGAACAAGAGCAGCGGACAGATCCTGAAGTGGCAGAAATATAGGCCAAGATGTTGACTGAAGAGGTCATACCAGAATGAGAATTACGACCTGGACAAGGTCTCTTATTCCAAGGCAGGACATATGTACCTCAAGGCTGTAAGAGAGAGTTGTTGACAGAAGCTCATGTAATGCCCCGAAATTTGTAAATCAATATATAAGTGGATATTATTTATTTTAATGATGGAAATTGAGAATTTTAATGGAATAAATATTAAGTGGATCAAAATATGGACAATGGACCAATTATGGCCCAATTGGACCATGGATTGGATGAAATTCATTTAATGGGTCAATAATGATTAATTGGGTCAAGAATGGTCAAATTGGGCCCAATACCATTTGGGACCCAATGGGTCAAGCTAATGTAAGCTCTAAGGTAAATGGGTAAGGGTGAATTTAATTGGGCCATGGGCCCAATGGTGATCCAATAGTTGAAATGGATTTAATTAAATCATCTAAGTTGGAATTCATTTAAAACCTAAGTGACATAGCCGAATGGGGCCCACCTTCACCTCACCAAGTGAGGTGGCGTGTGGACCAGAGATTGGTGGGGCCGGCCACCAGGTTGAATTGGTCAACCATGGGTATGTATGAAGGCAATTTAAGCAAATGGAATTAAGTTCAAGTGGGAATTAATTAACTTAACCTAATGATCCAATTAATTAGTTAATTAAGCTAAGTTAAAATGGTGGTCAAATGGGTCAAACGGTGGAAGACCAAAACACCTCATTCCAAGCTTAAGAGAAAAAAAAAATAGACTCTGATTTTCGATGAAAAGGGCGGGTGGTACGTTGGTATCAGAGCCGAAATCAGAAGAATGAATCTCTCGAGTATGATTAAGACGGTTTCACGTCTCACTGACGATAAGAATCCCAACTGACCGACACTTCGGAGTCCGCTGCACGGGGGCCCGGTTAATTTACTTCGATTGACTCAGACTGAAGCGTTCAATCTGAGAACAACGTTTGACAAAAAGGAATGATAGCAAGGGGAAAAAAAATCACTTTAAGTTGGAATTATCAAACGTAGCAAAATAGGAAAATCTCCCCGATTTCCCTGTATTAAAAAGGAACATTTGATATTTGGGAAGTTTTCCCTCAAACCAAGTG
Organism: Chimonanthus salicifolius; assembly: GCA_013350335.1. Taxonomy (NCBI): domain Eukaryota; kingdom Viridiplantae; phylum Streptophyta; class Magnoliopsida; order Laurales; family Calycanthaceae; genus Chimonanthus; species Chimonanthus salicifolius. Next base: position 30,449,593 of record CM023536.1, read on the forward strand.
TGCTTATTTGGTAATTTCCCCCAAAATGAGAAACAATACTTAGGAAGTCTTTCCCCCCAAAACAAAGTATGTTTACTTAGCATTTTCCCCAATTTGAAAAGGAACTAAGTCAATAAATGTTTTTCAATGACTTAGGAAAATGCCTCCGAAGAGAAGAACCTGACGAAACCCACGGGTAGAGAAGAGGTAACACCACCTCGTCAGGAGGAGGAGACCGAGCCACCTCATCGAGAGGATGGACAAAATAGCATGAACATACCTGTTGTGCCTCCCTAATTGAAGGAATAGTTTCAAGCGGTGGTCACCTCTGTCCTGCAACAGCACTAGAATGGGGATGCGACCACCAGTGACTCCAACAAACGGAATATGGTTAGAGATTTCCAGCAACAGCGCCCTCCTTACTTCAGGGGAAAAGAAGGGGCTGTCGGAGCAGAACATTGGTTGAAGGAGAGCAATCAAATCTTGAATCTACTCGAAATTTCTAGTCATACTGACAAGATTTTACTGGCTACGTCTCAACTGATTGAGGATGCCGACAATTGGTGGGAGGTTTGTAGAAAAGTAGCAATCACTTGTACCGAAAGGGCAAAGGATTGCCATGACATGGGAAGGGTTCTCAGCCACCTTTCTAGAGCAGTATTCCCGAAAAAAGGAAAGAGAGCACAGACTGAAGCCTTTTAATCATTGGTGCAAGGCAATATGACGGTGGCTGAATATCACAGGGAATTCCTAAGGCTATCCGTCTATGCATATTATATGGTGGATACCGAGCATCGGAGGGGCCCGTAAGTTTGAACGGGGACTTCGGCCAAGTATCAGGGCCAAGGTAACAATATTCAAGGCAGCCACAATGGCTAAGGTGGTCAGCAGGGCCACTATAGTAGAGCGGGAGTTGAATGACTTGGCGCGGCCTGACAAAAGCCAAGGGCAAAGTGGGCGGGGCACATTTCAACCCAACAAGAGGTTTCCGCGCGAATTTTAACAGACCCTCGCTCTCCACTGGATCTACAGGGGCTTTTGCCCCAATCAGCCCTCCCCATCAGCATCAGTCACCCAGGTTCCACGGGGTGGGAACACTTGCTATCAGTGTGGCCAGCAGGGTCACTTCAAGAGAGAGTGTCCACAGATCAGCCGGCCCTCTCACTTTAGGGGTTTCTTCCGCCCTCCAGTTAGACCAGCTCAGTCACGAGGAGGCAGAGCATACAACCAAGAGGGGCGGCCGACAAACCCTACAGGATCTGGACGGCTTTTTACCATACCTTCTCCAGTAGCGGTGGATCGCTCGGTGATTCAAGGTATGGTCGTAGTTGGTAGTTCTTATGCTGTTACATTATTTGATTCTGGAGCTTCACATTCATTTATATCTGCTGCATTCATATCTGCTACGGGCACATTAGTACAAAACCTGTCCACATCACTTACCATTCTATCCCCCGTCGGAGACACATCTTTGGGACTCATATGTACGGCATTGAACACTGAACTCGCGGTATTCAGATTCGAGTTCAACTATTTGGTAATCGATATGGTTGAGTACGATCGATATAGTTGAGTACGATGTTATATTTGGCATGGACTGGTTGGCTACATTCCAGGCCCATATTGATTGCCATCTTCATAGGGTGATATTTTGGTCACCCGAGGGAAAGCGGTATATAGTACGTGCTGACAGACAAGGCATCCCTAGAAGGCTGCAAGAGGAATTGAACCATCTTGCCTTGAACAACCTCAGATTAGATAGGGCACAAATAACTGAACTTCCGGCAGTAGTAGCAGATTATGACGATGTATTCCCAACAGAGCTCCCTGGTTTGCCACCCAAAAGGGAGATAGACTTTGAGATCAAGTTATACTCCGGCGCCGCTCTAGTGTCATTGCCTCATTATAGAATGGCACCAGCTGAGATGACTGAGCTGAAGAAGCAGATTGATGAACTGCTTAGACTGGGTTTTATTCGGAACAACACATCCGCATGGGGAGCCCCAGTATTATTTGTGAAGAAGAAAGATGGTACCCTTCGGATGTGTGTGGACTACAAGAAATTAAACCAGCTGACTGTCCGGAACAAGTATCCCCTACCCAGGATTGATGATCTGTTTGATCAACTTAGGGGTTCCTCTCACTTCTCCAAGATTGATCTAATGTCCGAGTACCATCAAATCCGGGTTATGGAGGAGGATATAGAGAAGACAGCTTTCAGGACACGGTATGGTCTACATGAGTATGTAGTCATGCCATTTGGACTCACAAATGCACCAGCTGTGTTCATGGACCTGATGAATAGGATATTCCGTCCTTACTTGGATCAGTTTGTGATTGTATTCATTGATGATATTCTGATCTATTCCAAGAGTCAGGAGGAACATGCCGAGCACCTGCGGATAGTCCTGGACACCTTGAGGAAGAACCAGTTGTATGCTAAAGCTCGCAAGTGTGAATTCTGGCTATCTGAGGTCAACTTCTTGGGGCACGTTATATTACAGGAAGGTATAGCCGTGGACCCGGCTAAAGTAGCGGCAGTGAAGGAGTGGAAAGCGCCGACGAATGTGACGGAGATCCACAGTTTTCTAGGATTGGCCGGTTACTATAGGAAATTCATAATGGACTTCTCCAAGATTGCAGCTCCACTTACCCGACTCACTCAGAAAGGAGTCAAATTTGAGTGGTCAGATCTGTGCAACCGGAGATTTGAGGAGCTAAAGGAGAGGCTTACAACCGCTCCTATTTTGATCTTGCCAGAAAGAGGTAAAAATTATGAGGTATACTGTGATGCCTCAGGTGAGGGACTGGGGTGTACACTTAGTCAAGGTAATCGTACGGTGGCGTACGGATCAAGACAGTTGAAAATTCATGAACGCCACTATCCCACACATGATCTGGGGCTAGCAGCAGTAGTCTTCGCTCTCAAAAGCTGGAGACACTACCTTTAAGGTGAGAAGTTTGAGGTGTTCTCAGATCACAAGAGCCTGAAGTACTTATTTGATCAGAAGGAACTCAACATGAGACAGCGCAGATGGATGGAATATCTGGCTGATTATGAGTTCGCACTCAGGTATCATCCTGGCAAGGCAAACAAAGTGGCGGATGCCCTCAGCTGCATGTCACATGCGACAGTAGCCAGTTTGATCAGGATGGAATGGGAGGTATTGAATACCATTAGAGAGTTTAAACTCTACCTCAATAATCATGGGACCATATATAACCTGATCATACGATCCAACATAGTCTCCGAGATTGAACGGGAGCAACGGACAGATCCAGAGGTGGAGGAGATATGGACTAGGATGTCTATCGGTGAGGTTGTACCAGAGTGGGAATTACGACCAGGACAGGGTCTTGTGTTTCGAGGCAGGACATATGTGCCTAAGAGCTGCAGAAGAGAGTTGTTGATTGAAGCACATCAAACCAAGCTCTCTATCCATCCGAGCAGCACCAAGATGTATCATGATCTTAAGAGGCACTATTGGTGGCGGGGACTCAAGAGAGATGTAGCAGATTTTGTTGCTCGTTGCCTAACTTGCCAATAGGTTAAGGCGGAACATCAGAAACCACGGGGTTTACTTGCACCCTTGCCAGTGCCAGAGTGGAAGTGGGAGCACATATCCATGGACTTCGTAGCAGGGTTGCCAAGGTCATCAAAGGGCAATGATTCGATATGGGTCGTAGTGGACCGGTTGACTAAGTCTGCACATTTCCTTCCCATCAAGATGACAGATTCATAGGAGACCTTGGGTCGACGGTACATCCGGGATATCATCAGACTACATGGTATTCCCCAGACTATTGTGTCCGACAGGGATGGCCGATTCACCGACAGAGTATGGCAGGGCATGCAGTCGGTTATGGGGACCGACATATTGACTAGCATAACATTTCATCCACAGACTGATGGACAGTCGGAGAGGACAATACAGACACTAGAGGATATGTTGAGAGCATGTATGCTAGACTTCAAGGGCGGATGGGAGGATCATTTGCCACTGGTGGAGTTCTCTTACAATAACAATTACCAGGCAAGCCTCCAGATGGCTCCGTTTGAAGCCTTATGTGGCAGGCCGTGTAGATCACCGGTGTGTTGGACAGAGGCCGGTGAGCCTGTGCTGATTGGACCGGAGTTGGTTGCGGAGACTACAGCGTAGATCAAGTTAATACGGCAACACCTACTCACTGCGCAAAGCCGTCAGAAGAGTTACGTCGACAAGAGGAGAAGGTTCCTCGAGTTTGAGGTGGGAGACTTGTTGTTTTTGAAAGTCTCACCACAGAAGGGGCACATGAGGTTCGGGAAGAAGGGGAAACTGTTGCCTAGATTTGTGGGGCCGTTTCCGATCCTAAAGAGGGTGGGAGGGGATAGCTTATCAGTTGGTGCTTCCTCCACAGTTATCATCTTTACATGATGCATTCCATGTGTCCATGTTAAGGAAGTACAACCCCGATCCTTCTCATGTGTTGAATGTTCAAGACATCGATGTACAAAGCGATGTGACATATGTGGAGAAGCAGGTCAGAGTGATCGGGAGCGAACAAAGCATGTTGCGGAACCGCGCCATTCAGCTCTTCAAGGTGGTATGGGAACGACATGGCAATGAAAAAACCACCTGGGAACTTGAGTCGGCGATGAGAGCCGCTCATCCGGAGCTCTTTGCATGAGATGTTTTGAAACTCTACTTCGCTCGAATTTTTGGGACGAAAATTTCAAAAGAGGATTGTATTGTAATGGCCCGGAATTTGTAAATCAATATATAAGTGGATATTATTTATTTTAATGATGGAAATTGAGAATTTTAATGGAATAAATATTAAGTGGATCAAAATATGGACAATGGACCAATTATGGCCCAATTGGACCATGGATTGGATGAAATTCATTTAATGGGTCAATAATGATTAATTGGGTCAAGAATGGTCAAATTGGGCCCAATACTCATTTGGGACCCAATGGGTCAAGCTAATGTAAGCTCTAAGGTAAATGGGTAAGGGTGAATTTAATTGGGCCATGGGCCCAATGGTGATCCAATAGTTGAAATGGATTTAATTAAATCATCTAAGTTGGAATTCATTTAAAACCTAAGTGACATAGCCGAATGGGGCCCACCTTCACCTCACCAAGTGAGGTGGCATGTGGACCCAGAGATTGGTGGGGCCGGCCATCATGGTTGAATTGGTCAACCATGGGTGTGTGTATGAAGGCAATTTAAGCAAATGGAATTAAGTTCAAGTGGGAATTAATTAACTTAACCTAATGATCCAATAATTAGTTAATTAAACTAAGTTAAAATGGTGGTCAAAGGGGTCAAAAGGTGGAAGACCAAAACACCTCATTCCAAGCTTAAGAGAAGGAAAAAAAAAAACGTTGGCTAGTGGTGATGGGTCAAAAAGCATGGAAAATATCTTGTGCTTGGTTGGTGGAGAATTTATGGTTGAATATGAATTAAGTAACCTTGGGATAAGATGGGTTTTCATCTTATCCCATCCTCATTTCACTCTTTCCTCTCTTTCCCTCCCTCATGGCCGTCCCACACTAGGAAGAGAAAGAAGAAGAAAAACTTAGAGGAAGAAGAGAAGAAAAGAGAGGGAAGTGCAAGGATAAGCCATCACACCAGGGTCAAGACTAGGTGCCTTCTTTCTCATCTCCATCCTCTCTTCTCTCTCTCTCTCTCAAATCAAACCCTAGCATGGCCGAACCCAAGCTTGGAGGTTGTCATCATTGATCAAGCATCCTAGCCGACCAACAAAGGAGAGGAAGAAGAAAGGAGGCCAAGGAGTCCGACGGGAGCAAAGAAAGTCGGAGGAGACGACGGATTGTAAGTATTTTCTAAAACAAGATATTTGGATTTTTCTTAGGGTTTTAAGAGGCTATGAAATCCATTTCTTGGATTTAGAGGTGGCCAAATCATGGCCTTGGATCTCAAATCCATCAAATGAAGGGAGGAAAGATGGGCCAACCTTAAAGGGGTAAATTGGGGTTAAGAAAAAAAATAAATAAATGCATTAAGGACATTGGTATTAAGAATTGTTTTAAGCATGGATGTGTGTTAGAATAGAAGGAAAACATGAGCCATAGGGTTCGGCCATGTAGTATGGCCGAACCCCATGGTAGAGAATTGATTAATTTATTAGGGTTTATAACAATGGAAGCATCGAGAATGATTTAGGGTTTTGAGTTGATAGTGCTTAAATGTAGGTAATTTTTGAAGACGTTTTTTTTATGATGGAATCCATGGATGAATGTAAATGTTTTTATGGTCTAAAATGGCACCAATGAATAATGAACCCTATGGTGATGTTTAATAATTTTAATGGGGGTGGAAAGATGGAATGATGATGGATGTAAAAGAATGGAAAAATAAATGGGAAATGTTGGTGGTGTTGATGGACCAAAATGGACCTAATGTTGTTAGTTGTAATGGGAATGTGGCTAAGTTAATAGACTTTAATGTGATTAAGGATGATGATTCAAATGTGTAAATAGGCCAAAGAAAGAATGGGGTACAGACATCATGGGTTCGGCCATGGTGTATGGCCGAACCCATGACCCATTTGTGGGTAAACTTATGGAGTAAATTTGGTATTATGCATGTGAGAAATGAATGAGGATTGGAGTGTTTAAATGGCTGATTTCTAGTGTTGTTATGTCATGGTTAATGAGACATCAATGGACCCATGTTGTGAACCAATTAAGGACTATGATTAAAGTGTATGCATATGGATTAATTAATGGGGATTAGATTAAGTAAATGGCTTTTTTTTTTTTAGTAATTTTTATGTCATGGTTGATGGGTCATGAATGGATCCAAGTCTATGATCAATTATGGACTTAATTAGGCATGGATGAATGAGTGATTAACCATGGAAAAAAGGTAGTGGCAAAACCGTAATTATGGGCCAAAATGAAGGACATGGGTTCGGCCATGATACATGGCCGAACCCCATGGGGGATGAACTTGGACTTAGACGTTTTTATGATGACCTTAGGTGTGTTTTATGAAACCTAGGTTGGCTGGATTTTAAACTCACAAATTAAAGTATCTAATGGATTAAATGGGACCCACAAAACCTAAATAGTGACCGATTATTCATATGGACTTGAAAATGATTAATGGGCTTAGAAATAGTTAAAAATATGGACTGATTTGGTAATGTAAAAATAAGGTACTGGACATCGCAAACGGTGTGATCGGCTACCGGATTCGGGAACGGAAAAACGTAAAGACACTAGTCGGTATTCGGTAGGATTCCTACCTTTTTGTAAGCCATGGATTATGTGATGGTTTCTTTAATTTATTTTTGGAAATTATATGGTTTGTTTTATGATGGGTTTGTAAGATTATGATTTATATAACTTATATGGCATAATGCAAGGCTATGAATTATATGTTAAGTTATGAATTCTATATTAAGGCTATGGATTATACATATTACATAGCATAATGCATCTACATCTCATGCATGGCATGGGCAGGAAAATAATGAAACCGGAGTCCATGCTCCGTCGGGGCGACCAAAAAGCAGACATGGGGATATTTTGATATGCTGAGATATAACCGGAGTCCATGCTCCGTCGGGGCGACCGAGAAACAGACATGGGGATAGTTTGATATGTTATAACCGGAGTCCATGCTCTGTTCGGGGCGACCGAGAAGCAAACATGGGGATACCTTGACGAGGCCTTGCCATCAAGGGGGATATGACATCATGATGGTATGGTTGATGGGTGGGATGTAACGCCCGCCCCTTTTCACCGAAAATCAGAGTCTATTTTTTTTTTTTTACATAAAAGTGACAAAGGGCACGGACGTCACGACGCGGTTAAGTTCCGAGCTTCTAAAGCCTGGCCCTTAACTGGCCAACCCTACGCGTGCGTGGAACATAAATCCACGAGTACGGTTCACGCGTAGAAAGTAAGCTCGCAACACCTAAAAATCAATGCGGATGATAATAGACACTATCCTACCAATTTTCAGATAGCAGGGAAGAGATATCCATTAAATTGCTAAAATACCCTCATACCGTACTGTCCAAAATAATTTATAAAACATAGCAAGACATCTAAGTTATTACATTTCTGACAAGCTAAATTATATAAATACACATTTTCCCAAAATAAACTTAAACAAAATATTTAGTCCGCCTTCCCAAGCTCCTAAACTTGACTCCCGTCCTGTCCTTCCGTTCCGCCATCTCCTGCATCGTCAGCTAGGGTAGAAGTAGGGCGTTAGAACACGCGCCCAGTAGGACTCCAAGTAGGGCTAGCACATGGGTTAGCAATAACAGCATGCAGATAATATTATAGAAAAAAACCATGCACTTTGGGCAATGTCATGCAATGGGTGTTCTATGTCATGAATCCCACCCCTCAATCTCATCCTCATTCTACAATGTCCCTTTTTCAACCATCCATAGTGTCCCCAAATAAAATCCATACCATCATCGTGCTATGACCTTCTTGATGCAAAAGCCTCATCAAGATGCGGTCCACACTAGGCATCCCCCCTTTGATGGAAAAACCATCATCAAGGTATACCAATACATACAACATCTCCCTTGATGGAAAACCATCATCAAGGTATCATAATTACAAGAGTCCCCCCCTTGATGGCAAAGCCTCATCAAGGTATAATAATAACATATGTGAAATGTCCCCATGCTGTTTATCGGTCGCCACGACGGAGCATGGACTCCGGTTTCATTTCATCCTTCCCCTGTCATATGCCTCCCATGCCATGCATGAGATGTAGATGCCATATGCCATGTAATATATAAAATTCAATAGCAATAAAACCCATCTTAAAACAATTACAAGATTACCAACTAAATCAAAGGGAAACCATCCCACAATATTTAATCCAAAACCCATCATAAGCATTCACATAATTTCCAAAATAATTTAGAGTAAAACATCACATGATACATAATCCAAAACTTATCTTAAAGACAACCGCATGATTTCCAAAATAGATTAAAGAAAACATCACCCAAATCCATGGCTTACAAAAAGGTAGGAATCCTACCGAATACCGACCCGCGTCCTTTTACGTTTTCCGCTCGATAAACCCGGTCGCCGATCGCGGACCGCCTGCGATGTCCAGTACCTTATTACACATTCATCATTAGTCCATGTTTTAACCATTTCTAAGCCCATATAAAAAACCTGTCACTATTTAGGTTTTGTGGGTCCCATATAATCTATTAAACCTTTTACTCCCATAAGTCTTAAAATTTGGCCACCCTAGGCTTTATCAATCACTTATAAGGTTATTACATTAGATCCCCTAAGTCCATGATCAATTTCCATGGAATTCTTGAATTTGGCCACTAATTACGGTTTTGCCACTACCCCTTTTACATAAACAATTACTCATTCATTCATGCCTACCTAAGCCCAAAATTGATCCACAACTTAGGTCCATTAATGATCCCTAACCATGTTACAAGATCATTAAAAATCAACCCTTAACTTAGCCTCATTTCCATTGATTTAACACATGCAAAATTCCAAATTTGGCCTATAACATGACCTAAAATTGGTTCATGGGTTCGGCCATACACCATGGCCGAATCCATGATCCCTACTTCCCATTTTTTCTTGGGTCCATTTACATCATTTAGATCCAACATAAATCCTTTAAACCCATCATTTGATCACCATTAAGCATGTACTATCCTTAGTCCTTTTTTTTTTTTCCTTAACCCTATTTTTTTTCTCCATTAAGGTTTTACCCACTTTCCATTCCTTAAACCCTAACTAATTAAACCAAACACCTAAACACCCACCATGGGGTTCGGCCATGCTACATGGCCGAACCCTATGGCCCATGATTTTTTTATTCCAATCACCCAATTCCATGCTCAATTTAATAAATTACACAATGCACATACTACATTTACTTATTTCTTTTCCCTAACCCTAATTCATCCATTTAGGGTTTCCTCCACCTTCCATTCCTTCCATTTGATAGATTTAAAATCCATAGCATAAAATTATCTATCCACCATTAATTTCACAAAAATAAATTCCAATTCTTAAACCCTAAAAATCCAAAATTTCTTGTTTAAGAAATACTTACAATCCGTCATCTCCTCCGATTTCCGTCACTCCCGTCGGTCTCCTTAGCCTCCTCTCTCCTTCCTCTTGATCTTTGATAGGCCAGGACACTTGATCCATGGTGGCAACCCCCAACCTTAGGATCGGCCAAGGTAGGATTTAAATTGAGAGAGGGAAACGGAGAGATGATGAGAGGGGAGGGAAAAAACCTTAATCTTAGAGTGATTTCCCTCCAATTCTACTTCTTTCTTCTCTCCTTCTCTTCTCTTCTCTTAGTTCTCTTTCTCCCTTCACTTGAACATGGGATGGCAATGGAGAATGAGAATGGAGTGAAAATGAAGAGAGGATAAAAAAATGGGAAAGAAACTCAAGATTTATCCCCATTTTTCTTTACATTAAAGACCCCATCAACCCCAAGATATTTAAAAGATCTTTTATTTACTTTATGGTGGTGGTTTAGATAACCACCACCAAGTCCAACGTGTTTCATACTTGAGGTGGGGATGAGGTGGGTTTTCACCTCTTGGCCCCACTTTGACCACTTTCAACCACCACTTTAAATAATTTAATTATTTAATTACTTATATAATTACCTTAGGTTAATCCATTTGTACTTAACCTAACTCCATTACTCCACCCATGGTTGACTAAATCAACCATGGTGGCCGGCCCCACCAAACTTTGGCCCACATGCCACCTCACTTGATGAGGTGGAGGTGGGTCCCACTTGGCCACATCACCTTGGTTTAATTCCACATAACTTAGGTGATTTAAATTTTATTAAGCCCACTACAACCAATTGGATCATCATTGGGCCCATGGCCCAATTACATTTCCATCTTACCCATTTACCTTAGAGCTTAACCATCTTGACCCATTGGGTCCCAAATGGGTATTTGACCCAATCTGACCATTCTTGACCCATTTAACCCTCATTGCCCCTTTAAATGAATTTAAATCAACTCCATAGTCCATTGGGCCATACTTGGGCCTTTGTCCAAATTTTGGCCCATTTACTCTTTACTTCACCAATTTTCCAATTTCCATCACTAAAATAACTTATATCCACATTTTTGTTAACTTATAAATTCCGGGCCCTTACAATACGATCCTCTTTTAAAATTTTCGTCCTGAAAATTCAAGCAAAGTAGAGGTTCAAAACATCTCACACAAAGAGTTCCGGATGAGCAGCTCTCATCTCTGATTCGAGTTCCCAGGTGGTCTCTTCATTGCCATGTCGTTCCCATACCACCTTGACGAACGAAATAGCGCGGTTCCGCCGTACCCTTTGTTCGCTCCCGATCACTCTGATCGGCATCTCCACATACATCACGTCGCTTTGTACAACAACGTCTTGTACACTCGGGACATGCAAAGGGTCAGGGTTGTACTTTCCTCAACACGGACACATGAAAACACATCATGTAAAGATGATAACTGTGGAGGAAGCGCCTACTAATAAGCCACCTCCCCCACCCTCTTTAGGATTGGAAACGGCCCCACCATCTAGGTGACAGTTTCCCCTTCTTTCCGAATCTCATGTGTCCCTTCCGTGGTGAGACTTTCAAAAGCACCAAGTCTCCCACCTCAAACTCGGGGAAACTTCTCCTCTTGTCGGTGTAATTCTTATAACAGCTCTGCGCAGTGAGTAAATGTTGCCGTATAAATTTAATATGTGCCGTAGTCTCCGCAACCAACTCCGATCCAATCAGCGCAGGCTCACCGACCCCTGTCCAACGCACTGGAGATCTACACGGCCTACCATATAAGGCCTCAAATGGAGCCATCTGGAGGTACTGTTATTGTAGGAGAAGTCCACCAACAGCAAGTGATCCTCCGATCCACCCTTGAAATCCAGTATACCTGCTCTCAGCATATCCTCCAATATCTGTATTGTTCTCTCCGACTGTCCATCAGTATGTGGGTGGAATACTGTGCTAGTCAACACGTCGGTCCCCATAGCCGACTGCACGCTCTGCCATACTCTGCTATTGAATCGGCCATCTCTGTCGGACACAATAGTCCGGGGTACACCATGTAGTCCGATAATATTTCGGATGTACCGTCGACCCATATTGCATCGTTGCCCCTAGATGACCTTAGTAGCTCTGTTACAAAGCCCATGGCTACATGCTCCCATTTCCACTCTGGCACTGGTAAGGGTTTGAGTAAACCCGGTGGCTTCCAATGTTCCACCTTATCCTGCCAACAAGTTAGTGTAGCGAGCACAAACTCTGCCACATCTCTCTTGAGTCCATGCCACCACTAGTGCCTCTTAAGTTCATGGTACATCTTGGCGTTGTCCGGATGGGTAGAGAGCTTGGCTTAGTGTGCCTCAACCAATACTCCCTTCTGCAGATCTCAGGCACATATGTCCTACCTCGGAATAAAAGGCCCTGTTCCGGTCGTAATTCTTATTCCGGTACTACCTCACCTGCAAATATCTTGATTCATATCTCCATTTCTGGGTTTATTCGATGTTCCCGTTTAATTGTGTCAAGTACCTCTTAATTACATCAACATCACTCATATCAACCTATGAGTTTCATTCTTGCAGAATTTATTCTGTCTCACATTACCTCTTTTCTTCATAAACCCATTTGCAGCCTTATGTAAATTAATGTATCCTATTTCACTTTATTTGTTACGAAGACATTTCCCATACGTACTCCTTCAATACGTTCTTTCGTCTACTCTCTGTGTGAGTTAGTCTGCCAGTACGAGCATATACTCAAGTCCATTGTTGATTCCATTTTGACTAGGTTTCTAGCTTCACCCTCCTGGAATTCCATCGGCCAACTACAGAGTCAGGTGATCAGTCTCACTCGGCAGTCGCCCATAGTTTCCCATTCAAGTTTCACTAGACTCTTAACCTTTCCCTTAGGTCTATCTCTCAAAAGCAATCATACCTTTATTTGTATATAAGTCACTATGTGACTAACCCTTTTTGTTCATAACTCCTACAATATCAATACCCAACATCAATCCAAGTCATATAGATACTAATTTCCTACCCTTCTGGATTATTCCACATATTCATAGCTTCCTAACAATAGTGATACATCTAAGCTTACTTAGGTTATGTCATATAGTACCCATTCACCACTAAAACATTCACAAGTATTACAAATTTCACCAACCACCAAATTCCATCCTACATGCGTACGTTATCAATGGTTACCACATCATACGGTTCATATGCCTTCATTATCAAGCCACGTAGAATTGAAATTACACACAATCATCGAATAACATAACTCATGTGTAACAAGATCTTTCATCTCCATTCTCATCAAACAATAACTTGAGGTAACATAAGAAATAACATATTAAAAAGATCAAGTGATTCAACCTAATTATGATTAGGTTACCCTACCCCATTTACAACATACACCTAGAGATTTTGAAATAACAATCCTACTCATCCAAAGCAAGTCATCCCGATACATTCGAAGACCATCCATGACCATCCATAAATTCCTAAACTTGGAATTATCCATCAGCCCCACCTAGGTTTCCAACCAGACGCATTAACATATCACGGCCTCTTCATGCATACTACATATTCACAACTCACTGTACTTTATCAACTCATCATCATACACATAGTCTATAACACATCCTTGTTCCTCAATGACTATTCATTCCATACCACCAATTATCAAAGTAACATCATATAAACTCATTGCAACTATTGATAATTCACAATTTAGTAACATCATAGGGAATCCTCATGCAATCACTAAATAAAATATTTTCATAAGTTCATGGTCCATCATTCATTCATGCTTTTTAAGGCCGTAAACCCATTTCAAGGCCTATCATCACTCGTTCATAATCTCCACAACACATTGGGAGAATGCAATTGCATTATACATACAAGATTTTTTTTTTTTCATACAATATATTAGACTTTGCAAGTTAGACCCTTCACATTCTCCTCATAATATCATCTTCTCACGAGTTTCATGTGGCAAGTTAACCCATGCATTCCAGTCTCTTTCAAGTACATTGTTTATCCAACATCTCTCAAATGACACTTTGTTCACATGAGAACCTCTTATACCCCTTCACAAAGCGTTTACATCATCACCCATTATATGTCATAACATAAATCTCTTCACTTGGTCATGACAAATTATCAAACCACGGGTTATCACCAATATAAAAACCATTTCTAAAAGCCATTGTACCATCCCCCCCAAGTATACCCATATATCACATTATCAAATACTCCCCACCCTTTTTATTCACATTTATCTCTCTCATAAGCATATGCAACATATACCCCACATCAAAAGTTTATGCCTCTTATCCTCATTTGATGCATGTAGTTCATCATTGTACATTTTTTTTTCATACTCTTTCCTCACTTCATTACCTCATACACTCAACAATAAGAATTCAACACATGTATATTCACATGCACTCGAAATATAAGTATGCTTGTGCAATTTACTATCACACTTATTTCCTTCATTTAAAACCCCAAAATCATTAATTATCTTCCAATATAGGGACAGTTAGTCCTTTCTTTCCCGTGTCCATGTAGTCCACAAATCGGGCATACCACTTCAAGAGGGTAAGGATAGTATGTGCAGTTGTGCCCAACCTGGTTGCACAACTTGCGCATATAATCGGGTTCCATTTCCCCTACCGACTCTTTTATCATTGGAAAGTCTTCCATATTCTCCTCAGGAAGAGATGCTAAATCCTATTCATCTTCCTCGGGAGGTCCCTCCTGAATGTCCATGCTAACTTCTATATTGGAAGCAGACACCAGATCTATGAAATAGTTAGGGGTTCCCTTATCCCATAATTCCATACACTCCCCTTCATTTGACATACCTGTATTCATAGAATACAATTGGAACCCAAAAATCATCAACTGCAATTTCCAATAAAACCAATCTAGGCTTTGGGGAATTTCTTATGTATATCACAATGTATTTTGTTTGGGGAAAGTTGCCAAATAATCACACTTGTTTTTCCTTTGTTTCTTGGGGGGGAATCTCTAAATTCCTATTGTCTGTTGTTCAAAATGGGGATACCGGTGAAGTACATCCTACTTTGCTATGTCTGATAAATCTAGTACCGTTTCATCAATTTGGGGAAAAAACCCTAGATGTTTTCTCATTTCTGGGGAAGTAAACCCTATCTTGCTATGTTTTAATAAATCTCTCCTAGAATGAATCTTTCTTCCCTTGCTATCATTCCTTTTCGTCAATTATTGTTCTCAGATCAAACACTTCAGTTTAAGTCAATCGAAGTAAATTAACCCGGCCCCCGTGCAGCGGACTCCGAAGAGTCGGTCGGTTGGGATTCTTAGCTGCCAGTGAGACATGCAACCGTCTTAATCTTATTTCGCGAGATTCATTCTTCCGAATTCGCTCTGATACCAACTGTAACGCCCGCCCCTTTTCACCGAAAATCAGAGTCTATTTTTTTTTTTTTTACATAAAAGTGACAAAGGGCACGGACGTCACGACGCGAGTTAAGTTCCGAGCTTCTAAAGCCCGGCCCTTAACTGGCCAACCCTACGCGTGCGTGGAACATAAATCCACGAGTACGGTTCACGCGTAGAAAGTAAGCTCGCAACACCTAAAAATCAATGCGGATGATAATAGACACTATCCTACCAATTTTCAGATAGCAAGGAAGAGATATCCATTAAATTGCTAAAATGCCCTCATACCGTACTGTCCAAAATAATTTATAAAACATAACAAGACATCTAAGTTATTACATTTTCGACAAGCTAAATTATACAAATACACATTTTCCCAAAATAAACTTAAACAAAATAATTAGTCTGCCTTCCCAAGCTCCTAAGCTTGACTCCCGTCCTGTCCTTCCGTTCCGCCATCTCCTGCATCGTCAGCTAGGGTAGAAGTAGGGCGTTAGAACACGCGCCCAGTAGGACTCCGAGTAGGGCTAGCACATGGGTTAGCAATAACAGCATGCAGATAATATTATAGAAAAAAACCATGCACTTTGGGCAATGTCATGCAATGGGTGTTATATGTCATGAATCCCACCCATCAATCTCATCCTCATTCTACAATGTCCCTTTTTCAACCATCCATAGTGTCCCAAATAAAATCCATACCATCATCGTGCTATGACCTTCTTGATGGAAAAGCCTCATCAAGATGCGGTCCACACTAGGCATCCCCCCCTTGATGGAAAAACCATCATCAAGGTATACCAATACATACAACATCCCCCTTGATGGAAAACCATCATCATGGTATCATAATTACAAGAGTCCCCCCTTGATGGCAAAGCCTCATCAAGGTATAATAATAACATATGTGAAATGTCCCCATGCTGTTTATCGGTCGCCCCGACGGAGCATGGACTCCGGTTTCATTTCATCCTTCCCCTGTCATATGCCTCCCATGCCATGCATGAGATGTAGATGCCATATGCCATGTAATATATAAAATTCAATAGTAATAAAACCCATCTTAAAACAATTACAAGATTACCAACTAAATCAAAGGGAAACCATCCCACAATATTTAATCCAAAACCCATCATAAGCATTCACATAATTTCCAAAATAATTTAGAGTAAAACATCACATGATACATAATCCAAAACTTATCTTAAAGACAACCACATGATTTCCAAAATAGATTAAAGAAAACATCACCCAAATCCATGGCTTACAAAAAGGTAGAAATCCTACTGAATACCGACCCGCATCCTTTTACGTTTTCCGTTCGATAAACCCTGTCGGCGATCGCGCACCGCCTGCGATGTCCAGTACCTTATTACACATTCATCATTAGTCCATGTTTTAACCATTTCTAAGCCCATATGAAAAACCGATCACTATTTAGGTTTTGTGGGCCCCATATCATCTATTAAACCTTTTAATCCCATAAGTCTTAAAATTTGGCCACCCTAGGCTTTATCAATCACTTATAAGGTTATTACATTAGATCCCCTAAGTCCATGATCAATTTCCATGGAATTCTTGAATTTGGCCACTAATTACGGTTTTGCCACTACCCCTTTTATATAAACAATTACTCATTCATTCATGCCTACCTAAGCCCAAAATTGATCCACAACTTAGGTCCATTAATGATCCCTAACCATGTTGCAGGATCATTAAAAATCAACCCTTAACTTAGCCTCATTTCCATTGATTTAACACATGCAAAATTCCAAATTTGGCTTATAACATGACCTAAAATTGGGTCATGGGTTCGGCCATACACCATGGCCGAATCCATGATGCCTATTTTCCATTTTTTCTTGGGTCCATTTACATCATTTAGATCCAACATAAATCCTTTAAACCCATCATTTGATCACCATTAAGCATGTACTATCCTTAGTCCTTTTTTTTTTCCTTAACCCTAATTTTTTTCTCCATTAGGGTTTTACCTACTTTCCATTCCTTAAACCCTAACTAATTAAACCAAACACCTAAACACCCCTATGGCCCATGATTTTTTTATTCCAATCACCCAATTCCATGCTCAATTTAATAAATTACACAATGCACATACTACATTTACTTATTTCTTTTCCCTAACCCTAATTCATCCATTTAGGGTTTCCTCCACCTTCCATTCCTTCCATTTGATAGATTTAAAATCCATAGCATAAAATTATCTATCCACCATTAATTTCACAAAAATAAATTCCAATTCTTAAACCCTAAAAATCCAAAATTTCTTGTTTAAGAAATACTTACAATCCGTCGTCTCCTCCGATTTCCGTCACTCCCGTCGGTCTCCTTAGCCTCCTCTCTCCTTCCTCTTGATCTTTGATAGGCCAAGACACTTAATCCATGGTGGCAACCCCCAACCTTAGGATCGGCCAAGGTAGGGTTTAAATTGAGAGAGGGAAAGGGAGAGATGATGAGAGGGGAGGGAAAAAACCTTAATCTTAGAGTGATTTCCCTCCAATTCTACTTCTTTCTTCTCTCCTTCTCTTCTCTTCTCCTTATTTCTCTTTCTCCCTTCACTTGAACATGGGACGGCAATGGAGAATGAGAATGGAGTGAAAATGAAGAGAGGATAAAAAAATGGGAAAGAAACTCAAGACTTATCCCCATTTTTCTTTACATTAAAGACCCCACCAACCCTAAGATATTTAAAAGATCTTTTATTTGCTTTATGGTGGTGGTTTAGATAACCACCACCAAGTCCAACGTGTTTCATACTTGAGGTGGGTTTTCACCTCTTGGCCCCACTTTGACCACTTTCAACCACCACTTTAAATAATTTAATTATTTAATTACTTATATAATTACCTTAGGTTAATCCATTTGTACTTAACCTAACTCCATTACTCCACCCATGGTTGACCAAATCAACCATGGTGGTCGGCCCCACCAAACCTTGGCCCACACGCCACCTCACTCAATGAGGTGGAGGTGGGTCCCACTTGGCCACATCACCTTGGTTTAAATTCCACATAACTTAGGTGATTTAAATTTTATTAAGCCCACTACAACCAATTAGATCATCATTGGGCCCATGGCCCAATTACATTTCCATCTTACCCATTTACCTTAGAGCTTAACCATCTTGACCCATTGGGTCCCAAATGGGTATTTGACCCAATCTGACCATTCTTGACCCATTTAACCCTCATTGCCCCTTTAAATGAAATTAAATCAACTCCATAGTCCATTGGGCCATACTTGGGCCTTTGTCCAAATTTTGGCCCATTTACTCTTTACTTCACCAATTTTCCAATTTCCATCACTAAAATAACTTATATCCACATTTTTATTAACTTATAAATTCCGGGCCCTTACATGGGACACATGACATAATGCACTCATGGCATGACATTCATTTTATAGTTTTCCTTATATGATTTGATATGTGTTTGTTATTACTAATCCATGTGCTAGCCCTATTCGGAGTCCTACTGGCCGTGTTGTCTAACGCCCTACTTCTACCCTAGCTGATGACGCAGGAGACGGCGGAGTAGAAGGACGAGACGGAAACCAAGCTTAGGAGCTTGGGGAGGCGGCTACTTAGTTTAATTATATTGTTTTGGAAATGTATTTTGAGTAGCCTAGCTTGTCGGAAATGTAATAATTTAGATTGCTTGCTATATTTTGGTTTTTATTTTTGGACGTGGAGACGTTATGATATTTTGGTAATATTATGAATGTTATCTTCCCTGCTATCTAAAAATTGGTAAGATAGGCTTTATTGTAATTATTCGCACTCAGTGTAATATTCCTTGAGCTTACGTCTACGTGTGAACCGTTCTT
The DNA here is from genome assembly GCA_013350335.1 of Chimonanthus salicifolius. Taxonomy (NCBI): domain Eukaryota; kingdom Viridiplantae; phylum Streptophyta; class Magnoliopsida; order Laurales; family Calycanthaceae; genus Chimonanthus; species Chimonanthus salicifolius. Next base: position 30,468,888 of record CM023536.1, read on the forward strand.
CTTGGACTTTGTCCCACGCACACGTAGGGTTGGCCAGTTAAGGGCCGGGCTTTAGAAGCTCAGACTTAACTCGCGTCGTGACGCCCGCGCCTTTTGTCACTCTTCATTCAAAAAAAAAAAAAATAGACTCTGATTTTCGGTGAAAAGGGGCGGGTGTTACAGCTCATCAATCAAAGCTCTCCATCCATCCGGGTAGCACCAAATGTACGATGATCTGAAAAGGCATTATTGGTGACATGGACTCAAAAGAGACGTGGCTGACTTTTTCTCTCACTGCCTTACTTGTCAACAAGTCAAGACAGAACGTCACGAGGAAAGCTAGGCATAGAAGCTTGGGTATTGGAATGGAGTTTATTTATTGACGTTTTGAATACATTATTATGGACATCTAATAATGGTGATAACTGCTATGGTTTGATTTAAGTTTGAATAAATGTTTAGTTTAAAGTAATCATGACTTGTACTTGCTATCTAAACAATTTGGTTCTGTATATTTGACTTATTCCGCAATTAGTTATGTATATTCTGCAAGTTTATTTAGTTCTATGTGTGCTTTGGTTTTCATGGACTTGGTCCATGTACACATAGGTTTGGCCAGTTAAGGGTCGGACTTTGGAAGTCCAGGCTTGCGTCGTGACGCTCCCCGCTCTCTTCCACTTTACTTATTTAAAAAAAAAAAAATTAGACTCTGATTTTCGGAAGGGTGGAAAAGGGCGGGGCGTTACAAAATAGATCTTATGTCGGGTTTTCATCAGATCAGAATCATGGACGAGGATATAGAGAAGACCGCTTTTAGAACTCAGTATGGGTTATATGAATATGTGGTGATGCCATTTGGACTAACAAGTGCACCGGCAGTGTTTATGGATTTGGTGAATATAATTTTTTGTCCATACTTAGATAAATTTGTAATCGTCTTCATTGATGACATTGTTATTTATTCTACCAATAAGGAAGCACATGTCGAACACTTGCGAATTGTTCTGGATACATTGAAAAAGAACAAGTTATTTGCCAAAGCTTGCAAGTGTGAGTTTTGTATGTCCGAAGTGAATTTTCTAGGATACATAGTAACAACAGAAGGGATAAAGGTGGATTTAGCAAAGGTAGCGGCAGTGAAAGAATGGAAACCTCCTACAAATGTTACTGAGATTAGAAGTTTTCTCGAATTGGCAGGATATTATCATAAGTTTATCATGGACTTTTTAAAGATTGCAAACCCACTTACTCGGCTGACTAAAAAAGAAGTCAAGTTTGAATGGACAAAATTGTGCAACCGAAGGTTTGAAGAGTTAAAAAGAGATTAATAACAACTCCCATCTTAGCCCTACCAGAGCGAGGCAAAGGATACGAGGTATTCTGTGATGCTTCAGGGGAAGGACTTGGGTGCTCTCTTACTCGAGGTCCACATGTAGTGTCCTTCGGATCCCGACAATTAAAAATTCATGAGCGAAATTATCCCATCCATGATCTAGAATTGGCTGCAGTGGTCTTTGCACTCAAGTGATGGCGACATTACCTATACGGAGAAAAAATTAAGGTATATTCGGATCGCAAGAATTTGGAATACTTGTTTGATCAGAAGGAACTTAACTTAGGACAAAGGCGATGGATGGAGTATCTCCAGGATTATGATTTTGCCTTTCACTATCATCCGGGTAAAGCAAATAAAGTTGCGGATGCACTTAGCCACATGACTCATGGAACCATAGCAAACTTGATCATGCAGAAGTGGGAGATGTTGTCAGCAATTAAATAATTGAACTTGACATCAATGGCAGCAGGAGTATGTACAATCTGATAGTGCATTCCACGATCGTATCGAAGATAGATCAATTACAGAGAACAAATCCAGAAATGGCAGAGATATGGGCAAAATTGTCTACAGGAGAGACAGTGCAAGATTTGGAATTATGACCTGGACAGGTTCTTATGTTCAGAGGTCGAATTTATGTGCCAGAAGAATGCAGGGAAGAGTTATTGACAGAAGCTCACAAGTCCAAATTCTCCATACCCCCCGGAAGTACAAAAATATACCAAGACCTTAAAAGACAATACTGGTGGTGTGGACTTAAGAAAGACGTAGCAAATTTTGTCTCAAGGTGTTTGACATGCCAGAGAGTCAAGGTAGAACATCAAAGGCCACCGGTTTACTCAAACCCCTGTCTATACCTAAGTGGAAATGGGAGCACATTGCAATGGATTTTGTGATCGGTTTACCCAAATCTTCAAAAGGCAATGATGCAATATAGGTGATAATTGACCGTCTCACAAAGTCCGCACATTTCATGACTATCAAGATGACAGATTCATCTGAGACGTTGGGTAGGAGGTACATCAGAACTATTGATGCATGGGATACCCATGACCATTGTGTGCGATCGGGACGGTAGTTTCAAAGGCAGGGTGTAAAAGCCCCGCCCTCTTTCACTCGCTTTCGTAAAATCAGAGTCTATTTTTTTTTTATAAGTAGAAGAGTGAGAGAGAGCGGGAAGTCACTACGCGAGCTAAGTCCGAACTTCTAAAGTCCAACCCTTAATTGGCCAACTATACGTGTGCAAGGACTAAGTCCATGAATACGGTTCACAAGCATCAAGTCATACATGTGGAATAAAATATAACTCCAAATTATAATAGAACCTAATTCTATTCAACTTTTAGATAGCAAAGTAATTCGTCGCTTAACCATAATTATCATAACTTAAACATCCATATAAAACATTCCAACCATAGCAAAATATCTTAGTTATTACATGCCCAAATGCTAGCTACTCAAATTACATTGTCTATGAGTAACTTAAACAAAATATAAACTATCATATCCAAGCTCCTATGCTTGGCTTCGATCACACTCATCATTCCCTTCATTTCCTATGTCATCCACTAGGGTAGAGGTAGGGCGTTAGACAACGTGCCCAGTAGGTACTCCAAATAGGGTTAACACATGGTTAGTACAAATCATACATAATAACATATTATCAAAACCATATAAAAACTATGCCATGCCATGGTGTCAAATGCAATGAGTCCCACCCATCACAAATACATGTAACCTCTTGATGGAATTCTCCTCATCAAGGGATCCCCACAGTTGCCTTACGGATGCCCCGACGGAGTGTGTTCTGCGGTTACTTCTTGATGGATAATACACATCAAGGTCTTCCTACGAATGCCTTACGGAAGCCCCGACGGAGCGTAGCCTTCGGTTACAAACATCCCTCCCATGCCATGCATGAGATGTATATGTCCACATGCTATGTAATAGTATAATCATAGCATCAAAACCTCATATTTGAAACATAACATTTTTACAACATAAATCATCAAAATAAGAAAATAAACCATATTACATTACCCATGGTTTCAAAGAGGTAGAATCCTACCAAAGACCACTAAAGTGTCCTTGTGCTTTCGTCTGGAACCCGTTCACGATTGTACACCCCTTGTGAAGTCTCGTTACCTTATAACATGCCAATCAATCAATCCTGTGTTCTATTTGATCTACAAATATGTCTAAGTCCATAAACACTACCTTGTGGGATTCGGCCATACACCACGGCCGAACCTCACTTACTTGATTTTAGTCCTTCCTTTTATTTATTACTCAATCACCACTTAGTTACTTACTTAAACCTGGCCGAACCCCACTCACTTGATTTTTGGTCCCTCTTTGTAATCCTTTGATCTTATAAATTTAAATCCAAGATCATGTCATCTTGATTCATTAATCTAATCACTTATAAATTAATCATCTAACATTGGTAACCACCTCAGTCCATAAAAAAAAAACATTCCTCATAGGGTTCGGTCATACACCATGGCCAAACCAATGATCTTTCATTTTTACCCATATTTACATTCTTTACCATTGTTTCCATCACCTTATGTTTTAGGTCCATAAACATAAGTCCACAAAATATTCCTTATGGGGTTCGGCCATACACCATGGCCGAACCCATGGTCCTTTAATTTCACTCCTTTGGCCATCATTTCTAATCATGCTTAAATCTCCACATGACCCATTAAAATGGTCCATGGGGTTCGGCCATACACATGGCCGAACCCATGGTCCTTTGTTTCCATGTTCTCCATTAAACAATTCACCATCTCAAGTTCATAAACAAGACCCTCCATGGGAGGGTTTAATCATACCCTTAGGTTCATCCTTGTTTTATCCTCATTAACATATTCAAAATCAATTAAATATAACAACACTATCCATCATTGTCTCTCCATGGGGTTCGGCCATACAACATGGCCAAACCCTATGGTTCCCTACTTCCATTAAAACATATTATACATCTATGATTGATTCTTTAATGGTTCTCATACATCCATCCATTTAAACCCTTTTAACCCTTAAAAATCATACACATACATCTATGATTTTCATCCTTCAAATCCATTAAAATATAACCAATGTCTTTTCATGGGGTTCGGCCATACAACATGGCCAAACCCTATGGTCCATCATCTTCCCTTTAAAATCACTTAGACCCATATAACTTCCTTAATACCTTTCCATGGGGTTCGGCCATACAACATGGCCAAACCCTATGGCTCATCATTGAGTTTTTTAGCCATAATAAAATTAGGGTTCAGCCATGCAATGGCCGAACCATGTCCTTGACCCTTGACCCTCTTTTTTTTATTTATGAAATTTATCGAGCACTTACCGATTCGGCGATTCCTCCGGTTTCTTTCTTCGCTCCGACTTGTTCCTTGAATCTTTTCCTTCCTTAGCCTCTTCTTCCTTCCTTCTTGATCCTTGTGAGAGGGTCGACCTTAGGTTTTTGTGAGAGGGAGAGGATCTTGAGATGAAGCCTTAAGTTCTTCCTACTTTGCTTTGGGATAGGTCGGCCTTGTGTGAGAGGGAGAGAGTGAGATAAAATATTCTAAGTGTTCTTGCCTTGAGAGTGATTCGGCCAAGAGAGGGAGAGTGAGAGAGTGAAATGAAACTCCACTCTTTTCTTGGTTAATGATGGTCGGCCAAAGGTGGTGTCCCTTGGTGGCACCCCTTTGTAACTACCATGCCCATTTACCCCCATCCTTTATGTTTCATTTGGGGGTTTCATCCATGAGACGAAACACCCATGTCTCCAACGGTGTGACCTTGTGTAACCTCCACAAAACCGCCACCTCTCTCATTAATGACCCATTTGGGGGTTTCATCCTTGAGATGAAACTCCCATGTACCCAACGGTCTTGTCTTGACTTGGACAACAAAACCGTCCACCTCCCATTGGTGATTCATTTGGGGGTTTCATCCATGAGATGAAACTCCCACACTTCCAACGTGTAACCCTTGGTTTGGTTTTTGAAACAACAAAAACACCTTCATCTTCACACTTCACTCACTCTTTAATTCAACTCACCACTTTAATTTAACTCATTTGAAATCAACTCAATCCCTTGATTCCAGTTCCAATTTAATTCAGCCCCACTTAATTTAAAACTTGAATTCACTTGGTGGTCAACCAAGTCAACCACGACCCATTGGGTCCCAATTGGGCATTTTGACCCAATTAACAAATTTTGACCCAATTAACAATCTTGACCCAATTGAATACATCTTAACCGTTTATTTCAATTGAAACCATATCCACAATCCGTTGGGCCTTAATTGGGCAATTGACCCAACACCTTACCATCTAGGGTCCATATCCAATAATTCACAATTTAAATGGGCAAATTTCATCTATATTGATAACTTGAAAATCCGGGGTGTTACACAGGGTGTGGCAGAGTCTACAAACAACACTGGGGACAGATCTGTTATACAGCACAGCATTCCATCCTCAGACAGATGGACAGTCGGAAAGGACCATACAAACGTTGGAAGATATGCTAAGAGCTTGTATGTTAGACTTCCAGGGCGGTTGGGAGATCATCTTCCACTGGTGGAGTTTTCATACAAGAACAGCTATCAGGAAAGCCTCCAGATGGCTCCATTTGAAGCGTTATATGGTCAACCATGCAGATCCTCGATTTATTGGACCGAGGCAAGAGAGGCTGCACTCATTGGACAAGATTTAATCGCAGAAACAAATGAGCAAATCAAAGTAATGATGCAATATGGATGATAATTGACTGTCTCATGAAGTCGGCACATTTCATGTCTATCATGATGACAGATTCATCTGTGACATTGGGTAGGCGGTACATCAGAGCTATTGTTGCATGGGATACCCATGACCATTGTGTCCGATCGAGACGGTAGTTTCAAAGGCAGAGTGTGGTAGAGTCTACAAGCAACACTGGGGACAGAACTGTTATACAACACAACATTCCATCCTCAGACGGATGGACAGTCAGAAAGGACCATACAAACGTTGGAAGATATGCTAAGAGCTTGCATGTTAGACTTCTTGGGCAGTTGTGAGGATCATATTCCACTGGTAGTGTTTTCATACAAGAACAGCTATAAGGAAAGCCTCTAGATGGCTCCATTTGAAGCATCATATGGTCGACCATGCAGATCCCCAGTTTATTGGATTGAGGCCATACAGCATGGCTGAACCTCACTTACTTTGATCTTAGCCCTTCCTTTTATTTATTAGTCAACTAACACTAAACAAAGTACTTAACCCTTAGTCCACCAAAATCCACCTTAGTGGGGTTCGGCCATAGAACATGGCCGAACCTCACCATCTTGATTTTGGTCCATCTTTCAAGTCATTTAATCCTTTTAATTAAGTCCAATCACCAATCCATTAATGTAATATTCACACATTAACCTTTTAACACACACAACAACCTAAGTCCATAAAATTCCTTAGTGGGGTTCGGCCATACAACATGGCCGAACCTCACTCCTTTGGTTTTGTGCCCTTCTTTTCAATCTTTGATCTTTTAAATTAATCCAAGATCAAGCCATCTTTGTTTCATTAATCTAAACACTTATAGATTAATCATTTAACATCAATAACCACTTAAGTCCACAATTCCCATGGGGTTCGGCCATACACCATGGCCGAATCCATGGTCCATCAATTTCACCTATTTACAACATTGCCATTACTCTATCTATGGCTAAACATTTTATTCATTAAATCATGCCTAAGTCCATAATCTGATCCATAAACCTAGTTCCAAAAATGATCCATCAAATCATGATATAATACCATATGACCCATTAAAATGGTTCATGGGGTTCGGCCATACACCATGGCCGAACCCATGGTCCTTCCATTTTCCACCATTTTTCCATCTTAGCCATCCTTCTTTCTATGGTTAAACACTCCTCTTTTTTATACATATCTAGGTCCATAACTGATCCATAATCATGGATCCATAAATGATTTATTTAATCATAACATAAAACCTTAACAAATGCTTCCATTCCTTAGCTTGATTATCCATCCATTTAAACATGTATATATCCATACATAACCCCTTAAAAAAATGTGGTCATGGGATTCGGCCATACACCATGGCCTAACCCATGATGTCTTATCTCCATCTTCTCCATGAACTCAATTACAATATTTAAGTCTAAGAACCAAGGTCCCTCCATGGGGTTTAATCATACATTTAGGTTCATCTTTTTGAAACATCATTTACCTATCTTTAAAATCAATTAAACTTAACATCATCCTCCCATTATTTCCATGATCTAAATACATAACATAATTCAATAATTCTCTATGGGGTTCGGCCATAAACCATGGCCGAACCCTAAGGTCCTTGGTTCTCCATCCTTTACGTTATTTTAAGGCCATTTACATTGTTAATGTTTTTCCACCAATCTCATCCTTAAAAACCGTTTAACATCAATAATACCCTTCCATCATAAATCCAAGATTGGTCTTTTGATGGGGTTCGGCCATACATCATGGCCAAACCTCATCCGACCCCTTTTTGGTCTTTGATGGTTCTTGTGTATACCATTTAGGGTTTGGCCATGCAAGGGCCAAACCATGATCCTTGATCATCTTTTTCTTACTTATAAAATCTTAACGAGTACTTACCGATTCCGCGACTCCTCCGGTTTCTTTCACTCCTTCTTGCTCTTCCAATCTTCCTCTTCCTTAGCCTTTTCTTCGTCCTTGATCCTTAGCCGAAGTTGTTCTTGATGAAGTCCCTTGAAGTGGTTCGGCCAAGAGATATATGTTTGAGAGAGATAGAGTAGCTTCGGATAGAAAGATACTTAAGTCCTTGTCTTGAGGGTGATCGGCCTTGTGTGAGAGGGAGAGAACCTTGAAATGAAGCTCTAAGTCTTGAGGAGTGGTCGGCCAAGAGAGTGTTTGCAGGATAGAAAACAGCTAAGAGGGAGAGGGAAAGAGTGAGATGAAACTCCACTCTTTTCTTGGTTAATGACATTCAGCCCAAGGTTAGTGTCCTTTGGTGACACCCCTTGTAACTCCCAAACTCCTTTACTTCCCTCCTTAGTGCTCCACTTGGGGGTTTCATCCATGAGATGAAACTCCCAAGGCTCCAACGGTGTTGTCTTGCTTGAATTGGGTCACCACTCCAAAACCGTCCTCCTCCCATTTAATTCCCATATGGGGTTTCATCCATGGGGTGAAACTCACATGTACCCAACGGTGTGCCTTCACTTGGCTTGTGTAACCGTCCACCTCCCATTGGTGTTCCATCTTGGGGGTTTCATCCATAAAATGAATCTCCAAGGTCCCCAGTGGTGCTGCCTTGTTTGAATGGTGTAACCTCCACCAACCTTTCTCCTCCCATTAATGGTTCATTTGGAGGTTTCATGCATGAGATGAAACACTCCCACCATTGACCCTTGGGTTTCCATCTTGAGATGGAAACCCTCCATGCTTCCAACATGTGCCATGGTTGAATTGTGTAACCCCCAAAACCCTTTCATTTTCCCATTCATGATACACATGGAGTTTCATCCCATGAGATGAAACTCCCATGTTACCAATGTGTATCCTTGAATTGATATTTGAAACAACAAACACCTCACCTCTCCATTAATGATCCAATTGGGGGTTTCATCCATGAGATGACACTCCCATGCATCCAACGTGTAACCATTAGGTTTGACCTCATAAGATGCAACTCTCCATTTTATCACCTAACTTATCTAAGATCATGGTCTCATTAACTTCCCATCCAACTCATTTAACTCAACTCATCCAAATAACTCAACTCACCTCTTTAAATCAACTCATTTAATTCACTTGAATCAACTTAATTATTTGATTCCATTTCCAACTTAAATCAACCCCAACCTAATTAAGCTTGGACTCACTTGGTGGTCAACCAAGTCAACCACGACCCATTGGGTCCCATTTGAGCATTTTGACCTAAATAACAACCTTGACCCAATTAAATGTACCTTACCCATTTACTTTAAATTGAACCTTATACCGTAACCATTGGGTCTTAATTGGGCCATTGACCCAAAACCTTACCCATCTAAGGTTCATATTCGTTAATTCACAATTAAAATGGCAAACTCCGTAAATATTGATAACCTAAAAGTCCGGGGTGTTACAGATCACTTACCCAATTCCATATCCAACCACATTATATGTAGATAGTTTCCTTGATAAGTTACCATATCAACGTGTTCCTTTGGCCAATTACGTCCGCAGTGTTTTGTGACGCCACTACCAGGTCACTGTTATACCTCTCCACATATGTTAATCGGAATTACCGATGGAGTGTGGACTCCTCCCTCTGCGCAGGGTTTCGGGACTATATATCCAGGAGCATTTGGCCCAGACCTATGCCGTACCCATTCCTTGCAATCCTGGACAAGGCCAACATATCAATAGTTCACATTGCTTCATACAAGCTAGTCTCAAGCCCAAGTCATGTCCGGACATCTCATAACTTGGCTTGCTATCCCATGTATTCCTTCCCATGCCATGCATGAGATAATGAATGCAAGAATGTCATTTCATATCATATTATATAATATCATTGAAAACAAGTTCATAACTTATACTATTTGTCAAACCAAAGTAAATCATCATGTTTGGAAATAAAAGCCAGTAACATATATATAAAATCCATATGTATCTCAATAAGGTAGGAATCCTACCAACGTTCAATTTACTGTCCTTGCTGTTTTGTGATGATAACAATAACGGTCACGTAGAAACGAATCACAAACCCTTTGTGAATCTCTTTACCTTATTAAATTTAATCACATATATAAATCAATTTGACTATCCATTTAATTTTCATCATCTCTTACATCCTACCAGATAAACACAACATCTAGAAACTTAATCCAAAAATCAAACTTTTCAATTCAGTCGATTGAAGCCGATCATGCATGTGGTGACCTGTGGCACGTGGGTCCCATCCTTGCCATATTACTTGATGATGTGGATTTCGGTCTTAATTGGGTAACTGACCCTAATTAAATTAACCTTACCCATTTCTTATAATTAGCTCATCTATGACCCATTGGGTCCCAATTGGGTAATTGAACCCATTTAATCACACTTACCCAATTATTTCCAAATCGAATTCTATCATTGATCCATTGGATCATAATTGGGCTATTGACCCAATTCTTACCCATCTAAGTTTCATTTCAATTTCTAATCTTAAATTCAACAATTTAGTAATTTAAATAGACAAAATCCAATATGTTTATGCATTGAAAAATCCGGGTGTTACAATAGGAGTAGCTGCCAGGATAGAGTTTAATCTCGAAATCAATCTCCTTTTTTGGATGCAAACTAGGGAGTTCGGTCAGAAATACCCCTGCGTAGTCTTTAACTACTGTCGCTAGTTCTTTCGATGGCGCCTTGTCTAGTATGATGTTGTTCAGTACTAGATGGCTCATTTCTTCATGTAATATCTTGGTCATAGGAATGCTTTGTCTCTTGGCATGCACTATATACTGTTTTCCTTTGGGTGACCAGAATATCACCCTGCGAAGGTGACAGTCAATGCTGGCTTGAAAGGTAGCCAACTAGTCCATGCCAAGTATGATATCGTATTCTGTCATTTTGAGTACTAGGTAATTGAATTTAAATAGGAACTTAGCAAGTTCAGTATCTACGGAGGTGCAGATTAGACCCAGTGATGTGTCTCCAATAGGGGATACAATGGTAAGTGCAGTGGATAGTTGTTGTACCAAGATACCAGTAGTAGATATGAAGGTAACAGATATAAAGGAGTGGGATGATCCTGAATCAAATAATTCAATAGCATACGAACTACCAACTACTGTCATACCTTGGATCACCGAGTGGTCCACCGTTTCTAGAGGAGGAACTAAGGTAGTCATCCAAATCGTGTCGGAATGGGTGCCCGTCCTGTCTGATTATGTGCCCTGGATTCTTAAGACTGAGCTGGTCGGGCTGGAGGTTGGAAAGAACCCCTGGAGTAAAAAGGTCTATTGTTCTGCAGACACTCCTTCTTCATATGGCGCTGCTGGCCACACTGATAACAGGTGATAACACTTCGAGGAGCCTGAGAGACTGGTCTCAATGTGGAGGGCTTATTGGGATGAAAACCACCAGTAGAACCAGTAGGGACTGAAGGCCTCGCAAAGTTGGGTCTGAATCTCTTGTGAGGGCAGAAAGTATTTTCCCCCGCTCTGACCTCGTATGTTGTTCACCAATCTAACTATCTCCATTAGCTTTTGTTCGGCTATACCGGTTCGACTAACCACTTTTGCCAAAGTTGCTCATTTGAAAATGGTGACTTTGGCTCTGATGCTTGGTCGCAAACCTCGCTCAAACTTCTGGGCCTTCTTATATTCAGTGTCCACCATGTATAGAGCATAGCATGATAGATGAAGGAATTCCTAATAATATTTCGCGACGGTCATGGTGCCCTGAACCAAGGCGATGAATGCATGTGTCTGGCAGTCTTTCTCCTCTTCTGGAAAGTAATGCTCCAGAAACATCCCAGAAAACTGATCCCAAGTTATCTCTGCTCTATCCTCCACTCAAATCTGCACTTGTTGATGTTCAATGACTTTCCACCATTTGTCGGCATCATCTACCATTTGTGAGGTAGCCAGCAGTATTCGGTCCTAGTCATCGGTGATCTTGAGCAGCTTCAAAATCTTCGTAATATTCTCAATCCAGTTCTCCGCTCCTGAGGGTCCCCTTTTTCCCTTTGAAATAAAGGGGACACTGTTGTTGGAAATCTCAGACCATGGTTCGGTCCTGAGATTCATTGGAGGTTGTGCCTCCATTGCCGTTCTGGTGTTGCTGTAGAACGGAGGTGACCACTGCTTGTACTAAGTTCTGTAGGTTGGGAGGCACCTCAGGAATGTTCACATTGTCCTGTCCCTCCTCCTGATCTAGGTTTTGTCGTGTATTTCTTCTTCTTGGAGGCATTTTTCCTAAGTCATTGAAACATTAGTTGACTTAGTTTGCTAACAAGGACTTGTGTTCACATACTTTGATGTTATATTTGTTCAAATAATCTTGGGGAGGGGAAAGTTCTGCTTAGTTCTCTTATATATCATTTGTGTTCCTTTCTTGGGGAAATTGCCTAAGTGACATCTTGTATTTCTTGTTTTGGGGAGATTCTCTAAATATCACATGATGTTTCTTGTGCCGGGGAGGAACTACCTATTTCGTTATGTTTGATAAATTTACAATTTATAGTGATTGTCCTTCCCTTGCTGTTGTTTTTCTCATCAAATGTTGTTCTCAGATTGAATGCTTACAGTCTGATTCTCATCAAAGTAAATTAATCCGGCCCCCGTGCAGCAAACTCCGAAGAGTTGGTCAGTTGGGATTCTTATCTGTCAGTGAGACATGATACCGTATTAATCTTACTTTACGAGATACAACACTTCCGGTTTTTCTCTGATACCAACTGTAACGACCCGCCCTTTTTCACTTGTAAAAAATCAAAGTATATATATATTTTTTAAAATAAGTGAGAGAGAGTAGGACGCCATGACGCGTGTGAAGTCCGAGTCCAAAACCCGACCCTTAACTGGCCACCACCGTGTGTGCGTGGACGAAATCCACTAAAACGATTCACACGTTTTTCTGAATATTTGCGGAATTATTTATATGAATAAAATAGTATTCATATGCATGTCATTATAAGGCAAGGAAGCCAATCACCATATACTTAAAATAAACTTAAATATTATCAAACCATAGCAAATAAGTCTGAGTTATTACAATCCAAAACATAGTTCTCCCAATACATCATTGAAATTAAAACTAAGTAATTAAAACATAATCTTCCCAAGCTCCTATCTTGGCTCCCTTCTGGTCCATCGTTCTTTTCATTACCATTCCATGTTCCATCATCTATAGGGTAGAGTAGGGCATTAGTCAACATGCCCAGTAGGTATTCCAAGTAGGGTTATGGTACACATAGGAATAATATAAATCAAGGGTATATACATCATATCATATTTGCAAAACATCTCATAAGCAATGAAAACAATGCATGATGTTCATATGATAATCATGCTTAATTATGTGTCATGTCATGGGTGTCAATGCCAAATGATCTCTCACCCAATATCCATATCAAATCACATCATAAATCAATATCAATCGTTTACTTGATAAATCGCTATATCAAGGTTTACTTGGCCTATTACATCCGCAGTGTTTTGTGGCGGCACCACCAGGTCACTGTATACCCATCCACAAATTAATCGGGATTACCGATGGAGTGTGGACTCCTCCCTCTGCGCAGGGTTTCGGGACCTTCCCAGGAGCTCTTTGGCCCAAATCACGTCGTACCTACTTCTATTCAACCCGGGCAAGGCCAAATCTCAATAGTTCACATAGCTTTAATACAAGCTAGTCTCAAGCCCAAGTCATGTCAGGACCGCTCAGAACTTGGTTTGCTGGTCATATGTATGTTCCCTCCCATGCCATGCATGAGGAAATGTATGCGAGGATGCCATTTCATTTAAAACATATAACATCATTTGAAAATCAATTTATAAAATACACAATTTGTATAATCGAAGTAATCATCATATTTGAAGTAAAAACTAGTATCATGTCCTATTAAATTGTGTTCTCAATAAGGTAGGAATCCTACCAATGTCAGTACACTATCCTTGTTGTCTTGTAAAGATAATGTTAATGATCGCGTGAAATGAATCACAACCCCTTTGCGAATCTCTTTACCTTATCAAATTCAATCACATATATTAATTTGATTTTCCATTTTAATTTCACCACTCCTTACACCCGACCAGATAAACAGAGGTATCTGGAAAGTAATCCAAAATACAAATTTTCCAATTCAGTAGACTGAATCACACCTAAATACCATTTGTGCTTTACTCACAAACTTTCAGTTTACTGAATCTATGATTCAGTCAGCTGAAAGCACAACTATGTACTGTATAAACTGGACCTGACTTTCAATCGGCTAAATCACAGATTCAATCTGTTGACTTTGGGTCAAATCTTATGTGTTCTCTGTCAATACACATTCAGTCGACTGAATCACAGATTCAATCGGCTGACTTTGGATCAGATCATTTGTGTGTTTGGCTAGTTGACTGAATCAAAGATTCAATTGGCTGAACTACCAACAAATCATTTACATGTTTGGTAAGTAAACCTTCAATCGGCTAAATCATAAGATTCAGCCGCCTGAAACATACTAGATCACTTACTTGTTTGGTACGTATACGTTCAGTCGACTGAATCAAAGATTCAGCCGGCTGAAATACCAATAGACCCCATCTGTGTTTAGCTAATGTACTTTCATTCGACTGAATCATGAGATTCAGTCGACTGACTTTGGGTCAGTTCTTTTTTATGCCTCGCCAGTCCACTTTCAGTCGACTGAATCATAGATTCAGTCGGCTGAAACACCCAGATATCCGTTGTTGGCTTTGCCAGTACAAGTTCAATCGACTGAATGCTGAGATTCAGTTGATTGACTTTTGTCAGTTCTCTCTTGTTTGCATGCATGGTTAGGCCATTCTTCTTGAAATCCATTCCTAACATTATTTAAACATATATTTCATCTTCCATACTTCTTTTAGTGAATTTACTCTACCCACTAGCCAATGCTAGGGTCTTTTCCAGAATTCATTCATTTTTACTATCATTGCATGGATTCGAAAT
Organism: Chimonanthus salicifolius; assembly: GCA_013350335.1. NCBI lineage: Eukaryota > Viridiplantae > Streptophyta > Magnoliopsida > Laurales > Calycanthaceae > Chimonanthus > Chimonanthus salicifolius. The sequence continues at coordinate 30,483,902 of CM023536.1, forward strand.
TTCCTCTTATGGTTGTTTTGTTTCAACCCATGACCATCCTTTGGATGGATTTCCAATTCCATGGCCTTATAACAATTTGGCCATCCATTCCAACCCATGAGATCCATTCCAACCCATTATGGAACTCATGGGTTCGGCCACACCATGGCCAAACCTATGGTTTCCTTGGAATCATTCCTAAATTATTAAGCCTTAAACATACCTTCTTTCTGTCTCCTTCTTTTCTTTTTGATCTGTCTTTTCTTCTTTAATCCTTTCTTCTTTTCTTCTTTAATCCTTTCTTCTTCTTTCTTTGTTGTTCCAATTCTCCAAGTAGAGAGGTAGAAAAGGAGTGGAGGGAAAATCTTTTGCTCACGGTGTAGAATTCGGCCAAGGGATGTGAGCAGCCCCTTTGGTTTGTGTTTTTATGTAACAGCCTTAGACCCTTCACTCTCCCTCATTATGGTTTGTCTAACTAATGTGTCCCTTGGCTTAACCAAGGAGACCCTTGGCTTAAACCAAAGAAACCTTTGGTTTCATGCATCTTGAGATGAAAACCTTTCATCTCCCCAACTCAACAACACCCTAACTCGATTGAACTCATTGGTGGTTGTCCAAGTCAACCATGACATGGCCGGCCATGTCACTTGATAATGTGGTGTCTTGCTTAATTGGCTTCCATGTGATGACATGCATGCCACATGGCAATGTCACATCATTCACATGCCACCTCACTTAATGATGTGGTGTCTTACTTAATTGGCTTCCATGTGATGACATGCATGCCACATGGCAATGTCACATCATTCACATGCCACCTCACTTGATGAGGTGGACTTTAATGCATTGGGTCTTAATTGGGTAATTGACCCATTTACTTTAAACTTAGCCAATTACTTTAAAATCAGCTTATCTATGACCCATTGAGTCTTAATTGGGTAATTGACCCATTTAATTTAAACTTACCCAATTACTTTAAAATTAAATTTACCCATGATCCATTGGGTCTTGTTGGGTAATTGACCCATTTCCTTGCCCATCTAATGTACATTTCAACCATTTAATCTCAAATTCATTTAATTCGCAATTCAAATGGACCAATCCAATATATTCATAATCTAAAGAAAATCCGGGGTGTTACACACTTACCTTGGAACTTACCTGGCTGTGATTGAGGTTAAACTCCTATTGGAGATTTAAAATTTTTGTAGAAAAGATTAGTAGCTTTTTAGAATCTTAGGTTAGTTTAAGTTTTTGTTTTTTGTTTTAGGTCATTTATTTTGTTTGAATTTTGTTTGGTCTTGTTTGGTCTTGTTTGAGTGACACTGAATACTTGGAGGCGTAATTCAACTAAGCGTTTAATTAGAGTTAGGTCCCCAATTGGTGACCCCAAGTTAGTCATCAATCCACTTTGGATAACAGTAGGGTCTTTGAGGTCATGTCAGTTTCAACACTAGCATTTTCATCAAATACCGAGAGTTTCACTCGAGGTGAGGAGATTCTAACTAGGGTAGGTGATAATTCGAACATCAAAGTTAAAATCGAGTAGAATCCTGAAATTAAGGAAGAGCCTATCAATGATGAAAAACCTGATATTAAGGAACAACCTGCACCGGATTGTATCCCGTTTGATTTAAATGATCCATGGCCTTTCATCATGCCAGTGGGTGATAATGTTTGGGAAAAGAGATTCTATGCCCATGACATTATGTACTCATTGGAGCACATTCACCACCACCATCTGTCAAATCGAATGGACCTCACTCAAGAAGGTCAATGATGTGAAATTTGTAAAAAATAATTGAGTACACATCCTTTGTAGGTTTCTTTTAGGTTGAGTCATTTTAGAGTCAGTCAGTCTAGGATGAGTCAGTTTAGTTTAGAATTTTTGTTTTTAGGTCCGTGGTGAGTGAACTATATTAGGTACGTCTTAATCCAGAATTAGCATTGGTCCAAAAAAAATTCTGATTTGCACCTGATCACTGTAGATTAAGAAACATTGAGGATAATGTCTGATTTAAGTTTGGGGTATTTAAGGCGTTACAATTGTTGAGTCCAATAAAAGTTTTGTGTGTCCAAAAAAATTTAGGGAAGAGTAAGTTCGAAAGAACTGAGGCCCCTATTAAAAAATCAAGGGAAAAGTAAGTTTACAAAAAAAAAACTGAGACTTCCCTTGACAAAAAAAAAAAAAAGGTTTTATGTTTTTCAATTTTTTTTAGTCTAAAAAAAATTACCAAGGAAAGAGTAAGTGAAGAGTGAGACTACCCTTTGCCCTTCAATTCTGGATTTGTTAGCCTTTTTTTTCATAAATGAAATATGAAGTTAATGTAATTTTTTAGTTTTGTAGATAAATTTTGGGAAATACAGGAAACAATCATAAATCAGTGGATTATTGCAAGAATTGAGCTTAATTTGGAATCTTTGGAATTTTATAATTACTTCACACCACTTTTAGGATTTCAAATGTAAATTGGTTAATCTGGATACATTTATGAGAATCTAGATTAATTCACTAATTTGTAGATGTTAAATGGTTGGTTAATTATTTAATTCTAAGATAAAAGAATCCGCAATTCAGAGGCCATAGTAGAAAAAAGAGTTTGAATTTTAAGTCCATGGCCAAAATTCACTTTAAATGGGCCAAGCTATGTTTCATTCTCTTCTCCTCCATTGAAAGAACTCAAGTAAGAAAGAAATCAAGAAGAAAGGAAGGAAAGAGAAGAATAAAAGAGGAAGAAACTTGAGAAAGCTTCAATTAATATAAATTCCCCTTTCTAGACTTAGGATTTATGTTTAATTTGAAGGTTAGAATGATTTAGAACCTGTAACACCCCGATTTCTCAATGATGTGGATAATTACGAAAATGACTCTGGATTGGTAAATTTAATGGTTGTGATGTTGAATAAGGAAATAGTAGGGCCCATTGCTCAAACTAAGATCCTATGAACATATTATAAGGGTCAAATTATAATGGATGGGTAATGTACATCAAATTAGGTCAAAATGGTTAATTGGGTCAAAGAATTCTCAATGGTTGGAATAATTACGAAAATGCCCCTGGATTGGTGAATTCAATAAATGTGATTGTAAATAAGGAAATAGTGGGGCCCATTGCTCAAATTAAGATCATATGAGCACATTATGAATGTCAAGTTTGATTGGATGGGTAATTTCTCAATGAAGTGGATAATTACGAAAATACCCCTGATGTGCTAAATTAATTATTTTGTGATGTTAAGTAAGGAAATGGTGGGGCCCATTGCTCAAATTAATCATATGAGCACATTATGATTGTCAAGTTTGATTGGATGGGTAATTTCTCAATGAAGTGGATAAATTACGAAAATGTCCCTGATGTGTTAAATTAATTATTTTGTGTTGTTAAGTAAGGAAATGGTGGGGTCCATTGCTCAAATTAAGATGATATGAGCACATTATAAATGTCAGGTTTGATTGGATGGGTAATGAACATCAATTGGGTCGAAAATGGCTAAATGGGTCAAAGGGCCCAATTAGACCCAATAAGTCAAAATGGATGATTTGACCATTGTGTAAGCTCAAATTAAATGGGGTTAAGCTGATTTGATTGGAAATCAAGTGGAGTAAAAATGGGTAGGCCTGATGCACATGTGAAAACCAATTACAAATGACCAAAATACCCATAATTGGGTCATGGAGTCAAAAACGGGTCAAGGAGCTAAAATGGGACCCAACTGGTCAGGTTGACTTTGTTGACCACAGTCGACCGTGTGGACCCACAAATGAGTTTGATGGTAAGTTAAATCAGGTTAAGTGGAACTGGTTTTATTTAATTTGAATTAAAAATGAGTTGATTCAAATGCATTAAATGATTGTCAATTAATGAGGTGAGTTGGACATGTGAGTTGGGTGAGTCAAAGTGGAAGTCAATGGGACTGTAAATCAGTGAGTTCAGAGGGAATAGGAGGAGTTTGGCTCAGTCATAACCACCAAAACAAGTCCCACACGTTGGGGACTTGTTGGGGTGTTTTTCATGTTAAGTTTTAAATGAAAGACGTGGAAATGGGAGGTGTTGCTTGGGGAGTGGAAAGGCTGCATAGGCAGGTACCAAGGGGTGCTTGGAATAGAACCCAAGACCCATCGTTTTTGGTAGGAGTTTATGAGGGAATGGAGGGGTCTTGGGGGCTGAATTACTAAAGGAAACAAACACCAAGGTTGGCCATTTTTCACCATTGGTAAGCCAAGAATTTCCATCTCTCTCCCTCTCTCAAATTCATTTTTCCTAGCTGGAACAGCAGAGGTGTTTGCACCAGTAGATCAAGCACAAAACAGCAAGAGAAAAGAAGAAATAAAAGGGAGAAACCAAGGACCAAAGGCAAGAAGAAAGATTGGAAGTTTGGTAAGTATTTATACGTTATTTTGGTTTAATAACATGGAACAAATGGGGTGTGTATTGGGCCATGGTTATGGCCGAATACACCAAGGTTTTAACCTTGATTAAATGAGGTTTCAAAATGGTAAAGATGACCATTGGGTTCGGCCACCATGGAGGGCCGAACCCCATGTAAAAGATTGCTTGGTTTTCATGTTTTGAAACATGAAAACCATGGGTTTTATGGACTGATTTTTGGGTTTGATTTAAGAATCAAATACATGTTATTGAAAGGATTATAAACCTGTATCTGAATGTCAGAAAAGGCTGAAGTTTTTATGGTCTAAATCAGTGGATTAAAAGATGGAAATGGACCATTGGGTTCGGCCACTTTGGGTGGCTGAAGCCCATGGAAAAAGTTGGTTAATGTTTATGGTTTTTGAAATTTAAAACCATGCAAGTTGGGACTGTTTTTACATGTTTTATTAGATTTAAAATACATGTTTTAAAGAGGGTTAAAACATGCATTTGGATGTCAGAAAAGACTGAAGTTTATATGGTCTAAATCAGTGGATTAAAATTGGAAAAATGGACCATGGGGATCAGCCATCTTGGATGGCCGAATCCCATGAAATTGTGTTGTTTTTTTTTTGATGTTTGTTTGAAAGGTAAAACCTGATAATAATATACTGTTATTACTTGATTATTGGATGTTTAAAAATAGTAAACATAACCATTGGGTTCAGCCACCATGGAGTGCCGAACCCCATGTAAAAGGTTGTTGGTTTTCAAGTTATGAAACATGGAAACCATGGACTTTTATGGGCTGTTTGGATGAATTTAATTAGATGGTTTCTAGGAGGTTTAAAGGCAGCAATATGATACTGATATTACATGTTTAAATAATGCCTAAAGCATGTGTGAAAGATCAAAACATGGGCATAGGGTTCGGCCACATTGGATGGCCGAACCCCATAAAAATGCTTGATAAGTTGGTATGGTTTTGGAGAGATAAAACCATACCAAATGGTGGAGATTTTTATGTGATAAGCTTACTGATTTTGGGTTGGCCATAGGATGTTTTCATGGGTCATTTTATGGATGCATATGTGATTCAAGATAGAATATGTTTACTGATTTGGTCGGCCAAAACATGGCTGAACCATGTTAAGGTTGTAGAGTTTAATCAAGGTATTGGTAGCAATGGCATGTTTGTAAATAAGGGTCACAATCATGAATTAGTATTTGTGGACTTGGACTCAAAAATGGGAATCAAATAAAGTAAGGGATTAAAGTTGGTCCATGATTTATGTGAATAAGGTGACGGATCTCTGTGACGGTGCACGACTGCGAGCGGTGACCGGATAAAGCCTAAGAAAGAACGGACGCTGAAGTGATTCTTCAGTAGATTTCCTACCTACTTGTAACCACAGTTTTACCCCAGTTTTCTTATGAGACTCTTATTTTATTATATGTGTTTCAAATGATATATTATGCATTAACAAATGGCATACAGGCATTGGCATCTCATGCATAGACATGGGATTATGAATGAGGTTTTACAGTGTTTCAAGTTATGAGTTACGTCCTTCCTCAGTGGTGCAAGTCACGCCAGGAGGAGTAACATGATGGTGGCTATGAATGTGCATGATGGGGGAGGCTCATTGCATGTGCATACTTTATAGCATTGTTTTACCTGTTTTTACTAATCATGTACTATGATATATATATGCATGTTTTATATACTAATCATGTGGTAGCCCTGATTCGGGAACCTACTGGGCGCGTTGATCTAACGCCCTAATTCTATCATTAGAGGAGAGTGCAGGTACAAGGAAAGGGAAAGAGAAGGTCGATGACCGGGAGGGGAGCCAAGCCTAAGCGCTTGATTGTTGGACTGGACTACTTTTTATTACTGTCATTTGAACTGTATTTTGTTGGACATGTAATAAGTCATTGCTTGCTATGGTTTGATTAGGTTAATAACTTTGGATGGTTGATTTATGATAATTAATGTTTGAGACTGTTACTTACTATCTAGTCTTTCTATTCCGCAATTAATCTAGATTATTCTGCATGATGATGTCAGTTCCATGTGTGACTCATTATCATGGTCTAGTCCATGTACACATGGGTGGCCAGTTAAGGTTCAGACTTGGGTAGTCTGAACTTAACTCGCGTAGTGACGCCGCCCGCTCTCTTTCGATGTTTTATTATTACTTTAAAAAAAAAATTTAGACTCTGAATTCTCGGAGAGGGCGGGGCGTTACAGAACCAGCCCTAAGCTGAATTGGGATTTAGGGAATAACGATTGGAAAATTGGCGATTTTCGGGTTTTTCCCCAGTTCATGAAATTAGTTTTAAATCCGTCGAATTGTGTAATAAATTATGATTGTCAACCTCTAAGGATGTGATAAATCACATAAGGGGTAAATCTATGGGATGAGGTTGAGAGAACAGGACCAATAACCCACTTAAGTGTAATTTCCGAGTTCAAGGAACTTGATTCACACATGAAGAAATCTGTAGAATACTGCAGATGACTGTGTGAGGAAGACAGGCTTCAAAAGTTGTCTCAGAACCTCCGAGACAAGTTCCGAAGGAACAAGGATGTTCCGAGGACCCTCGGAAGGAATGAAGTCTCAAAACCTGGCTCATTCGTTCTGAGGCCAAGTTCCGAGGAGACTTGTGAAACTCAGAAGGAAGAAAACTTAGAAATTTGGTTAAGTCCACTAGAAAAGCCAAGGTCTCGGAACCTGGTTCTGAAGTATTGAGGCCAAGTTCCGAGCATTGTAATATAATCTGGATCCCGTAGAGTCTCGGAAGTACCGAGGGAAGGCTTGAAGTTCTGAAGTCTCGGAACTTGACTTGGAAGTGCCGATGTCAAGTTCCAAGCATATCAGTGAGCAAGTATACTCCAGAATGATCCGAAAGAGACCTTAATGTTCCAAAGCTTCAGAACAATCTTCGGAAGTTCTGAGAAAATGGTGACCCAAGTTTCGAACCCACAGTGTTGAGACTGTATGACCTTTACCTCCACACTCATGGGCTTAACATGAATGTAGGATTAATGAGACATCACTAAATGTAAATAAATGAAAGTGATAAGTATAGAATTGGGAAACAATGACATAATCATATAATTTATTGTATTTTGATTAATGGAAATAACCACTGAACCGGAAGGTGACTTAGGAGTCGTACATGCCACGTTGTAAGTCACTCCTTCACTGAACCTCGCTGATCAAGTAGGTTTTCCTACCTCTTTGAAGTGCCAAGTGATTATTTAATGTATGCTTGAACTATAATTTGATTTGAATGTATGATTTAATGAGGTTTTGATAAAGTGTAGTTTTGAATACAATGTATCTTATATATTGTCAAATGTATATGACTTATCATTGCATAGACATGAAACACATGCTTTTGCATGGGATGGGGAAACATGAGACCGAGGTAAAAGGACGACGTACTTTACCAGGAAATATTTAGATATGTATGAGATAATTAACCATTGTATATGACTGTGTCCATGGGTTACACATTATGGCATATTAATTGGGCAGAAAGCTTCAGGGTCAAAAGAAGTTCCGAAACCTGCGCATGAGTATGTGTGTGTAGCACTCCCCCGGTAGTCTCGGTTAAATGACAATATTGGGGCTTATCTCCCAGCTGGGGCCCAAGGAAAGCTACGGACATAAACGTCCAGTGATTATAACCATTTGATGAGAAAGATAAATTGACCAATGCATGGGGCATGAGAAGGGCGTGCATCAATTCATGTCACCAAGGCATAGTACATCATATTGTTTTCTGAGCACATTGAAAGTATTATAATTGTAATTTGAATTATGAAATGATCATGAATTTTGCTTTGATCAATTTATAAGTTTGAACTATGATTTGATTTTAAATGTGGGATGGGGATGATTTTCAAATGAGCTATATGATATTAATAATATATATGTTTTATTCTGGTTTTATTATATCACATGTTGGTACCCACTTCGATGGGAATTCCTACTGAGCGTTGACTAAGCCCACAAATCTTTTCCCTTTAGAAACTGATCTTGGAAAGGAGAAAGGTGATGAGGCCGGGCCAAGCAATAGCCAGGCATAGTCGATCATGAAAGCAAGGGAAAGAGTTCGGGGAGTCTTTCATTTTGATATTTTGGAGATAGAAGAGGACACCGTTCTTTTGTTACATTTTGAGAACATGAAAGTTTTGTATGAGTTATGTGAATGAAAAATTAATGATGTATAAACTCCTAGATGATGATGTTAGACTTTTTATTTGACATTTAACTTTTATGGGATTATTATGCTTTACTTTGGATTGAGAATAGCTATCTTTCAAATGTATCAAATGTCATGTATATACTTCCGCAGGTTTTACGTTAGTGTGTTGCAAATGTTGTAACGCCCCGCCCTTTTTCACTCACCGAAAATCAGAGTCTATATATATATATTTTTTTTTAAATAAAAGAGTGAGAGAGGACAGGGCGTTACAACGCGAGCTAAATCTGAGCTTCCAAAGCCCGGCCCTTAACTGGCCAACCACACGTGTGCGTGGACTAAGTCCACTAAAACGGTTCACACCTAATAAGGCTAAACATGCGAAATTAAACATAGTGCGGAATTATAATAGAGTTACTATCCTATCCAATTTTCAATAACAAGGAAGTTCATTACTTAATAATAATCATCTTAAGTTAAAATGTCCAAAATTAAAATCCAAGCCATAGAAAATAGTCTAAGTTATTACAGTCCCAAATATTAATTACTTAAATTACATTGTCCATAAATAAAAATAAAATAAAATGAAACTAGATTATCCAAGCTCTTAAGCTTGGCTCCGATTGCGTCCTTCGCTCCATCCATTTCCTGTGTCATCATCTAAGGTAGAAGTAGGGCGTTAGACAACGCGCCCAGTAGGTACTCCGAGTAGGGTCAAACACATGGGTTAGTATAAAAAATCACATAGATATATAATATCAAAACCATGCAAGTCAATGCCATGCCATGGGTGTCATATGCCATGAATCCCGTCCATCAACCATATCACAATCACATAGTATTCCTCTTGATGAATAATCCACATTAAGGCATTTTCATGACTGCCCACATATGCCTTATCGGTCCCACCGAACGGAGTGTGGACTCCTCTTTTTATTACAAACATCACAACCAGAATCAGTGAGGATCCCTCCCCACGTGTGTTGATCGGATATCCGAATGGAGCGTGGACTCCCCTCGTTTGATCCCTCCCATCCCATGCATGAGATATGAGTGCAAATATGCTATTCATATTACACATGTAGCACGAAAATCCCATCATGAAAGCATAACATTTGATACCAAAATAATGCATTGCACATAAAAGTACAATCATCACATATACATATTCCATAGTTTTAAATAAGGTAGAATCCTACCAACGTCCAAATATCGTGTCCTTGTGTTTTCGTCCAAAAACTGATCATTGATCGCGTCAAACCGATCGTACGCCCGTTTGTCAAATCCCATTACCTTTTCCGTGTCTTTTCATTTTCTTTCGTTCCGTCTTGCTCCTCCGTTCTTCTCCTTCCTTAGTCTTTTCTTCTTCCTCCTTGATCTTAGGCCAAAGAGTGTTGCTTGAGAGGGAGAGGGTTTGAGATGAAACCCTAAGAGAGGGTTTGGCCAAGGAGTGGAGGTTTGAGAGAGGGAGAGAGAAAATGAGAGGAAACTCTAAGTTCTCTTTGTCTCAAGGAGAGGGGGTCGGCCTTAGGGTTTGAAGATTGAGAGAGGGAGAGGAGGAGATGACAAGATGGAAAGTTTTCTATCTTTTCCTCCAAGGGTCGGCCAAGAGTGTAGTGAGAGGGAGAGAGTGAATGAGATGAGAGCCCTAGGGTTTTGGTTGATGCTAACCCTAATCTCCCCAACCACCCTCATCAAGATGGGTTCTTTCCCATGTGTCCCTTGGCTAACCAAGAGGACACATGCCTTACACTTGTCACATTCCCTCTACCCAACGGTTTTGGTGTCTAAAGTTTCCATGAGATGGAAACCCTCCACCTCCCCTTTGACTCACTTAATCTTTTCATCTTCCATGTGACTCACCACCCATTCAACTCACTTCATTTAAATGAACTCATTCCCCTAACTTAAGTACTTGAATTCATTTCCATCTATAAATCTTAAATTTTAACAATTAAAATAGATAATAGCCAATATAATTATTGCATTGAAAATCCAGGCTATTACAAATGTTACATGGACTTTTTCCATGTACACACACTAGTTAGGCCTGTCGAGGGTCGGGTCTTCGAACTCGGGCTTGACTCACGTCATGGCGCCCTCCCCTCTCTTCCCGTCCAAATATACTTAAATATATACTCTGATAATAGGGGGACAAGGAGGGGCGCTGTAATACCCCAGATTTTCAGTTTATAAATATTTACAGTTTTTGCCATTGAAATTGTGAATTAATGGATATGAACCTTAGATGGGTAAATGTTGGGTCAATTGCCCAAATAAAACCCAACGGATGGTAGATGTGGATCAATGGAAATAAATGGGTAAGAATTATTTAATTGGGTCAAGATTGTCAATTTGGTCAAAAGTCCAATTGGGACCCAATGGATCATATATGAACTAGTTAGATTTAAATGGGTAAGGCTTGATAATTGGGTCAATTGGTCAATTAAGACCCAACGGATGTTGTATATGGTTCAAGTGAATCAAATGGGTGAAGTTTTATTTAATTGGGTCAAAATGCCCAATTGGGACCCAATGGGTCGTGGTTGACTAGGTTGACCACTAAGTGAGCTCAAGCTTGATTAGGTCGGGGCTGAATTGAGTTGGAAATGGAATCAAATAATTGAGTTGATTCAAGTGAATTAAATGAGTGAGTTGAGCTAAAATGATGAACTGGGTTAAATGAGTTGAATGTCTCAAGTGAGTGGAGTGGGAAAGTGGAGAGATGCACCTCATGAGACCCAAGATAAGGTTACATGTTGGAAGTGGGGGAGTTTCATCTCATGGGATGAAAGTCCAAAGGAGCATTAACGAAGAAGTTGAAGGGTTGTGATGTTACACAAGCTTGCACAAGCATACACGTTGGAAGCATGGGGGGTTTCCATCTCAAGATGGAAACCCAAGAGCCACACATTGGGAGTGTTTCATCTCAAGGATGAAACCTCCAAAAGAGACTTGAATGAGGGAGGTGAAAAGGACACGAGAGTTACCAAGGAGTGTCACCAAAGGACACCACCTTTGGCCAACCCTCATTAACCAAGGAAAGAGTTTTATTTCAAGTCACTCTCTCCCCCTCTCCCTTCGCCGTTCTCACCTCTCAAGACAAGGAACTTGGCTGGTTGTCTCTCACACAAATCATTCTTTGGCCGATCACTCCACCAAGACAAAGTGGACTTAGAGCAAAGGAATTTGCATCTCAAGGTTTTATCACTCTCACCCAAGGCCAAGTCTCTCTCTCTCTCTCTCTCAAACCTCCTCTTGGCCAAACCATTTCAAGGAGTTCCCAGCAAGGTCAGTTTTGGCTAAAGGACAAGAAGGAAGGAAGGAGAGGCTAAGGAAAGGAAAGGAACAAGCCGGAGTAAAAGAATAACCGGAGGAGTGGCGGAACTGGTAGGTTTTTCTTGATGGATTGTAGTTAAAATAAGAACCATGGGTTCGGCCAAGGGTATGGCCGAACCCCATGGAGGAAAATTAAGGAATGTATGATTATTTTTAAAAGGAGTAGATGAACCATAGGGTTCGGCCATATGTATGGCCGAACCCCATGAAAAGACTTGGTTATTTTTATAGGTTTTTGAGAGATAAAAACCATACAATGCTATGAAGGTTTTAAAGGTGTTTTAAATGGAGATAAGGTTAAGGCTGTGGGTCGGCCATTGCATGGCTGAATTATAAGGTTATTATGGCTAAGGTGCTGAGCATAAACTATATATAAATATTGGAATGTTTGAAACAAGAACACCATGAACCATTTTTATGGGTTAATTGGAGTTAAGAACATGGTTAGAAATTATTAATGGGAATCACATATGATTATCTTGGGACTTAGTATTAAGTAAGTAATCAACCATGATAGATGATGACAAAAAGGGACAAAATTCAATATGGTGAGGTTCGGCCATGTGGTATGGCCGAACCCCACTAATGGTTATTTGGTGGAATTAGTTTCTTTTGAAGTGGTCAACTTGTAATATAATTGGTCAAATCAAAATGGAGACTTATGTATGATGGATTATAAGTAAATAAACCAATTAATTAACCATGGACGATTAATGGCAGTGTTATGCAATTAAGGGTGAAAAGAATGAACCACCATGGCCGAACCCCATGGAAAATATTGGTGGATTTAAATGGTGATCAATTATAAACATTTGTGGCACAAGTGACTAGATGTGGAGGTCCTGATCTTGTATCTAACTAGAAGATCAAAGGGGTGAAAGATGAGCATAAAATCAACGGAGTGACGTTCGGCCATGGTGTATGGCCGAACCCCACTAATGAATTTTATGGACTTATGATGATATGTGTGTTAGATGGATAATGTGCGAATGATTAGATGAATGGATTGACAATGAGACTTAATTAAAGGGGAATAAGGGACCAAAACCAAGATGATGAAGTTCGGCCATGTTGTATGGTCGAACCTCAGCAAGGTGTGTTTTGTGGATTGAGGGTTTTAAATGGGTCATTTGGATGAGATCGGTTAAATAAAAGGGACCAAATTAAAAAGGGTGAGGTTCGGCCATGGTTTATGGCCGAACCCCACAAGGATGGTTTTTGGACTTAGACTTAATTGGAAATCAAATGGATATTGTCTTGACTTGTTGATATATAAACAAGGTGACAGGACCTCACAAACGGTGCAAGATCATGAGCGGTTGCCGGATTAAGAAGCAAAGGACACTTGAGTGGTCTTTTGGTAGGATTCTACCTCATTGGAACATGGTTATGTAAAATGTTTTTATCTTTATTTTGATGATTGATGTTGCAAATATATTATGTTTCAAATGTGGAGTTTTTAATGCTATGGTTATTTATATTACATAGCATCTGGACATGTACATTTCATGCATGGCATGGGAGGGAAGTTGGTAACCAGAGGCCATGCTCCGTCGGGGTGACCGTAAGGCAATCGTGGGAAAACCTTGATGTGTATAATCCCATCAAGAAGAATCTGGAGGCCACACTCCGTCGGGGCGTCCCGAAAGACCACTGTGGGGATACCTTGATGAGGAGAATTTCATCAAGAGGTTACATGTATTGTGATGGGTGGGACTCATTGCATAAGACATATGGCATGTCATGATTTCATATGGTTTTGAGTATATGATATTATTTTGTTACTAACCCATGTGTTAGCCCTATTTAGAATTCCTACTAGGCATTGTTCTAATGCACTACTTCTACCCTAGTGAATGACATAGGAAAGGAAGGGATCGATCATCGTGAAGGAAGCAAAGCATCGAAACTTGAATGGATTTAAGTTATATTTTGTTTAAGTTATTCATGGACTATGTATTTGAATAGCTAGCATTCGGAATTGTAATAACGTAGGTATTGTAACACCCCAATTTCTCAATGAAGTGGAAAATTACCAAAATGCCCCTGAGTTGTTAAATTAATTATTTTGTGATGTTAAGTAAGGAAATAGTGGGGCCCATTGCTCAAATTAAAATCATATGAGCATATTATGAATGTTAAGCTTGATTGGATGGATAATTTTCATCATTTGGGTCAAAAATGGCTAAATGGGTCAAAGGGCCCAAATGGGACCCATCGGGTCAAAATGGATGATTTGACCATTTTGTGAACTTAAATTAAATGGGGTTAAGCCTATTTGATTGGAAATCAAGTGGAGGAAAAATGGGTAGGCCTGATCCATATGTGAAAACCATTTACAAATGACCAAAATTCCATATTTGGGTCATGGAGTCAAAAACGGGTCAAGGTGCTAAAAGTGGACCCAACGGGTCGAGTTGACTATTGTTGACCGTGTGAACCCTCAAGGGAGCTGAAACACGAGTCAAATCAGTTGAGTGGGACTGAAGTGAGTTGGAATTAAATCAAGTAGTGAGTCAACACATGTGCATTAAATGAAATGCATTAAGTATGTGAGATGGGTGAGTTGGGATGGAAATCTAAATAGCCTTGAGTTCAAGTGAGTCAAAAGGGAAATTGAAGGGGCTGTAAACTCAGTGAGCTAAGTGGGAATTGGAAGAGTTTGGCTCAACTTAAACCACCAAAACAAGTCCCACACGTTGGGGACTTGTTTGGGGTGAGTTCCATGATGAATGGTAAATGAAATTCATGGGTTTGAGGTGAGTTGCTTGGGAAGCTGTATGGCTGCATGGGTAGCTGCCAAGGGGTGCCTTGGATAGCACCCAAGACCCATCGTTGTGTGCATGAATTGATGAGGGAGTGGAGGGGTTTTGGGGGCTGAAATACAAAAGCAATAAGCACCCATGTGTGGCCGATTTTTATCATTGTGAAAGCCTTACAATCCCATCTCTTTCTCCCTCTCTCCAATTGGTGTTCTCGGCCGGAACAGCAGAGGCTTTGGTACCAAATATTCAAGCTTAAACCAGCAAGGAATTAAGGAAGAAAGGAAGAAATAAAAGATAGGAAGCAAGGATCAAAAGTCAAGAAGAAAGGCTTGGAAAATTGGTAAGTATTTCATTGAGTTTTGTTGAAAAACATGGAACAATTAGGGTGTGGATTGGGCCATGATCATGGCCGAATACACCAATGATTAACCTTGATTAATGGAGGTTTAGAAATGATTAAGATGACCATTGGGTTCGGCCACCATGAAGGGCCGAACCCCATGTAAGAGATGGCTTGGTTTTCATATTTTGAAACATGAAAACCATGGATTTTGTGGACTGTTTTGGGTTTGATTTAAGATTTAAGTACATGTTTTAGAATGGTTAAAAACATGGATCTGAATGACATAGGGACTGAAGTTTATATGGTCTAAAATCAGTGGATTAAAAGATGGAAATGGACCATTGGGTTCGGCCACTTAGCATGGCCAAACCCCATGGAGACAAGTGGTTTTTGATAGTTTTTGGAAATTAAAACCATATGATTTTGGACTCATATTAGATGTTATTGTTGGATTTAAAATGCATATTTTAAGGAGGTTAAAACATGGATTTAGGTGTTGGTTTCAGACCCAAGATAAAGGGTTAAAGGTTCAAAACCAAAGTTCATGGTGTTCGGCCAATGAGCATGGCCGAACCCTATGAAATTGGGCTAATTTTTGGATGTTTGTTTGAAAGGTAAAACCTGATTTTAATATACTGTTATTACATGATTATCTGAGGTTTAAAAACAGTAAACATAACCATTGGGTTCGGCCACCATGGAGGGCCGAACCCCGTGTAAAAGAATGTTGGTTTTCATGTTGGAAAACATGTAAACCATAGACTTTTTATGGACTGTTTTTGTATGGTTTTTGAAAGGTAAAATCCGATAATATTATGCTGATTCTTACAGATTTAAAGGACATGAAATGTAAGTGAAAAAGGGTCCAAAACATGGGTATAGGGTTCGGCCACATTGGATGGCCGAACCCCATAAAATTGGTTGATAAGTTGGTAGGGTTTTGGAGAGATAAAACCATACCAAATGGTGGAGATTTTTATGTGTTATGGTTACTGATTTTGGGTTGGCCATAGGATGGCTAAACTATGGGCTTAATATGTCTAAGGGGTAGAGCCAATTAGTATTTAAACAAAGGACATCATTGAGCAAAGAACCATAAGGGTTCGGCCATGAGTATGGCCGAACCCCATGGACTGTTCATGGGTCATTTTATGGATGTGTATGTGATTAAAGATGGAATTATGTTTGCTGTTTTGGTCGTCCAAAACATGACTGAACCATGTTAAGGTTGCGGTTAAGGTTGTAGAGTTTAATCAAGGTATTGGTAGCAATGGCATGTTTGTAAATAAGGGTCACAACCATGAGTTGGTATTTGTGGACTTAGACTAAAAAAAAATGGGAATCAAATAAAGTAAGGGATTAAAGTTGATCCATGATTTATGTGAATAAGATGACGGATCTCTGTGACGGTGCATGACTGCGAGTGGTGACCGGATAAAGACTAAGAAAGAACGGACGCTAAAGTGATTCTTCAGTAGGTCTTCTACCTACTTGTAATCACAGTTTTACCCAGTTTTCTTATGAGACTCTTGTTTTATGTTATGTGTTTCAAAATGATATATTATGCATTAACAAATGGCATACAGGCATTGGCATCTCATGCATAGACATGGGATTATGAATGAGGTTCTACAGTGTTTCAATTTATAGGTTACGTCCTGCCTCGGTGGTGCAAGTCACGCCAGGAGGAGTAACATGATGATCATAGTCACATTGGTCTCCTTAGGCGATGAGAGTCCCGCCAGGAGGACTAATACGTGATATGAATCAGTCAATGATGAAGAGATGGAAGTTGTATTGTAATTTACCTTGACAATGCAAGGCACGTCAAGTGACGGCTATGAAGGTACATGATGGGGGATGCTCATTGCATGTGCATACTTCATAGCATGGTTTTACTTGTTTTTAATGATCATTTAATATGATATATATGCACGTTTTACATGCTAACATGTGGTAGCCCTGATTCGGGAACCTACTGGGCGCGTTGATCTAACGCCCTAATTCTATCCTCAGAGGAGATTGCAGGTACAAGTAAAGGGAAAAAGAAGGTCGATGACCGGGAGGGGAACCAAGCCTAAGAGCTTGAATGATGGATTGGATTAATTTATAATTGCTGTTTATTTGATACTTTATTATGGACATGTAATAAAGTAGTTACTTGCTATGGTTTGCTTAGGATATTGACAACGTATGGTTGATTATGTAATTATTATTTGAGACTGGTACTGGCTATCTTTTCATATTATTCCGCAGTTAACTTATACTATTCTGCAAGTTGATGTTAGTTCCATGTGTGTTTCATAATCATGGTCTATTCCATGTACACATGGGTGGCCAGTTAAGGTTTAGACTTGGGCAGTCTGAACTTAACTCACGTCGTGACGCCGCCCGCTCTCTTTCGATGTTTTATTATTACTTAAAAAAAAAAATTAGACTCTGAAATTCACGGAGAGGGCGGGGCGTTACAGGTATATATGCTATGGATTGGATGGTTAATATTTGGATATTTAAGTTATGATAATTATGGTTAAGTGTTGGACTACTTTGCTATCTAAATTGGAATAGGATTGTTATCCTATTGTTATTCCGCATATATGTTTTATTCCGCAAGTTAACTTGAGTAAGTGTGAACCATTTTAGTGGACTTGGTCCATGCATACGTATGGCTGGCCAGTTAAAGGTCGGGCTTTTGAAGCTCGGACTTAGCTAGCGTCGTGAGGTCCCGTTCGTTCACTCTTTTAAAAAAAAAATTAGACTCTGATTTTCAGAAAGTAAGTGCAAAAGGGCGGGGCGTTACAGGCGCTACATATTCCAAATAAACACCCTTTCAATTATGCTCTTTTACATTCTGTCTTTTACCTATATTGTCAATTTATTTTCAATGTTTATTTTATTTTGTTACACAATTTCTTTTGTTTGTATGTTGTGTTTTAATTGTTCAAATTGTTTTCAATTCTTTAATTCTTTTGTATTTCATTTATTCAAGCCACTCTCCTAACATTGTGTTAACTAGTTTGAGATTAAATTTAGTTGAACTTTACTTTTGTTTTTCTTAAATTTGGGTGAGAGATTATTTATAAATTCTATATTAATACATTATCTTAATTGGATTTAATTAATGTTCTAATTTTTTGATCTATTTATTAAAACTAAAGTTGTGTTGACTTAAAAAATATGTTCATGAGCATATAATTGATTTCTTGGGATTAGATTAGTTTAAGATCTATGTTCTCTAAAAACATAAAATTTCAAAATCATATAATTGTGTTTGCATATATTTGTTGTTCTCTGTGGGATTGACCTCGCACTCATAACACTATACTGTAAATGGTTTGTGCGCTTGTGAGATTTATAAATGTAAAATTTGCACATCAACAGTCGAAGCACTTTGGCTGCAAAAAGTAAAGCTAAAAGGCTACGTATCTGTCACAAATGTGGATGTGGAAATTGCAATGAAATAATATCTGATGAAGGAGTCCGTTGTATGACAACATCAAAACATATACACGTAAGCACGAATACCATTCGAGAGTTCAATTTGTACATCAAGAATCATGGGAGTATGTATAATCTAATAGTACGGTCCAACATGGTTTCCAAGATTGAGCAGGAACAACGGACAGATCCGGAAGCGAAAGAGATATGGGCTAAAATGTCTAATGGTGAGGTTGTACTGGAATGGGTTACGACCGAGACAAGGTCTTTTGTTTCAAGGCAGGAGATATGTGCCTCAAATCTGCAGAAGGGAGCTATTGATTGAGGCACACCAAACAAAACTCTCTATTCATCCGGGTAGCACCAAGATGTATCATGATCTGAAGAGACACTATTGGTAGCATGGACTTACAAGCGATGTGGCAGATTTTGTTGCTCACTTTCTAACTTGTCAGCAAGTTAAGGCTGAACATCAGAAGCCACAAGGATTACTCAAACCCTTACCAGTGCCGGAATGGAAATGGGAACATATTTCCATGGATTTTGTGACAGGGTCGCCAAGGTTACCAAAGGGCAACGATGCAATATGGGTTGTAGTAGATCGATTGACCAAGTCTGCACATTTTCTCCCAATCAAAATGACAGATTTATCTAAGACTTTGGGACGACGATACATCAAGGATATCATCAGGCTACATGGTATACCCAGAACTATAATGTCTGACAGAGTTGGCCGATTCACTGGCAGGGTGTGGCAGAGCATGCAGTCAGCTATGGGAACGAATTTATTGATTAGCGCAGTGTTCCTGTAACTCCCCGCCCTCTCCGAGAATATCAGAGTCTAATTTTTTTTTAAATAATAATAATAAAACATCAAAAGAGAGCGGCGGCGTCACGACGCGAGTTAAGTTCAGACCACTCAAGTCTGAACCTTAACTGGCCACCCATGTGTACATGGAATAGACCATGATAATGAATCACACATGGAACTAACTACAACATGCGGAATAAACTAGACTACTTGCGAAATAGAATGACTAGATAGCAAGTAACATTCTCAAATATTAATTAACATAAATCAACCATTCCAAGATAATAACCTAATCAAACCATAGTAAGTATTAACTTATTACATGTCCATCAAAATATAATTTAAACGACAATAGATAGATAATCATGTTCATCATTCAAGCACTTAGGCTTGGCTCTCCTCCCTGTCATCAACCTTCTCTTTCCCTTTCCTTGTACCTGCATTCTCCTCTGATGATGGAATTAGGGCGTTAGATCAACGCACCCAGTAGGTTCCCGAATCAGGGCTACCACATGATTAGCATATAAAACATGCATATATATCATAGTACATGATTAGTCAAAACAGGTAAAACAATGCTATGAAGTATGCACATGCAATGAGTCTCTCCCATCATGTACATTCATAGCCATCACTTGACATGCCTCGCACCGTCAAGGTAAATCACAATACACTTTCCATCTCTTCATCATTGAATTGATTCATACCACCTATTAGTCCTCCTGGCGGGACTCTCATCGCCTAAGGAGACCAATGTGACTATGATCCTCATGTTACTCTTCCTGGCAGGACTCTCATTGCCTAAGGAAGACGTAACCCATAATTGAAACACTGTAGAACCTCAGTCATCATCCCATGTCCATGCATGAGATGCCAATGCTTTGTATGCCATATGTAAATGCATAACATATCATTCGAAACCACATAAAAATATACAAAAGTCTCATAAAGAAATCTAGGGTAAAAACTGTGGTTACAAATAGGTAGGAAACCTACATAAACTTTGCTTAAGTGTCTGTTCCTTTTTGAGCTTCACCCGGTCACGACTCGCACGTCGTTCAACTCTCGTCACCTTGTGATGTAACAATAAGTAAATCATACTATCATTTAAATGTCCATTCACATATAAGACCCAAAACATCTTGTAAGTCCTTTGGTCAATCCCTTCATTTGGCTTGTATTCACAGATTTGCCATTGGTCTAACCAATGTCTAATCTTGCTCATAATCAAAGTTCATAAAAGTAATCTACCTTAGTGGCTTGTTATTTACATATCACTAAGTCCAAAGACAAATCCATATGTTTACTTAATCCAACTCATACAAAGAAATCATAATCTCCTACTCAATGATCCCATCATTTGTTTACAAGTTAGGCTCTACTATTTAGCCATGTTAACTACATGGTTCAGCCATTTAACATTCATAAGGAAACCCATACTCTTGGTCCATTCATCCCAAAAATAGCCCCTGCATGGCCGAACCCAATGGTTCTCTTGATCTGATTGATCCATCAATTACCCATGATTATTCATGGTTTAATCATGCTAACTCAACCATGACATATACATGTTTCAGCCGCATAAACATCCACCAAAACAGTAAATTCAACTTCACCAAATCACATCAATTACATACATGGGGTTCGGCCATCCAAGGTGGCCGAACCCTATGTCCATGTTTTGGTCTTTCAAACATGTTTTAAGTGTTATTTAAACATACAATATCAGTATCATATTGCTGCATTTATACCTCTTAGAAACCTATCCAAATAAGTTCATCCACTTGTCCCAAAAGACCATAATATTTCATGAGATTCGGCCATCCAAGATGGCCGATCCAAATGGTCCATATTATCAATTTTAATCCACTGTTTAGACCCATGTTAACTTCAGTCCTTATGACATTCAAATCCATGTTTTTAACCCTTTCTAAAACATGCATTTGAATCTTAGTTAAAACCCAAAAACAGTCCAACAAAGTTCTATGGTTTCCATGTTTCAAAACATGGAAACCAACCATTCTTTTACATGGGGTTCGGCCCTCCATGGTAGTTGAACCTAATGGTTATTTTTACCATTTTAAATCCTCCATTAATCAAGGTTAAACATTGGTGTATTCAGCCATGACCATGACCCAATACATACCCCACTTGTTTCATGTTATTAAACCAAAATAACACATAGATACTTACCAAATTTTCCAAACTTCCTTCTTGCCTTTGATCCTTGGTTTCTCCCTTTTATTTCTTCTTTCTTTCCTCAATTCCTTGCTGGTTTATACTTGATTAACTGGTGCCAAAAACCTCTGCTGTTCAGCCAAGAAAACAATTGGAGAGAGGGAGAGAGAGATGGGAATTCTTGGATTTCCTTGTGTGAAAAACGGCCAAGTATGGTAATGTTTTTCTTTTGTAGTTTCAGCCCCCAACTCCCATTCATCCTCACTCAATTAATTTTGTTAAAACCGATGGGGCATTGGGTGTTAACCAAGACACCTCTTGGTGCCAAACGTTGCACCCCTTGGTAATGGAACAATGCATCCATTCAATGGATAGGTGTCGCCCAACCTTGGTGTCTTTTGGCTTTGCCAAAGCACCCCTTCATACCAACGGCTGAGATTGATTCTGATCAAGTGTTGTGTGAGATTACAACTCATTTCCATCTCCTCTTGACTCACTTAACTCAGGATATTTTTATTCTAAGCCAACTCATCCAACTCATCACATTTAATGCTCCATATTTGAGTCAACTCTTTTCTTAAATCAAACTCATTTCAAATCAGTCTAACTCAAGCTGAATTAACTCACACTTGAGTTCAATTGAAGGCCCACACGGTCATCCGTGGTCAAACTAGTCAACCCGACCCGTTGGGTCCCCCTTTAGCTCCTTGACCCGTTTTTGACTCCATGACCCAATTATGGGTATTTTGGTCACTTGTAATTGGTTTTCACTTGTGTTTCAAGCCTACCCATTTTTGCTATAACTGATTTCCTATCAGTTCAGCTTAACCTCATTTAATTTGAGCTTACACAATGGTCAAATCATCCATTTTGACCCATTGAGTCCAATTGAGCCATTTGACCCATTTAGCCATTTTTGACACAATTGATGTTCATTGGCCATCCAATCAAATTTGATATTTACAATGTGCTCATATGACCTTAATTTGAGCAATGGGTCCCACCATTTCCTTATTTGACATCACAAAATAATTAATTTAACAACTCAGGGGCATTTTCATAATTTTCCACTTCATTGAGAAATTGGGGTGTTACAGTTCCATCCACAGACTGATGGACAGTCGAGAGAACAATACAGACATTGGAGGACATGCTGAGAGCTTGCATGTTAGACTTCAAGGGTGGTTGGGAAGATCATTTACCACTGGTTGAGTTCTCTTACAACAATAGTTACCAGGCAAGCCTCCAGATGGCTCCATTCGAGGCATTGTATGGTAGACCCTGTAGATCACCAGTGTATTGGATAGAGGCCGGTGAGCCAACACTTATTGGACTGATCTAGTTGCAGACACCACGGAACAGATCAAGGAGGTAAACACGACAACATCTGCTCACTGCACAGAGTCGTCAAAATAGCTATGCGGACAAGAGAAGGAGATTCCTTGAGTTTGAAGTAGGAGACTTAGTATTTTTGAAGATCTCGCCACGAAAAGGTCATATGAGATTTGTAAAGAAAGGGAAGTTGTAACCTAGATTTGTGAGACCCTTTCCAATCCAAAAGAGGGTGGGGGAAGTGGCTTATCAATTGATACTTCCTTCACAGTTGTCATCACTGCACGATGTATTTCATGTATCTATGTTGAGGAAGTACAATCCTGATCCCTCGCACGTACTGAATGTACAAGACATAGAGGTACAACCTTCATTCATTTAGACGTATTAGATCCATAAATGACCCATAAAATTGGTTCATGGGGTTCGGCCATACCCCATGGCCGAATCCATGATGTCTTATTTTTCGCATTTTCTCCTTAACATGGTTTACATTCTTAGGTCCATATTCAAAGTCCCTCCACGGAGGTTTAACCATACATTTAGGTTTATCTTTTTGAATCAATTAAATTTAATAGCACCATCCATAAAACATAACCAATGTTTCTCCATGGGGTTCGGCCATACAACATGGCCGAACCCTATGGTTCATCATTCCATTAAATTTCTATATTCATCCCCTAATTTTCTTCCATGGGGTTCGGCCATACACCATGGCCGAACCCTATGGTTCCTTTCTTTAAACAAAATTATCAAAATACTTACCGGTTCCGCGACTCCTACGGTTTTCCTTCGCACCGACATGTTCTTCAGAACCTTTTCTTCCTTAGCCTTTTCCTCCTTCTTCTTGATCTTTAGCCGAGACTGATCTTGATGAAACCCCTTGAAGTGATTCAGCCAAGAGATATAGTTTGAGAGAGAGAGGAGATGCCTGGGATAAAAAATACTCCAAGCTCTTGTCTAGAGGGTGGTCGGCCTTGTATGTGTATGCCGAGCGCCCCTTCTTCCTCTCGTTTATAAAACTTCCATTCGATCCTATATGGCTGAAATAGCACATAACGATTTCAGCCGCGTGGGAAGATTGCAATTGCTATTCCAGTTTAGTCCAAAAACCGTAACCTCATGTTTTTAATCTTGAGCACCTTCTTTATTTATCAATCCCCTAGTTTCACTCTTAACTAAGGAAAAGACCCCTTTTAAGAAGATTCTAGCGCATCATCTTGGATGTACAAATTCCCACACACGGCCAAGCAACCTATCTTTAATTTTTAGACATCTTCTTTATTTGGATTAGACAATCAGATGTCATTGCCTAATCGCATCTCATCCATGCGTGTTGCCCATTTAAGACAAACCTTGTGCAACCATATCTACACGTGTTGCCCATTCCTAAAATATTTCCATCCATACCTTCCATTCCAAATCCCTACAACCGTATGCAATCTTCCAAGTTGCCTCTATGCGAATGCCACTTAATCTAGATCCCTTATTTATAGATATATTGTAACGCCCCGCCCTCTGCGAGAATCAGAGTCTATTTTTTTTTAAATAATAATATAACAACACCGGGAAGAGGACGGGTGACGTCACAACGCGAGCTAAGTCCGGACTACCCAAAGTCCGACCCTTAACTGGCCACCCATGTGTGCATGGACTAAGACCATGAAAATCGATCCACACATGGAACTAAATAAATCATGCGGAATAGCAATAACTAATTGCAGAACTAAACTGATGCGGAATAAATCAAATATGCGGAATTATAACCAATCCTAAGACAACCATTCGTTCTTAGATAGCGAAGCACAGGTCATCCATTATAAACGACTTATACCAAATCAAGGTTCATCTAACAGTTCACAAACCATAGCAAAGTTTACTAGCTATCACATATCCATAATATGTAATTCAAAAGACAGTAACATAGAAATCCCAATCATCATTCAAGCACTTAAGCTTGGCTCCCCTCCAGGTCCATGACCTTCTCTTTCCCTTTTCCGAGCATTATCCTCTATGGATAGAATTAGGGCGTTAGATCAACGCGCCCTAGTAGGTTTTCCGATCAGGACTATGTAATAGCCAGGAAATTTTAAATCAATATATATGTAGATATTATTTATTTTAATGATGAAAATTGGGAAATTTGATGGAGTAGATGGTAAATGGATCAAAATATGGGTAAAGGCCAAGTATGGCCCAATGAACCATGGATTGGATTTAAAATCATTTAAATGGTCAAGGATGGTCAAATTGGGCCCAATAGCCATTTGGAACCCAATGGGTCAAGATAATGTAAGCTCTAAGGTAAATGGGTAAAGGTGAATGTAATTGGGCCATGGGCCCAATGGTGATCCAAGTAGTTGAAGTGGATCTAATTAAATTTAAAACATCTAAGTTGGTGATGGAGTGATCAAGGTGACATGGCTGAATGGGACCCACCTCCACCTCACCAAATGAGGTGGCATGTGGATCAAGGATTGGTGGCGCCAGCCACCATGGTTGAATTGGTCAACCATGGGTGGATACATGGAGGGAATTTAAAAAAAAAAGAAATTAGGTTAAGTGGGAATTAATTAACCCAAGTTAATTATCTAATTAATTAAATAATTAAACTATTCAAAAAGTGGGTCAAATGGTCAAATGGAAGACCCAAACAATCTTATCTCCAAAGCTCAAAAACGTTGGGCTTGGTGGTGGTTTATTCCAACCACCACCATTAAAGCATAAAAAAAATCCCATGTTGGTTGGTGGAAGACTTAATGGTGGAGTGTCACAACCACATGAAATGAATCTTATCTCATTTCTCCATCTCTTTCCATTCCACTCTTTTTCACTCTCTTTCTCTCTTGCTCTCCCTCTCATTGCCGATCCATGCTCTAAGGAAAAAGAAGGAGAAAAAGTTAGAGAAGAGGAAGAAGAACCCAAGTGTTGGCTAACCACCTCAAGACCAAAGCTTGAGATAATTTTTCCATCCCCTCCTCCCCTCTCTCTCTCTCAAATCTACTCCATCTTAGCCGACCCAAGCATTGGCGTTTTTCATTGGTCATGCACACCTTAGCCGACCAACAAAGGAGAAGAAGAAGAAAGGAGGCCAAGGAATCCAAAGGGAGCAAAGAAAATCGGAGAAGCCGTCGGATTGTAAGTATTTCTAAAACAAGAGATTAGGTTTCTTTTTAATGTTTAAAAATGGGTCCATTTCTTGGATTGGTTGGTGGCCAAATTGTCATGGGTCTTGGATCTCAAATCCATCCAATGAAAGGAGGAAGAATGGGCAAACCCTAATGGGTAAATTAGGTCAAAAAAAAATGAAGGATGCATTAAGGATTTTATGTATTAAAATTTATTTAAGCATGGATGTGTGTATTTTTAGAAGGAATCATGGTGAGTAATTAAGTAAATTTAAATGGGGTTTTTAAGATCAAAACCATGGTAGGTGATTGAATGATTTTAATGAGGTTATAAAGAATGGAAGACATGGAAGATGAATTATGATTTTAAGGTGCTAATGACTAAATGTAGTGATTTTTATAAGAATTTTAAATGAGGAAATTCATGAAGATGTAAATGGGTTTATGGCCTTAAAAGGCAATGAATGAATGATGGACCATGAACTTATGGTGACGGTGTTAGAATTTTAATGGGTTTAGAGAATGGAGGCTATGTTAAGTGATTAATGATTTTTAAAGTTTTAAATGAATGAATGTAGTGATTTTAAATGAGGAAATTCATGGGAGATGTGAATGATGTTTATGGCCTCAAAAGGCATGAATGGATAATGGACCATGAACCATGGGTTTGGCCATGGTGTATGGCCAAACCCTATGGTGAAGTAATGGTGGTTTTAAATGGGTTTAAAAGGATGGAAAATATGGAGTAATGTGTTAATGAATTGGAGGCTTAAAAGGGTTAAATGTTTGTAATTTTTTTAAGGGATCTTAGTGAAGAAAATCATGGAAGGTGGTTGAGTGATTTCAATGGGGTTTTGAAGAATGGGAACCATGGAAGGGGTTAATGATTTTGAAGGTTTTGAATGAAAGAATAATAGTAATTTTTAAAGGGGTTTTTAAATGAGGGAATCCATGGATGAAGGTTAATGTTTTTTTTATGGTCGTAAATGTCACCAATGAATGATGAACCATGAGCCATGGGTTCGGCCATGGTGTATGGCCGAACCCATGACCCATTTTTATGAGCCACTTGATGGGCTAAGTATGGGGTTATGTATGTGTTTAAATGAATGGAGATTAGGTTAATTAAATGGCTGATTTCTAATGATGTTATGTCATGGTTAATGAGATATCAATGGACCCATGTTGTGAATCAATTGATGGATCTAAGGTATATGCATATGGATTAATTAATGGGGATTAGATTAAGTAAATGGCTGTTTCTAATAATTTTATGTCATGGTTGATGGGTCATGAATGGATCCAAGATTATGGATCAATTATGGGCCTAAGAATGGAGAAATATAATGAGAACTTAACCATGGACGAAGAGTGGCAAAATCGTAAATAATGGGCAAATTCAAGAACCATGGGTTCGGCCATGATACATGGCAGAACCCCATGGGAGATTCATCATGGACTTAGGTGTTTTAAGGATGACCTTATATATGGCTAAATAAAGCCTATGGTGGCTGGTTTTTAGACTCATGTGATTAGGATAATCAATGGATTAAGATGGGACCCACAACCTAATTAGTAGGGTTCGGCCATGGTGTATGGCCGAACCCCGGAGGGACTCATTACATGTGCATACATACATAGCATTGATATATCTATTTTTGATGATCATATATTATGATATATGCATGTTTTTATATACTAACCTTGTGGTAGCTCTGATCGGAAAACCTACTGGGCGCGTTGATCTAACGCCCTAATTCTATCCATAGAGGATAATGCTCAGGAAAAGGGAAAGAGAAGGTCGTGGACCTGGAGGGGAGCCAAGCTTAAGCGCTTGAATGATGATTGGGATTTCTATGTTACTGTCTTTTGAATTACATATTATGGATATGTAATAGCTAGTAAACTTTGCTATGGTTTGTGAACTGTTAGATGAACCTTGATTTGGTATAAGTCGTTTATAATGGATGACCTATACTTTGCTATCTAAGAACGAATGGTTGTCTTAGGATTGGTTATAATTCAACATATTTGATTTATTCCGCATCAGTTTAGTTCCGCAATTAGTTATTGCTATTCCGCATGATTTATTTAGTTCCATGTGTGGATCGATTTTCATGGTCTTAGTCCATGCACACATGGGTGACCAGTTAAGGGTCGGACTTTGGGTAGTCCAGACTTAGCTCGCAGTCGTGACGTAGCTCGTCCTCTTCCGGTGTTGTTATATTATTATTTAAAAAAAAAATTAGACTCTGATTCTCGGAGAGGTCGGGGCGTTATAGTTAGTATCAGAGCGAAACGGGAAGTTGAATCATCGAAGTAAGATTAAAACTGGTTTCATGTCTCACTGACAGATAAGAATCCCAACTGACCGACTCTTCAGAGTCCGCTGACTGGGGGCCAGATTAATTGACTTCGATTGACTCAGACTGAACAATCATTCTGAGAACGACAATGGAAGATTTTCCAATGACAAGAGAGATGGTGGGGGAGATAGATCCTGACTATATGTGCCAGTTGTGCAATCAGGATGGGCACAACTATACATACTGTCCGCACCCTCTTGAAGTGGTTTGCCCGGTTTGTGGACTTCATGGGCACGGGAAAGAAAGGACTAATTGTCCTTACATTGGAGGACCAGGGATAATACCTTGTTTGACGTGAGGAGTGTTGGGGCACATGTCGATGACATGCCCTGACAATTTCTTTGACGATGATGCAGCGTCTTCTACGGAGGATTGAGCTAAGGAAGGGTAAGGAAATGTCGGGGAAAAAGGGGAGATTTTGTAAGGGTTGTGGTTACGTTTTGAAGGGTTGTTCTAACCCTACCAACCCTTGTATGGTGATGGAAGTTTAAGTGATTTTCAATAAAAGTATGCAACTTTAAGAGTTCATGAGGATTTTTGGCATTGAGATGCAGGTGACGAGGTCACTTGATTATGTTGAGACGTGGAATGAGTGCGTCCCTCACATGATATTAATGATTGGAATGTGGTATGGGTGCGCCCCTCACAGGATATTGATGAGATAAGGATATAAATTCCATAAGTATGGCCTAGAATAGCCGTAAGACTGTGGGAATTTTGATATGAAATACGGAGAATTGGTTACATAGCGTTACCGTTGAGGAGTGGGTCCCTCGTATGCTACGGCACTAGAGGACGCTCTCATGGCTATTTTGCACACTTGATTTGCCTGGATACGCAGAGCTAGGTACTATTTTACCCCGTGGGGGTGGTACTAGTCTCGTCAGACGCGGATCGACCGCCTTAGAGCTTGACTGAATCACCTATGAAGTGAAGGGATGTAGGGCGAGGTAGACCGGATCACGTTGGACGTGGGTCTTCTACTTCGTAAGTCATGGGCCCTAAGTCTTGCTAAGGGGTCGAGGTAGATTTGTGACTTGATATGGTTGCCACAGTCTTATGGTGATTCATTTGAATGTTGTTCCTACGGATATTAATCATGGATAGATGATACTCATGGACAGAGTGATACCAAGGATGGATTGTTACCATGAATGGATTATACCCATAGGTGGGTTATATTCATGGATGGTTATTAACCATGGATAGATGATATTCATGGACAAGTGATACCAAGGATGAATTGTTTCCATGAATGGATTATACCCATAGGTGGGTTATATTATGGATGGTTATTAACTGTGGATAGATGATAATCATGGTCAGAGTGATACCAAGGATGGATGGTTTCCATGAATGGATTATACCCATAGGTGGGTTATATTCATGGATGGTTATTAACTATGGATAGATGATACTCACTGGTAGATGAAATGCTCAAGAATGAATTATTTTCCATGAATGGATTATACACATAGGAGGGTTATATTCATGGATGATTATTAAACAGGGATAAATGACATATTGACCTAATGATTGGGACATGTTTCGATTTACATCCCACGTTTAAAGAAAAAGGTGTTGGTCGTATTACGACTTGTATCACCAGAAAAGTTGGTATTGAGAGGTACTCAATATCGTAGAAGTTTTGAACAAAAGTTGTTAGTCACATAGAGACTTATGTGCAAAGGAAGATGTGTTTAAATTTGGAGATGTACTTAGTGGAGAAGTTAAGAGACTAGTGAAACTTGAATGAGAAGCTATGGGCGACTGCTGAGTTAGTCTAGCTAGCTAACTCTGTAGTTAGCCGATGGAGTTCCAGGAGAGTGCAACTAGAAACCTAGTTAAAATGGAATCAGAAAAAGCTTTGAGCATAGGCTCGCATTATAGACTACCTCACACAGAGAGTAGATGAAAGAACATATTGAGCAAGTACGCATGGAAAATACTATGAGAGCAGGTAAAGTGAAACAGAGTAGATTGATCTATGTGAGATCACAAATGGCTCACGAGAAAAGGATATAATATGAGACAGAACAAGAGGTGTTACAGAACCTGAGCGATTCAATTTGTCAAAGTGGTGTGGACCGACATGGTAATGAAGAAGTCACTTGGGAACTTGAAATCGGAAATAAGAATAGCACACTCTGAGATATTTATGTAATCGTTTAGAACCCTACTTCACTCGATTTTCGGGACGAAAATTTTAAAAAGAGGGTTATATTCTAACACCCCGATTTCTCAAAGATATTGATATTTACAAAAATGCCATTGGAATGGTAAATTAGAAGGTTATGATCGTAGATAAGAAAATGGTGGGGCCCATTGTTCAAATTAAGGCCTATTGTACATATTATAAGGATCAAATTAGATTAAATGGTTATTGTACATCTATTTGGGTCAAGATGGTTATTTGAGTCAAAGGACCAAATTGGGACCCAATGGGACATGGTGGACTTATTTGACCATTGGGTGAGCCCAAATTTAATGGGGTTAAGCTGAAATGATTGGAAACTAAATGGAGCATAAATGGGTAGGCTTGAGGCACATATGAAAATCACATGCAAATGGCTAAAAAAACCCATAATTGGGTCATGGTGTCAATTGGGTCAATAAGTTAAATGGGGACCAAATGGGTCGTGTTGACCATGTGCACCTTGACTGTGTGGACCCTCAAGTGAGCTCAAATATGAGTTAAATCAGGTTGAGTTGGGACTGAAGTGAGCTGGAATTAAATCAAGTAATGAGTTGACTCAAGTGCATTAAATGATATGCATTAAGTGTAGTGAGTTGGGTGTGTTGAGTTGGAAATCAAAGGGACCTTGAGTTCAAGTGAGTCAAATGGAATTTGAAGGGTTGTCTTGATCTCAAACATCATCAAGAGTACAAGTCCCACACGTTGGAAGTGAAGGGCTGCCCTGGCCAAGTCAAGGTTCACCATGGTTGGGGGTGGCTTAAATGATGAAAGATGGAGGAGTCTTTCCATCTCATTGGATGCATTGGTTGGTGCCAAGGGATGCATTGGTTGGTGCCAAGGGATGTCTTGGTTTGTGCCAAGTGACTCCTTGGTTTGATCAAAGAGTAATGAGGGTAAATGAATGGTTTTTGGGGCTGTTATATAAAGGAGATAAACCATATGCTTGGTCGATTGTCACTCAATGAAACCATAGAATTCATCTCTCCCCCCCTCTCTCAAGAACACACTCTCTTGGCCGAATTATCCTTGGGTGTTTTTCACCGTTGATCAAGCATATAATCAGCAAAGGAAGGGAGGCTAAGAAAGCAGGGAAGCAAGGTCAAAAGGAAAGAGGAAAAACAAAGGAATTTGGTATGTATTTCCATTGAATTATGTTTAATAAAATGGGATAAAAGGAACATGATTTGGCCATGGGATGGCCGAATCTACCAAGGTTTTGGAGTATGTATTTTGATGTTTAAAAGTTAGCAAACATGGACCATAGGGTTCGGCCACTTTGGTTGGCCGAACCCCATGAAATGTTATGGTCATGTTGATGGTTTTTGTAAGTTAAAACCATGCAAATGTTGGAACTGTTTTGGAGGTTTAAATTAGACCTAAGATGCAAGTTGAAAAGGTTTAAATCATGGATTTGAGTCATGTTTTGGGCCATGGAATGACCGAATTCATCAAGGGTTTAAACCTTGGTCAGTGGTTGTTTAAAAATGACGAAATGGATCATTGGATTCGGCCACCTTGGATGGCCAAACCCCATGAAATAAGTTGATAGGTTTGTGGTTAATTGTGATGGTTTTTGAGATATTACGGGGGTTTTATGTGACTTTAGTGGAGATAAGATTACTGTTTTGGGTTGGCCATTGGATGGCTGAACCATGTAGTATCATGGCAAAAGAGTAGAGCTTAATTGTAAACAAATGATGGGATCATTGAGTAAGAGGACCATAGGGTTCGGCCATGTGAATGGCCGAACCCCATAGAATATTTTGTTGGAGATTATGGTTTGCTTTATGATTTGGATTAAGGAATCATGCACGATTATTTATGGACTTAGTGTAAGTAAATAATCAATCATTGTAGAGGATGGAATATGGATAGAAAGCCATAGGATGAGGTTCGGCCATGTAGTATGGCCGAACCCCATCAATGATTATTTGATGGACTTAGGTTAAGTTATAATGTAATTGGAGATGGTGAATGAAGGACAAAAACAAAGTGGTGAGGTTCGGCCATGTTGTATGGCCGAACCCCACTAAGGTGGTTTTTATGGCTCTTGTTTTTCTAAGCAAGATTAAATATGGTTAGGTCAACTGGCAAAACCGTAAATACAAGTCAAAGTGTAATATGAATGGATTGATCAAAGAACTTGAAAAGAGGGATCCAAACCAAAGTGGTATGGTTCGGCCATGTTGTATGGCCGAACCCTATCAAGATATGTTTGAAGAGTAAAGTGTTCAAGGGCTGATCAAATGAAAGGGAAGATTAAATCCTAAGTTGGTGAGGTTCGGCCATGGGTATGCCGAACTCCACAAGATGGTTTATGAGATCTAGACTTGATTAGAAATCAAGAATATTGAGTATTAACTTGTTGTTGTATAAACAAGGAAACAGAAGTTGAACGGCGTGCGAGTCGTGATCGGGTGAAGCTCAAAAAGAACGGACACTTAAGCAAAGTTTCCGTAGGTTTCCTACCTACTTGTAACCACATTTATACTTGGTATTATGAGGGTTTTTCTATGAGACATTTGTTATACTATTATTTATCATCTTGGATTTGAATGATGAGATTTGTTTAAATGTTTCATAGATTCATTGGCATCTCATGCATGGACATGGGATGATGATTATGGAATGCCTCCTTAGGCGTTGAGGGTCCCGCGAGGAGTAGTATCATGACGATAAGAATTACATTGGCCTCCTTAGGCGATGAGGGTCCCGCCAGGAGGAATGTTATAATGATGTGAGCCACATTGGTCTCCTTAGGCGATGAGGGTCCCGCCAGGAGAAATATTATGATGATGTGAGCCACATTGGTCTCTTAGGCGATGAGAGTCCTGCCAGGAGAAATATTATGATGATGAGAGCCATATCGGCCTCCTTATGCGATGAGGGTCCTACCAGGAGGAATATCATCAAGATGAAGTGAAAGAGTATTGTGATTTACCTTGACGATGAGAGTCTCGTCAAGTGATGGCTATGTATATGTGTGATGGGAGGGACTCATTACATGTGCATACATACATAGCATTGATTTATCTGTTTCTGATGATCATATATTATGATATATGCATGTTTTTATATACTAACCTTGTGGTAGCCTGTAACGCCCACCCCTTTTCATCGAAATCAGAGTCTATTTTTTTTTTTTTTAAATAAAGAGTGACAAAGGGCGCGAACGTCATGACGAGAGTTAAGTCCGAGCTTCTAAAGCCCGGCCCTTAACTGGCCAACCCTACGTGTGCGTGGAACTAAGTCCACGAAGAACGGTTCACACGTAGAAGTAAGCTTGCGGAGTATTAAACTATGTGCGGAATTATAATATAGACTATCCTACAAATTTTAGATAGCAGGGAAGTGACATTCATTTAATTACTAAAATACTTCAAAATCATAATTATATCTCAAAATGATAATGTCCAAAGTAATGACCCAACCATAGTAAGAAATCTACATTATTACAGTCCGACGAGCTACATTACACAAATTACATTTCCAAAATAAATCTTAATAAACTAAGTAGCTCACTTTCCCAACCTCCTACACTTGGCTCCCGTCTCGTCCTTCGTTTCCTCCATCTCCTATGTCATCAGCTAGGGTAGAAGTAGGGCGTTAGACAACACCCCCAGTAGGACTCCGAGTAGGGTTAACACATGGATTAGTGATAACAGGCACAATAGGTAATAATATAATCAAAACCATAACAATGAATGCCATGCCATGGGTGTCCTATGTCATGAGTTCCACCCATCATCCATACCATCATGCTGCCATATCCCCCCTGACGGAAAGACCTCGTCAAGATATAAACAATCACAAATCATCCCCCTTGACGGCAAAACCTCGTCAAAATATAAACAGTCACACATCATCCCCCTTGACGGCAAAACCTCATCAAGATATAAACAATCACAAATCATCCCCTTTGACGGCAAAACCTCGTCAAGATATAAACAATCACAAATCATCCCCCTTGACGGTAAAACCTCGTCAAGATATAAACAATCACAAATCATCCCCCTTGACGGCAGAACCTCGTCAATATATAAACAATCACAAATCATCCCCCTTGACGGCAAAACCTCGTCAAGATATAAACAATCACAAATCATCCCCCTTGACGGCAAGGCCTCGTCAAGGTGTCCCCATGTTTGCTTCTCGGTTGCCCCGACGAAGCATGGACTCTGGTTTCTTTATTCTCATCCTTCCCATGCTATATCCCTCCCATGTCATGCATGAGATGTAGATGCCATATGCCATGTAATATATATGATAGCACAAACCATGGCATTTAAAATCCCATCAATAAAACATATAATTTGATTATCAAAAATCGATCAAGCAAAGCATCAATGTACACATCATAGCCTTAAAACCCATCTTAAAACAATCATATGCTTACCAAAATAAATCAAGGAAAAACCCATACATAACACATAATCTATGGCTTACAAAAAGGTAGGAATCCTATCGAATACCGACTAACGTTCCTTTACATTTCTCCGGCCACAATCCCGGTCGCCGATCGCGCACCGCTTGCGATGTCCGGTACCTTATTATATATCAATAATTAGTCCGTGTTTTTAACCATTATTAAGTCCCTAACTCATGCCTTAGTCCATCACACATATACATAGCCATCACTTGACGAGACTCTCATCGTCAAGGTAAATCACAATACTCTTTCATTTCATCTTGATCATATTCCTCCTGGCGGGACCCTCATCGCCTAAGGAGGCCGATATGGCTCTCATCATCATAATATTTCTCCTGGCAGGACCCTCATCGCCTAAGGAGACCAATGTGGCTCACATCATCATAGTATTTCTCCTGGCGAGACCCTCATCGCCTAAGGAGACCAATGTGGCTCACATCATTATAACATTCCTCCTGGCGGGACCCTCATTACCTAAGGAGGCCAATGTAATTCTTATCGTCATGATACTACTCCTGGCGGGACCCTCATCGCCTAAGGAAGCATTCCATAATCATCATCCCATGTCCATGCATGAGATGCCAATGAATATATGAAACATGTAAACAAATCTCATCATTCAAATCCAAGATGATAAATAATAGTATAACAAATGTCTCATAGAAAAACCATCATAAAACCAAGTATAAATGTGGTTACAAGTAGGTAGGAAACCTACGGAAACTTTGCTTAAGTGTCTGTTCTTTTTGAGCTTCACCTGATCACGACTCACACGCCGTTCAAATTCCGTTTCCTTGTTTATACAACAACAAGTTAATACTCAATATTCTTGATTTCTAATCAAGTCTAGCTCTCATAAACCATCTTGTGGGGTTCGGCCATACCCATGGCCGAACCTCACCAACTTAGGATTTAATCTTCCCTTTCATTTGATCAACCCTTAAACACTTTACTCTTCAAACATATCTTGGTAGGGTTCGGCCATACAACATGGCCGAACCATACCACTTTGGTTTTGGATCCGTCTTTTCAAGTTCTTTGATCAATCCATTCATATTACACTTTGACTTGTATTTGCGGTTTTGCCATTGACCTAACCATATTTAATCTTGCTTAGAAAAACAAGATCCATAAAAACCACCTTAGTAGGGTTTGGCCATACTACATGGCCGAACCCTATGGTCCTCTTACTCAATGATCCCATCATTTGTTTACAAATTAAGCTCTACTCTTTTGCCATGATACTACATGGTTCGGCCATCCAATGGCCAACCCAAAACAGTAATCTTATCTCCACTAAAATCACATAAAAACCCCATAACATTTTATGGATTTTATCTCTCAAAAACCATCACAATTAACCATAAACCTATCAACTTATTTCATGGGGTTCGGCCATCCAAGGTGGCCGAATCCAATGATCCATTTTGTCATTTTTAAACAACCACTGACCAAGGTTTAAACCCTTGATGAATTCGGCCATTCCATGGCCCAAAACATGACTCAAATCCATGATTTAAACCTTTTCTACTTGCATCTTAGGTCTAATTTAAACCTCCAAAACAGTCCAACATTTTCATGGTTTTAACTTACAAAAACCATCAACATGACCATAACATTTCATGGGGTTTGGCCAACCAAAGTGGTCGAACCCTATGGTCCATGTTTGCTAACTTTTAAACATCAAAATATATACTCCAAACCCTTCGTAGATTCAGCCATCCCATGGCCAAATCATGTTCCTTTTATCCCATTTTTTAAAACATAATTCAATGGAAATACATACCAAATTCCTTTGTTTTTCCTCTTTCCTTTTGACCTTGCTTCCTTGCTTTCTTAGCCTCCCTTCCTTTGCTGATTATATGCTTGATCAATGGTGAAAAACACCCAAGGATAATTCGCCCAAGAGAGTGTGTTCTTGAGAGACGGGAAGAGAGATGAATTCTATGGTTTCATTGAGTGACAATCGACCAAGCATATGGTTTATCTCCTTTATATAACAGCCCCAAAAACCATACATTTACCCTCATTACTCTTTGATCTAACCAAGGAGTCACTTGGCACAAACCAAGAAATCCCTTGACACCAACCAATGCATCCCTTGGCACCAACCAATGTATGCCTTGGCACCAACCAACGCATCCCATGAGATGGAAAGACTCCTCCATCTTTCATCATTTAAGCCACCCCCAACCATGGTGACCATTGGCTTGGCCAAGGCACCCCTTCACTCCCAACGTGTGGGACTTGTACTCTTGATGATGTTTGAGATCAAGACAACCCCTCAAATTCCATTTGACTAACTTGAACTCAAGGTCCCTTTGATTTCCAACTCAACACACCCAACTCACTACACTTAATGCATATCATTTAATGCACTTGAGTCAACTCATTACTTGATTTAATTCCAACTCACTTCAGTCCCAACTCAACCTGATTTAACTCATATTTGAGCTCACTTGAGGGTCCACACAGTCAACCATGGTCCACATGGTCAACACGACCCATTTGGTCCCCATTTAACTTATTGACCCAATTGACGCCATGACCCAATTATGGGTTGTTTTAGCCATTTGCATGTGATTTTCATATGTGCCTCAAGCCTACCCATTTATGCTCCATTTAGTTTCCAATCATTTCAGCTTAACCCCTTTAAATTTGGGCTCACCCAATGGTCAAATAAGTCCACCATGACCCATTGGGTCCCAATTGGGTCCTTTGACCCAAATAACCATCTTGACCCAAATAGATGTACAATAACCATTTAATCTAATTTGATCCTTATAATATGTACAATAGGCCTTAATTTGAACAATGGGCCCCACCATTTTCTTATCTACAATCATAACCTTCTAATTTACCATTCCAATGGCATTTTTGTAAATATCAATATCTTTGAGAAATCGAGGTGTTACATATATTGCATTAACATTTTAATTCAGCCCCATTTAATTTAAATTGAACTTTATACCATAACCGTTGGGTCCTAATTGGGCCATTGACCCAACACCTTACCCATCTAAGGTTCATATCCGTTAATTCACAATTAAAATGGCAAATTTCGTAAATATTGATAACATGGAATTCCAAAGTGTTAGAAGTGCAAGCAGTAGTCACCTCCGTTCTACAGCAACACCAGAACGACAACGGAGGCACTACTTCCAATGAATCCCGAGACCGAACAATGGTCAAAGATTTCCAACACCAGGATCCCCTTTATTTCAGAGGGAATGAGAGACCCGTAGGAGCAGAGAATTGGATTGAGAATATCACAAAGATCTTGAAGCTACTTAAGATCACCAATGATCAGGACCAAATAATGTTGCCTACCTCACAACTAGTAGACAATGCAGGCAAACGATGGAAGGTTATAGAACAACAACAAGCGCAGACTCCAGCGGCGAATAAAACAGAGATGACTTGGGACCAGTTCGCTGGGATATTTTTGGACCATTACTTTCCAGAGGAGGAGAAGGAGCGCCAGACACAGGCATTCATAGCTTTGGTTCAGGGCCCCATGACCGTCGCATAGTACTTGTAATAGCTCAGATTTTTAAATAATAATTACATTGGCTATTATTTATTTTAATGGTTGGAATTAAGAATTTTGATGGAATGAATGGTAAATGGATCAAAATTTGGGCAATGGCCCAAGTATGGTCCAATGAACCATGGGTTGGGTAATTTCCAATTAATTGGGTCAATGATGGTTAACTGGGTCAAGGATGGACAATTGGGTCAAATACCCATTTGGGACCCAATGGGTCAAGAGAGTATGAGCATTAGGGTAAATGGGTAGGAGGTGAATTTAATTGGGCCATGGGCCCAATGGTGATAAAAGGAATGGGGTCCATCTCATGGACAAATGTGGGAGTGAAATATCCAAGATGGCATAGCCGAGTGGGGCCCAACTCCACCTCATCAAGTGAGGTGGCATGTGGACCAAGACATAGGTGGGGCCGACCACCATGTTGACTTGGTCAACCATGGATGAGTCAAAGGGAAATTGAGGAGGATCAAGGTGAATTGAATTGGATAAATTGATTAAAATCACCTAAGTTAAGTTGGAATAAATCAAGGTGGCATAATCAAATGGGACCCAACTCCACCTCATCAAGTGAGGTGGTGGGTGGGCCAAGGCATTGGTGGGGCTGGCCACGATGGTTGACTTGGTCAACCATGGGTGGATTCATGGAGGAAGTAAAGATGAATAAGTGGAATTAAATTATGTAATTAAATGACCTAAGTTAGATATCAAATTAAATAAATGAGTTGCACTACATGGAGTAAGTTCAATGGGGGTGAGTCACCTAGAAAATGGGTGAGTCAAATGGGTGGTTTCATCTCATGGAAACCACCAAACCATCAAGACAAAACCATCCAAAATCATTGGATGATGTGGAGTGCCACTTGGAGGGCATGCTTCCCCTTTGGCTTGACCAAAAATGAGGTGGTGGTGCCACCTCATCCAAACCTACCCAAAACCGTTGGCCATGGAGGGGTTGGGAGTGCCATGTGGAGGGCATGCACCCTCCATGGCTAGACAAGATCCTTAAGTTGGGGGCATGCTAGGGCATGCATTGGCCCAAAGGGAGGTGGTGGTTCCACCTCATCCCAACCACCACCACTAAGGGATAAGAGGCCTAAGATTAAGGGCATGCATGGACCGATTGGGCAAAAGAAAGGTGGTGGAGTCTAGCTCAAGCAAGCCCAAGTCAAGATGGAAAGATAGATTTTCCATCTCATTACTCCCACCTCACTCTCTCTCTCTCTCTCCCTCCCTCTCTTGGCCGACCCTCACACAAGGAGAAAGACAAGAAAAAGACTTAGAGAAAAGGAGGAGATCCCAAGCTTGGCCGACCACCATCTCAAGACCCAAGACTTAGGATATTTTCCCATTCTCTCCTCCTCTCCCTCTCTCAAACCTACCACCATCTTGGCCGAACCAACCCTTGGTGATCTCATCTTGATCAAGCTCATATATTGGCCGAAGATCAAAGAGAAGAGGAAGAGGGAAGGCTAAGGATCAAAGAGGAGCAAAAGGAAACCGGAAGAGCCGCGGGATTGGTAAGTAGTCCTCAACAAGAGTTTATTTTTAAAAGAGTTAAAAGGAGACCATAGAGTCCATTTTTCTTGGATTAATTGGTGGCCAAAATATTATGGGCCATGGATCTAAAATCCATCCAAGAAAGGGGATGAGAAATGGACAAACCCTAATGGGTAAGATAGGTGAAGAAAAATAATGGAATACTAAGGACACTATGTATATATTTGGATATGTATGCATGCATGACAA
Organism: Chimonanthus salicifolius; assembly: GCA_013350335.1. Classification (NCBI taxonomy): domain Eukaryota; kingdom Viridiplantae; phylum Streptophyta; class Magnoliopsida; order Laurales; family Calycanthaceae; genus Chimonanthus; species Chimonanthus salicifolius. The sequence continues at coordinate 30,524,091 of CM023536.1, forward strand.
AAAGGGTTCAAGGATCATGGTTTGGCTATTGCATGGCCATAATTGTTATGAAGATGTGGGAAGGACCTCATGCATGTCAAAAGTATGGTGAATGATCAAAATGTATGGTTTGGCCTTTGCATGGCCAAACCCTAGGGTTTCTTGTATGAGAACCATCAAGTAACAAATCATGGAAATATGATTTTTGAAGAAATAATAAACCATAGGGTTCGGCCATGTTGTATGGCTGAACCCCATGGAAGGATATTAAGTATTTCTCCATGGGTTTAAAGGATGAAAACCATGGAATGATTGGTTAATGGTTTTAGGGTTTTGAATGGCTAAATGTTAGAAAATTTTAAAGGGGTCAAGTGAGGAAACCATGGAGAAATGTTAATGAGTATTTATGGTCCCAAACCTTGCAAATGAAGATGAACCATGGACCATGGGTTCGGCCATGTTGTATGGTCGAACCCCATGGAAAGATTTTGGTGGACTTAGATGTCTTTTGAACCATGAAGAGGATGGGGAATATGGGTAAGTTAATGGACTCAAAATGTAGTTAATGTTGATAAAAAATGATGATCTAAATGTATGATTGAAACCCCCTCAAGAAGGGACCTTGCTGTGGATCTAAAATGCTGTAAAAGATCTAAGAAAAATGAGGAAAATAACATCCTGGGTTCGGCCATGGTGTATGGCCGAACCCCATGACCCATTTTATGAGTCATTTCATGGATTAAGTATGGATCTATGCATGTTTAAAATGAATGGGTATTAAGTTAAGGAAATGGCTGATTTATAATGGGTTTTTTGTCATGATTAATGAGGCATTGATGGATCCATGTTTATGGATCAGTTAGGGATATGGACATGCATAAATGAAAGGTGATTAACCATGGGAGAAGGAGTGGCAAAAATGTAAATATGGCCAAAATGAAGAACCATGGGTTCGGCCATGGTGTATGGCCGAACCTCATGGGGGATGGTTGTGGACTTAGGGACTTTTAATGATGACCTTATGTGTTGGTTAAATGAACCAAAGGGTGGCTGATTTTAGACCCACATGACTAAATGGATCTAAGGATTTAGAAAGGGACCCAAAAACCTAGTTATTGAGGTTTGGCCATGGTGTATGGCCAAACCCCACTAAGGCATGTATAATGGACTTAGGCACGATTGAAACATTGGGTTAATTTGTTGATGTGTAATAAGGTAACGAGATCTTGCAAGAGGTGCGTGATCGGTGACCGAATTCTTGGAAGGAAACGCGAGGCATATTAGTTAGTCTTTGGTAGGATTCCTACCTCATTGAAAGCCATGGATTAGGTGTATATGAATGTTTTAGTTGATTTATTTTGGTAATCAAATGATGTGTTTAAAGATGTGATTTTAATGCTATGGTTTGTATAACTATATGACATATTACACTTACATCTCATGCATGGCATGGGAGGGATGAAAGGAAATCGGAGTCCACGCTCCGTCGGGGCGACCGATAAACAAACGTGGGGATACCTTGATGAAGCTTTTCCATCAAGAGGGTTACTATGTGTTTATGATATCTTGATGAGGCTTTTCCATCAAGAGGGTTACTATGTGTTTATGATATCTTGATGAGGCTTTTCCATCAAGAGGATTACTATGTTTTTATTATATCTTGATGAGGCTTTTCCATCAAGAGGGTTACTATGTGTTTATGATATCTTGATGAGGCTTTTCCATCAAGAGGATTACTATGTGTTTATTATATCTTGATGAGGCTTTTCCATCTGGAGGGTTACTATGTGTTTATGATATCTTGATGAGGCTTTTCCATCAAGAGGGTTACTATGTGTTTATGATATCTTGATGAGGCTTTTCCATCAAGAGGGTTACTATGTGTTTATGATATCTTGATGAGGCTTTTCCATTAAGAGGGTTACTATGTGTTTATGATATCTTGATGAGGTTTTTCCATCAAGAGGGTTACTATGTGTTTATGATACCTTGATGAGGCATTTCCATCAAGAGCGATACTTTGTGATGGTGATGTGGATGATGGGTGGGACTCATGGCATATGACATCCATTGCATGGCATTGCATTCACTTGCATGGTTTTGATATTAAATCTTATCTATGTGTTTTATTTATACTAATCCATGTGTTGACCCTACTCATAATACCTACTGGGCGCGTTGTCTAACGCCCTACTTCCACCTTAGATGATGACATAGGAAATGGAGGAAGTGAAGGACGTGATCGGAGTCAAGCGTAGGTGCTTGGAGGAGCTAGTTTAATTATTTAAGTTTCATTTATGGATATGTAATTTGAGTAGTTAGCTCGTTGGACTGTAATAATTTAGATTACTTGCTATGGTTTGGACTTTCATTTTGGACATTCTAATTTGAGGTATTTATTAATTAAGTGATGTAATTCCTTGCTATCAAAAATTGGTAGGATAGACTCTATTATAACTCCGTATTAAGTTTACATTCCGCAAGCTTACTTTCTACGTGTGAACTGTTCTCGTCGACTTAATTCCACGCACACGTAGGGTTGGCCAGTTAAGGGCCGGGCTTTGGAAGCTCGGACTTAGGTCGCGTCGTGATGTCCCGCTCCCTCTCACTCTTTTATTCAAAAATAAAAATAAAAAATAGACTCTGATTTTCGGCATAGTGAAAGAGGCCGGGGCGTTACAGTTCTCTAAAGAATTCCTTCATCTATCATGTTATGCTCTATACATGGTGGACACGGAATATAAGAAGGCCCGAAAGTTTGAGCGAGGCCTACGACCTAGCATTAGAGCAAAAGTCACTATTTTCAAATCAGCTACTTTGGCAGAGGTGGTCATCGAACCAACATAGCAGAACAAGAGCTGATGGAGACAACCAGATTTGTGGAGAACAGACGAAGCCAGAGTAGGGGAAATTATTTCCGCCCTCGTAAGAAATTCAGACCCAACTTTTGGAAACCCTCAGCCTCCACTGCTTCCATTGTTGGTTTTCATCCCAGTCAACCCTCCACATCAGGACTAGTCTCTCAGTCTCCTCGAGGTGTTATCGCCTGTTATGAGTGTGGCCAGCAGGGCCATATCAAGAGAGAGTGTCCACAGAACAGCAGACCTTCTTACTCCAAGGGTTTTTTCCGTCCCTTAGCTCGGCCAGCTCAGTCGCAAGTGTCCAGGGCACACAACCAGACAGGATGGGCACCTTTTCTAGAGACAGATGTATACTTTAGTTCCTCTTCTAGAGACGGTGGATCACTCGGTGACTCAAGGTATGACAATAGTTGGTAGTTCTTATGCTATTGCGTTATTTGATTCAAGAGCGTCTCACTCATTTATATCTGCTACTGGTACTTAGTACAACAGCTATCCACTGCACTCACTATTATATCTCCTGTTGGAGACACATCACTGGGTCTAATTTGCACCTCCGTGGACACTGAACTTGCTGAGTTCAGATTTCAATTCAACTATTTGGTATTGGAGATGACAGAATACGACATCATATTTGGGATGGACTGGTTGGATACCTTTCAGGCCGGCATTGACTGTCACCTTCGCACAGTGATATTTTGGTCACCCGAGGGAAAACGGTTTATACTACATGTCAGTAGACAGAGCATTCCTATGACCAAGAGATTCCATGAAGAAATGAACCATCTCATATTGAACAGTGTCAGACTAAACAAGGTACCGCCGACTTAACTACCTGCAGTAGTGAAAGACTACGCAGAGGTATTCCAGACAGAACTCCCTAGTTTACCTCCAAAAAAGGATATTTGGAGATTATGCTCTATCCTGGCACTACTCCTGTAACATTGCCTCATTATCGGATGGCCCCTGCAGAAATGTCAGAGCTGATGAAACAAATTGATGAGTTGCTCAGACTGGGATTCATCCGGCACAACACCTCAACATGAAGAGCACGGGTATTGTTCGTAAAGAATAAGATGGTACTCTTCGGATGTGTGTGGATTACAAGAAGTTGAATCAGTTGACAGTCAGGAACAAGTACCCTCTGCCTAGAATTGATGATCTGTTCAATCAACTCCGAGGCTCCAGCCAGTTCTCCAAGATTGATCTTATCTCAGGGTACCATCAAATCCGTGTCAGGGATGAGGACATAGAAAAGACGGCCTTCAGAACTCGGTATGGACTGTAAGAATATGTGGTCATGCCTTTTGGACTCACAAATGCACCAGCCGTGTTCATGGATCTGATGAACAAAATATTACGTCCTTATCTGGATAAGTTCGTGTAACGCCCCGCCCTTTTTCACTCGCTTTCTGAAATCAGAATCTATTTTTTTTTAATAGAAAAGTAAAAGAAAGCAGGACGTCATGACGCGAGCTAAGTCCGAACTTCCAAAGCTCGACCCTTAACTGGCCAACCATATGTGTGCGTGAATCAAGTCCACTAAAGCGATTCACATGTACTCAAGTTAACATGCGGAATAAATCATAGTTGCAGAATTACAATAGGATAACAATCCTGTTTCATTTTAGATAGCAAAGTAGTCCAACACTTAATAATAATTACCTTAAGTTAAATATCCAAAATCAACCATCCAAACCATAGCAAATATAACTATGTTATTACATTCCCGACTGCTAGTTACTCAAATCACATGGTCCATGAATAACTTAAACAAAATGGAACTTAATCATCCAAGCTCCAAGCTTGGCTCCGATCACATCCTTCGCTTTGTCCATTTCCTGTGTCATCATCTAGGGTAGAAGTAGGGCGTTAGACAACGCGCCCAGTAGGTACTCCAATTAGGGCCAAACACATGGGTTCATATAAAAATCCAGATATAATACATCATATCGTATCTGTAAAACATCGTATCCAAAACAGTGTATGATAATAGAGATCCGATCATACAGATAAAACCAGAAACCGTGCATGATAATAAAGATCATAATCATGCTGATACAATGCCATGCCATGTGTGCCATATACCATGAGTCCCACCCATCAGCCATAACACAATCACAAAATATCCTCTTGATGGAAAGCTCCTCATCAAGGTATCACAAACATAGTATCCTCTTGATGGAAATTTTATCATCAAAGTATCCCCACAATTGTCTTACGGACGCCCCGACGGAGTGTGGTCTCCGATTAGCTCTTGATCGATAATGCACATCAAGGTACCCCTCACGACTTACGGATGCCCCGACCGAGCGTGGGTCGCCGGTTACCTCTTGATGGATAATGCACATCAAGGTCTTTCCACGGATGCCTGACGGACGCCCCAACGGAGCGTGGCCTCCGGTTACAAATCATCCCTCCCATGCCATGCATGAGATGCAAATGTCCATATGCTATGCAATAATACAATCATAGCCTTTAAAATCTCACATTTGAAACATATCATTTGATACAAAGTAACTCATCAAAATAAGAATTAAAACCATTGTACACATCCCATAGTTTTCAATGATGTAGGAAACCTACCAATGACCACTAGTGTGTCCTTGAGTTTTTGTCCGTAACCACTCACCGATCGCGTCAAACCGATCGTTCACTGTTTGTGAGGCTCCGTTACCTTATTACATTTCAATCAATCAAACCCATGTTCCATTTGATTTACAATCATGTCTAAGTCCATACACCACATCTTTGTGCGGTTTGGCCATACAACATGGCCGAACCTAACCCACTTGAATTTGGTCCCTCTTTTGATTTAACCAATCACATCAAAGTACATCATTTTAAAAACTCTTTAAGTCCACAAAATACACCTTAGTGGGTTCACTCACATGGTTTTGGTTCCTCTTTTTGATCCTTGATCATTCTAACCATTATGGGTCCAAGATCATTCCATCTTTGATTCATTAAACCTAACACATATAAGTTAATCATTTAACCTTAATAACACCATAAGTCCATAAACACATTCCCCATGGGGTTCGGCCATACACCTTGGCCGAGACCATGGTCCATCATTTTCACCCATATTTACCTCTTTGCCATTCATCTTTCCATGGTTACTCACTTAGCTTATATTTACATTAGTTTTACATTAATGGAAGCCCTAAATTCATAAAACATTTTCTATGATTCAATCATTCACTTAAGCCATTCATGCATCTCTAAAACCAAACATGATCCATGGGGTTCAGCCATACACCATAGCCGAACCCATGGTCCTTTAATTTCATCGTTTGGCCATTCTTTCCTTCCATAGGTAATCACCTAATTTACTTACCCATACTTAGATCCACAGATAGTCCATAACCAAACATAGATCCATAAATGAATCCTCCATTTCCTAGCTTAATCATTAATTCATTTAAACATGTATAAATCTCCACATGACCCATAAAATGGTCCATGGGGTTCGGCCATACAACATGGCCAAACCCATGGTGTCCCATTTTCATCCTCTCTTTAAATCCTTTACCACATTAAGTCCATAAATCAAGTCCCTCCATGGGGGAAGTTTAATCATACCTTCGGTCATCATTTACAACCCAAAGTCCATCAACATGATTTCCATTATTTTCATGATCAAAATGCATCTAAGTCCATTAACATGATTTCCATTATTTTCATGATCAAAATGCATCTAAGTCCATCAACATCCCTCCATTCAAAACTTCTAAAAACATTAATAACCTTCCATGGGGTTCGGTAAATCATACCTCCATGATTGATCCTTTTTAAAAACCTATTAAGATCATTAACCAACTTCCATGGTTTTCATCCTTCAAAACCCATAACAATTAATAACATACTTCCATTTTAAAACCTTTTAATATCCTTAACCCTTTCCGTGGTTTAACCACCTTTAAAACCATTTAAACCAATGATAATCTTCCATGGGGTTCGGCCATACAACATGGCCGAACCCTATGGTTCATCAATTTATTCTAAAAAAACATACTTCCAAGATTTAATCCTTTGATGGGGTTCGGCCATACACCATGGCCGAAGCTCATCAATCCCCTTTTTGTCCTTGATGATTCTCATACATAAACTTAGGGTTTGGCCATACAAGGGCCAAACCATGATCCTTGATCATTCACCATTCCATACATGGTTCATGCATAAGGTCCTTTAACTATCACAAGATTAGGGTTCGGTCATGCCATGGCCGAACCATGTCCTTGACCATCTTTTTCTTACTTATGCAATCTTAACGCGTACTTACCGATTCCTCGACTCCTCCGGTTTCTTTCACTCTTTCTTGCTCTTCCAATCATCTCCCTCCTTAGCCTCCTCTTCTTCCTTTATCCTTGGCCGAGAGTGCTTGAGAGGTTTTGAATGAAAACCCAAAGAGAGGGTTCGGCCAAAGGGTGTAGGTTTGAGAGAGAGAGAGAGAGAGAGAGCTTGAGATCAAAAACTACTCTAAGTCCTTTGTCTATGAGAGTGGTCAACCTTGAGTGAGAGAGGGAGAGAGTGAGATAAACAAGGAATTATCCTTGCTGCCCAATGTAAATTAGCCAAGGGTGGTGTCCTTTGGTTGATACCCCTTGGTAACTCCTATGACCTTTCACCTCCCTCCTTCATGTTCCATTTGGAGGTTTCATCCCTGAGATGAAACACTCCAACTATATGACCCTTGGGCTTCCATGGGGTTCGGCCATACAACATGGTCGAACCCTATGGTTCATCAATTTATTCTAAAAAAACATACTTCCAAGATTTAATCCTTTGATGGGGTTCGGCCATACACCATGGCCGAAGCTCATCAATCCCCTTTTTGTCCTTGATGATTCTCATACATAAACTTAGGGTTTGGCCATACAAGGGCCAAACCATGATCCTTGATCATTCACCATTCCATACATGGTTCATGCATAAGGTCCTTTAACTATCACAAGATTAGGGTTCGGTCATGCCATGGCCGAACCATGTCCTTGACCATCTTTTTCTTACTTATGCAATCTTAACGCGTACTTACCGATTCCGTGACTCCTCTGATTTCTTTCACTCCTTCTTGCTCTTCCAATCTTCTCCCTCCTTAGCCTCCTCTTCTTCCTTTATCCTTGGCCGAGAGTCCTTGAGAGGTTTTGAATGAAAACCCAAAGAGAGGGTTCGGCCAAAGGGTGTAGGGTTGAGAGAGAGAGAGAGAGAGCTTGAGATCAAAAACTACTCTAAGTCCTTTGTCTATGAGAGTGGTCAACCTTGAGTGAGAGAGGGAGAGAGTGAGATAAAAGAAGGAATTATCCTTGCTGCCCAATGTAAATTAGCCAAGGGTGGTGTCCTTTGGTTGATACCCCTTGGTAACTCCTATGACCTTTCACCTCCCTCCTTAATGTTCCATTTGGAGGTTTCATCCCTGAGATGAAACACTCCAACTATATGACCCTTGGGCTTCCATCATGAGATGGAAACCACCCATCTGCGGCCACCCCCCCCCCCCCCCCCCCCCATGTTCCAACGTGTAGCCTTTGGTTACCTTGTGTAACAACAACAAAACCGTCCACCTTCCTTGTCTTGATCAATGAGGGTCGGCCAAGGGTGGTGTCCATTGGTGATACCCCTTTGTAACCACCATGCCCCTTCAACTCCCTCATCAATGATCTATTTGGAGCTTCATCCCATGAGATGAAACACCCATCTCCAACGTGTATGGCTTGTGTAGGCTTGTGTAACCACCACAAAACCCTCCAACTTCTTCATAATGATGGTGTCCATTGAGATGGGACTCTCCATCTTCCAACTCCACTCATTAAAAATGAAAGTCCCATTGACTTCCCATTCACCTCAACTTAAATGAACTCATTTTCCAACTCAAGCACTTGAACTCACATTAATAAATTCTCAACTCATGTGAATTCACTTTAACTCAAGTATTATTTATCCCACTTGAGCTCATTCATTAACTCAACTCTATTGAACTCACCCATGGTTGACCACGTCAACCATGGCTTAGCCGACTATGAACCATATAGTATTTAGGGTCCCACTTAACCATTTCATTTACATGCCACCTCACTTGATGAGGTGGATCTCATGTCTTGTATCTTAATTGGTTATTAGACCCAATTATCAAACCTTACCCATTTACATCTAACTAGCTCATATATGATCCATTGGGTCCCAATTAGACGTTTGACTCAATTGACAACCTTGACCCAATTGAATAAATCCTACCAATTTATTTCAATTGAGCCTTATTCATAATCCGTTGGGTCTTAATTGGGCAATTGACCAACACCTTACCGATCTAAGGTCCATATCCTTTAATTCACAAATTAAATGGGCAATTTCCATAAATATTGATCACTTGAAAATCCGTGGTGTTACAGTTCGTTATTGTCTTCATTGACGATATTCTGGTTTACTCCGCCTCTTAGGAGGAGAATGTTGAGCATCTGAAGATAGTCCTGGACACACTGTAAAAAAATCAGTTATATGCCAAAGCAAGCAAGTTCGAGTTCTGGAGATCTGAGGTCAACTTCTTGGGGTACGTCATATTAGCAGGAGGAATAGTTGTGGACACGGCTAAAGTGGCAGCGGTTAAAGACTGGAAAGCTCCAAAGAATGTGTCCGAAAACCACAGTTTTCTGGGACTGGCTAGCTACTATCGAAAATTTATTATGGACTTTTCCAAGATGCTTTAGGAGAAGGACTTGGGTGCTCTCTCACTCAAGGTCATCATGTGGTGGCATATGGTTCAAGGCAACTGAAAATCCCTGAACGAAACTATCCTACTCGTGATTTGTAACTAGCTACAGTGGTCCTCGCTCTCAAAAGCTGGAGAAACTATCTATACAGTGAGAAATTTGAGGTGTTTTCAGACCATAAGAGCTTAAAATATCTGTTCGATCAAAAGGAGATCAATTTGAGACAACGCAGATAGATGGAGTACCTGCAAGTCTATGAATTTGCACTATGATATCCCCCTAGCAAGGCGAACAAAGTGGCGGATACCCTCAGCCGCATTTCACATGCAATTGTGGCCAGTCTGATTATGAAAGAATGGGAAATGCTGGCGATCATCCGAGAGTTCAATTTGCACATCAAAAATTGTGGGAGCATGTATAATCTAATGGTATAGTCCAGTATAGTTTCCAAGATTGAGCATGAGCAGCGGACAAATCCTGAAGTGGCATAAATATAGGCCAAGATGTCGACTAGAGAGGTCATACCAGAATAAGAATTACGACCGAACTCTAGCAGACCCTCACCATCTACTGGGTCAACTGGGGGCTTTCGACCCAATCATCCCTCTCCATCAGCATCAGTCACACAAGCTCCAAGAGGTGGGAGCAACTGCTTTCATTGTGATCAGCCTAGTCATTTTAAGAGGGAATGTCCACAACTCAACAAACCCTCTAATACCAGAGGTTCATCTCGTCCACCAATTAGGCCAGCTAATTCACGTGGAGGCAGGACATTTAATCAGGCGGGACGACCACCTACAGGATCTGGACGGGTATTCACTTTAGCACCTCCAGCAGCAGAGGATCATTTAGTGATTCAAGGTATGGTAGTAGTCAGTAGTTCCTATGCCTTTGCATTATTTGTTATTCGGGAGCATCTCACTCTTTCATATCTGCTGCATTTGTAACTGCTACTGGTACATTGTACAAAAACTGTCCACATCATTCACAATTGTATCCGCCGTCAGAGACACATCATTGGGACTTATATGCACAGCAGTGAATACTAAACTTGCTAGACTCAGATTTGAGTTCAATTATTTGGTGCTCGATATGTCAGAATATGATATTATTTTTGGCATGGATTGGTTGGCTAGCTTTAAGGCCAACATTGATTGCTATCGTCGCAGAGTGACATTTTGGTCGCCCGAGGGAAAACAACATGTGGTACGTGCTGATAAACAAAGCAGACTGCATGAAGGGTTGAATCATCTGGTATTGGACATTATCAGAATCAACAAGGCACCGGTGGTGAAACTTCTGGAAATAGTAAGGGATTATGCGGACGTTTTTCCAAAGGAACTCCCTGGTTCGCCTCCCATGAGGGAGATCAATTTTGAAATCAAGCTGTACCCTGGCACTGCACTAGTGTCATTACCACATGTAACGCCCCACCCTTCTCACCCTTCCGAAAATCAGAGTCTGAAAATTTCTTTTGAAAGAAACACAGAGTGAACGAGAGCGGGAGCGGCACGACGCGAGTTAAGTTCAGACTACTCAAGTGTGAACCTTAACTGGCCACCCATGTGTATATGGACTAGACCATGATAAATAATCCACACATGGAACTAAACAATAACTTGCGGAATAAACTAAACTAACTGCAGAAATAGAATGAATAGATAGCAAGTAACAGTCTCAAATAGTAATTAACCTAAACAACCATCCATAGTTAATAACCTAATCAAACCATAGCAAAGCAATAACTTATTACATGTCCACAAACTATAATTCAAATGACAGTAATAAAGAAGTCCAGTTCAACATTCAAGCGCTTAGGCTTGGCTCCCCTCCTTATCATCAACCTTCTCTTTCCCTTTCCTTGTACCTGCATTCTCCTCTGAGGATAAATTAGGGCGTTAGATCAACGCGCCCAGTAGGTTCCCGAATCAGGGCTACCACATGGTTAGCTTGTAAAACATGCATATATCAAATATATGATTATCAAAAACAGGTAAAACAATGCTATGAAATATGCACATGCAATGAGTCTCTCTCAACATGCACATTCATAGCCATCACTTGACATGACTCGCACCGTCAAGGTAAATCACAATAACATTCTTCCTGGCGGGACCTGCATCACCTAAGGAGACCAATGTATTTCTCAGTATCATGACATTTCTCCTGGCGGGACCTGCATCGCCTAAGGAGACCAATGTCCTATCATCATCATAATTCTACTCCTGGCGGGACCTGCATCGCCTAAGGAGTTTTAGAGTTGCATCACAGCATATCATCGGAGAGTGGGCTCCGGGTTCCACAACCTTCATCCCATGCCATGCATGAGATGTCAATGCATTGTATGTCATTTGTAAACACATAATATATCATTCGAAACCACATAAAATAAACAAGAGTCTCATAAAAGCTAGGATAAAACTGTGGTTACAAGTAGGTAGGAAACCTACTGAAGATTCACTTTAGTATTTGATCTTTCTTTAGTGTCACCGGTCACGACTCGCACGTCGTTCAACTTCCGGTACGTTGTCCATATAACAATCAGTAAATCATACTGTCATTTACTTATTCATTCACATCTAAGACCCAACCACAACATGTGGGGTTCAACCATGCCCATGGCCGAACATCATCAACTTAGGATTTAATCTCCTTTTTCATTTAACCAATTCTTAAATACTTACCCCTTTAAACATGTCTTGGTAGGGTTCGGCCATACATCATGGCCGAACCATACCTCCTTGGTTTAACCTTCTTTCATGACCTTTCTCTATCCATTATCATCCTTATTTACAGCTTTGCCACTAGGCTAAACCATATCAAAACAATTGTCATTTTATGGGGTTCGGCCCTATACCTGGCCGAACCTTGTATTCCCACTTATCCATCACCAAATGGTTCTCCATTATAATACTTTTAAACCCTTTATAAAATCATGGAAACAATAACAAACACAACCCATAAACTTAGTCCATTCATCCCAAAAACAGCCCATGGGGTTCGGCCATGCACATGGCCGAACCCAATGCTTCTCTTGATTTAATTGGTCCATCATCTACCCATGATTTGAATCAGTAACTTAACCCTAACATTGACATGGTTCAGCCCTATATTGGCCAACCAATAACAGCAAGATAATCTTCATCAACTCACATAAAACACCATAATTTATATGGTTTTTAACTCACCAAAATCATCAAATACTTTCACGGGGTTCGGCCATCCAAAGTGGCCGAACCCTATGTCCATGTCTTGGTCCTTATGAATATATTTTAGGTCTCATTTAGACAAGTAATAATCAGTATAACATTACTGCATTTTTACCTCTTAAAACCATCCAATTAAGTTCATCACTTTATCCAAATGACCATAACACTTCATGGGATTCGGCCATCCAAGATGGCCAAGCCCAATGGTCCCTTTCATCAGTTTATATCCACTGTTTAGACCCATGATACCTTCAGTCCTTATGTCATTCAAGTCCATGTTTTTAACCCTGTTTAAAACATGAAAAACAGTCCACAAAACCTCATGGTTTCTATGTTTCAAAAACATCAAAACCAACCAATCTTTTACATGGGGTTCGGCCCTCCATGTTGGCCGAACCCAATGATCATTTTTACCATTTTAAAACCTTTATTACTCAAGGTTAAAACCTTGGTGCATTCGGCCATAACCATGGCCCAATACATACCCTTTTCTTACAACTTGTTTAACTTGAATACTTAAGAAATCTTACCAAATTTCCTTTGCCTAAGATCCTTGTCTTCTCCCCTCTATTTCTTCGTTTCTTCCTTAATCCTTTGTTGGTTTATGCTTGATTAACTGAGGTCAAAACCTCTGTTGTTCAGCCAAGAAAAACGAACTTGAAGAGAGGGAGAGAGAGATGGGAATTTCTTGGATTTTCAATGTGAAAATCGGCGAAGAATGGTAACCTTTTTCTTTTGTAATTTCAGTCCCAACTTTTTAACGGAAAAAGGCAAGTGTTATGAGGTACAATGCGATGCTTCAGGAGAGGGACTCGGGTGTACACTCAGTCAAAGTAATCATGTTGTGGCATACAGATCATGACAGTTGAAAATACATGAACGTCTCTATCCTACACACAATCTGGAACTAGCTGCAGTGGTCTTCGCTCTTAAAGACTGGAGACATTATCTTTACGAAGAGAAATTTAAAGTGTTTTCAGATCATAAGAGCTTGAAGTACTTGTTTGATCAGAAAGAGCTCAACTTGAGGCAGCGCAGATGATGGAATATCTGGCGGAATATGAGTTCGCACTTCGTTATCACCCTGGCAAGGCGAACAAGGTGGCAGATGCCCTCAGCCGTCTATCACATGCATCAGTGGCATGTCTGATCAGGACGGAGTGGGAGATACTGAATACCATTCGAGAATTTAAACTTTACCTCAATAACCATGGGATATGTACAATATGATCATAAGGTCCAACATGGTTACCAAGATTGAACAGGAATAGTGGACAGACTCGGAAGTGGAAGAGATATGGGCCAAGATGTCTACTGGTGAAGTCATACCGTAATGGGAGTTGCGACCAGGACAGGGTCTTCTATTCCGAGGAAGGATTTATGTACCTAAGAGCTGCAGAAAAGAGTTATTGGTTGAGACACATCAGACCAAACTCTCTATTCGTCCTGGCAGCATTAAGATGTATCACGACCTGAAGAGACATTACTGGTGACACGGACTCAAAAGAGATGTGGCAGAATTTGTGGCACATTGCTTAACTTGTCAGCAGGTTAAGACGGAACATCAGAAGCCACCAGGGTTACTCAAACCCTTACCAGTGGCAGAATGGAAATGGGAACACATTTCCACGGATTTTGTGACAGGGTTGCCAAGGTCAACAAAGGGCAACGATGTGATATGGGTCGTGGTAGACCGACTAACCAAGTCTGTACATTTCATTCCTATTAAGATGACAGACTCATCTAAGACTTTGGGTCGGCTGTATATCAAGGATATCATCAGATTGCATGGTATACCTCGGACTATTGTGTCTGACAGAGATGGTCGATTCACTGGCAGAGTATGGCAGAGCATGCAAGCAGCCATGGGAACAAATTTATTGATTAGTACAGCATTCCATCCACAGACTGATGGACAGTCTGAGAGGACAATATAAACACTGGAGGATATGCTTAGAGCATGTATGCTAGATTTCAAGGGTGGATGGGAGGATCACTTGCCGTTGGTAGAATTCTCATACAACAAAAGTTACCAGGCAAGTCTCCAGATGGCACCATTTGAGGCACTATATGGTAGACCATGTAGGTCACCAGTGTGTTGGACAGAGGCCGGTGAGCCTACACTGATTGGACCTAAGTTAGTTGCAGAGACTACAACGCAGATACAGTTGATACGGCAGCACCTACTGACTGCGCAGAGTCGTCAGAAGAGTTATGCTAACAAGAGAAGGAGGTTCCTAGAATTTGAAGTGGGAGACATGGTATTCTTGAAAGTCTCGCCACGAAAGGGACATATGAGATTTGGAAATAAAGGGAAATTGTCGCCAAGATATGTGGGACCATTTTCAATCATAAGAAGGATGGGGTACGTGGCTTATCAATTGGCACTCCTATCACAATTGCCATCTTTACACGATGTGTTCCATATATCGATGTTGAGGAAGTACAGTCCTGATCCTTCTCACATACTAAACGTACAAGACATAGAGATCCAAAGCGATGTGACATACGTCGAGAAACCTGTCCGAGTGGTGGACACAGAACAAAGGGTGTTACGGAACCGAGCGATCCAGTTTGTCAAGGTGGTATGGGATCGACATGGCATTGAGGAAGCCACATGGGAACTCGAGTCGGAATTGAGGAAAGCTCATCCTGAGCTATTTAGGTAAATGTTTGAAACCCTACTTCACTCGATTTTCGGGGCGAAAATGTTAAAAAGAGGATTGTACTGTAACACCTCGGATTTTCAAATTATTATTTTATATGGAAATTATCCATTTTAATTGTGAATTTTAGATTGGATCTTATATGGATAAAGAATTGGGCCATGACCCAATTAGGACCCAATTGATTGTGGAATTGGTTTTATTAAAATTAAAGTGGGTTGAATTAATTTAGTCATGCATTATGATTATGCATGGCCGTGTATGGGATAAGATTGGCCTGAATTTTAGATAATAAATCTAAGATAGGCGCATGGGATCTTTTAAAAAAGGGTATGCATATAGTCTTAAATTAAATAAAAGAAGTGTCTAAATTTAAACACAAAGGCACACGGCAATGGGGCATGGTTTATCTTAAGCACATTCCAAAAATGAGAGAGGGGAGCATGGCACCTTCTATTTAAATCAAGAGGAGGTTTTAAAAGAGGCAACAAGGGGTCGGCAATGGCTATCTCAAGAGGGCACACGACATTTAGTAATTGCATCTAAGGCACATTCTAAACTAAGATCAAGAGGAAGTGATAAAAGGGAGACATAGAGGGGTGCATGGTTTTTACACCTTCATAGCCAAACTCTCTCTCTATCTCTCTCAATCTCTCATTCTCGCCAAAGAGCAATGAGAAGAAGAAAGTAGCCAACAAGAGGTGTTCTTGGCTAAGGAAAAATTAAGAAGAAAGGAGAAGGATTGGAAGAGTAAGGAATCGGAAAAAGGTTAGTATCTTATTTGAATAATTTATTTTGAAATAAAAGAACCATAGGGTTCGGCCATGGTGTATGGCCGAACCCCATGGAAGAAGATTGGAGATGGGTTTAATGATTTGAATGGAAAGAAAGAACCATATGATTCGGCCATAGTGCATGGCCGAACCCCATGGAAAGTTACGGTTTATTTTGTTGGGTTATGAATGTTGAAAACCATGGAGGAACATTGATTGATTAATGGAAAGACATGGTTCTTTTTGTTGAATCGAAACCATGGAAAGTCATGGTCTAATTATGGGTTTATGTTCTTAGATTTTAGATCATGGAAACCTTTGATGGTTAAGTGGTTTGGATTTAAAAAGAGAAAAGAATGGAACCATAGGGTTCGGCTATGGGTATGGCCGAACCCCATGGAAAGGATATTGATAAAATTTAATGGATTTAAGTAAATGGTCAAGATCATGAACCATAGGGTTCGGCCATGGTGTATGGCCGAACCCCATGGGGTAGTTTTGGGAATGGTAAATGCATTTTGGTTGCTCAATGTGGAAAGCTTCCAATTATGGAAAGAGTTGCTAAAATCAGAAACCTTCCAATTATGGAAGGAGTTTGCTCAATTTGGAAAGCTTCCAATTATGGAAGGAGTTGCTAAAATTAGAAAGCTTCCAATTATGGAAGGAGTTGCTAAAATTAGAATTGTTTCTATAGGTGAGGTTCGGCCATGCTGTGTGGCCGAACCCCACTAAAGCTCATTTATGGAAGTTTGTTTAATATTAGAAAGTTTCTATTCTTGGAAGGTAGACATTGAAATTAGAAAGTATGTAATTATGGAAGATGGTTTCTAATCTAGGAAACTATCTAATTATGGAAGATGGTTTCTAATCTAAGAAACTATCTAATTATGGAAGATGGTTACTAATTTTGGAAACCTTCCAATTATGGAAAAGTGGAGATTATTTATGGAAACTATCTAAGAATGGAAGGTGGAGATTATTTATGGAAACTTAGGCATCATGGGTTCGGCCATGTGTATGGCCGAACCCCATGAATCAAAGTTATGGTTTATGTTTAATGAGTTATAATTTTTAATGCTTGCAAGAATCGGATTATTGGTTATGTAAGCCATGGATGGCAAAGTTGTAATTTCATGCCAAAATGGAGGATCATGGGTTTGGCCATGGTGTATGGCCGAACCCCATGAGGTTTATTTTATGGACATGATTGGTTAATGAATTAAGACAGAGTTTAGTTATGGCACATTTAAATGAATGAGGGAACCAATGGCAATCTTGTAAATATATGAAAATATTGGATATAGGGTTCGGCCATGGTGTATGGCTGAACCCCATGAATTATTTATGGGACTATGTGTTTGGATTAAAAGAAATATGTGTGGATTATTTGGAACCTAAGCAAGGAAAAAGGGATATGGTTATGAAGAATGGCATAAGTGTAATTAACTAAAGATTAGACCATGGGTTCGGCCATGGTGTATGGCCGAAACCCATGGGGTTTTATTTATGGACTTAGAACATTTTAATCAAGTTGAACTTGGTGTTGATTTATTATTATATTATAAGGTAACGGGATCTCTCAAGCGGTGCTCGAACGGTGATCGATTCTTGGACGAAAGATGCAAGTACACGTTAGTGGTCTTTGGTACGATTCCACCTCTTTGAAACCATGGGTTTATGTACACTAGTTTCATCTTATGTTTGATGAAAATATGTTTCAAAGGATATGTTTTAAGTGAATTTTAAATGCTATGTTTATGTCATAAATAGCACGTGTTGAATGTATTTCAAAGGTTGATTTAAAATGCTATGTCTATATGAGGAAAAAGCATGTGTTTTAAATATGATTTTAAATGTTATGTTTATGTTATAAAATAGCATGTATTTCATTGGCATCTCATGCATGGCATGGGGTGGAGGATTTGTAACCGGAGGGGTCACACTCCGTCGGGGCGTCCGAAAAACCTATGTGTGGTGCCTTGATGTGATTTTATGGCCGAACCCCATGAATTATTTATGAGACTATGTGTTTGGATTAAAAGAAATATGTATGGATTATTTGGAACCTAAGCAAGGAAAAAGGGCTATGGTTATGAACAATGGCATAATTGTAATTAACTAAACAATAGACCATGGGTTCGGCTATGGTGTATGGCCGAACCCCATGGAGTTTTGTTTATGGACTTAGAACATTGTAAATCAAGTGGAACTTGGTGTTGATTTATTATTATATTTTAAGGTAATGGGATCTCGCAAGCGGTGCGCGATCGGTGATCGATTCTTGGACGAAAGACGCAAGCACACGTTAGTGGTCTTTGGTAGGATTCCACCTCTTTGAAACCATGGGTTTATGTACACTAGTTTTATCTTATGTTTGATGAAAATATGTTTCAAAGGATATGTTTTAAAGTGAATTTTAAATGCTATGTTTATGTTATAAATAACATGTTTTGAATGTATTTCAAAGGTTGATTTAAAATGCTATGTCTATATGAGGAAAGAGCATGTGTTTTAAATATGATTTTAAATGCTATGTTTATGTTATAAAATAGCATGTGTTATGGGGTGGAGGATTTGTAACCGGAGGGGTCACACTCCGTCAGGGCGTCCGAAAAACCTATGTACAGTACCTTGATGTGATTTTCATCAAGAAAATTCCGGAGGGTCCACACTCCACCTGGGGCATCCGGAAGACCTATGTGGTGGGTACTTTTATGTACATGTGATGGGTGGGACTCATTGCATTTGTCATGATTGCATGGCATGGTCTTACATGGTTTTATATATTATGTTATAATATATGTTTTGTACTAACCATGTGTTAGTCGCAACTGGAATACCTACTGGGCGCATTGTTCTAATGCCCTACTTCTACCCTAGTTGATGATACAGGAAATCAGGGGAATGACGAACGTAAGACGGGCCAGGCATAGGAGCTTGGAAGACTTATTTTATATGTTTTGAATAAGGTTACTCATGAACTTGTATTTGAGTATTTAGATTTTGGAATGTAATAACTTAGATGGTTGGATGATTGATTGGATAATTATGATGTTTTAATTATGGATAAGGACTTGACGTACTTTGCTATCTGAATGGAATAAAACTTGGTTCTATTATGATTCCGTATATTGATGTTATGATTCCGCAGGTTATGATTTTTATTCCGCAAATTGATATTGCTATGTGTGAACCATTTTTCGTGGACTTAGTCCATGCACATATAGGGTTGGCCAGTTAAGGGTCGGACTTTGGAAGTTCGGACTTAGCTTGCGTCGTGACGTCCCGCGCTCTATCAGTCTACTCTGTTATACGGGAAAAAACTAGTGAAAAAGGGCGGGGTGTGACAGGAGCTTGGATGATTTAGTTTATTATTTTTAATAAAAGTTACTCATGGACTTGTATTTGAGTATCTAGATTTCGGAATATAATAACTTAGATGGATGGACGCTAATTTTGATAATTATGGTAATTGAATGATGATTAAGGACTTGACGTACTTTGCCATCTGAATGGAATAGAACTTGGTTCTATTATTATTCTTCATGTTATGATTCTGCAATTATGATTTTTATTCCGCAAGTTGATATTTCTATGTGTGAACAATTTTCATGGACTTGGTCCATGCACACATAGGGTTGGCCAGTTAAGGGTCGGACTTTAGAAGTTCGGACTTAACTCGCGTCGTGGCATCTCGAACTCTATCACTCTACTCTGTTATATATATATATAAAAAAAAATAGACTCTGAATTTACGGGAAGAAGCGAGTGAAAAAGGGCGGGGCATTACAGGAAAGGACATGGGACGTGAAGGAAGTCAAGCTTAGGAGCTTGGGCAGATTATGTTTACTTTACTTAATTGATTTTGGAACAATGTGCTTGAGATAATTAGCATTTTGGGATTGTAATAACTTAGTTTATTTTGCTATGGTTGGATGATGTTTTGGATATTTAAGTTTCAGTCATTTTTATAGTGATTGGCTTTCTTGCTTATTAATAGTCATGGATATGGATAGTTTCCTATTCATATAATAATTCCGCAGTTAATTGTAAAGCGTGTGAACTGTTTTAGTGGACTTGGTCTATGCACACGTATTGTTGGCCAGTTAAGGGTCGTGTTTGGGAACCCAAACTTAGCTCACGTCATGACGTTCCCGCTCTCTCTCTCTCTTTCATTTTTTTTTAAAAAAAAATATATACTCTGATTTTCAGCGAGTGAAAAAGGGCAGGGGCGTTGCAGTTGGTATCAGAACGAAACTGAAAGTGTGAATCTTTCAAAGTAAGATTAATATTGTATCATGTCTCACTGACAAGATAAGAATCCCAACTAGCTGACTCTTCGAAGTTTGCTACACCGGCGCTGGATTAATTTGCTTTGGTGAGAATCAGACTGTAAGCATTCAATCTGAGAACAACACTTGATGAGAAGAATAACAACAAGGAGGGGCAATCACTATAAGTATGGATTTATCAAACATAGCAAAGTAGGATATATTTCCCCAAAACAAGAAGCATTAGGATTTCCCCACATTGAACAAAATATGTGATGCATAGGAAAATTCCCCAAAATAAGAAACACAAGATGCTGATTTGGCAATTTTCCAAACTCTGTAAACACAAAACATTATGAGAAAACTAAGTCAAGGGATGTTTCAATGACTTAGAAAAATACCTCCGAGAAGAAGAAGAACCAGACAAAACCCGCATCATGAGGAAGAGGTGCAAACCCACATCAGGAAGAGGGGCAAAACAATGTTAATATTCCTGAAGTACCTCCTGAGTTGCAAAGCCTAGTACAGGCAGTGGTCACTTCCGTTCTACAACAACATCAGAACGGCATTGAAGCACAACCTCCAACGAATCACAGGTCCGGAATATGGTCAGGGACTTCCAACAGCAGCGTCCCCTTTATTTCAAAGGGAAAGAGGGACCCGCAGAAGCAAAAAACTGGGTTGAGAACATCACAAAAATCTTGAAGTTGCTTAAGATCACCTGTAATGAGGACCGAATACTGCTGGATACCTCACAATTGTTAGATGATGCCGGCAAATGGTGGAGAGTTATAGAACGCCAGCAAGCACAGATTCTAGGGGGAAAGGACCGAGATGACATGGGACCAGTTCTTTGGAATGTTTCTGGATCATTATTTTCCAGGGGAAGAGAAAGAGCGCCAGACACAAGCGTTCATATCTCTAGTCCAGGGCACCATGACGGTTGCGAATTACTATCAACTGTCCACTGCACTTACTATTGTATCCCCTATTGGAGACACATCACTTGGTCTGATCTGCACTTCGGTAGACACTGAGCTTACTGGGTTCAGGTTTAAGTTCAACTATCTGGTACTCAAGATGACAGAGTACGACATCATATTTGGCATGGATTGGCTGGCTAACTTCCAGGCCAGCATTGACTGCCATCTCCGCGGGGTGATATTTTGGTCACCCAAGGGAAAACGATATGTGGTACATGCCGACAGACAGAGCATTCCAATGACCAAGAAATTGCATGAGGAAATGAACCGTCTAGTACTGAACATCATCAGACTAAACAAAGCGCCAATGGCTGAACTACCTGTGGTGGTGAAAGAGTACGCAGAGGTATTCCCGACAGAAGTCCCTGGGTTGTCCCCAAAGAGGGAGATTGATTTCGAGATCAACCTATATCTTGGCACAGCTCCAGTATCATTCCCGCATTACCAGATGGCCCCAGCAGAGATGTCTGAGCTGAAGAAACAAATTGATGAACTGCTCAGAGCAGGATGTATCTGGAACAACACATCATCTTGGGGAGCACCAGTATTATTTGTCAAGAAGAAGGGTGGTACTTTTCGGATGTGTGTGGATTATAAGAAATTGAACCAACTGACAGTCAGAAACAAGTACCCTCTACCCAGAATTGATGATTTATTTGATCAACTCAGAGGTTCCAGTCATTTCTCCAAGATTGATCTGATGTCAGGCTATCATCAAATCCGTGTCAGGGATGAAGACATAGAGAATACGGCTTTCAGAACTCGGTATGGATTGTATGAATATGTGGTCATGCCGTTTGGACTCACCAGTGTACTAGCTGTGTTCATCAATCTGATGAACAGAATCTTCCGTCCTTATCTGGACAAGTTTGTAATTGTCATCATTGACGACATTCTGATTTATTCTACAAGTCAGGAGGAGTATGCTGAACATCTGAGGATAGTTTTGGATACCCTGAAGAAGAATCAGTTATATGCCAAAGCAAGCAAGTGCGAGTTCTAGCTATTTGAGGTCAATTTCTTAGGACATGTCATATCAACAGAAGGAATAGCCATGGACCTGGTTAAAGTGGCAGCAGTTAGAAACTGGAAAGCTCCAGGGAATGTGACTGAAATCTGGGTGTTACAGCCGAGTCCCTAAGTTTTCAATTACATGACCTGGGAGAAGCATTTGCCAGAATATTTGAAGACTCAAAGTGATCAGAAGATTGAAGATCAAAGTCCAAGTTTCCAAGCTCATCGATGTATGGAAATCACATAGGTAAAACTAGTGTTGAGTATTGAAATATTACATTTTTACCCTTGATTATTGGTTCAGTTAATCCTCAATTTTGTATATAATGATGCATTTAATGTAGCTTGTCAATTTTGTAGTAAAAAATGGAAAGTTCAGGAAAATCAAGTTAAAACAACAGAAGATTGTAAGTTTAATGCTCTAAAGAGCAGAACTAGAATTATTATAATTATTTTATGTCACTTCATCGGATTTTCATGTAAATTAATTAATCTAGATCTAGTTATGAGAGTCTATGATTAATTAATAATTTTTATATTTAAAGTGGCTAAATAATTATTTAATTCTAGAGGTTAAAAGCTGCAATCCAAGTGCCAAAGCATGAATTTCAAGTCATTGGGCCAAGATTCAGTTCAAGTGGGCCAAGCTTTCCTCCACAAAGCTTCAATGGGCCAAGCCACAAGCAAGCCCATGCGCATTTCACACTCTGGGCCAGGCTAGTGTGCAAGCTCAGTCCAACTAAGGCCGAAGGTCTCAAATCCATTTCAAATGGGCCTGAGTTGAGGTCTAGATCCAAGTCTAAAGCCCGAAGACTAAAGAACTCCATGGTCCGTGTTTGAATTTACCTAAGTCCAACCCAACTACCTATGTCCAAAACATATAACCCAATTTCATATCCACACCATCCAATTTCCATCCTAGATCTTAACCTTCCATCTCACATACCAAATTAGGTCAAACCTTAGATCTACCATCAAATCTAACCCATCCATTCACCTATCATTAGATCTAGGTCATCCATCATCATCCTAATCATATTAACCTTAGATTAATGTTCATCCATGCATCACCTATTAATCCTTGCATTCATTTCATGCATTGAACATCTTAACTGATGAGCACAGGAAAATGACTATTTTACCCTTGTATTTGGACTAGTTATACTTTATTTTGTGTGTTTTATAATATGTTTAATTGGATTTTGGAAGTTTTGTAGGATTTATAGGAAAATACAAGATATGGGAATTCAAATGGTGAAGTTTGCAATTTATGGGCATAAGTTGATATTTTTACAAAGTTGGAATTTTTAATAATTATTTTACCATAATTTCAGGGGTTTTATTTGTAAACTAATTAATTCAAATCCATTTATGAGAGTTTGGATTAATTTAGTCATTTTTAGAATTGATTGTAAGTGGTAAAATTAGTTATTAGATTTTCCATAATTTGAGAAGCCCAATTATTAAGCCCATTAAGAAAAGCCCATGAAGAAATCCACATGTGTGAAGACTATTTTCATCATCTCAAGATACATATGAGGAAATTCAAAATTTACAAGACAATATAATGAAGATTTTCGAATTTGGCAAGTGGATTAAAGAAAAAGAAACAAAATAAGAAGGGGAGAAAAAGAAGGAAAGTTTGACACATCTTCAGTATTTTAGCCATAACGTTCTATACCAATGTCCGATTGCTTTGATTCTTTTTGGATTAGAAAAAATACTTAAAGGGCTACAACTTTATAGTTTACTACTTCTCATGATTAGGACGTTAACTATGTCAAAATTGAGGTGTAAGGTGGTACATGTGAAAAAAATGGGATTTTGCACCCACTTTCCTTACACGAATTTTACTATTTTTTTCCACCTCCTTGCCTCCTTTAAGTCATTCCATGTTTAGTACAAACCATATCATCCCTCCAAGTATCCCTTGCTTTATTTAAATCTTTAAATCCAAGGCATTCATTCCACCTCCTTTCATCTATAAATACTCCCTCTCCCATTGAGAAAATTGAACTGGGAAGAGAATTTCAAGGCTTGTGCTGTGTAGAGGAAGAAAGGAAAATTTGGGATTTTCAACAATCATAGTGGGTTATAAGTTGGTGGTTTTGAATTTCCTCATTGATAGTTCTATTCTTTTTATTCCAAAAATTCCAATTGTATTGTAATTCTTATTTCATGTTTTAATTAATAAGAGAAGGTGAGAATTAGAATTATGGTTTTCCAATTGTTCTTTCATGTATTATGAAAATTTCAATTTTATTTCCATTATTTTCATGATTTTATGTTGTTTATTTTTCTAAGAAATTCAAGGAAAGTGAGATTATTTTAGTATTGGTACAACTTGATTTTTCCTTTCAAATGCTCTTTTTAAGAGTGAGATTATTTTAGATTTAGAATTATAAGTTGAAATTTTACCTATGCCTAAGGCCAAAATTGAATTTTCTTAGTTAAATGGGTTTCATAGATTTCATATTTAAAATTTTAATGAATTTGAGATTTGAATGCATGTTAAATAATTTACATGAGCTCCATGTTCTAGGCCATTATTTTATTGTTAAAATATGGATATTAATGCATCCTTAAATCTTTGATCCAATTCCATTGTAAATATGTACAAAGGTAATTTTATTTGTTCTTAATTTTATTTTTGTTTATCAAATTCAAATTCTTAAAATTGGTGAACTAGGTTGGTAAATTAATTAATTGCATCTTCATTTTGTGCTCTAAGTTAGAATGAGATTATTTATAATTTTTAGATTAATTCCACCATCTTAGTTTGAGTTAGGTAAAAATTGATTTTCAATTTCATTTTCCATCTTCAGAATATTTCTAAATTAATTTTAAAATACATAGATTTGAGAAATAATTCCATGTTCATGATTTATCTCCATATTTCCTAAATTTCATAAATTACATAATTCAACGGTGCATTTTTCACAGATATATTTTCATAAGTTCCGATAGGTTCGATCTCGCACTCAATCGCTATACTATCTAATGGTTCGTGCGCTTGCAAGTTATAAATTTAAACTTTGTACAACAAGTTTTTGTCGTCTTAGCCATTAGGTATTAGGTAATCCAATCACATCCATTCATTCATCTCTTAGAAACCCTAGAGCCTCCACATGCATCCATCACATAAACGCATTACCTTAGATTTAGGTCATGCATTTCATCATCCATTTTAGATCCATCTATGCATCTAAGCCCTCCATCAACCATCTGCCCATTTTTATAATTGTTTTACCCTACATACCTTAGAGCCATTAGATCAAAACCCATTTAATCTAAGCCCTCCATTCATAAACCCTAAGCTATGAACAACTTATAGTTCAAGCTAGCCCTCATGCGCATATCACACCTCATCATCCCATGATTTTTGCAACCTACAACCTCTCCATGCACTTAGACTAAAAACCATCTAGATACATTCATAAGATCCAAAAACACCTCACAATCCAATCCCCAAGTATCCCACACGATTTTTCCCAATCTCAAACCAATCCAATTCCTAATTTCTTTCACAATCTCCTATCTTCTCTCCACATTCACTTAGCCACCAAGGAAAACCACACAAAAATCGTGTGACCCTCCTTGTACAACCCTAAAATTCAAGTTTAAATCCCCATCACCCATTCCCATTTAGACTCAATCCAGTCCTTTGATTTCCCACCTTAAACCTTGATTTAATCCAAGTCATCCATCTATTTTCAAAACCTATAAATACCTTATTACCCCAATGGTAAAATTCGAACATGACCTAGAATTTAAGAGGACTAAAGGCTAAAGCAAAAGACAGGAAGACAAGGAGCACCATGTGAATTTACAAGTGAGAGTGTAGATTTTTATCTTTTATGTTGTCTTTCTTATATTTAATTTAGAAAAGCCTTGTACTTTAATTCATCAATTTAATAAAGTGAAGCATTCATTTAGAACCCTGGAATATCCAATTTCTAAAATACTTTTATGATTATTTTATTTTTAATTTCAAGAACACAACTTTTATTTATTTGATTGAACATGAGCGTATGCAATAGTTAGGAACTTGATTGTAAGAATTGAATCATGATTACTAAGGTTTTGATTAATTAAATTAAAAGTTGTGAATCTTGTTTTATTAATAAATATGAATTGTATTTTAGATTTTTACGTGAATTTCAGATCTAGACATTTACTTTATTTATATATCATGGGTGATAACGGTCTATTTCAAACAACCAACCTTTCCATTACTGCACATTTAATTTCAATCATTAATTTTTATGCAATTTAATTTTCTGTCTTTTAATTATGTTAAATCTCATGTTTGTTGTGCAATAGTTGTTTTAACCTAAATCTTGTATAATCTAATCTTTAATTCTGTAACTCTTAATTCATTCTTTAATTCTTTGATTCTCTTTCTCTTAAACCACTCTCTCTTCCAAAGATCCATTCAATTAAAGTTAGGAAGATGTGTAAATAATTTTGTAACTTGAAATCCTAATCATTATTAAGATTAACATTTGATTTACCATATTAGAATACGAAATCACACATCTTATTTACTGATTTTCTAAGTTAGATACATGACTCATATAATATTTCAATTTCTTAAAAACAATTCATTTTTAGAGGACATTAATTTAAATTCATATACTTTGAGATTTTCCATTGGGTTCGACCTCGCTCTCACAATACTATCAACGGTTCGTGTACTTGGCAGATTTACAAATTTAAAACCATCAACAACTAGCCATAGATAACCTTAGGTGGAACCCACACCCTTAGTGGACCTTGCCTAGACTTAAGGAGCATATTGGTAAAAATTAATCTAAGTGTAAGTGGTGCCTGGATAGTCACAGAACCATATGGGATAAAAATTGGAAATCTGGTAATCTGTCTGGTCGATTTGTCGAGTGTACCGACCCATCGATGAGACAGGATAGAGCCATCGAGGTCATTGACACGTTGATTGTATTGACAAGGGTTCTGGACTGGAAGAGCTGTCATTCAGGGCTCGAGCGTATCGTGTCCACCGGCCCGTCGGTGAACACAGGACAGACCCATCGAGGTCTTCGATATGTCGACTGGATTTATGCATTCTCTGGAGAGAACAAACAGTAAATTCAGTCTGCTCTCTGATAATCGGGTTCGATATGTCGACTTGGGTCAAGTCGAGTTATGAACTTAGAACTCTGGGGTACTCTCAGATAGACAAATCAAGGTCATCAACACATCGAGAATACCTGGACCGACCCATCGATGGATAGACATGTTGATTAGTAATTTTAAGGTTCTATAATAGCAAACTCTGTATTTTTATGCTGTTTTTTGATAATCTGGACAGACCCATCGACAAGATTGACATGTCAAACATAAGGATTGAAGACCCATTGGTGACTCCGACCCATCGGTTGTTCCCGTTACTGTACCGTTGGAGTGCATTTAATGCACAACGGTTGAGTGGTTGAATGGTGACATTTAAGTTCACAGACCCATCGGTCTGGTTGACCTGTCGGTGACGAACTATTTCGAAAAACAGCTTTACCTCTCTATAAATATGAAATTATTTGGCATTGTTTTACAAGGACCTCTCTTGAGCAATGATGACCCTGATCTACCAGAGTACATTGGTGATTTAATATCCTTGAGTGAGTGGATCATCTCTCTTGTGCATACACTTGGTGAATCAATGAAAAATCCGATCTTCTTAGATTGAGATTGAAAGAGAGAGAGAGAGGGGGGAATGGTAAACACTCTAGGATAGACATTGGTGAACCAATTTCCTAGAGGCTTCCCAAGCTCTTCTGATTGCTCTACACTCGGTGCATCATCGTCATCTTGCGAGATCACATTGGGAAGGAATTTTGAGAAGCACATCTACACATTGCAAAGCTCCTAAGACAAGTGCTTCTTGGTTTAATTTTTTGTCTTAAATCATCTTGTTTGTAAAGTGGATTAAAGAGGGTGTACTCTTGAACCACTATAAATTATAAAGGGTTTACTCTACGTATTTGTGTTGGGTGAAAGTCCCAACCAATTGGTTAGGTGGAATTCCTAATCTATTAGTGTGGGTGTAAGTCCCCACTTAGTGAATTTGGGAAAGCCCAAGGTTGTGTGACTCCATCAGTGGATGTAGGAGGGTTTACTCAGAACCACTTTATATTGGTCTTGTGGTGATTGATTGAATGCTTGTTTAATCACAATTGTTATCACATACACTTGATTATCTTGTATCTGTTGTAAATTAGTTAATTAATCAAATAAATTTTTAAACGACCAACTAGTGTGTAGATTGCCTTATTCACCCCCCCCCCCCCCTTTAGGGCTAATCTTAGATCGTGTTCTAGCACACTGGAACTTAAAATTGGTATCAGGGTTGAGTGTAACGCCCCGCCCTTCTTCACTCATTTTTTTCCGTAAATTCAGAGTATATTTTTTTATATATAACATAGTAGAGTGATAGAGCGCGGGACGTCACGACGCGAAGTAAGTCTGAACTTCCAAAGTCCGACCTTTAACTGGCCAACCCTATGTGTGCATGGAATAAGTCCACGAAAAATGGTTCACACATAGCAATATCAATTTGTGGAATAAAAATCATAACCTGCGGAATCATAACATCAATTTGCGGAATCGTAATAGAACCAAGTTCTATTCCATTCAGATAGCAAAGTACGTCAAGTTCTTAATCATTATTCAAATACCATAATAAATTGGTCCAGGTAGGGACGGAAGATCCTGTTCATTAATTCCATGAACACAGCCGGTGCATTAGTGAGTCCAAACGGCATAACTACAAACTCATATAGCCCATACGGCATTCTGAAGGCTGTCTTCTCTATGTCCTCCTCCCTAACCCGGATTTGGTGATATCCAGACATCAAATCAATCTTAGAAAAATGACTGGAACCTTTAAGTTGATCAAATAAATCATCGATCCTGGGTAGAGGGTACTTGTTTCTAACTGTCAGCTGGTTCAGTTTTCGGTAATCTATACACATACGGAGTGAACCATCTTTCTTCTTTACAAATAAAACCGGAGCTCCCCAAGCCGATGTATTTTTCACTCGCTTAGGTTCCAAATAATCCATACATATAGTCCCATAAATAATTCATGGGGTTCGGCCATACACCATGGCCAAACCCTATGTCCAATTTATGGGACTATATGTATGGATTATTTGGAACCTAAGCGAGTGAAAAAGGGCGGGGCATTACATTGAGTGCTCTTTATAAAGTATTTAACCGTCTAAGTTGATCCAAGCTAGAACACCATGGGAGATAGTCATGCCATTTCCAAACCTCCATACTTTAATGGATCGAACTATGCCTATTGGACGGCCAAGATGAAAAGGTTTTTTATCTCCATTGGCAGAACCATTTGGAATTCGGTAAAGACTGGTTGGACCGAACCCATGGAAGAGAAAACCCTTGAAACCTCATCTACCAAGCTTTTGACTCCCAAGCCCTTTGCCACTTGGTCTCAAAATGAAAAAGGCCATGTATACAGCAAATGGTAGAGCTTTGAATGCATTAAATTGTGCGGTATTCGATAATGAATATAAACAGATCATGACTTGTGAAACAACAAAGGAAGCATGGGAAGTCCTGGAAAGAACTTATGAAGGCACCTCAATAGTTAAGAGGTCAAGGCTCCAAATCCTCCAAAATCAATTTGATGCTATTAAAATGAGAGAGGATGAAGTCTTCATGGATTTCTATTCATGGAATGCTTGTTAAGAAATTTTATAAAAAATTTAGGAAAATGAATAGGATGAGAAAAATAAAAAGGGGTGAAACAAGTGAGAAACATCCTAAAAAACATGAAGCAACAAGAGAGAAAGATAATGAGAGAAGGAAACCCAAGGAACAAACATGTTACAATTGTGGTGGAAGGGGACACTTTGCAAATGATTGTCCTTCCGAAAAATTAAGAAAGCTATGAACGCTAATGTCACTTATGAGGACTCATCCGAACTGGAGAGTGATTCCGATAAGGAAACCCAAAAAAAGGTTGATACAACAAAGGGTTTCATAGCCTCAATCATTGGTGATCCGAAAATCCCCTCAATTGAAACAGAGGAGGATAAAAGTGAAGATGAAATCTTCAAGACTCCTACCATGCTTTGTACCTTAAAAGTGAGAGATTAGCTAAGACGTTAGACAAAGTGAAAAGTGAAAGCATAAACATCTCTAGTCAAGTACAAGACTTAAAAAATGAGAACTCTCTTTTGTCTTCAAAATTGGAACTCTTTAAAAATGAAATCACCAAGTTAAAATAGAGTGAAAGAACTCTTCAAGAAGAGGTCGCAATTCATTGCGAAGATGTTGAAAATTTGTGGGACATCAAGAAAAGTCTTGAAGAGGAAATTTAAATTTTATCTTTGGAATTAAAAGACTTAACAAACCATAAAGAAAAATTTCAAGATAAGTTTACCCAAGGAGAAGAAAGATTGAAAGAACTTTTGAATTCTGGAAAAAGGTATGGTGCTAGGTCGAGACTTGGTGCCTCATCCACCAAAGGACCCATGAGCCATGGAGTGTTTGTTAAGGTTAATGTCTTCCACCCTCCAGAGGGTAAATGTTTTTATTGTCATAAGGTTGGACATTTCAAGAGAGAATGAAACCTTAGGAAGAGACATTTGAGTGATCAAGCCATTGACAAACCACTACAAGTTAAGGTTAAAAGTACACAATCCATCAAAACCTAAGACTAAAAAAAGACACATACCTCCAAGGATGATGGAGCAAAGGCAAGACTCCTTGTTAATGTAACACCCCGCCCTTTTCACTCTAAATTTTCAGAGTTTATTTTTTTTTTTAAATAATAATAATCAATAAGTGATCGGGGCGGAATGTCACGACGCGAGTTAAGTTCGGAT
Source organism: Chimonanthus salicifolius (assembly GCA_013350335.1). Classification (NCBI taxonomy): domain Eukaryota; kingdom Viridiplantae; phylum Streptophyta; class Magnoliopsida; order Laurales; family Calycanthaceae; genus Chimonanthus; species Chimonanthus salicifolius. The sequence goes on from CM023536.1 coordinate 30,555,421, forward strand.
CTCTAAATCCGACCCTTAACTGGCCAAGCCCATGTGCGTATGAACTAAGTCCATAAAACTGATCCGCACATGGTACATATACATCTAGCGGAATTAACTTAGTCTAGATCTAACTGAGGTTATAATAGAAGCTATGATTAATCCAATTTCCATTTTTAGATAGCAAAGTACCTTATTTATTTTCCAAAATTATTATATAACCTTAGTCTACTATTCATTCCAAACCATTCAAATAAATCCAACCATAGCATCTACTTAACTACTTATTACATGCCAACAACTAATTTAACAAATTACATTGTTCCAAATAAATCAACTAACAAGTCCATAAATAATCCATTCATAGTCCATTGCAATCATTCAAATCGCCCAAGTTTTCGTACTTGGTCCTCTTCTCCAACCACGTTCTTTCCTTTCCCTGCATCATCCACTAAAGATATAGATAGGGCGTTAGATCAACGCGCCCAGTAGTGTTTCCGAATAGGGCTACCACATGGTTAGTCAAAAACATGCAAATAGGATAATAGTTATACATGTGTGACAAAATTCTGTAAAAATATGCTATGTATGAAATGAACATGTAATGAGTCCCACCCATCACCATTCAACATAGCCATCACTTGACGGGATTCTCATCGTCAAGGTAACCCACAGTGGTCTTTCGGACGCCCCGACGGAGTGTGGCCTCCGGTTACCTCCCCATCATCCCATGCTATGCATGAGATGTCTATGCAAACATGCCATTTGTAAATATAACATTTGATTCAAATAACTTATTCAAATAAACATAAAACAGCAAATAAGTTATGTGGTTACAACAAGGTAGGAAACCTACAATAGTTTACTTTGTTCGACCCTTCCTTTGGACCGTCTTTCGATCACGACTTTGTACACCGTTCTAGAAATCCGAATACCCTATATACATGGCAGCAAGTTAATCATTTGACCATATGATTCTAATTTGATTTAAATCCCAAAAATCCACTTTGTGGGGTTCGGCCATACCCCATGGCCGAACCTCACCCATTTAAACTTTGATAAATCTTTTATTTACTTAATACCATCTAAGTATCCCAAACTTTTCAAATGACACTCGGTAGGGTTCGGCCATACTACATGGCCGAATCTTACCACCTTAGGTTTTGGCTCATAAGTCCATTCTTTTGATCATTTCATCTTTTCATCCTTATTTACCATAATGCCATTATACTATCCTTTGCCTAATTTTTTCTTTAGACAACAAAGTCCATCACATGACAATTGGTGGGGTTCGGCCACATAACATGGCCGAGCCTCACCCTAAAGATTTTAATCCTATTTTCCATCATCTTAATACTAAATCCATACTTGATGTGATTTCCATCTTTTTGAAAGCCAACCCAAACAACCAAATACTTACATGGGGTTCGGCCATCCAAGGTGGCCGAACCCTATGTCCATGTTTTGTTCTTCTAAAACATGTTTTTGGTGTTATTAAAACATACAATATCAATATAATATTGCTGCCATTATACCTCTTAAACACTATCTAAATCAGTTCATCTACTTGTCCCAAATGACCATATTATTTCATGAAATTCGGCCATCCAAAATGGCCGATCCAAATGATCCATTACATCAGTTTTGAACCACTGTTTTAAACCATGCTAACTTCAGTCCTTTGTCATACAGATCCATGCTTTTAACCCTTTCCAAAACAAGTATTTGAATCTTAAATAATAACCCAAAACAGTCCACATACTTCATGGTTTATATGTTTCAAATACATCAAAACCATACCATTATTTGCATGGGGTTCGGCCCTCCATGGTGGCCGAACCCTATGACCTTTGGTTTTGAACTTCTTAATCATTCATCTTTGTCCAAAACCAACTTCCTTATTTATGTTTTATCCTTTTTAAAACACATACTTAAAATCATCTAAAAACAGTCCCAAATTTGTATGGTTTTAATTTCCAAAAACCATCTAAATAAATTCATTATTTCCATGGGGTTTGGCCATCCAATGGGCCGAACCCTATGGTCCATCTTTTTATCATTTTAAACATCATAATTCTAGATCTAAACCATTGATGGATCTGGCCATACAATGGCCAAACCTCATTTTCTTAACCAATCTATTAAACAAGGGTTCAAAATGCACTTACTAATACCGCGTCTCCTTCGGTTCTTTTGACTCCTTCTTTGATCCTTTATCTCCTTGACTTCTCCTTCTCTCTTACTGTTCTTTGGGCTGAGACTGATCTTGATGCAAGCTCCTTGAGATAATTCAGCCAGGTGACAAGGACTTAAGAGAGAGAGAGAGAGAGAAAGGGAACTTTGGTCTTGAATGAAATTGCTAACCTTGTTGCCAAAACCCTTTTGCTGATTTTTGTCTTGATGAAAGGGTTACCCAAAAACTAATTGAAATGAGCAACCAGCTGCTGCTCTTGGTTTAGACAGATAGAGGACGTCCAAGAGAGATAGAGAGATAGAGAGATAGAGAGAGTAACAATGAAAATCCTTTGCTTGACCAAAAACAGCCCAAGGTTAATCCTTGTGTAACTCCCTCTCCTCAATCAAGGTTCTTTATGTTACTTGGGGGTTTCATCTATGAAATGAAACACCCCAAGCAACCAACGTCCCTTGTGGTTGAACTAGTGTAACCCCCCTTTTTCTTAGGTTCTCACATGGGAGTTTCACTTTGAAATGTAACCCCCATGTGCTGCACCGTCCCTTTGTTAGCTGCCTCTCAATTTTGGCTTATGTAACAGCCACTACTCTCAAGTGTAACTCCACCAACAGCAGCTCCAATCAGCCCCATTTGGCCCTCATCAACGTCCCATGTGGGAGTTCTATCATGGGAATAAAACTCCCCTCCTCCAAGTGTGAACACACTTTGTAACTCCCATTGGTTTAACATCTAATTTGAATTTGGAATGCCATAATCTATTGTGTGTAACTCCTCCAATCAGCTACCTATTTTATTCTCCAACCTTGGAGTTACATGCATGAACCATCAATCCATATATGGGCTGTCTTTTGAAGACCCAAGCATGGCATAAACCCTATACCAACTCCAACGTGCATAATGATTTGAAAAACTCAACTCTCACCCAAGTAACTCCATGTAACGTCATTTCCATTCTTAGTTTGGGTGGGAGTTACATGCATATAAGTTTCCCATGCAGCCAATAATTCTTAGTGTTTGAATTTGAAACAGCCTACAATCCTTTTATCTCTACATCTTACTCATTTAAAAATACATATTCATTCAACTCATTTATTCAACTCACCCAACCGAACTCATTCATTTAATTTAACTTAACTAATAGATTCAACTCAACTAAACCCATCATTCATTTCAACTCAAACCAAACTCAAGAAATTAATAAACATAAATTAACTAAGCTTGAACTCAATCCATGGCTAATCATGCTATTCACGACCCATTGGGTCCCATCTATCCATTTTGACCCATTTATCAAAATTTGACCCAAATATGATTCTTGACCCGTTTAAATTCCTCTTATCCATTTATTTGTTTTGTAAACCAACTACCATCCTTTGGGTCTTGATTGAGCCATTGACCCATTTAAATTCAAATCAATTTTATCACAATGGCAATTCCGTAAATATGAATATTTTCATATAAAATGATAACTTTGAAATCCCAGGGTGTTACAATACAATACTCTTTTTATAATTTTCGTCCCGAAAATCGAACGAAGTAGGATTTCAAAGTAAATCATACAAACAATTCAGGGTGAGACGTTCTCATCTCCGATTCCAATTCCCAAGTGGCCTCCTCAACACCATGTCGATCCCAAACCACCTTGACGAACTGAATCGCTCGGTTACGCAACACCCTTTGCTCACTCTCCAATATTCCGACCGGCTTCTCGACATAAGTGACGTCGCTTTGCACATCTATATCTTGCACATTCAAAACATGAGACGGATCAGGGTTGTACTTCCTCAGCATCGACACATGGAATACATCATGTAGAGACGCCAATTGCGAAGGAAGTGCCAACTGATAGGCTACATCTCCCATCCTTCTGATAATTGAAAACGGTCCCACATATCTTGGCGACAATTTTCCTTTCTTCCCAAATCTCATGTGCCCTTTTCGTGGCGAGACCTTCAAGAATACCATGTCTCCCACTTCAAATTCGAGAAACCTCCTCCTTTTATCCGCATAGCTCTTTTGCCGACTCTGTGCGGTCAACAAATGTTGACGTATCAACTGGATCTGTGCAGTAGTTTCTGCAACCAACTCAGGTCCTATCAGTGCAGGTTCGCCGACCTCGGTCCAGCACACTGGTGACCTGCATGGTCTACCATACAAAGCTTCGAATGGTGCCATCTGGAGGCTTGCCTGGTAGCTATTGTTATAAGAAAATTCCACCAATGGCAAATGATCCTCCCATCCACCTTTGAAGTCTAGCATGCACGCCCTCAACATGTCCTCCAACGTTTGTATTGTTCTTTCCGATTGTCCATCGGTCTGTGGATGGAATGCTGTGCTAATAAGTAGATCGGTTCCCATGGCCGACTGCATGCTCTGCCATACCCTGCCGGTAAATCGGCCATCTCTATCAGACACTATAGTCTGTGGAATACCATGTAATCTGATGATATCTTTGATATATCTCCGACCCAATGTCTCTGATGAATCTGTCATCTTGATAGGAATAAAATGCGCGGACTTGGTCAATCGGTCTACCACAACCCATATAGCGTCATTGCCCTTCGAGGACCTCGGCAACCCCGTCACAAAGTCCATGGAAATGTGCTCCCATTTCCATTCCGGCACTGCTAAGGGTTTGAGTAACCCTGGTGGTTTCTGATGTTCCGTCTTAACCTGCTGACAAGTTAAACAATGAGCCACGTAGTCTGCAACATCCTTCTTGAGTCCATGCCACCAATAATGTCTTTTTAAGTCATGATACATTTTTGTGCTACCCGGATGAATGGACAGTTTGCTCTGATGTGCCTCTATCAATAATTCTTTTCTGCAGCTTCTTGGCACATATATTCTACCCCGGAACATAAGACCCTGTCCTGGTCGTAATTCCCAATCCGGTACAACTTCGCCATTAGACATCTTGGCCCATGTCTCTGCCATTTCCGGATCTGTTCGTTGCTCCTGTTCAATCTTTGTAACCATGTTGGATCGTATGATCAAATTGTACATACTCCCATGGTTTGTGATATATAGATTAAACTCACGAATGGAATTCAACATCTCCCATTCAGTCCTGATCAAACATGCCACTGATGCATGAGACATGCGGCTGAGAGCATCCGCCACTTTGTTGGCCTTTCCCGGATGATATCGGAGCGCAAATTCATAATCCGCCAGATATTCCATCCATCTGCGCTGCCTCAGGTTGAGCTCTTTCTGATCAAATAAATACTTCAAGCTCTTGTGATCTGAAAATACTTCAAACTTCTCCCCATATAGATAGTGTCTCCAGCTTTTGAGAGCGAAGACTACCGCAGCTAATTCCAGATCATGTGTGGGGTAGAGGCGTTCATGTATCTTTAGTTGTCTTGAACCATATGCCACCACCCGATTACGTTGTATGAGTGAACATCCCAGTCCCTCTCCTGATGCATCACATTGTACTTCATAACCTTTGCCCCTTTCCGGCAAAACTAGAATAGGAGCAGTTGTAAGTCTCTCTTTCAGCTCCTCAAATCTCTGATTGCACAGCTCTGACCATTCATATTTGACTCCTTTCTGCGTGAGTCGAGTCAATGGGGATGCAATTTTGGAGAAGTCCATGATAAACTTCCTATAATATCCAGCTAAACCCAGAAAACTACGGATTTCGGTGACATTCTTTGGTGCTTTCCACTCACTTACTGCTGCCACCTTAGCCGGATCAACGGCTATACCATCTGCTGTTATAACATGCCCTAAGAATTTGACCTCAGGTAGCCAAAATTCGCATTTGCTTGCTTTGGCATACAGCTGGTTCTGTCTCAAGGTGTTCAATACTATTCGAAGATGCTCAGCATGATCCTCCTGACTCTTGGAATAGATCAGGATATCGTCAATGAACACTATAACAAACCGATCCAAATATGGACGGAATATTCTGTTCATTAAGTCCATGAACACAGCCGGTGCGTTGGTAAGCCCAAATGGCATGACTACAAATTCAAATAGTCCATACCGTGTTCTGAAGGCTGTTTTCTCGATGTCTTCCTCTTTGACCCGGATTTGATGATAACCGGACATCAGATCAATCTTGGAAAAATGACTGGATCCCCTCAACTGATCGAATAAATCATCGATCCTGGGTAGAGGATACTTGTTCCGGACAGTTAGCTGATTCAACTTCCGGTAGTCCACACACATTCTGAGTGAACCATCCTTCTTTTTCACGAACAACACTGGAGCTCCCCATGACGATGTGCTGTTCCGAATGCAACCCAGTCTGAGTAACTCATCAAGCTGCTTCTTCAACTCGGACATTTCTGCTGGTGCCATCCGATAATGGGGTAGAGACACTGGTGAAGTACCAGGATACAGCTTGATCTCGAAATTGAGCTCCCTCATAGGTGGTATACCATGGAGTTCTTTTGGAAAGATGTCAGTAAATTCTTTCACAATTGCTGGAAGCTCAGTGACTGGTGCTTTGTTGATGACAATATTGTTCAACACCAAATGATGCAATCCTTCCTACAATCTGCTTTGCTTGTCGGCACGAACTATATACTGTTTTCCCTCGGGTGACCAAAATGTCACTCTTCGGCGATAACAATCAATATTGGCTTCATAACTAGCCAACCAGTCCATGCCGAATATAATATCGTACTCAGTCATGTCGAGTACCAGATAATTGAACTCAAATTTGAGTCCAGCGAGTTCTGTATTTACGGCCGTGCATATGAGTCCCAAAAACGTATCTCCGACAGGGGATACTACTGTGAGTGTGGTGGACAGCTTTTGAACTAGTGTACTAGTAGCAGTTATAAAGGATGCAGATATAAAAGAGTGCGATGCTCCAGAATCAAACAATGCATAAGCATAAGAACTATTGACAACGGCCATACCTTGAATCACAGAATGATCCACATCCTCAGGAGGTTCCAGAGCAAATAGTCGTCCAGATCCGGTAGGAGTAGGCGCCCGTCCCGCCTGATTATATGTCCTGCCTCCTCGGGAGTTAGCTGGCCTAGCTGGTGGATGGAAAGATCCTCGGGAATATGAGAGCCTATTGAGCTTTGGACAGTCTCTCTTGAAGTGACCCGGCTGATTACAGTGGAAACAGTTGTTCACCCCTTTGAATGACTGGGTGACTGATGCAGATGGGGAGGGCTGGTTGGGACGAAAGCTCCCCGCGGACCCAGTAGATGGTGAGGGTCTACTGAAGTTCGGACGGAACCTCTTGTTGGGCTGAAACCCACCCCTCCTACTTGGAGCTCGACGGTTGTCAAACCGTACTATTGCATTCAACTCCTGTTCTGCTATTGTGGCCTTGCTGACCACCTCAGCCAATGTGGCGCACTTAAATATGGTCACTTTGGCCCTGATGTTTGGCCGTAGACCCCTCTCAAACTTTCTTGCCTTGCGAAGTTCTGTGTCCACCATATAAAATGCATAAATAGATAAACTGAGAAATTCACGGTGATACTCTGCCACCGTCATAGAGCCCTGCACCAAGGACAGAAAAAGTTCCGTCTGTCGCTCCTTCTCCTCCTCTAGAAAGTAATGTTCCAGAAAGGTTGCTGAAAACTCATTCCAGGTCATGGCCGTCCTCTCCCTAACTGGTATGAGTTCCCTCTGCTTCTCCACCACCTCCCACCATTTACCGGCATCTTCTATCAATTGTGAAGTAGCCAGTAAAATCCTGTCAGCATGACTCGAGATCTTAAGTAATTTTAAGATCTGAGTGATCTTCTTCAGCCAGTGCTCAGCTCCGACAGCCCCTTCCTTCCCTTTAAAGTAGGGAGGACGCTGTTGTTGAAATTCTCGTGCCATACTCCGGTCACTGGCATCCCTGGAACTTTCACTCCCATTCATATGTTGCTGGAGTACTGAGGTTACCACTGCTTGGACTAATCCCTGAAGCTCAGGCGGCACATGTGGTATATGTACACCACTGTTTCCTTCTCCCTCCTTCTGTGATGCATTCTCACTCCCCTTTTCTTCCCTCCATGAGTGCTGTGATTCTTCCTCATTGTGAGACTTTTCATGAACAGGTTGCTCCTCATCAGGTTGGGTTACCTCTTTCTCATGTATAGACGGCTCCTTCTCATGCACAGATTTTTCGTGTTGTGGTAACACTTTCTCATGTTGCGTGATTTGCAACACTTTTTCCTTCCCTTTTTGATTTTGAGGGATCCTTCTCTTTGGAGCCATTTCCCTAAGTCATAAAAACATTATTGACTTAGTTTCCTCGTACAGTTTGTATTTTTCACAATTTTGGGGAGATTTCCAAATAAGCAAACTTGATTTTCTATTTGTTTTGAGGGGAGAGTCTCTAAATTCCCTATGTTTGTTTTTCTTTTCTCAATTGGGGAGTATTGGGGAATGTATATCCTATTTTTGCTACGTTTGATAGATGAATTATAATAATGTACTTTTGCTATCTTTCACTGTTGTTCTCAGTTTGATTTGTTCAGTCTGAGTCCACGAAGTAAATTAATCCGGCCCCCAGTCAGCGGACTCCGAAGAGTCGGTCAGTTGGGATTCTTATCCGTCAGTGAGACATGAAACCGTCTTAATCTTACTTCGGAAGATTCAACTTCCCGTTTCGCTCTGATACCAACTGTAACACCCCGCCCTTTTCACTCTAAATTTTCAGAGTTTATTTTTTTTTTTAAATAATAATAATCAATAAGTGATCGGGGCGGAATGTCACGACGCGAGTTAAGTTCGGATCTCTAAATCCGACCCTTAACTGGCCAAGCCCATGTGCGTATGAACTAAGTCCATAAAACTGATCCGCACATGGTACATATACATCTAGCGGAATTAACTTAGTCTAGATCTAACTGAGGTTATAATAGAAGCTATGATTAATCCAATTTCCATTTTTAGATAGCAAAGTACCTTATTTATTTTCCAAAATTATTATATAACCTTAGTCTACTATTCATTCCAAACCATTCAAATAAATCCAACCATAGCATCTACTTAACTACTTATTACATGCCAACAACTAATTTAACAAATTACATTGTTCCAAATAAATCAACTAACAAGTCCATAAATAATCCATTCATAGTCCATTGCAATCATTCAAATCGCCCAAGTTTTCGTACTTGGTCCTCTTCTCCAACCACGTTCTTTCCTTTCCCTGCATCATCCACTAAAGATATAGATAGGGCGTTAGATCAACGCGCCCAGTAGTGTTTCCGAATAGGGCTACCACATGGTTAGTCAAAAACATGCAAATAGGATAATAGTTATACATGTGTGACAAAATTCTGTAAAAATATGCTATGTATGAAATGAACATGTAATGAGTCCCACCCATCACCATTCAACATAGCCATCACTTGACGGGATTCTCATCGTCAAGGTAACCCACAGTGGTCTTTCGGACGCCCCGATGGAGTGTGGCCTCCGGATTCCTCCTGATGGGATTCTCATCATCAGGGTACCCCACAGTGGTCTTTCGGACGCCCCGACGGAGTGTGGCCTCCGGTTACCTCCCCATCATCCCATGCTATGCATGAGATGTCTATGCAAACATGCCATTTGTAAATATAACATTTGATTCAAATAACTTATTCAAATAAACATAAAACAGCAAATAAGTTATGTGGTTACAACAAGGTAGGAAACCTACAATAGTTTACTTTGTTCGACCCTTCCTTTGGACCGTCTTTCGATCACGACTTTGTACACCGTTCTAGAAATCCGAATACCCTATATACATGGCAGCAAGTTAATCATTTGACCATATGATTCTAATTTGATTTAAATCCCAAAAATCCACTTTGTGGGGTTCGGCCATACCCCATGGCCAAACCTCACCCATTTAAACTTTGATAAATCTTTTATTTACTTAATACCATCTAAGTATCCCAAACTTTTCAAATGACACTCGGTAGGGTTCGGCCATACTACATGGCCGAATCTTACCACCTTAGGTTTTGTCTCATAAGTCCATTCTTTTGATCATTTCATCTTTTCATCCTTATTTACCATAATGCCATTATACTATCCTTTGCCTAATTTTTTCCTTAGACAACAAAGTCCATCACATGACAATTGGTGGGGTTCGGCCACATAACATGGCCGAGCCTCACCCTAAAGATTTTAATCCTATTTTCCATCATCTTAATACTAAATCCATACTTGATGTGATTTCCATCTTTTTGAAAGCCAACCCAAACAACCAAATACTTACATGGGGTTCGGCCATCCAAGGTGGCCGAACCCTATGTCCATGTTTTGTTCTTCTAAAACATGTTTTTGGTGTTAATAAAACATACAATATCAATATAATATTGCTGCCATTATACCTCTTAAACACTATCTAAATCAGTTCATCTACTTGTCCCAAATGACCATATTATTTCATGAAATTCGGCCATCCAAAATGGCCGATCCAAATGATCCATTACATCAGTTTTGAACCACTGTTTTAAACCATGCTAACTTCAGTCCTTTGTCATACAGATCCATGCTTTTAACCCTTTCCAAAACAAGTATTTGAATCTTAAATAATAACCCAAAACAGTCCACATACTTCATGGTTTATATGTTTCAAATACATTAAAACCATACCATTATTTGCATGGGGTTCGGCCCTCCATGGTGGCCGAACCCTATGACCTTTGGTTTTGAACTTCTTAATCATTCATCTTTGTCCAAAACCAACTTCCTTATTTATGTTTTATCCTTTTTAAAACACATACTTAAAATCATCTAAAAACAGTCCCAAATTTGTATGGTTTTAATTTCCAAAAACCATCTAAATAAATTCATTATTTCCATGGGGTTTGGCCATCCAATGGGCCGAACCCTATGGTCCATCTTTTTATCATTTTAAACATCATAATTCTAGATCTAAACCATTGATGGATCTGGCCATACAATGGCCAAACCTCATTTTCTTAACCAATCTATTAAACAAGGGTTCAAAATGCACTTACTAATACCGCGTCTCCTTCGGTTCTTTTGACTCCTTCTTTGATCCTTTATCTCCTTGACTTCTCCTTCTCTCTTACTGTTCTTTGGGCTGAGACTGATCTTGATGCAAGCTCCTTGAGATAATTCAGCCAGGTGACAAGGACTTAAGAGAGAGAGAGAGAGAGAAAGGGAACTTTGGTCTTGAATGAAATTGCTAACCTTGTTGCCAAAACCCTTTTGCTGATTTTTGTCTTGATGAAAGGGTTACCCAAAAACTAATTGAAATGAGCAACCAGCTGCTGCTCTTGGTTTAGACAGATAGAGGACGTCCAAGAGAGATAGAGAGATAGAGAGATAGAGAGAGTAACAATGAAAATCCTTTGCTTGACCAAAAACAGCCCAAGGTTAATCCTTGTGTAACTCCCTCTCCTCAATCAAGGTTCTTTATGTTACTTGGGGGTTTCATCTATGAAATGAAACACCCCAAGCAACCAACGTCCCTTGTGGTTGAACTAGTGTAACCCCCCTTTTTCTTAGGTCTCACATGGGAGTTTCACTTTGAAATGTAACCCCCATGTGCTGCACCGTCCCTTTGTTAGCTGCCTCTCAATTTTGGCTTATGTAACAGCCACTACTCTCAAGTGTAACTCCACCAACAGCAGCTCCAATCAGCCCCATTTGGCCCTCATCAACGTCCCATGTGGGAGTTCTATCATGGGAATAAAACTCCCCTCCTCCAAGTGTGAACACACTTTGTAACTCCCATTGGTTTAACATCTAATTTGAATTTGGAATGCCATAATCTATTGTGTGTAACTCCTCCAATCAGCTACCTATTTTATTCTCCAACCTTGGAGTTACATGCATGAACCATCAATCCATATATGGGCTGTCTTTTGAAGACCCAAGCATGGCATAAACCCTATACCAACTCCAACGTGCATAATGATTTGAAAAACTCAACTCTCACCCAAGTAACTCCATGTAACGTCATTTCCATTCTTAGCTTGGGTGGGAGTTACATGCATATAAGTTTCCCATGCAGCCAATAATTCTTAGTGTTTGAATTTGAAACAGCCTACAATCCTTTTATCTCTACATCTTACTCATTTAAAAATACATATTCATTCAACTCATTTATTCAACTCACCCAACCGAACTCATTCATTTAATTTAACTTAACTAATAGATTCAACTCAACTAAACCCATCATTCATTTCAACTCAAACCAAACTCAAGAAATTAATAAACATAAATTAACTAAGCTTGAACTCAATCCATGGCTAATCATGCTATTCACGACCCATTGGGTCCCATCTATCCATTTTGACCCATTTATCAAAATTTGACCCAAATATGATTCTTGACCCGTTTAAATTCCTCTTATCCATTTATTTGTTTTGTAAACCAACTACCATCCTTTGGGTCTTGATTGAGCCATTGACCCATTTAAATTCAAATCAATTTTATCACAATGGCAATTCCGTAAATATGAATATTTTCATATAAAATGATAACTTTGAAATCCAAGGGTGTTACAGTTAAGACAATTGGACCATGTCTTGAAGGAGTTGAGGAATCCAACGTTTCGTCAACAAAGGTACAATCATAAGGGTGTGTATGCAACACCAAACTCAACCATTTGGGTACCTAAGATGTAGATCACCACTCATGTTTTGCATTGGTCTAAGACTCACTTCCATATCTTAGACCATTAAAATGAACATCACAAGAGACCATTTGAGTTCACATAGCCCAAGTGCTATGACATGAAAACAAAAAATTTCTAACTACATGCTTTGAATGTACTTTTTTTGGCTATAGTACATGTCTTGCTTGGAAAGCCAAACATTTCATGGAATATCACTTTCATGTGCATCTTTTCTGATTTAGAATATTGAGCATGGATGTTTGTGAGCATTGCATAAGTTGGGTGTATGTTCATGAATGTGTTTTGATCAAAATGTGTCTCTTGAACATGTGAGTTTTGAAGTGTCTTGTCCAAGAAGGTTCTACGACTTATGTGCACTTCACCATGATAAATATAATGTGTATATGCCATGCATGTGTGAAAGACAAGAAATGGAATCATCAACATGAAAAATACACATATTAAAAAAAATATGCTCTGTCATGTCGACCCATCGACCAAATAGACATGTCGGTAGTTAGACTTGTCGAAGTGTTTGACATGTTGGTCTGATGTCTTAAGTTTAAGTTAAAAACCTTATTCAAATTCAGATTGTTTAGTCTTGTCAACACATTATCGTCATCGATGTATCGAGGTATAGACCTATCGAGCTTGTCGACGTGTCGGTAACATGCATAACCGATTAAAAGTCCAAAAACTCTCAGGAAAGTGAATAGTGCATAAATCGACATATCGTTCAACATACATGTTGATGAATAGACCAGTCGAGCTTCTCCACATATCGACTGTGGCAGAAACTTAAGTTAAAATGTCCCTTTCTGCGAAATCGATACACCCATTTGAAACCCCTCTTCTCTCCCGCGACCTGTCTGTGAATTTTTTTCTCTTCCCCTGTGCACTAGACCTGTCTATCCGTCTCCTCAATGAAATTTCTCCCTGGAAAAGGCTTGGATTTTCGCTTCACTTTCTTAATGAAGTTTATTGCTCACGGATTTGGGCTCTTTTTTCGGTTAGGTAAGCACTAAATCGTCCCTCCTTCGATTTCACTTTGGCATTTGAGGATATTTGTTGGAAATCATGCCTAGAATGAAGATACCCAATGATTACCGAAGTCCGGTAATGGAAGAATGTGCTCAACCTAGTTCTCCTCGACCCAAGAGACCCAAAACCACGAGATGAAAAGAAAAAAGCCACCAAGCATAGTGGTGCACCTCTAAATTTTGATGACTCTGAAAGTGTGCCTATAGCCAAACTCACTGTCACTAAGCCCGGTTCTCGCTCCCTTCTTCATTCCCAACCACAACTAGAAATTGTGGAAGAACCTAAGGTGGAAGAATCCATTATAGGCAAAAATGTAATTGAGAAGAGAATGCTAAGGAAGACAAGGATAATGGAGAATCCTCAGACACTAGTGATGATGAGAGACCACACCTCCAACCTCTCGTTAGGCATGCTTGCTTTAGGGATCTTAACATTGATAGAGGATGTTGTGTAGCTAACCTTCACAAGTGTGGATCACTTCGAGTCCTAAGGGACATGGGCTGGCTGAATATGGTGTACTGGGGTGGTAAGATGTATCCCTCATTGGCCATGAGGATGTACTGCTCTCTTAGGGATGACACCAACAAAAATTGTTTCTGGATTGAATTCACCAATGGAAACACTGTGTTTCTTACACATAAGATTGTGTCAGAACTTATAAGCATTCCTCTTGTCCCCAAATTTCCTTTACCAGTCATTCCCCGAATCATAAGCGTGACTAAACAGAAAAGGTTCACCTTGCAATTATGTGGGAAAGAGGTTGAATGGAAGGAGAGTGAATATATTAGAGGTGGAGACCTGCTCCCAAAGTACAAGATTCTTCATCTCCTGTTTTGTTCAAACCTTTATCCAAGACATGGGAATAGACTTCATTTGAATGCTCCCATGATAATTCATTTGGACAAAGATGCACATGGTGAGAAATTCTGCCTCTCCACCTGGATGTGCCATTCCATCATCTCCTAATGGAAATTTGTTAAGAAAGGCTAGTCCCCTTTCTGTTACCTCATGTCCAGATTAGCCGAGCACTTTTGAATCAAGCCTAAGAAAGGAGAAGTACATAGAATTGTCAGGGCTATTGACAAAGCCATAATCTGGAAGAGCCTACCTAAAGAAATAGGCGATTCTATCCTCGGCCCCTCTGGGTCAACCTCTACTGCTTGTCCTTCCTCCTCTACAATGGCTGTTTTTGAGGATCCGGAAGAAGAACATGAAGAAGAAACAGCTCAGGACCTTCCTTCTCCTCCGCCTCCTGTTGGTGAGATTGTCAGCCAATAGTATTTTGAAGAACGTTTTTCTTCACTAAAAAGACGACTGGATGAAATGGCCGAGTTCATGAAATCTTCAGTTCAAAGCATTCTCTTGGTGATCACCTCCTCCTGCTGATCAGATGATACGGTCCCCCGCAGTCGATCTAGTCCTCCTCTATCTAGCACTGGTTAGTCTTGTTTGCATAGGCTATGTGTTTTGAAAAACTCATTTTGGCATGTAAATCTTAACCATTTATGGTACAAACCTAGCTTAGAAATGGATGATGGTTTATTTCTCATTTTATATGGTGGTTGTGTGATATGTTTGATAACATGTGCCATGATAGATATCTTGTGTATATCACTTTTTTGAATGGCTTGTTTCAATATGGTTTATGAAGATATCATGGTGTGTTATTGAAGTTTGGGGGAGCACAATCATATGTGTTCATGAGCCTTTGTCAATGGTCATGACAAAATGGGGGAGAAAAATTGGAGAAGCTAGGGAGAGATTTGTCTATGGGGGAGATGTGTGATAAATAAATGCATGAAGTATGGGGGAGCTCATTTGATTTTTGGACTAACATACTAATGTGCTTGATGTTTTCAAAGCTTGCTCAATGTGTGTCTACAGGTGAATTTTGAAATTGAAGCAAGTTGAGCAAGAATATACAATGGTCCAAGTCATGTATACCATTTGAATGTAATTTGTAATTTGATGTGTAATTTCTATTCAAATGTGTTGTAATAAGGAGTGGGTATTTGTTTATGAATTGTAATTCAAATAGTTTCTAGTTTTGTCATGAAATTGTCAAAGAGGGAGATTGTTAGTGCCCCCGCTTGCCTAGTCCCTAATTTGTCAACTTCATGACCTCGGAGAAGCAGTTCCCAAAACATTTGAAGACTCAAAGTGATCAGAAGATTGAAGATCAAAGTCCAAGTTTCCAATCTCATTGGTGTATGGCAATCACATAGGTAAAACTAGCCATAGATGACTTTAGGTGGAACCCACACCCTTAGTGGACCTTGCCTAGACTTAGGGATAATATTGGTAAAAATTAATCTAAGTCTAAGTGGTGCCTGGACAGTCACAAAACCAGATGGGATAAAAATTGGAAATCTGGTAATTTCTCTGGTCTACCCGTGGAGTCTACCGACCCATCGATGAGACAGAACAGACCCATCGAGGTCATCGATATGTCAATTGTATTGACAAGGTTCTGGACTAGAACAACTGTCATTCTGGGCTCGAGCGTATCGTGTCCACCGACCCCTCGGTGAACATAGGGCCGACCCATCAAGGTCTTCGATATGTCGACTGGATTTATGTAGACTCTGGAAAGAATAGACTATAAATTCAATTTTTACTCTGATAATTAGGTTCGACCTGTCGTAGAGCTCGACAAGTCGACTTGGGTCGAGTTGAGTTATGAACTTACAACACTGGGGTACTATCAGACAGACACGTCTAGGTTATCGACCAATCGAGAGTACCAGGACTGACCCATCGATGGACAGACATGTCGATAAAAAGTTTCAAGGTTCTTGATGAGTAGGCTCTGTATTTTTATGCTACTATCTGATAGTCTGGGCCGACCCATCGACAGGATCGACATGTCGAACATAAGGATTGACGATCCACCGACCCATCAGTTGTTCCCATTACTGTACTGTTGGAGTGCATTTAATGTACAACGGTCAAGTGGTTGAACAGTCACATTTAAATTCACCAACCCATCGGTCTGGTCGACTTGTAGGTGATGAATTGTTTCAAAAAAACAACTTTTTCTTTCTATAAATATGAAACTATTTGGCACTGTTTTATAATGACCTTTTTTGAGCATTGATGACCCTGATCTACCAGAGTACATTGGTGAATTAATACACTTGAGTGAGTGGATCATCTCTCTTGCGCACACACTTGGTGAATCAATAAAAAATTCAATCTTCTTAGATTGAGATTGAAAGAGAGAGAGAGAGAGAGAGGGGGGGGGGGGGGGGGGGGGGGGGGGGGAATGGCAAACACTCTATGATAGACATTGGTGAACCAATTTACTAGAGGCTTCCCGAGCTCTTGTGATTGCTCTACACTTGCGCATCATCCTCATCTTGCGAGATCACATCGGAAGGAATTTTGAGAAAAACATCTACACATTGCAGAGCTCCCAAGGCAAGTGCTTCTTGGTTTAATTTTTTGTCTTAAATCATCTTGTTTGTAAAGTGGATTAAAGAGGGTGTACTCTTGAACCACTATAAAAAGTAGAGGGTTCACTCTAGGTAATGGTGTTGGGTGAAAGCCTCAACCAATTGGTTAGGTGGAATTCCTAATCTATTAGTGTGGGTGTAAGTCCCCACTTAGTGAATTCAGGATAGCCCAAGGTTGGATGACTCCATCAGTGGATATAGGAGGGTTTACTCCGAACCACTTTATATTGGTCATGTGTTGAATGCTTGAATGTTTTTTTAATCACAATTGCTATCAAGCACACTTGATTATCTTGTATCGGCTGCAAATTAGTTATTAATCAAGTAATTTTTAAAAGGACCAACTAGTGTGTAGATTGCTCTGTTCGGCCCCCATCTAAGGTCAATCTTGGATCGTGTTCTAGCACACCGAAAACTTACAGATTACATGTGTGAAGATTTCAAACAAGCCAAGCATGTGAAATTCGTTTTCTTGGATTGTAAGCATGCAAAATTTACACAAGGCCATGTGGAGGAGAGAAAAAGAAGATAATCACTAAATATGGGAGAATTTAGAAGGAATATTTTGACACAGCCTCAGTATTTTGTCCTTAAATTTTCACTCCGGTGTTCGTTCGATTTAGTTCTTATTGTGTTGGAAAGAAGACTTCAAGGTCTATGAAAGTGTATTTCGGGAAATTTTCATGATTTTGACGTTTAATAGGTTAATATTGGGTAGCAATAAGGTGAATATGAAAAAAATGGGATTTTCAAAGCCACCTCATCACCTTGGCCGACCTTACCCTTTTTTCACACAGGTGAGATTTGTGCTCAAAATCCACCTACTTACTTTGAGATAAATCCATATCAGCCTTCCACTTGTCCTTGCCCTCCATTAGAACTTTTAATCTTAACCTTCCAATCCACCTCCTTTCCCATTGAATCTTGGCCATTAAATCCATTGCTTTTCCTAGCTAAATTTGAGATAAATCCATATCAGCCCTCCACTTGTCCTTGCCCTCCATTAGATCTTTTAATCTTAACCTTTTGTAATACCCCGAATTTTAAATTTATTATTTTTATGAAATTACCCATTTTCAATTGTGAATTTTAGATTGGATCTTATTTGGATCAAGAATTGGACCATGACCCAATTAGGACCAAATAAATGATGGAATTGGTCTTATTAAAAATTAAATGGGCTTGAATTAATTTAGTGATACATTTAACTTTAAAGATTATGCATGGCCGAATTTGAGATAATAATATCCATATTACGCGCATGGAATATTCTAAAAGGGAAGGTATATTGTCTTAAATTAAATTAAAAGACTACTTGGATTATGATTAAGGTTATGCGCATAGTATTTTTCTAAATAGAAATTAAGGAAAGGTCTTAAATTAAACAAGGGAGGTCGGCATTGCCATCTAAGGCAAGAGATGGGCGCACGGCCAAGGATGGGGTTGCTTATCTTAAAACACTTTCTAATGTTGGATCAAGGAAAGTGATAAAGGAGAAGAGGGACAAGGCTCACGGTTTTTAGACTTCATACGATTTCCCTCTCTATCTCTCTCAATTCCTCATTCTCTCACATGGCAAGAGCAAGAGAAGAAAGGCAGCAACAAGAAGAGGTGTTCTCAGCTAGCAAAGGGAAGGAAAAATATTAGAGAAGAAAGGAGAAAGATTGGAAGAACAAGGAAATCAATCGGAAAAGGTTGGTACTCTCTTTTGATAAAATTATTTTGAAGTAAAGAACCATAGGGTTTGGCCATGATGTTTGGCCAAACCCCATGGAGGAAGATTAAGAGATGGATTAATGGGTTAAATGGAGAGAAAGAACCATAGGGTTAGGCCATAGTGCATGGCCGAACCCCATGGAAAGATTGGATTTATTTTGTAGGGATTTGCATATTGAAAACCATGGAAGGAAATTAGAGGGAAATTAGTTGCATGTTCTCAGATTTTAAACCATAGAAACCTTTGATCGTTGTCGGTTTTAGATTCAAGAAATCAATGAAAGAACATGGAATATGGGTCGGCCATGGCATGGTCGAACCATGACTGTTTTATGGCTAATTGATTGGATCCATATTAATAAAAAGAAGGGGTGAGATTCGGCCATGGTGTATGGCCGAACCCCATGGGGTAATTTTGGAAGGTAGAAAGATTTGGATGGATAAAATTAGAAAGCTTCTAATTTTGGAAAATGGTTGCTAAATTTGGAAAGCAATCTAAATATGGAAGGAGGATTATTATTTTTGGAAACTTTCTATTTTTGGAAGGTGCTTCCAATTATGGAAAGATGTAGGTTATTTATGCAAATAATCCAATTAAGGAAAATCTTGCTAAATTAGAAGCTACCTAATTATGGACTTTTTAAATGAGGATTTTGGAAACCATAGGGTTCAACCATGGGTATGGCCGAACCCCATGGAATTGGTTTGGTATTTTAGTGAAAATAAACTTACGGTTATTAATTTAGAAAATGGAAATAAAATTGGAAATAAAGGTATCATGGGTTCTGCCATGTGTATGGCCGAACTCCATGAATAAAAAATTGTGGGTTAGGCTTTGTGTTTAGTATCATGGGTTCTGCCATGTTATGGATTGATGGTAAAAGGAATGGTAAAAATGTAATTACACACCAAAGTGGAGAACCATGGGTTCGGCCATGATGTATGGCCGAACCCCATGAGCTGAGTTTGATAGATTTGTTTGATTAAGGAAATTATAGGGTCTAATTATAGAAGATTTAAAGGAAAGAGGGAAACAATGGCATTTTCGTAAATAGGTGTAAAAATGTAAGCCATGGGTTCAGCCATGGTGTATGGCCGAACCCCATGGGATTTTGTTTATGGATTTGGAATTTTTAAAATCAAGTGGGACTTGGTTTTGATTTACGTTATATTATAAGGTAACGGGATCTTGCAAGTGGTGCGCGATCGGTGAGCGAATCTTGGACCGAAACGCAAAGACACGTAACGGTCTTTGGTAGGATTCCACCTCTTTGAAACCATGGGCTTATGTACATTGTTCTTATCTTATTTATGATGTTTTATGATGCAAAATTATATGTTTCAAATATGTAATTTTTAATGCTATGAATGGTTTTATTGCATATCATGTTGGCATTTCATCTCATGCATGGCATGGGAGGGTTGACAGGTACCCAGAGCCCACACTCCGTCAGAAAGTCCGTAAGGCAATTGTGGGGCCTACCTTGGTGATGAGAATTCAACCAGGAGGATTATCTTGATGAGGAGATTTCCATCAAGAGGATACTGTGTAACCGGAGGCCACACTCCGTCGGGACGCCGGTAAGGCATCTGTGGGGCAAACCTTGATGAGGAGAATTCCATCAGGTGGATACCATGTGTTTGCAGTGGGTGGGACTCATTGCATAAGATAGCATGGCATGGCATGGTTATAATTTTATTTATCATGCAAGGTTTTGGTTTTAACAGTATGATTGGATCTCTATTAACATACCCTGTTTTGGATATCATGTTTTATGATTATATTGCGATTTATAACTCTGGTTTTGATATATGCTATATCTGGATTTTTTGTATTAACCCATGTGTTAGCCCTAACTTGAATACCTACTGGGCGCGTTGTTCTAACGCTCTACTTCTACCCTGTAGTGGATGATGCAGGAATTGAGGAAAACAGGGAACGCAAGGAAGGCTAGGCATAGGAGCTTGGATGATTTATTTTACATGTTTTGAATAAAGATACTCATAGACTTGTATTTAGAGAATCTAGTGTTTGGAATGTAATAACTTAGATATTTTGCTATGCTTGGATATTATTTGGATAATTAGTTGGATAATGTGATTGGATTTATTGACTAAGTACTTTGTTGTCAAATGGTTTGGATATGAGTTGTATCATGATTCCGCAATGATGATGTATTCCGCATGTGTATAGTTTTGGCTATGTGTGAACTGTTTCCTGGACTTGGTCCATTCACACATAGGGTTGGCCAGTTAAGGGTCGGACTTGGAAGTTCGGACTTAGCTCACGTCGTGACATTCCGCTCTTGCTCATACTCTGATATTTAAAAAAAAAAAAAAAAAAAACAGGCGTTGATTTCTATTTCGAGAAGGGCGGGGTGTTACACCTTCCAATCCATCTCCTTTCCCATTGAATCTTGGCCATTAAATCCACTGCTTTTCTTAGCTAAATTTGATCCTACATTTTATTGTGGCTCGTCAAACTCTATAAATTGAGGATTGGGTTGGAGAAAAAAATTGAATTGAGCAAGAGGCTAAGGTGCGCATTGAAATAAGGAGAAGAGAAGATCAAAAAGACCATAGGAGCGTTCGATTTTCGCATCTTGAGGATGGTATTTTTTGAATTTGAGTAATGTATTCTTGTATTTTCTTTTCAAATTCCTTTGTATTGTAATTCTTTAATTTTTCCCATCATTGAATAAAATTCAAGGTGTCATGTTTTAGATTCATGGTTTACCAATTTTTTATTATTGAATGGTGATTGTTTGAATTATTTTTATTCTTTCTATGAATTTTATGTTGGAATTTATTCCAAGAATTTTCAAGGAGAGTGTCTGAAATATTTTAGGAATAGGTGGAACTTGAGTAATTTCGATCTAAGACTATTTTTAAGAGTGTATGAAATATTTTAGATTCTGAATATCAAGTAGAAATTCTAACTACGCCTAAGGCTTGAATTAAACTTTTTTAATTAATGGAATTCATCAGTTTCATATTAGAATTTTAATGGATGAAAATTATGAATGGATGGTTGCAATTTATGTATGTTCCATGGTCTAGGTTTTGATATTATTTTCCATAGAATATTTGTTATGATGCCATCTTAAGTGCTTGTTTCAATCAACTGTAAATATGTACATAATTAGATTAGATTTATTTTATTTTATTTTTGTCTATAAAATTTTATTCTAGTTATATGTTGGTTATCAAGATTGAACAGGAATAGCGGACAGACCCGGAAGTGGAGGAAATCGGGGCCAAGGTGTCTACTGGTGAAGTCATACCGGAATGGGAATTACGACCAGGACAGGGTCTTCTATTCCGAGGGAGGATTTATGTACCTAAGAGCTGCAGAAAAGAGTTATTGGTTGAGGCACATCAGACCAAACTCTCTATTCATCCGGGTAGCACTAAGATGTATCACAACCTGAAGAGTCATTATTAGTGGCACGGGCTCAAAAGATATGTGGCAGAATTTGTGGCACATTGCTTAACTTGTCAAGGTCATCAAAGGGCAACGATGCGATATGGGTCGTGGTCGACCGACTGACCAAGTCTGTACATTTCATTCCTATTAAGATGACAGACTCATCTGAGACTTTGGCTTGGCGGTATATTAAGGATATCATCATATTGCATGGTATACCTCGGACTATTGTGTCTGACAGAGATGGTCGATTCACAGGTAGAGTATGGCAGAGCATGCAGACAACCATGGGAACAGATTTATTGATTAGTACGGCATTCCATCCACAGACTGATGGACAGTCTGAGAGGACAATACAGACATTGGAGGATATGTAGAGAGCATGTACGCTAGATTTTAAGGGTGGATGGGAGGATCACTTGCGTTGGTAGAATTCTCATACAACAATAGTTACCAGGCAAGCCTCTAGATGGTACCATTTGAGGCATTATATGGTAGACCATGTAGGTCACCAGTGTGTTGGATAGAGGCCGGTGAGCCTGAACTGATTGGACCTGAGTTGGTTGTAGAGACTACAGTGCAGATACAGTTGATACGACAACATCTATTGACTGCGCAGAGTCTACAAAAGAGCTATGCTGACAAGAGGAGGAGGTTCCTGGAATTTGAAGTGGGAGACATGGTGTTCTTGAAAGTCTCGCCACGAAAGAGACACATGAGATTTGGAAAGAAAGGGAAATTATCGCCAAGATATGTGGGACCATTTTCAATCATAAGAAGGATGGGGGACGTGGCTTATCAGTTGGTACTCCCATCACAGCTGGCATATTTACACGATTTGTTCCATATATCGATGTTGAGGAAGTACAATCCTGATCCTTCTCATGTACTGAATGTACAAGACATAGAGGTTCAGAGCGACGTGACATACGTCGAGAAGCCTGTCTGAGTGGTGGATACAAAACAAAGGGTATTACGGAACCGAGCGATCCAATTTGTCAAGGTGGTATGGGATCGACATGGCATTGAGGAAGCTACATTGGAACTCAAGTCGAAAATGAGGAAAGCTCATCCTGAGCTATTTAGGTAAATGTTTGAAGCCCTACTTCACTCGATTTTTGGGACGGAAATTTTAAAAAGAGGGTTGTATTGTAACACCTCGGATTTTCTGTTAGTTATTTTATATGAAATTACCCATTTTAATTGTGAATTTTAGATTGGATTTTAAATGGATAAAGAATTGGGCCATGACCCAATTAGGACCCAATTGATTGTGGAATTGGTTTTATTAAAAATTTAAATGGGTTGAATTATTTTAGTAATAAAAAATTAATTAAAAGATTGCATGGCTGAATTTTAGATGTAAAAATCTAGGATTAGGCGCATGGGATCTTTTAAAAAGCGTATGAATATAATCTTAAATTAATTAAAAGAAGTGTCTAAATTAAACACAAGGGCACATAGCAATGGGGCATAATTTATCTTAGACACATTTTCATTTAAGCAAGGGAGGTCGGCAATTACTAATTTAAGAAAGGGAGGTTGGCAACTGCTAATCTAAGACAAGGGGTACACGGCATTGCTATCCTAGCATTGGCCAAGTGGAAGCTTAGAAAGAGGGAAGCAAAGAGGAAGGACAATTTCTATCTTAGTACTTTCTATGTTGATCAATTGGAATTGCATAAAAGGGGAGACATAGAGGGGTACACAGTTTTACACCCTCATTGTCGAATTCTCTCTCTCTATGTCTCTCAATCTCTCATCCTCTCACACGACAAAGAGCAAGAGAAGAAAAGGCAGCAATAAGAAGATGTTCTTGGTTGGAGAAAAATTAAGAAGAAAGGAGAAAGATTAGAAGAGTCCGGAATAAGAAAAAGGTTAGTATCTAATTGATGAATTTATTTTGAAATAAAGAACCATAGGGTTCGGCCAAGGTGTTGGGCCGAACCCCATGGAAGAGGATGGAGTGATGAATTTTATGATTTTAATGGAAAGACATGATTTATTTGGTTGGATCGAAACCATGGACAGCCATGGAAAATTATGGGTTTATGTTCTTAAATTTTAAATAATGGAAATCTTGGACGGTTGGGTGGTTTTAGATTTAAAAGAGGATTTTAAATAGAGATATGGTTAGGAATGTGGGTCGGCCATTGCATGGCCGAACCATAATGGTATTATGGCTAAGTTGTTAGATCAAAAGAATGGTAAAGAAGGGGGTGAGGTTCGGCCATGGTCTATGGCCGAACACCACCAACTATATTTTGGGATTATAATTGATTAAAATGGAGTTATGTAAGTATTATTGTTGAAATTTTAATGGATTGAAATAAGGGTCAAGATTATGAACCATAGGGTTCGGCCATGATGTATGGCCGAACCCCATGGAGATGGTTACTATTTTGGGAATGGTTGATGGAAGGAGTTGGTTAAATCGGAAAGCATTCCAATTTTGGAAAGATGGTTTCTAATATAGGAAACTATCTAATTATGGAAAAAAGGAAGTTTAATTATGGAAACTTTCTAATAATAGAAGGTGGAGTTTAATTAAGGAAGATTGGATTTAAAAAGGGAATAAATGGATTGGATGCCATGAGTGAGGTTTGGCCATGGTGTATGGCCGAACCCCACTAGGTTTTATTTTTGGAAACCTTTTTATTTATAGAAGGTTGTTTAATTAAGTTTCTAAAACTAGAAGGAGGAGATTAAAAGGGGAAAGTTCTATTTTTGGAAGGTGGAAACTAAATTAGAAAGTTTTAATTTAAGAACTTTATAATTAAGGAAATCTAAAATAGGTAACTTTCTAAGTATGGAGTGTTAATGTTATAATTGGAAACTATACACCATAGGGTTCGGCCAAGGTGTATGGCCGAACCCCATGGTCCAAATTAAGGGATCAAATGGCATTTTAAGTCATGGTTATGGGCTGATTTATGAACCCATGTTATGAGTTATGTTTTGTGTATTTTTAAATAAAGGGAAGGATACAAACATGTGTTATGAATTATTGATGAAGGTAGTGGCAAAATGGTAATTACATGCCAAAGTGGAGGATCATGGGTTCGGCCATGGTGTATGGCCGAACCCCATGAGTTGTGTTTGATGGACTTGTTTGGTTAAGAAAATTTATAAGGTCTAATTATGGTAGATTTAAATGAATGAGGGAAACAATGGCATAATTGTAATTAACTAAAGATTGGACCATGGGTTCGGCCATAGGCCTATGGCCGAACCCCATGGGGTTTTGTTATGGACTTAGAACCTTGTAAATCAAGTGGGACTTGGTGTTGATTTATTATTATATTATAAGGTAACGGGATCTCGCAAGCGGTGCGCGATCGGTGATCGATTCTTGGACGAAAGATGCAAGCACGTGTTAACGGTCATTGGTAGGATTCCACCTCTTTGATACCATAGTTTATGTACTTTGTGTTTATCTTATTTTTGATGAAATTATGTTTCAAAGGATATGTTTTATATTGAATTTCAAATGCTATGTTTAAATTGTATAAACAGCATGTCTTGATTATGTTTCAAAAGGTGATTTTAAATGCTATGTTTATGTTATAAAATAGCATGTGTTTCATTGGCATCTCATGCATGGCATGGGGTGGAGGATTTATAACCGGAGGGGTCACACTCCGTCGGGGCGTCTGAAAAACCTATGTACGGTACCTTGATGTGATTTCCATCAAGAAGATTCCGGAGGATCCACGCTCCGCCGGGGCGTCCGGAAGACCTATGTGGCGGGTAGTTTTATGTACATGTGATGGGTGGGACTCATTGCAGTTTGTCATCATTGCATGGCATGGATTTTACATGGTTTTGGATATTATGTTATAATATATGTTTTGTACTAACCATGTGTTAGCCATAACTGGAATACCTATTGGACGCGTTGTTCTAACGCCCTACTTCTTGTAATGGCCAGGAATTTGTAAAGTAATATATATGTGTTATTATTTATTTTTTATGGTGGAAATTGGAAATTGGATGGAATAGACAGTAAATGGATCAAAATGTGGACAAAGGCCCAACTAGGGCCCAATGGATTATGGATTGGATTTAAGTTTACTTAAAGGGTCAATGGTGGTCAATTGGGCCTAGGATGGTCAAATTGGGCCCAATACCCAATTGGGACCCAGTGGATCAAGATGATGTAAGCTTTAAGGTAAATGGGTAAGATGAAAATGTAATTGGGCCATGGGCCCAATGGTGATCCAATTGGAATGAATTGAATGGGTTCAAATCACCTAAGTTAATTTGAAGTTGACCAAGGTGATATGGTCCAATAGGACCCACCTCCACCTCACCAAGTGAGGTGGCATGGACCCAAGGTTTGGTGGGGCCGACCACCATGGTTGAATTGGTCAACCATGGGTGGATGTATGAAGGTGATTTAAGTAAATGGAATTAAGTTAAAGTGAGAATTAATTAAATTAACCTAATAATCTAATTAATTAGTTAATTAAGCTAAGTTAAAGGGGTGGTCAAATGGTCAAATAGGAAGATAAACTCTCCATTGTAAACAAGAAAAAAAAAAAACAGTTGGCTAGTGGTTGGGTCAAAAAGCATGAGAAATATCTCATGTGGGGTTGGTGGGAGAAGTTAATCTAAAGTTGTTTTAACCAATCAAAAGGAGATGACTTCATCTCATCTCTCAAGTTCCATCCTCATTTCACTAGTTCCATCTCTTTCACTCTCCCATTGCCGTCCCACACTAGGAGAAGAAAGAAGAAGAGAAACCATGGAGGAAAGAAGAAAATAAAGCTAAGAAGAGAAGAAAAAATTCAAGTAAAGACCCACCACTCCAAGATCAAAGGTTGGGATCTTATTTCTCACCATCTCCTTTTCTCTCTCTCTCAAGCAAACCCTACCTTGGCCGATCCTAAGCTTAGAGGTTTTCACCATTGATCAAACATCTTGGCCGACCAAAGATCAAGAGGAAGGAGAAAGGAGGCTAAGGAAACCGACGGGAGCGAAGAAAATCGGAGGAGACGACGGATTGTAAGTATTTTCTAAAACAAGAGATTTGGATTTTTAGGGTTTAAGATTTGGGATTCAGTTTTTATTAAAAAAATTGGTGGTGGCTAAATGATCATAGGCTTTGGATTTTAAATCCATCAAATGGAAGGATGGAAAGTGGACAAAACCCTAATGGAAAATTAGGGTTAAGGAAAAATAAATGGACTAAGGACATTGTGTAATTAAGTTAATTATGCATGGAAATGCATGGATTTTGAGGGAATTAATGGACCATAGGGTTTGGCCATGTAGTATGGCCGAACCCCATGGTAAAAGGGTGGATGAATTTAATTAGGGTATGTAAGAATGGAAGCATGGAGAATGGTTTAGGGTTTTAAGTGCTAAATGATTAAAATGTTGGAAAATTTAAAAGGGATTTAAATGAGGAAAAATCAAGGAGTGTGTGAATGATTTTTGTGGCCTCAATGAGACATAGAAGATGATGGATCATGAACCATGGGTTCGGCCATGGTGTATGGCCGAACCCTATGGTGATCAATGGTGGATTTAATGGTTATGAATAATGGAAAAATAATGGGAAATGTTGGAGGTGTTGATGGACCTAATGTTGATAGTTGTAATGGGAATGTGGCTAAGTTAATGTGGTTTAAGATGGTGGTTGAAAGGTGTAAATTAAATCCCTTCATGGAAGGGCTTATGATGGATTCAAATGTGTGAGTAGGCCAAAGAAAAAAATGGGATAAAGATATCATGGGTTCGGCCATGGTGTATGGTCGAACCCATGACCCATTTGTGGGTAAAAATTATGGATTAAAATTTGGTATTATGTGTGGGAGAAATGAATGAGAGTTAGAGTATTTAAATGCCTAATTTTTTTTTAGTATTGTTATGTTATGGGTAATAATACATCAATGGACCCATTTTGTGAATCAATTAAGGCCTAAGATTAATGTGTATTTGTATGTTAGGTTAATGGAGTTTAAGTAAATTAAATGGCTAATTTTAATGGTCATGTGCCATGGTTGAATGGGTCATTCATGGACCTAAGTTAGAGATCCAAGTTTATGATCAATTATGAACTTGGTTAGGCAAGGGTGATGAATGAGAAATTAACCATGGAGAAGAGGTAGTGGTAAAACCGTAAATAATGGCTAAAATGAAGAACTCCATGGGAGATGATCATGGGTTTAGGGATTCTAAGTAGTAGCATTATGTAGGGTTAAATAAAGCCTAGGAGGCTGATTTTAGACTCATGTACTTAAAATATATAATGGATTAAATGGGACCCGCAAGACCTAAATAGTGACCGATTATTCGTATGGGCTTGGAAATGATTAATGGGCTTGAAAATAGTTAAAAATATGGACTAATTATTAATGTGTAATAAGGTACTGGACATCGCAAGCGGTACGCGTGTCAGTAGCCAGATTGTCGGACGAAAACGAGAAAGGACGTGAGTCGGTATTCGGTAGGATTCCTACCTATTTGTAAGCCATGGATTAGGTGCTATGTGAATGGTTTATTGGTTTATTTTTAGTAATTATATGATTGCTTATGTGATGGTTTAAGAAATTATGATTTATATGTACTTATGGCATATGGCTAACCTATGAGTTATATGTTGGTGATATGACTAATATGTAAAGGCTATGACCCAAATTTATTACATAACATAATGCATTACATCTCATGCATGGCATGGGAGGGAAAATAAAGGAACCGGAGTCCATGCTCCGTCGGGGCGACCGAGAACAGACATGGGGATAGCCTGATAGGCTATAACTGGAGTCCATGCTCCGTCGGGGTGACCGAGAACAGACATGGGGATAGCCTGATAGGCTATAACAGGAGTCCATGCTCCATCGGGGCTACTGAAAACAGGCATGGAAATAGCCTGATAGGCTATAATCGGTGTCCATGCTCCGTCGGGGCGACCGAGAACAGGCATGGGGATACCTTGACGAGGTCTTGCCGTCAAGGGGGATATGACATCTTGATGGTAGGGATGATGGGTGGGATTCATAACACAGACACCCATGGCATGACATTCACTTCATAATTTCATTATATGATTGTCTACCAGTTTTTATTATATTATCATCTGCATGCTGTTATTACTAATCCATGTGCTAGCCCTACTCGGAGTCCTACTGGGCGCGTGGTCTAACGCCCTACTTTTACCCTAGCTGATGACGCAGGAAATGCCGTAGCAGAAGGACGAGATGGGAGCCAAGCTTAGGAGCTTGGGAAGGCGGACTAATTATTTTGTTTAAGTTTATTTTGGGAAATGTGTATTTGTATAGTTTAGCTTATCGGAAATGTAATATTTTAGACTTATTGCTATGATTTGGATTTTATTGTAGACATATGATGTTATGGTATTTTAGTAATTAAATGATGAAATCTTCCCTGCTATCTAAAAATTGTAGGTTAGCCTCTATTGTAATTTCCGCACTTAGGGTAGTATTCCTCGAGCTTACTTCTGCGTGTGAACCATTTTTCATGGACTGCGTTCCACGCACACGTAGGGTTGGCCAGTTAAGGGCTGGACTTTAGAAGCTCGGACTAACTCGCGTCGTGACGTCCGCGCCCTTTGTCACTAAAAAAAAAAAAAAATAGACTCTGGTTTTCGGTGAAAAGGGGCAGGTGTTACACTTCTACCCTAGTTGATGATATAGGAAATCAGGGGAATGACGAACGTAAGACGGGCCAGGCATAGGAGTTTGGAAGGCTTATTTTATATGTTTTGAATAAAGTTACTCATGAACTTGTATTTCAGTATTTAGATTTCGAAATATAATAACTTAGATGGTTGGATGGTTTATTGGATAATTATGATGTTTTAATTATGGATAAGGACTTGACATACTTTCCTATCTGAATGGAATAGAACTTGGTTCTATTATGTTTCCGCATATTGATGTTATGATTCCGCAGGTTATGATTTTTATTCCGCAAGTTGATATTGCTATGTGTGAACCATTCTCGTGGATTTGATCCATGCACACATAGGGTTGGCCAGTTAAGGGTCGGACTTTGGAAGTTCAGACTTAGCTCGCGTCGTGACGTCCCACGCTCTATCACTCTACTCTGTTATAAAATATATATATATATATATATATATATATATATATATATATATATATATATATATATATATATATATATATATACGCTGGATTTACGGGAAAAAGCGAGTGAAAAAGGGCGGGGCGTTACAATTTTGGATGAAATAAATATAGGAATGGGTAGATGGTTGATGGAGGGTTTAGATGCAAAGGTGGATCTAAATGGATGATGAAATGCATTACCTAAATCTAAGGTAATGTGTTTATCTGATGGATGCATGTGGAGGCTTTAGGGTTTCTAAGAGATGAATGGGTGAAGGAAATTAGATGATCTAATATCTAATGGCTAAGATGATCAATGCATGAAATGAATGCATAAATTAATAGGTGATGCATGGATGAACACTAATCTAAGGTTAAGATGGTCATGATGATGATGGATGACCTAGATCTAATGATAGATGAATGGATGGGTTAGATTTAAAAGTGGATCTATGGTTTGACCTAATTGGGTATGTGAGATGGAAGGTTAAGATCTAAGATAGAAGTCGGATGGTGTGGATGTGAAGTTGGCTTATGGGTTTTGGACATAGGTAGTTGGGTTGTACTTAGGTGAAATTCAAACATGGACCATGGAGTTGACTTGGATTTGGACTTTAGACTTGGATCTAGACCTCAACTTAGGCCCATTTGAATTGGATTTGAGAGTTTGGGCCTTAGTTGGATTGAGCTTGCATGCTGGCCTGGCCCAATGTGTGAAATGAGCATGTGCTTGTATGTGGCTTGGCCCATTGAAGCTTTGTAGAGAATGGCTTGGCCCATTTGAACTGAGTCTTGGCCCAATGACTTTAAATTCAGGTCTTTGGCACTTGGATTACAACTTTTAACCTCTAGAATTAAATAATTATTCAGTCACTTTAAATCTAAAAATTATTAATTAATCATACTCTCATAACTAGATCCAGATTAATTAATTTATATGAATATCCTAGAAAGTGACATAAAATAATAATATTCTAGGTCTTTTCTTTAAAGCTCTAAACTTGCAATCATTTGTTGTTTTAGTTTGATTTTCCTAAACTTTTCATTTTTTTACTACAAAACTGACAAACTACATTAAATGCATCATTATATACAAAATTGAGGATTAACTAGCTCATTAATCAAGGGTAAAAATGTAATATTTCAGTGCTCAACAACTCCTCTGTATATATGAGTGTTGTGTGATGATTTAATCATCTTCCTTGAACTGAGAAGAGTCATACACTCTAAGGAACGATCAACTCTCTTGTGCCTATACCTGAGAATCAAATACAACCAATCTATTGATTGAGTTAGTAAAAGAGAGAAAGTGAGGAGGAAAGAAAAGATACAAACTAGGAAAGATTTGGTACAACCAGTTTCCTAGTCACCCTGAGATTGTGATTTCTTTACGACAGCTACAAGGCGGAGCGTCGGCACACAATGGGTGGATCTTTGAGAAGCACACATCTTTGACAAAGAGCTACAAGGCAAATGCGTCTTTTTTTTTTTTATTTTGTTTTTAAAACCTTTGTCCCAAGAAAGTGGATTAAGTAGGCTTCGCTTCGGAACCACTATAAAAAATCTAGAGCGTCGTCTCTGGCAAAGTGTTGGGTGGAATTCCCAGCCGATTGAGTGAGGTGGAATTCCTAGTCTAATTGTAAGGGTGTATGTCATCACTCAGTGAATTTGAGGATAGCTCAAGGTTGAGAGAGTCCTAACAGTGGATATAGGTTGGTTAGCCGAATTACTATATATTTTGTGTCCTTGTGCTTGTGGTGTTAGAGTTATTTTCTTGTGTTGATTGTTTAATCACATTTGCTAACACACACTCACTTGATTAATGTGTCCAGTGTGCTTAAACTAATCAATCAAGTAATTTTTAAAAGGACCAACGATTGTTAGATTGATCTATTCACCATCCCTCCCCCCCCCCCCCCCCCCCCTCCCCCTCTCTCTCTCTCTCTCTCTCTCTCTCCCTCTCTCTCTCCTAGGGTCAATCGTGTTCTAGCTCCTAAGGGAATTTCAATTGGTATCAGAGCCTTGTGAACACATTAAAGGATCTAACCATCCGAGTTGATCCGTGCTAGAATATCATCATGGATGCCCAAAAAATTGATTTTAAATATCTATTGATTGTTTACTCTTATTTGAAAACAAAAATGAAGATCAAACTTGCATCTGATATTGAAGAATATTGGACCTCTATCCAAGATGAGTTTATTGAAAAATATTGTACATCTTTGGATAGTTCAATGGAAGGCTCCACCTTTCATAATAAATTGGAGAATCAAGAGAGAAGTGAAAATTTCAGATGTTTCATTGCCTCCATTGGTGATTTTCAAGAGGGATCCTCACTTGAATATGAGGACAGTAAAAAGAATTTTGATAAGGACGATGATCTTCAAGAATCTTACAACGTTCTGTATCTAGAAAGGTGAGAAGTTGGCTAAGAAAGACTATGACTCTCTCACTTTGTAAACCAACTGGAAGTCTTGAGGAAAGACTACGACTCTGTCACTTTAGAGCTGAAATCTTCAAATGAAGAAGTTTTGAAAAAAAAAAAAAATTGAAGTATACCATTAAAAATCATTAAAAAGACAAGGGGATGACATCAAGATACTGAATAATGTCAAAGAAGATCTTGAAGATCATGTAGTGAAACTGACTGTAGAGTTAAAAGACTTAAGAAATCATAAAGAGAAGTTTGAAGATAAATTTACCAAAAGCGAAGAAAAATTAGAAAAACTCTTAAAAACGAGTAAAAGGTTTGGCGACAGGTCAGGCCTTGGTTCCTCATTGGAAACCAATGGACATGTTGGCCAAAAGGTTTTTGTTAAGGGAAATGTGCCTAAAACCCCCAAAGGGAAGTGTTTTATTACCATAAGGTTGGACATTAGAACATGGAATGCAACCTTAGAAAGAGGCACATGAAAGATAAAGCCCAAAACCAAGCTCCAAATCTTAATGTTAAAAGACACCCACAAAATCCTAAGGTAAATCCTAAAAGATACCCAACAAGGCCTAATAGTAGGATACTCCCAATGAAGATGAACCCAAAACAGGACTCCTTGTTAAGACAACTCGACCAAGTCTTGAAGGAATTGAGATATCCAATAGTTGGACCTCCAAGGTGTACCCAAAGGAATGTGTATGAGAGACCAAACTCAACCATTTGGGGTCTTAGGAGATATATCATCATCTAATCACGTGTTGTTATGGTTTTAGACTCAAATTCATATCATAAAACCTTAGCATGCTGAACTCTAGTGATATGAAGAGATCAAATAGCCCAAGTGCTGCGACACGAAAGAGAAATTTTGGTGACTACGAGCTCAAATTGTGTATTTCCTGGCTATTGCACTAGTATTTCTTGGAAAACCATACTTGCTATGAAAAATGCAGTTTCAAATTGCAAAATTTCAGTCTAAATCTGCTAAACATGTTTGGTTGTTTTCATGTTTGAATGTGGGTATGTCTTGCTAGCTTGTTCTTTTATAGAGTTGATCAAAGTATACTTAATTTGATATATGAATTTCAATTTGATCAATTGAAAGATGTTTTTGTGATATATGTGGTGCTTCGATGAATTGACCCATTGTATATATGTGCTTGATCATGTAATAACTATCTTAACATAGAAATTCATCAAGACCTCTCGATGTACTTGACATATCGATAAATCGACTAGTCTATGTGACAGACATGTCGGTACTGTGCTAAATTGGGCACTATTAAAAAAGGGGAAATTGTCTAAAAGCTCGACCTGTCGGTAGGACGGAATGTTTAAGTTAAAAAGACCATTTCTGCGAAATCGACAATTCATTCGAATTCGTCGTTCTCCCTCTAGCGAAAGCCCTAGCGATTTTTCTTTAGGCTCCCATGATCTAGACCCGTCGTTGCTACCTCTCAGAGTGATTTCTCACCAGAAAAAAAAAACTTGGGGTTTTTGTTCCTCTCACCTCAAGAAACGAAGGTGTCACGGATATTGTGATTTTTTGTGTTCAGGTAAGCTCAGAAACTCCTTTCTCCTCAGTTTTTTTTTCTTTGAGTCAGCTCTACACAAGCAAACAATGCCAAAGATGAGATTACCAAAGAACTTCCAGACTCCTGAGTTTGTGGAACCGATTGAGGCTAGTTCTCCACCTCCCAAGAGACAGAAACCTCCTAGTGAAAAAACATTTGCTTCCTTAAGACCTAGCCGTATCACCATAAGATTTAGGGACCCTGATTCTGAAAACACACCTCTTGTAAAACTTCCATTCGTCTGATCCAAGTCCGTACACCAACCTCATCCTCAAATCCCATTTGAAAGGGTAGAAGAACCTGCTGTAGAAGAACACAATGACCAGGAAGAAGTCAGAGACATGGATGAGGAAGAAGAGAGCACCGACATTAGGACTGAAGAAGGAGTTAGGGCTTTTGGTGTTAGTGATGAGGAAGGAGAATCCTCAGATGAAGAGGGTGCTGGTTCCTATCTTCAACCCCTAGTTCGACATAGGTGCTTCAAAGACTTCAATATAGAACGAACTTGTTGTGCAGCTGATTTACACAAATGTGGGGCTATGCAATTGCTGCATGACATGGGCTGGTCAAATTTGGTACATTGGAGTGGAAAGATGTACCCTTCATTGGCCATGAGAATATACTGCTCCATCAGAGATGACTCAAAAGCAAACTGTTTCAAAATTCTTTTAAAAAATGGAGATTTAGTACGAGTCTCTCCTCAACTTATTTCAGAACTTATTGGGATCTCCCTTGTGCCAAATACTGCTCTACCCATCATTCCTCCAAAGATAGAAGTGTCAGATCAAAATAAATTTGCCAAAAGACTATGAGGAAAAGAAGTGGAGTGGAAAAAAATATTTGGATCAGAAGTGCAGACTTATTGCCACAATACAAAGTTCTTCATCTTCTCTTCTGCTCTAATCTGTATCCTAGACATGGGAACATGGCTGATTTGAATCCTCCCATGATTATTCCTTTGGACAGAGTTGCTCGCTAGAAGAAATTTTGCCTGTCTACTTGGATGTGCCATTCTATCTCTATGTACTTGGAAATCAGCAAGGAAAGGATATCCTCCCTTCTGTTACCTCATGTCTAAACTAGTTGAACACTTCAAAATCAAACCAAGAAAAGGGGAAGTGCCAAGATTCACCATATCCATCGGCGAGGCCATTCTTCGAAAAAGTTTTCCCAAAAGTTTAGCTAAGTCCATCTTTGGGAAAAACTATCCTTCCTCCTCTGATCATCATGTGTTTGAAAAACCATAAGAAGAAGATGAAGAAGAATAAGAAGAAGAAGCAGCTGAATCTGATCCAACAAGTTTGTTAGTTTTAGAAGAACGACTCCAAGTCCAGTTCAACCACCTGTCAAACAAATTTGATGAGCATAAAATCCTCTTGAGACAAATCATTGTTGCCTTTACCTCGAGTCGGTCTCAACCTTCTACCTCTGCCGCTCCTCATGATGTTACACCACCTTATCTTCTCACATTTTGTTTTGGTTGTGTAAACATTGAGTACCTTTGGTGAAAACTCTACTGTTTATGCACTAGATATATGTGTGTGTTGAATTGTACGAATTGCTTTCTATCTATTGTCTATGGTTGAAATGATTTTTTGTTAAATAGACTAACATACAGGTTTGAATGAGTTATTTTTTATTGACATGTGGGAGATAGGAATCGGGCTGTGATGTTGCACACGTTTTTGGAGAATGAGGGAGCACAAAATATGTGTTGTTGAGCACCTGTCACTGGTCATGACAGTGTAGGGAGGAAGGTTGATGCAAGCTTGAAAGAAATCTTGGAGACATATGAACTTAGAGGGAGCTAAGTTCAGCTAGGGGATTTGGGTCGAAGAAGTTAAAAAAAAAAAAAAAAAGAAATAGCTTGCAGAATGGGGAAAGAACATTCAAAGAAAGCTAGGTAAATGAGTTTGTCCAATGGAAGAAATCAGCTAAGCTAGAACTTAGTTTGTGCAGGGGCGAATAAATTATGATGCACGAGAAGTATGCTTTGAACTATGGGGGAGAATCATGAGTTGGAGCATAACTTATTTAAGCACTAAATGAAAGAAGCTTGGGGGAGTGCTTGACATTCAAATCCTTCAGAATGAAGGGGAACCTGATGTTTTCCTACTAATCTATGTCAATTATATGAAAAAATGGGGGAAAATTAGTAAAAGCTATAAGACATTAAAACTAACTATGGGGAGTAATTGGTGAAGCCTAAGTGCTTGGCCCTCTAAAAAGAGAGAGCCATAAAAGGGAGGAATATGAAGAAGCCAATGGAAATGGGAGAATGTCTATGCTTGGAGTTTGGGACTTCAAACTCAAAGAAGATTGGGGGAGAAAATCTTCTCAACTCTAATAGCTTGGGTTTGATATGGGTAGTGTTGGTTGCTAGGAAATCATTGGTGTATGGGGAAAATGAATACTAAATCCTGTTTAGTCCATTGATGCGTATTTATGTTTTAGACTAATCCCTCTAATGATTTTTCTAGTGTTGCTTGCTTATATGCTGAAATAAGAAATCATAATTTGAAGCAATCTGAACAAGAATAAGCGAAGATCATAATCTTGTTTTCCATTTAAATATGTACATGTTAACAATGTAATATTTTGTATTTAAATGTGATGTAACAAGCGTGGGCTTGTAATTGGGTTAGCTTCGAGGTTTTGTCACGAAATTGACAAAGGGGGAGATTGTTAGTGCCCCAGCTTGCCAAGTCCCTAAGTTTGTCAATTCCATGACTCGGAAGAAGCACTTGCTAGAAGCTTGATGTAACGCCCACCCCGTTTCACCAAAAAATCAAAGTCTATATATTTTTTTTTTGAAATTTAAAGAGTGACAAAGGGCGCGGACGTCACGACACGAGTTAAGTCCGAGCTTCTAAAGCCCGGCCCTTAATTAGCCAACCCTACGTGTGCGTGGAACTAAGTCCACGGAGAACGGTTCACACGTAGCAGTAAGCTTGCGAATATTAAATTAAGTGCGAAAATATAATTGAGACTATCCTACCAATTGTAGATAGCAGGGAAAAATATTCACTTAATTACAAAGTTACCTCAAAATCATAATGTCCACAATAAAATCCAAAACATAGCAAGTACTCTAAATTATTACATTCCGACGAGCTAAGCTATTCAAATTACATTTCCAAAATAAATTAAATAAACTAAGTAGTCCGCCTTCCCAAACTCCTAAGCTTGGCCTCCGTCTCGTCCTTCGTGTCCGCCATCTTCTGCGTCATCAGCTATGGTAGAAGTAGGGCGTTAGACAATGCGCCCAGTAGGACTCCGAGTAGGGCTAACACATGGATTAGTGGTAACAAAACATATAGATAATATCATATCCAAAACCATGCAATTTGGTGCAATGTCATGCAATGGGTGTCCTATGTCATGAATCCCACCCATCATCCATACCATCATGCTGCCATATCCCCCTTGACGGAAAAACCTCGTCAAGATATAAATAATCACAAATTATCCCCCTTGACGGAAAAACCTCGTCAAGGTGTAAACAATCACAAATCATCCCCCTGGACGGCAAAGCCTCATCAAGGTGTCCCCATGCTAGCTTCTCAGGTCGCCCCGACGGAGCATGGACTCCGGTTATATCTCATAATATCCCTCTTGATGGATGAAACACATCAAGATATCCCCATGCTTGCTTCTCGGTCGCTCCGACGGAGCATGGACTCCGGTTTCATTTCATCCTTCCCATACCATATCCCTCCCATGCCATGCATGAGATGTAGATGTCATATGCCATGTAATATATATGATCATAGTCATAAAACCCATCTTAAAACCATTACATGATTACCAAAATAAATCAAAGGAAAGACCATCACATAATACTTAATCCATGACCAAAGTCAATCAAAGGAAAAGCCATCACATAATACTTAATCCATGACCAAAATAAATCAAAGGAAAGCCCATCACATAATACTTAATCCATGGCTTACAAAAAGGTAGGAATCCTACCGAATACCGACTAGCGTCTCTTTACGTTTTCCGTCTACAGATCCGGTCGCCGATTGTGCACCGCTTGCGATGTCTGGTACCTTATTACATATTAATAGTCAGTCCCTGTTTTTCAACTATTGATTATCTTAATTACATGAGTCCAAAAATCAGTCACCCTAGGCTTTATTAATCACACATAAGGTTATTACTTAGAGCCCCTAGGTCCATGATCATCTTCCATGGGGTTCGGCCATGTACCATGGCCGAACCCATGGTTCTTTATTTTGGACCATTATTTACGGTTTTGCCACTCTTCCTCCTTGGTTAAGTTCTCATTTCATTCCTCTATTCTTAGGCCCATGATTGATCCATAGACTTGGATCCATTAATGTTCCATCAACCATGATATGTACATTAACAAATCAGTCCTTAACTTAGCCTAATTTTCCATTCATCTAACCACATACATAATCCCATTTTTACTTGGGTCCATATACATTATTTAGCTCCACCATAAGTCCTTTCTTGAGGTGGTTTCCATCATGCATTCAAATCATATAGATACTAATTTCTTACCCCTCTGGATTATTCAACACATATTCATAGATTCCTAAAAATAGTGGTACATCTAAGCTTACTTAGGTTATGTCAAATAATACCCATTCACCACTAAAAATATTCACAAGTATTACAAATTTCACCAACTACCAACTTCCACCCTACATGCCCACGTTATCAATGGCTACAACATCACACGGGTTCATATGCATTCATCATCAAGTCACGTAGAAGTGAAATCACACACAATCATCGAATAACATAACTCATGTGTAACAAGATCTTTCATCTCCGTTCTCATCAAACAATAACATGAGATAACATAAGAAATAACACATTAATATAATCTAGCGATTCAACATAATTATGATTAGGTTACCCTACCCCATTTACAACATACACCTAGAGATTTAGAAATAACAATCCTACTCACCCAAAGCAAATCATCCCAACACATTCGAAGACCATCCATGACTATCCACAAATTCCTAAACTTTGGAATTATTTATCAGCCCCACCTAGGTTTCCAACCAAACGCATTGGCATATCACGGCCTCTTCATGCATATTCACAACTCACAACACTTTATCAACTCATCATCATATACATAGTCTATAACACATCCTTGTTCCTCAATGACGATTCATTGCATACAATCAAGTATCAAAGCAATATCATATAAACTCATTGCAATGATTGATAATTCACAATTTAGCAACATCATAGGGAATCATCATGCAAACACTAAATAAAATATTTTCATAAATTCATAAGCATAGTATGGTTTGGTTCATGGTCCATCATTTTCTATGCCTCTTGAGGCCACAAAAAATCATTCACGTACCCCATGAATTTCCTCATTTAAACCCTTTTAAAAATCACTCACATTTATTCATTTAAAACCCTAAAATCATTAGCCACCCTCATTGTCTTCCATTCTTTAAAACCCTAAAAATCATACATCACTTACCATGGGGTTCGGCCATACTACATGGCCGAACCCTATGGTCCATCAATCCACCCAAAAACCCATACTTCCATGCTTAATCCATTTAATTACATAATATTCTTAATCCTTTTATTTTTTTTTCTTAACCCTAATTTACCCATTAGGGTTTTGTCCATTTTCATCCTTCTATTGGATGGATTTGAATCCAAGGCCTATGATCATTTGGCCACCATCAAATCTAACAAGAATGGATCCCAAATCTTAAACCCTAAAAATCCAAATCTCTTGTTTAGGATTTACTTACAATCCGACGTCTCCTCCGGCTTTTCTTTCTCCTCTTGATTTCTTTAGCCTCCTCTCTCCTTCTTCTTGATGTTTGGTCGGTCAAGATGTGCTTGACCCCATGAAAAACATCAAGGCTTGGATCGGCTAAGGTAGGGTTAGATTTGAGAGAGAGAGAGGGGGAGATGATGAGAAGGAAGATGGTAGCTCTTGATCTTAGAGTGGTGGACCAAAACTTCACTTCTTTCTTCTCTTCTTCTCTTCTTTTCTCCTCAGCTTTCTTCTTCCTTCTCTTCTTGTTGTGGGACGGTCATGAGAAAGTGGGAGAGATGGAGAAAGTGAAAAATGAGGATGGGATAAGATGAAAACCCATCTTATCCCAAGGTTACTTACTTTATACTCAACCATAAATTCTCCCCACCAACCACATAGATTTTTATCATGCTTTATGACCCAACCACCACTAGCCAACGCTTTTTTATGCCTTGCAATGGGTGGTTTAGTTTTCCAACTTTGACCCCACCCTTTTGATTAGCTTAATTAATTAATTAATTAGATCATTAGGTTAATTAATTCCCATTTAACTTAATTCCATTTGCTTAAATTGCCTTCATACATTCACCCATGGTTGACCAATTCAACCATGGTGGCCGGCCCCACCAATCCTTGGTCCCCACGCCACCTCACTTGGTGAGGTGGAGGTGGGTCCCATTTGACCATGTCACCTTGATCTAATTAAAATTAACTTAGGTGATTTTTCACATTAATTTATTCAATTCCTTCCAACTAATTGGATCTCCATTGGGCCCATGGCCCAATTACATTCCCTCCTATCCATTTACCTTAGAGCTTAAATCCTCTTGGCCCATTGGGTCCCAAATGGGTATTGGGCCCAATTTGACCATCATTGACCCTTTAAATGAATTTAAATCCAATCCATGGTCCTTTGGGCCACACTTGGGCCTTGGTCCAATTTTTGATCCATTTACCATCTACTCCATCAAATTTCCCAATTTCCATCATTAAAATAAATAATAGCCACATTTTTATTGATTTAAAAATTCCGGGCCATTACACTTGAAGACTCAAGTGATCGAAGAATGAAGATCAACTCCACCAGGTTCAAAGCTTATCGTTATGGCAATCACAAAACATGTATTATGGCCATAGATGACTTTCAGTGGTAGCCACACCTTAGGAAGACCATTCCTAGGCTTAGTTGAACAAATGGTAAAATTATAAAAAGCCTAGAAAGGAAGCTTGACAATGAATTGAAAGCGAACTCGGAAATATGATTTAAGTTCACTGTCAGCTCGACCAGTTGTCCTCACCGGCCCCTCGGTGGAGACATGATCGACCCATCCTGGTGAAAGACTGGTTGGCCAGATTGAGAAAGGTCCTGGATCATAGAACTGTCATTCTGGGTATGTCTCTGATCGAGAGTCTCGTATATACCGACCCTTCGGTTATGAACTGAATGACCCCTCGTGGTCAATGACTTGTCGATGGTAACTTATGAATGTAACACCCCAAATTTTCATCATTTATAATATGTTAGATTTGTTTTATTTTGAATTGCAAATTGGTTAAATTTAGGATTAAAGGTTGAAATGGACCTTAGATGGGTAAGAGTTGGGTCAATAACCCAATTAAGATCCAATGGATCATGGGTAGAGTTTGATTTGAAAATAATTGGGTAAATGTAATTAAATGGGTCAATTACCCAATTGGGACCCAATGGGTCATAGATGAACTGATTTGAAGGTAAATGGGTAGGATTTGAGACTCAATGCATAAATCCACCTCATCAAGTGAGGTGGCATGTATAAGAGGTGGCATTGCCATGTGGCATGCATGGAAGCCAACTAGTCAAGGTGCCACATCATAAATGACATGGCAAGGATAGGACCCACCTGCCATGTGGTGAACATGTCACCACATGCATGGTCGGCTAAGTCATGGTTGACTTGGTCAACATGAATGAGTGAGCTCAATTGAGTTCCAATTAAATTGAGTCCAAGTGTTACGTTTAAAATAATGAAGTTGCTTGAGTTAAGTGAGTTCAAATGAATGAGTTGAAGTGAGTAAATAAGGCTTGAGTTGGAAATGAGTTAAGATGGAAGTTGAGGAGACTTCCATCACAAGTGAGTTGAATGGGAAGATGGAGGGTTTCCATCTCATGAGAGAGGAAACCCATGCACACGTTGGGAAGGTGGAAGACCCCTTAGCTTAAGCCATGTGTCTCCTTGGTTAAACCAAGGGACACATGGGATAGACAAATCATAAAGGGAGGAGATGAAAAGACTTGGGTTGTTTCATAAAAGACCCAACCAAGGGGCACTTCACACCCCTTGGCCTACCACTCTCTCTAGAGCGAGAAGATTTCTATTTTCTTCTTCTTCTCTCTCCCATTTACACTATCGATACTTAGAGAAATTGCTGAAGAACAAAGAAAGGAAGGAGAAGGACCGAGGAAGGAATTCGGATCTTAAAGAAAAGAAGGAGACAGGAAATAGGTTATGTTAAGCTTAGTAACAATATGAGATTAAGGGAAACCATAGCTTGGTCAGGATATGGTCGAACCTATGGGTTCCAGATTTGGTTGAAAGGACTGGCTAAACTGTTATAAGCCATGTAATGGATGTGTTGGAAACCAACAACCAAGGGATTTATTTTATAATCATGTTTTAATGGCGTAGGATTGGAATATAATATAAAAAGACGCTAGCTTTGGCTAGAGAATAGAGTGAACTCACTAAGAGTGACATGTATGATATTATTTATGTTTAAATAATATTAGGAGTGAATTTCATGAAGAAGGATCGAGTCAAACATGTAAACAAAAGAGACTGACAAACAGTCAGTCGACTGAATAAGGGATTCAATTGACTGAACTGGTGTGGCTGAAGGCAGAAAACCAGTTCTAGGAGTTTCATCCGACTAAATCTTATGATTCAGTCGACTGAACAAGGGCTAGATTTAAATATAAGGGTTATAATGGTGTTTCAGCCTTGGATTCAGTCGACTGAACACAGACGTAACGAATAAAAAAAGGATTCTGGCGTGTTTCAGCCAACTGACTCTTTGATTCAGTCGACTGAATGATTACTTAGCAAAAACGTAAGCTGTTGGCTAATGATTCAGCCGACTAAATCGTGGATTCAGTCGACTGAATCTATACTGGCCGAACACATAGTCAATTTGATCCAAAGTCGGCCGACTGAATCATAGATTCAGTCGACTGAAAGATGGTCAACCGAGAATGCAAAGGGTTTGACTCATAGTCAGCCAACTGAATATGTGATTCAGTAGACTGAAAACTAGCAAGTCAAGGAGTAAAACAATACTGAGTTGGGTTTCAGCCTACTGAATGTGTATTTCAGTTAACTGAAAGTCTGCGGTCAGGCAGAACACTGTAGCTGAGCATGATTCAGTCGACTGAAATGAACAGTCGATTTTATTTGGTGTTTCTAGAAACCTCAGTCTAACTGAAAGGATGAAAGGGAGGATTTAAATTATATTGGTGATCAAATTGACATAAGTATGTGATTAAATTCATTAAGGTAAAGAGATTTCGTAAAAAGGGTTAGCGATTTGTTGTGACGTGATCGGCGTTCGAAATCTTCAAAAACAGCAAGGATATTACTGGGATTGGTAGGATTCCTACCTTATTGAAATACATGTGGATCTTATATATAATTGTGTTACTGGTTTTGTATTTCCCAACACGATGTCTTACTTTGATTTATGAAATGTATATGTGTATGAACTATTTTCGATGG
Source organism: Chimonanthus salicifolius (assembly GCA_013350335.1). Taxonomy (NCBI): domain Eukaryota; kingdom Viridiplantae; phylum Streptophyta; class Magnoliopsida; order Laurales; family Calycanthaceae; genus Chimonanthus; species Chimonanthus salicifolius. Next base: position 30,599,420 of record CM023536.1, read on the forward strand.
CAATATGTAATTTGGAAATGAAAAGGCATTATTTCATTCATGATCTGAGGCATGGCATGGGAGGGAGTATATGGGGCGGCAAGCCAAGTTATGAGTAATCTGGACATGACTTGGGGCTTGAAAACTAGCTTGGAAGAAGCTATTTGAACATTGATATGTTGGCCTTGTGCGGGATTGCTAAATAGGGGTACGACGTAATTTGGGCCAAAGAGCTCCGGGGTAACCAGTCCAAAAACCCTGCACAGAGGGAGGAGTCCACTCTCCATCGGTAATTCCAATTAACACACGTGGGGAGGTATAACAGTGACCTGGTGATGCCGTCACAAAACACTACGGACGTAAATGGCCAAGGGAACACCTTGATATGGTTTTATTATATCAAGGAAAATGTTGTTATGATTTGTATGGTGTTTGATATGGAGATTGGGTGAGGGACCATTGGCATATGACACCCATGACATGACACATACATTTGCATGATTTGGATATGATTATCATGCACTGTTTTTGGGCACTATAATATGTTTATAGTTTTAATATGATGTTCCTATTCTGATTTTTATACTAATCCTATGTGTATAGCCCTATTTGGAATTCCTACTGGGTGCATTGACTAACGCCCTACTTCTACCCTTTAGATGATGGAACAGGGAATGGAAAGGATATGGGACGTGAAGGAAGTCAAGCTTAGGAGCTTGGGTAGATTATGTTTACTTTGCTTAATTGATTTTGGAACAATGTATTGGAGACAATTAGCATTTTGGGATTGTAATAACTTAGTTTATTTTGTTATGGTTGGTTGATGTTTTAGATATTTAAGTTTCAGTTATTTTTATAATGATTGGCTTTCTTGCTTATTAATATCATGGATATGGATAGTATTCTATTCATATAATAATTCCGTGGTTAATTGTAAAACGTGTGAACTGTTTTGTGGACTTGGTCCACGCACAAGTATCGTTGGCCAGTTAAGGGTTGGGTTTGGAAACCCAGACTTAGCTGGCGTCGTGACGTTCCCGCTCTCTCTCATTCTTTCATTAAATATATATATATATATATATATATATATATATATATATATATATATATATATATATATATACTCTGATTTCGGTGAGGGAAAAAGGGCGGGGCGTTACAATGAATTCTGAAACTTCGAACTCAGATGGACTCTAGAGAAAGCAGACATCTCGGTATCTCAAGACCAATCGAGAGTACCAGCACCGACCCCTCGGCAAAGGGCGACAGGTCGATCTGGGCAGGACAAGAAACTTTGTCTACATAGTGTTGCCCAAGATCGAGACCCTCGTATGGACCAACCTCTTAGTGCCATGATTGTCGACACATCGGCGACACCGACCTATAGACCGAGATTCAATTTTTCCATTTGGAGTGCATTTAATGAGCAACGGTCGGGTGGTTGAACGTAATGAATATGAACACCGACCCATCAGTGCCACCGACCTGTCGGTACTAGACAGTTTAAAAAACTGTGTTGACTTTGTTGGTCAAGCTAGATTGTCCTAGAGGGGGGTGAATAGGACAATTGCAAAATTTTAAATTTCTTTAAAACTTCATTCACTTAAAATTGGGTCTTTACTAATTAATCCAATTGATCTTTCACAATATTGAGATTTACAATAAATAATGAATGTGAAGTGAAATCTCAACAAATACAATTTCACCAAACAAGTGTGCTAAAAATATAAGAAATAACAGAAATGCACAAAGTAAGGTGAGGAGGTTAGAAGAGATGGAAAATCTTGACACAAAGATTTTTACATGGTTCGGCAACCTTGCCTACATCCACGCCTCAAGTACACAACTTGAGGATTCCACTAACTTCTCCTTTGAGGGTGGAGAAGAAACCTATTACAACATTGATCTCTTTCACGGGTAGAGATCAAACCTATACAACATTTGATCTTCTTCACGAGTGAAGATCAGACCGATAGCGCTCAAGAGAGAAAACACTCTTCTCTCCTTACAAAGGTTACACCAACCCTATAGAAATTACACAATGATAGAAAGAATTTGATTTTTAGAAAAATACCAAGAATGCTTGCCCCTTGATGCTCGATGTGGCTTTGGCACATTCTTGAAGATCCTCCCCTTTTCTTGGCTTCTTTGATGAAGTGTAAATGCTCCAATGTTGCCCAAACAAGATGTAGGAGAAGAGATTTAGGGATTCTAGAAGGTTTAACTATAAATACAATCTATTCCTAAAGGTTCTCTCAAATACACACCCAAGAGTGAGCCTAAGATGCTCAAGATTTGCCTATGAGAGCTTTAGTGTGAGTGAGATTGAGTTCAAGAACTTTGGTAATCTAACTATGGAGTTTTAGTGCTCTTGAAATGATTGGGAGTCTTGGAGAATATTAGAGAGGGTTTTGTTCATCACGAAGAAACCTTTGGAATGCCCTAAGTTCATACATTTAAAGCCCTCTTGAAGTTATGGCCGTTGGAAGTCGAAATCACAAGAATAGATCGTTAAAAACTTCCCGTTGCGATTTCCGTTGACTGAACTTGAAGATTTAGTCGACTGAAGTGTCCAGAAATGACCGTTGGAACCTTTGGGCACAATTCAGTCGACTAAAATCAACGATCAGTCGACTGAATCTCATCTGAGGCTGAAAAGACCAATCTGCAGCACTTTCAGTCGACGGAAACATAAGTTCAGCCGACTGAATCTCGAATGTTTTGTACATCTCACTAAAACGACTATAACTTCGGTTCTCGAACTCGGTTTTGGGATTTCTTGTTCTCGTTCAAAAGGTCATTGACAGATATATCTGCTCACCAAATTTGGCTGATTTCTTGTTCTTGTTCTCGAATGTTTCTAGCTCAAGTTATGAACATTTCAATGAAAGGGTGCAAAATAGATCAAAACAATTTTGTCATACACCCTTACTTTGAGAGCGTATTTGATCAAAACAATATCTGCTCACCAAATTTCATTGAAATGTTCATAACTTGAGCTATACATTTCCAAATTGGGTGTTCTTGGAATTTTTAGAAAGCTCTTTGAGTGCTCTATCAAATCATAAATATTTTACTAATATTTGATCACATTTGATATAAGAAAAATTGTCTCCAAAACAGGGCAAAACATAACTAACCTAAGAAATCTAATTTAGTTCTACTAAATTCTAAGTTATGGATTCTAAGGTTTGTCCCAATGATAACTTTAGGTGTTATAAATCAGTCCTAAGTCCAAATACCTATGTTGGTTGGCATGCATGAAGTTCTTCCCATTTTGGTGCGATCCCTTCCAAATGACGCGTCTTCTGGAGCTTCAAACTTGATATGACTATGTAAGTCTTCCAAAGGTGCGGTTTTGACACTAGAACAAGGTCACGACAAGTCACACAAATTGACAACTCATGACTCAGTTGGACACAAGCACGGAATTGACAACTCAGTCTGAATCAGGGGAGACAGATTTAACTTTTAGGCCAACAGACTTCTCTATATATATGAGTGTTATGATCATTTAATCAACTTCGCTGAACTGAGAAGAGTCACACACTCTAAGGAACGATCAACTCTTTCGTGCCTACACCTTTTAATCAAATACAATCAATCTATTGATTGAGTTAGTAAAAGAGAGAAAGAGAGGAGGAAAGAAAAGATACAAACTAGGAAAGATTTGGTATAACCATTTTCCTAGTCACCCTGGGATTGTGATTGCTTTACGACGGCTACAAGGAGGACCGTCGGCACACATTGGGTGGATCTTTGAGAAGGACACATCTTTGAAAAAGAGCTACAAGGCAAGTGTTTCTTGGTTTTAATTTTGTTTTCAAAACCTTTGTCCTAAGAAAGTGGATTAAGGAGGCTTGGATCCGGAACCATTATAGAAAATCTAAAACGTCGTCTCTGACATAGTGGTGGGTGGAATTTCCAGCCAATTGAGTGAGGTAGAATTCCTACTCTAATTGTGAGGGTGTATGTCCCCACTTAGTGAATTTGGAGATAGCGCAAGATTGAGTGAGTCCTAACAATGGATGTAGGTTCGTTAATCGAACCACTATATATCTTGTGTCCTTGTGCTTGTGGTGTTAGAGTTATTTTCTTGTGTTGATTATTTAATCACATTTGCTAACACACACTCACTTGATTGTTGTATCCGGTGCGCTTAAACTAATCAATCAAGTAAATTTTAAAAAGGATCAACGACTGTTAGATTGACCTTTTCAACCCAACCCACCCCCCCCCCCCCCCCCCCCCGCCCCCTGTAACACCCCGATTTCTCAATGATGTGGATAATTACGAAAATGCCCCTGGATTGGTAAATTTAATGGTTGTGATGTTGAATAAGGAAATAGTGGGGCCCATTGCTCAAACTAAGATCCTATGAACATATTATAAGGGTCAAATTGTAATGGATTTGGGTCAAAGAATTCTCAATGATTGGAATAATTATGAAAATGCCCCTGGTTTGTTAAATTAAATGTTTGTAATGTTAAATAAGTAAAATGTGGGGCCCATTGCTCAAATTAAGATCCTATGAACGCATTATAAATGTCAAATTTGATTGGATAGGTAATGTGCATCAATTGGGTCAAAAATGGCTAAATGGGTCAAAGGGCCCAAATGGGACCCAACGGGTCTTAATGGATTATTTGACCGTTGTGTGAGCTTAAATTAAATGGGGTTAAGCTGATTTGATTGGAAATCAAGTGGAGTAAAAATGGGTAGGCCTGATGCACATGTGAAAATCAAGTACAAATGACCAAAATACCCATAATTGGGTCATGGAGTCAAAAATGGGTCAAGGAGCTAAAGGGGGACCCAACGGGTCGGGTTGACTTTGTTGACTACAGCCGACCGTGTGGGCTCACAAATGAGTTCAATGGTGAGTTAAATCAGATTAAGTGGAACTGATTTTATTTAATTTGAATTAAGAATGAGTTGACTCAAATGCATTAAATGATTGCCAATTAATGAGGTGAGTTGGACATGTGAGTTGAGTGAGTCAAAATGGAAATCAAATGGCCTGTAAATTCAGTGAGTTAAGTGGAATATGAGGAGGTGTTTTGATCTCAAACAAACCAAAACAAGTCCCACACGTTGGGGACTTGTTATGGTGATTTCCATGCAAAACGTTAAATGGAAATGATGTGAAGGTGATGAGATTAAATGGGGCTGCCAAAGGTTGCAACGGTTGAGGCCAAGAGTGGTGACCGTTGGTACCAAGGGGTGCCTTCCATGTCCCATCGTTTTTGTCAAGAAGTTTTGAAGGAATAAATGGATTTTGCAGTTGAAGAATAAAAAGGGTAGACCATCCATTTAGGCTGTTTTTCACACAAGGGAATCCAAGAATTCCCATCTCTCTCTCCCTCTCTTCTAGTTTGTTTTCTTGGTTGAACAGCAGAGGTTTTGGCAGCAGTTAATCAAGCATAAACCAGTAAGGAATTAAGGAAGAAAGGAAGAAATAAAAGGGAGAAACCAAGGATCAAAGGCAAGAAGAAAGATTGGAAGTTTGGTAAGTATTTATATGTTATTTTGGTTTAATAACATGGAACAAATGGGGTGTGTATTGGGCCATGGTTATGGCCGAATACACCAAGGTTTTAACCTTGATTAATAGAGGTTTAAAATGGTAAAATAACCATTGGGTTCGGCCACCATGGAGGGCCGAACCCCATGTAAAAGATTGGTTGGTTTTCATGTTTTGAAACATGGAAACCACCTCCCATGCCATGCATGAGATGCAAGTGAACACACGCCATGTAATAATACAAATCATAGCATTAAAATTGTAATAGCCCAGATTTTCAATTCAATAATTATATTAGCTATTATTGATTTTAATTGTTAAAAATTGAGATCCATAAATGGAATGGATGTTTAATGGATCAAAGTTGGGCCAATGGCCCAAGTATGGTCAAATGGACCATGGATATGATCAATTCTATTTAATTGGGTCAATGATGGTCAATTGGGTCAAATACCCAATTGGGACCCAATGGGTCAAGATGGATTGAGCATTAGGGTAAATGGGTAAGAAATAGATTAAATTGGGTCATGGGCCCAATTAAGATCAAAGACATAGGGTCTATCTCATTGACAAGTGTAGGAGTAGAAATCCAAGTGCATGGCCAAATGGGACCCAACTCCACCTCATCAAGTGAGGTGGCGTGTGGACCAAGACAATGTGGGGCTGACCCCCATGCCATGGGTAAGTTAGAGATGAATTAAGGAGGAGCAAATGTAGGAGTGGAATTAGCCAAGTGGGGCCCAACTCCACCTCATCAAGTGAGGTGGCATGTGGACAAAGACAAGGTGGGGCCAACCACCATGGTTGACTTGGTCAACCATGGGTGAGTCAAGGATAAATTAAAGAAGATTAAATGAAGTAAGAGGTATTAGATTAATTAATTAAAATCACCTAAGTTAATTTCGAATAAATCAAGGTGGCATAGCCAAGTGGGCCCCAACGCAACCTCATCAAGTGAGGTGGCGTGTGGGCTAAGGCATAAGTGGGGCGGCCACCATGGTTGACTTGGTCAACCATGGGTGAATTCATGCGTGAATTAAAGATGAATAAGTGAAATAAGTGGAATTAAATTATTTAATTGAATGACCTAAGTTAGATAGAAATTTAAATGATTGAGTTGGGAAATGAGTTGCATTACATGGAGTGAGTTAAATGGGAAGTGAGTCACCTAAAAGACCAAAAGATGGGGTGAGTCAAGTGGGTGGTTTCATCTTAATGAAACCACTCCATCAAAACCGCTGGGGGATGGTGTGTGCCATGTGGAGGGCATGCACCTCCTTGGCTACACAAGGATGCTTAGGTGGAGGGCCTACATTAGCTAAAGGAGAGGTGGTGGTCTCATCTCATGGAACCCACCAAACAACCCAAGGAAAGCACTCCAAAACCTTTGGGCATAAGGGGTGGTATGTGCCATGTGGAGGGCATGCACCCCTTGGCTTAGACAAAGATGCCTAAGTGGAGGACATGCAAGGACCATGATTGGGCAATGGAGAGGTGGTGGTTCCACCTCACCCAAACCACCAAACCATCCAAGAAAACCAATGCCAAAACCGTTGGACATAGGAGTGGTATACAAGACAAGAAGCTTAAAATGGGGACATGCAAGGACCATGATTGGGCATTAGAGAGGTGGTGGTTCCACCTCATCCAAACCACCAAACCACCCAAGAAAACCAATTCCAAAACCGTGGACATAGGAGTGGTATACAAGATAAGATGCTTAAAATGGGGACATGCAAGGACCATGATTGGGCAACGGAAAGGTGGTGGTTCCACCTCACCCAAACCACCAAATCACCAAGCCCAAAACCGTTTTAGGGTGGTGTGTGCCAATGTGGAGGGCATGCACCCCCTTTGGCTAGACAAGGAGCTTATGTGGAGGGCATGGATTGGTCAAAGGAGAGGTGGTGGAGTCTAAACCAAGGCAACCCAAAACAAGATGGGAAAAATGGCTTTTGATCTCTTTCCATCTCATCTCCTTCTCTCCCTCTCTTGGCCGACCATCACTCTAGGAGAAAGACAAAGGAAGACTTAGAGAAAAATTGGATCTCATCTCCTCTCTCTCTCTCAAGCTTGGCCGATCTCATTGAACAAGACTTAGAGTTTCATCCATTCTCCCCTCCTCTCCCTCTCTCAAACCTACACCCTTCTTGGCCGAACCACTCTTGGAGATTTTATCTTGATCAAGCTCACACATTGGCCGAAGATCAAGGAGGAAAGAAGGAAGGAAGGCTAAGGAACAAAAAGGAACGAAAGAAACCGGAGGAGTCGCGGAGTCGATAACGGGATCTCGCAAGCGGTGCGTGATAGGTGATCGATCTTTGGACGGAAAAACCAAGGACCCGGTATTTAGACATTGGTAGGATTCCTACCTCATTGAAAACCATGGAATATGTACATGTGATGTTTTTACTTGAATTATTTTGGTATTAAATTACATAGCATGTTGCACTTGCACCTCATGCATGGCATGGGAGGGATACTATGGAGTTGTGATACCTTGATGAAGATTTTCCATCAAGAGGGTACTTTGTGATTGTGATGCCTTGATGAGGATTTTCCATCAAGAGGGATACCTTGATGTCCATTTTCCATCAAGAGGGATATTATGTGATTGTGATACGTTAATGAGGCTTTTCCATCAAGAGGGATACTATGTGATTGTGATACCTTGATGAGGCTTTCCCATCAAGAGGGATACTATGTGATTGTGAATACCTTGATGAGGCTTTTCTATCAAGAGGATACTATGTGATTGTGATACCTTGATGAGGCTTTTCCATCAAGAGGGATACTATGTGATTGTGAATACCTTGATGAGGTTTTTCCATCAAGAGGGATACTATGTGATTGTGATACCTTGATGAGGTTTTTCCATCAAGAGGGATACTATGTGATTGTGAATACCTTGATGAGGCTTTTCTATCAAGAGGATACTCTGTGTTTTTGATACCTTGATGAGGATTTTCCATCAAGAGGGATACTATGTGATTGTGAATACCTTGATGAGGTTTTTCCATCAAGAGGGATACTATGTGATTGTGATACCTTGATGAGGATTTTCCATTAAGAGGATACTATGTGATAGTGATATGGATGATGGGTGGGACTCATGGCATATGACACCCATGGCATGGCATTGACTCGCATAGTTTTGACATTTCTTATATCTATGTGTTTTTGTTATACTAATCCATGTGTTGACCCTACTCGGAGTACCTACTGGGCGTGTTGTTTAACGCCCTACTTCCACCTTAGATGATGATGCAGGAAATGGACAAGGCGATGGACGTGACCGGAAGCCAAGCGTAGGAGCTTGGAGGAGCTTCTTTATTTATATAAGTTTTATTTATGGAAATGTAATTTGAGTAGCTTAGCTTGTTGGACTGTAATAATTTAGACTACTTGCTATGGTTTGGACTTTCATTTGGACATTTTAAGTTAAGGTATTTATTAAGTAAGTGATGTACTTCATTGCTATTTAATAATTGGTAGGATAGACTCTATTATAATTCTTCATTAAGTTTACATTCCACAAGCCTAACTTATTACGTGTGAACTATTCTCGTGGACTTAGTTCCACGCACATGTAGGGTTGGCCAATTAAGGGCCGGGCTTTGGAAGCTCAGAGTTAGCTCGCGTCATGATGTCCCGCTCTCTTGTCACTCTTTATTTCAAAAAAAATAAAATAATATACTCTGATTTTCGGCATAGTGAAAGGGGTGGGGGGTTACAAAAATCCCATCATTTAAACATATTATTTGATACCAAAATAATTCAAGTAAAACGTTCACATATATCTAATCCATGGTTTTCAATTAAGGTAGGAATCCTACCAATGACCAACTAATGTGTCCTTACGTTTTCGTCCGAAAACCGCTCACCGATCGTACACCACTTGTGAGGTCCCGTTACCTTATTACATATCAATAAGTCAAACCAACGTTCCATTTAATTTCCAACCATATTTATTTCCACAAAATACCTTAGTGGGGTTCGACCATACAAAATGGCCGAACCTCACTCACTTGGTTTTGGGTCCCTCTTTTTGATCCTTTGATCTTTTAATTAAGTCCAAGATCATTCCATTAGTTTTACATTAACGAAAGCCCTAAATCCGCAAACAAACATTCTCCATGGTTCAATCATACACTTAGGTCACTTATACATACCTAGATCCAAAAGCATGATCCATGGGGTTCGGCCATACAGCATGGCCGAACCCATGGTCCTTTAATTTCACCATTTGGCCATTCTTTCCTTCCATAGATAATCACTCCTTTTATTTACACATACCTAAGTCCATAACTGATCCATAAACATAGATCTATAATTAAATCCTCCATTTCCTAGCTTAATCATCCATTCATTTAAACATGCATGCATAGATCCATAATGTCCATAAAATGGTTCATGGGGTTCGGCCATACAACATGGCTGAGCCCATGATGTCATTTTTCATCATCTTTCTTAAATCATTTACAATATTAGATCCATAACCCAAGTCCCTCCATAGGGGGGTTTATTCATACACTTAGGTTCATCCTTTTAGATCATCATTAACCATATTTAAAGCTTATTAAAATTACTAACATTCCCCAATCATTTTCATGGTCCAAACATCTAAGTCCATCAATATCTCTCCATGGGGTTCGGCCATACAACATGGTCGAACCCATGGTCCAAGGTTCTTCATCATTATAACATTTGAGACCATTTAAAAATCAATAACATTCCTCCATTATTTCCCTCCTTTAAAACCTTTTAAATCACTAACACCCTTCCATGGGGTTCTGTAACGCCCCGCCCTTTTACACTCGCTTTTCCGAAAACCAGAGTCTATTTTTTTTTTTTTTATAAACAGAAGAGTGAGCGCGACCGGGACGTCACGACGCAAGCTAAGTCCGAGTTTCCAAAGCCCGACCCTTAACTGGCCAACCATACTTGTGCGTGGACCAAGTCCACTAAAACGGTTCACACGTACTCAAGATAACATGCGGAATAATCATAAATGCGGAATTACAATAGGATAACAATCTTATTCCATTTTAGATAGCAAAGTAGTCCAACACTTAATAATATTTTCCTTAAGTTAAATATCCAATATCAACCATCCAAACCATAGCAAGTATATCTACGTTATTACATTCCCAACTACTAGTTACTCAAATACATTATCCATGAGTAACTAAAACAAAATGGAACTTAATCATCCAAGCTCCTAAGCTTGGCTCCGATCGCATCCTTCGCTTTGTCCATTTCCTGTATCACCATCTAAGGTAGAAGTAGAGTGTTAGACAACGTGCCCAGTAGGTATTCCAATTAGGGTCAAACACATGGGTTAGTGCCAAAAATCCAGATATAATATATCATACCATACTTATAAGGCATCGTATCCAAAACAGTGTATGATAATAGAGATCCAATCATACAGATAAAAATCAGAAACAGTGCATGATAATAGAGATCATAATCATGCGGATACAATGCCATGTCATGTGTGCCATATGCCATGAGTCCCACCCATCAGCCATAACACAATCACAAAACATCCTCTTGATGGAAAACTCATCATCAAGTTATCCCACAGTTGTCTTTCGGACGCCCCGACGGAGTGTGGCCTCCGGTTACCTCTTGATTGAATAATGCACATCAAGGTACCCCCTCACGACTTACGGACGCCCCGACGAAGCGTGGGTCTCCGGTTACCTCTTGATGGATAATTCACATTAAGGTACCCCCACAGTTGCCTTATGGGTGCCCCGACGGAGTGTGGTCTCGAGTTACATATCATCCCTCCCATGCCATGCATGAGATGCAAATGTTCACATGCTATGCAATTATACAAATCATAGCATTTAAAATCCCATACTTGAAAACATATCACTTATACAAAATAACTCATCAAAATATGAATTAAAATCATATCACATGTCCTATGGTTTCAAAGAGGTAGAATCCTACCAATGACCAACTAGTGTGTCCTTGCGTTTTTTTGTCTGAAACCGCTCACCGACCGTGCACCGCTTGTGACGTCCCGTTACCTTATTACATATCAATCAATCAACCACATGTTCCATTTGATTTCCAAGCATGTTTAAGTCCATAAACATGTCTTAGTGGGGTTCGACCATGCAACATGGCCGAACCTCACTCACTTGATTTTGGTCTCTCTTTTCATTTAACCAATCACATCCAAGTACATCATTTTAAAAACCCTAAGTCCACCAAATACACCCTAGTGGGGTTCGGCCATACCACATGGCCGAACCTCACTCACTTGATTTTGGTCTCTTTTTAGTCCTTTGATCTTTACATTAAGTCCAAGATCATTCCATTAGTTTTACATTAACCAATCATACATGAGTTCATTATCTAACATTCATAAAAGCCCTAAGTCCATAAAACTTTCCCCATGGGGTTCGGCCATACACCATGGCCGAACCCATGGTCCATCATTTTCACCCATATTTACCTCTTTGCCATTAATCTTTCCATGGCTACTTATGTAACACCTCGGATTTTCAAGTTATTAATATATATGAAAATTACCCATTTAATTTGTAAATTATTAGATATGGACCTTATATGGGTAAAATTTGGGTCATTGCCCAATTATGACACAACGGATTATGGAAATGGTTTTAATAAAATTAAATGGGGTCGAATTAAATTAGTAATGCATTATGTCTATAATTAATTAGTATGCGCATAAAAGGGAAATTGAAAGATTGTCTTGGTCGTGTATGCAAGATTTGCATATCTATGAGATATGCGCATGATGTGTTAGAATATCTCTAAAAAGGTTCATTTCCCTTGATTAAGAGTGATACTAGAGGATCACTAAATAAAGAAGATGTCTAGAGATAAATATAGATGGCATGGTCGCATGAGAGATATGCATATCTATGTGATGCCCATAAGATCATTTAAAAGAGGGGTCTTTCCTTGGTTAAAAGCGGCATTAGGGAATTGCCTAAGATTAAATAAAAGAGAGGCAACAAGGCGCAAGGCACATTCTAAAAATATTGGCCGAGTGGAAATTTTATAGAAGGGAGGTGCATAAGGAAAAGGGGCGCATGACACTTTCTAAATTAAGACCAATTGGAGATTGATAAAAAGAAAGGCACCAAGGGGTGCACGGCAACACACAACACCAAGATCAGTCTCGGCTTTGTGAAAGATCAAAGAGGAGAGGAGGCTAAGGAAGAAAAGGATTGGAAGAGCAAGAACAACCGGAGGAGTCGAGGAACCGGTTAGTATTTTGATAAATTTGTTTGAAATAAGGAACCATAGGGTTCGGCCATGGTGTATGGCCGAACCCCATGGAAGAGAATTGGGAGATGATCATGATAATTTTAATGAAAAGGATGAACCATAGGGTTCGGCCATGTTGTATGGCCGAACCCCATGTAAGGACTTTGGTGATTTTTAATGGAAGTTTGAAAGATGAAAACCATGGAAGTGGTTAAGAAATTTATATGGGTTTAAATGGTTGAAGAGAAGTTGATGAACCATAGGGTTCGGCCATGATGAAGGGCCGAACCCCATGGAGGAACATTGGTTATTTTTATGGATTGGAAACCATGGAAAGACATGGTTTAATTTATGGGTTTTTGAGGGATGAAAACCATGGAATATGATGATGATGTTAAAGGGTTTAAAATGGATAAGAATCATGGATCATGGGTTCGGCCATGGTGTATGGCCGAACCCCATGGAAAAATATATAGATGGATTTAATATGGTGAATGATTAAATGGAAGATCAAGGATTAATAATTGTCAAAGAGAAGATTATGAACCATAGGGTTCAGCCATGGTGTATGGCTGAACCCCATGGAAGATGGTTACTAATTTAGAAAGTTTCTAATAATGGATGCAATGTAGGAATTGAAAGGTTAGACATCATAAGGTTCGGCCATGGTGTATGGCCGAACCCCATGAACCAATTTTATGGGTCATGTATGGACCTAATATGATAAAAGGAATAGAGGATTAAGATAAGTAATTAGCCATGATGGAGGTAATGGAAATTTTGTAAATATCGCCTAAAATTGAAAGATCATGGGTTCGGCCATGGTGTATGGCCGAACCCTATGAACTTGTTAATGGGCCATTTTTGGGTCTTTATGTAATTTAAATGAATGGTTTACCAAACCAAGGGATGAAGGGAAGGATTATGGTTTTATTTTATAAATTATGAATCAATCATGTATTTGGATTAAAGACTTATGTATGGATCATTTTTGGAATGTTTTGGTTATGAATAGGTATAATGGCAATATTGTAATTAAGTGAATTAATGGACCATGGGTTCGGCCATGGTGTATGGCCGAACCCCATGGAAATTATTTGGTGGACATAGGGTCTATGTATGGCATATTAAAATTTTAATGAAATGTTAACTAAGGATTAGACCAATGGCAAAGTTGTAATAAAGGGTGAAAGTGATGGATCACCATGGCCGAACCCCATGAGGAATGGTTTCTGGACTTAAACATAATAGGAAATCAATTGGAACATGGTTTTAATTGATTGATGTATTATAAGGTAACGGGACCTCATAACGTGTGTACGATAGTGAACGGTTACCGGACGAAAGCGCAAGGATACGTAGTGGTCTTTGGTAGGATTCCACTTTTTGAAGCCATGGGTTTATGTACAATGTTTTTATCTTATTTTGATGAATTATGTTGTAAATGATATTGTTTCAAAATGTGAGTTTTAATGCTATGTTTATATGATAAAATAGCATGTGTTTCATTGGCATCTCATGCATGGCATGGGGTGAAGGATATGTAACCGGAGGGGCCACACTCTGTCGGGGCGTCCGAAAAACCTATGTGGGATACCTTGATGTGCTTTTCCATCAGGAAGAAACCTGTAATGCCCCGCCCTTTTTCACTTACTTTCCGAAAATCATAGTCTATTTTTTTTTAAAAAAAAAGTGATAGAGAGCAGGACGTTACGACGCGAGCTAAGTCCGGACTTCTAAAGTCCGACCCTTAACTGGCCAACCCTATGTGTGCATGGACTAAGTCCACGAAAACGGTTCACACATAGTAATTTATAATTGTTGCGGAATATAACATAACTAACTGCGGATTATAATAGAACCTAAGACCACTCCATTTTAGATAGCAAAGTACTTAGTCACTTAACCAAATTAACTTAAATTAAATATCCATACCAAACTATTCACAAACCATAGCAAATATCTAATTATTACATGCCGAAGTCTAACTACTCAAATTACATGTCCTTGAGTAACTTAATAAAATAACAAATAACATTCCAAAGTCCTTATGCTTGACTCCGTTCATGATCATCATTTTCTTCATTTCCTGTTTCATTCACTAGGGTAGAAGTAGGGCGTTAGAACAACGCGCCCAGTAGGAATTCTAAATAGGGTTAACACATGAGTTAGTAACAAAATCATATATAATATCATATCATCAAAATCATATGAAGTCATGCCATGCCATATGACTTATGCAATGAGTCCCACCCATCACAATACTGGTAACCTCTTGATGGAATTCTCCTCATCAAGGAATCCCCACAGTGGTCTTTCTGACGCCCCAACGGAGTGTGGCCTCCGGATTCTTCTTGATGGGATTATACACATCAAGGTCTTCCCACGATTGCCTTACGGACGCCCCGACGGAGCGTAGCCTCCGGTTACAAACTTCCTTCCCATGCCATGCATGGAATGTACATGTCCATATGATATGTAATTTAAATAACCATAGCATTAAAAACTCCACATTTGAAACATAATATATTTACAACATAAATCAGCAAAATAAAGATAAAACCATCTTACATAACCATGTTCCAATGAGGTAGAATCCTACCCAATACCACTAAATGTCCTTGCTCCTTTATCCGGCAACTGCTCACGATCGCGCACCGTTTAAGAGGTCCCGTCACCTTGTTACATATCGACAAGTCAAACCCATATTCCTTTTGATTTAACATTAGGTCCAAGTCCACCAAATACACCTTAGTGGGGTTCGGCCATACTACATGGCCGAACCTCACTATCTTGATTTTAATCCCTTCTTCAAGTCCATCAATCTCATTACTTATACAGCAATCATTTATCATTTATAATAACCTAGGTCCACAAAAATATTACCCATGGGGTTCGGCCATACAGCATGGCCGAACCCATGATCCATCACTTTACATTCTAGCTTGTATCACTAGCATGGAGCTCACACCCCTTACATTTCAAGCTTTCCTAAACAATTAGGCCACGGAGACGCTTCGACGCCAAACTAGGATAATTCTTGGAGCTGCTAGGATGGAGGAGTCTTAGTTATTTGATTTATTGGACTTATAGACTTTTCATTGGTTTAAGTTTAATTGAGACACATGGAGTGTCACTTTGAGTTTGTAATAGACTTAGTTTTTGAGATACTATATTTATCTTGGGATGTGAGATTGGACATGTAATTTCTTTGAGTTAGTTCAGTATTTTGAAGATGGTTTGATATTCCATGCTTGTTAAATGATATAGTCGATGTGAGATGTTCATGGCTATTTGAATTAATTATTCCTCACTCTGAACATTTTTGGGAAACCATGCTTATTATTGTATATAAAAAAAATTTAGCCATGAATGTGCGTCTCATGTCGGGTCGGATCCATTTAACTAAAGTAACACCTTGTTTGTTGGTAATGCAGCACCCTTCCCTCTCCCCCTGATTATCAGAGTGTTTATTTAATAATAAATTGTACGGGAAGAGAGGGGAGAGCGCCACGACATGAGTTAAACCCGAATCCGAAGATTCGATCCTCAATTGGCCCAACTAGTGTTTGCACATGGACAGAGTCCATGTATACTTGGCATCACACTAACTTACAATTCTGCGGAATTATGTACATACACTTGATATAATAAAATGCAACCATCTTTAATCCAAAGCAAAGCATAATTATCCCATAAAATTATTTCTCAAATAAAAGGTTTACTACATCATCTCAAAATTCTCAATCACTTAACTCCTACATAATTGTTTAGTTCTCTAATAACATTAAAATGCAAGACTCTACGCAATCCTTGTTCTTGTTTCCATCGTCGTTTACGCCTGTCTTTTGCTTGGTCTAGCCTCATCACCTTTCTCCCTTCCTGTATTAGTTTCTAAAAGAAGAGAGTATTGTGGGCTTAGTCAACACCCAATAGGAATTCCCATCGAAGTGGGTACCAACATGTGATTTATATATAAAATCGAGGAAAAACATGAATAAGTTTTTCATATCATATAATTCAATTGAAAATCATCCCCATCCCCTATTTCAAAATCAGTTCATATCTCATACTCATAAAGCATTCAAAACAAATTTATAATCATTTCATAAATCAAATCATAATCATAATATTTTCAATAACTCATCAAAATAATATGATGCAAATGCCATGGTAACATGAATTGATGCAAGCCCTTCTCATGCACATGCATTTCTCCATATCTTACTCTCATCAAACAATTATAAACATTGGCCATTATGTCCGTAGCTTTTTTGGGGCACTAGCTGGGAGTTACTACCCAATACTAGCATTTAAGAGGAATTACTGGGGGAGTGCTACACACCTATACTCCTGCGTAGGTTTCGGGACTTCTTCTGACCCTGGAGCTTTATGCCCAATTAATATGCCATATTTTGTAACCCATGGACACGGCCATACAAAATAGTTATTTCATTTCAAATAATTCAAATTTGAGTTTATTATCTCTTAACCTTTGACTCATCTATTCCCATCCCACATAAGATGCATGTTTTTCATGTCTATGCATCGATAAATTATACAACCATCATCGAAATCGAATAATAATTCAACATACATAATAATCACTTGATACTTCAAGAAAGTAGGAAAACCTACTTGATCAATGGGATTCTGTGAAGGAGTGAACTACATGGTACGTACAACTCCTAGTTCACCCTCCGATTCTTTGGGTATGGCCATGAATAAAAATAAACCATATGATCAGTTCGTGTTCTTGTTTTCCAAATCCATAATAATTAATCTTATTAGTTTTCCATTTAGTGGTGTCTCCTTAATCCTATGTTCATGTCTAATACAACAGTGTGGTTTCGGAACTTCATTCATTACTTCTTCGAAACTTCTGAAGCCTGTTCTGAAGCTTCGGAACATCAAGGTCTCCTTCGGATCATTCCGAAGTATACTGGTTCAGTGGTCTGCTCGGAACTTGCCTTCGGTACTTTCGAATCAAGTTCTGAGGTTTAAAACTTCATTTCCTCTCTCGGTACTTTTGAGAGACTTACTAATTCTATTCATACAATATTCTGCTCGGAACTTGCCTTCGGTACTTCCGAATCAAGTTCCGAGGGTTTAGAATTACAAGTCTTCTCTCAGTATTTCCGAGAGACTAACTGGTTTCGGTTATGCAATACAAAGCTCGAAATTTGGCCTCCGGTACTTCCGACCCAGGTTCCGAGACTTTGGAACGTACAAACATTCCCTCGATACTTCCGAGGCTTTACAGATTTTAATTCTGTGTTTCAGTGCTCAGAACTTGGACTCAGTACTTCCGAGCCATGTTCCGAGACTTTGGTTTCTCATATGGACTTAACCAAATTCTTCTAATTGTTCTTTCTCTGACTTTACAGTCTCCTAAGAACTTGGCCTCAGAATGGCTGAGCCAAGTTCTGAGACAGTATTCCTTCTGAGGGTTCTCAGAACATCATTGTTCCCTCGGATGGTTCAGAGCCTTCGGAACTTGTCTCGGATGTTCCGAGACATGTTCCAAAGCCTGTTTTCTCTAGACAGTCACCTGCATAATTTTGTAGCATGTTGTAATGTGCGAAACGAGTTCCTTGGATTCAGGAATCACAGTAAGGTAGGTTATTGTTTCTGTTATTTAAATCTAAACCTTTAGATTTATCCCCTATTGGATTACTCACGTCTTTAGGGATTAAAATTCATAAGTTAATATCAAATTTGACTGATTTGGATTAGATTCCTGAATTGGGGAAAATTCCCGACAATTTCCGAATCTTCCCTATTCTCATTCCTTCAACCCAAATTTGTGCAGGGTTGATTCTAAATCACCCTAAACTTTAATTTATTAACTTTGAAAGTCAGAACAACCTTAAACGAAGCTTTCCGAAATTCCTTTCCTCTTTCCTTCTTCTCCTTTCCTTACTAGCTTTCACAGTGGGGATATGGGATTCTCAGTGATATTGCCGTGTGAATGGAAAGGGTGAGATAGAAGGTGTCGTTCAAGTATAAAATGGAAAAAAAAGAAACTGTCGTGCGCACAGTGTGGGGAGTGGGTGAGTGCCGTACGCATGGAATAGTGGAAAGTGGAAGTACCGTGCGCATGGAAATAAGGGATAACTGTGCGCGCGTGGCATGTGAAGTTTGACTGATTCTGCCGTGTGATGTATCTCCAAATACAACAGCATGGCCTATTCTTCATTCCTATTTTACCCTTAAGTCTTTAATAAATCTGAGATAAGCTTTTAGAATCCTAGAACATCCAATTTTTGAGTTTCTTTTATAATTGTCTGATTTAATTTTAATTTTGTATTCTTTATTTAAATAATTGGACATAATGAAATAGTTAGGGCTTAGATTTTGTTAGATTCGGATCTAAGGTCCGTTGGGACATAATGAAATAGTTAGATTCTGAATTTAATTGTATAAATCTAAGGATCTAAGGTTCACTTAATTAAATTGGGGAATATGCTTTTTAATTTTCGTGAAAGATTTGAATTCAAATTTGGATTTGTACGCGAATTCCATGGTCTAGATCTCTTGTTTATTAATCCTATTGGGTATGATGTTTGATTGCAATGAATGATTTGGATCTACTGTAAATATGTGTATTATTCTTTTTCATATTTTAATTCTTTCATTTCTTTATTTCATTTATTCAATTCATTCAAATTCTTGGATCTAGATTAGGAATATTTTATTTGCTTCTTAATTAATTGGTTTTAAGATAAGTTGAGATTATTTTCTCTCCACCATTTTAGTTAAACTTTGAATGTATTAATTTTAGATCTCATATTTAATTAATTTCCAGTGTTACATGTTAATTTGGATTTTGTTGAATTAAGCACATAACTCTATATTTTAGAAATTAGATCTCATGTTTAAGAATTAATTCCATAATTTTATTTTATTTGATTATATTATTCTAAATGGTGCCAATTTAATTTTTACGTATATATTTTGTGATATCTTTTTGGTTCGACCTCGTACTCAATCCTTATACTATTAAATGGTTTGTACGCTTGTGAGTGATAAATTTAAAATTTGCACAACATAACCTTAGAAAGAGGCACATGGAAAATAAAGCCCTTAACCACATCCCAAATGTTAAGGTTGAAAGAAACCACCAAACCTTAATGGAAAGCCTAAAATACATCCACCAAGGCCTAAGGTTCCTGAGATATGTACCCCCAAGGAAGGTGGACCCAAGGCAAGACTCCTTGTTGAGACAATTAGAACATGTCTTGAAGGAGTTGAGGATTTCTATGTTTGGACCCCCAAGGTATTCCCAAAGGAATGTGTATGAGAGACCTAAACTCAACTATTTGGGTACCTAGGAGATTGTTGAGATATGAAAAATGACATTTTCACCCCTAATTATAGGACCTAGTTAGCCCTTGTTTTTGTATGTATTTGATGCATTCAATGTTATTTTTAGTTTTTGAGAGTCCCCTTAACATACAAAGTGATGTGTGTTGATAAGAGTACTTAAATACTGAATACAAACGCACAAAGATCAAACACCATAAAACCAATTTTAAAGTGGTTCGGTTAGCCAATCTACATCCTCTGTTAGGACTAACTCAACCTTGACTTATCTCCAAATCCACTAAGTGGGGACTTACACCCTCACAATTGGAATAGGAATTCGACCTCACTCAATTGGCTTCGAATTTAACCCACCACTGTAGAATAAGAATTCCACTATCCAATTGGTTGGGCATTCCACCCACTACTGTGCCAAGAGACTACGCTCTAGAGTTTTTTATAGTGGTTCTGGAGCAAATTCCCCTTAATCCATTTTCGGGACAAAGGTTTTAAATTAAAATTAAAACCAAGAAGCACTTACCTTTGTAGCTCTATCTTCTGATGTGTGCTTCTTCAAGATCCACCTAATGTGTGTCGACACTCCGTCTTGTAGTTGTCGTCAATAAATCACAATCCAGGGCGACAAAAAAACTGGTTATACCAAAGGTTTCCTAGTTTATAATCCTTTCCTCTTTCTCTCTTACAAAATCAATCCTTATGATTGGTTGTATTAGATTCTCCAAATGTAAGCACGAGAGAAAGAGTGATCCTTCTGTTGGCCCTTGTTAAGCTCACTGATAATGATGAGGGTCCAACTGATTTTGCCAAAGGATGCCAACTGGTTGCATAAAGATTGGTTTATATAGAGAAGGCAACCAGTTGTAGCAACGGTAATGTACCGACAGGTCGGGCGTACCGAGGGGTCGGTGACTAGAAATGTTACCGTTAAACAACCTGAACCGTTGTGCAATAATGCACTCCAACGGTAATATTCTTTCCCGGTCGAAATGTCTATGTGGCCGATGAGTCGATAGTTATGCCACTGAGAGGTCTGTCCATATAAGGGGCTCGATCTGGGGATACACTTATGCTGATAGAGTTTCAAGCCCAGAAACCAGTCATACCCAGAATGACGTGTCGCCTTTTACCGAGGGGCCAGTCCTGGTACTCTCGATCGGTCTTGACCTACCAATATGTTTGTTTCTTCAGGAGTCCCCTCGAGTTCAAAGTTCCAGAACTCATAAATCTTGATCGAAGAGTCGTTGACCATGAAGGGTCGTTTCTGCCTTTCACCGAGGGTTTGGTACATACGAGACTCTCGATCAGAGGCTTTCCCAGAATGACAATTCTATGATCCAGAACCTATGTCGATTTGGTCTATCAGTCTTTGACCATGATGGGTCGATCATGTCTCCACCGAGAGGTCGGTGAGAACGACTATGAGCTGACAGTGAGCCAAATACATATTTCCAAGTTGGGTTCTAATTCACTGTCAAGTTTCCTCTCTAGGCTTTTATTGATTTTACTATTTGTTAAATTCAGCCTAGGAATGGTCCTCTCCAAGGTGTGGGTACCACCTAAAGTATCTATGACTATAATACCTGTTTTGTGATTGCCATAATGATGAGCTTCAATCCAGTGGAGCGTGATCTTCATTCTTAATCATCTAGAGTCTTCAAGCTTCTAACAAGTGCTTCATCCCGAGTCATGGAATTGACAAACAGGGACTCAGCATAGCTGGGGTACTAACAGTTTTGTAGGTAAAAATTGGAGAAAACAGGAAATCAGCCTAAAACCCAGAATATTTTCAAGTACTGAGCTTAATTTGGAAGATCTGGAACTCTGATAATTATTTCACCATTTTAAAAGATTAATTGTAAATTGGTTAGTGTGGATCTAGTTATGAGAATCTGGGTTAGTCCAATAATTTTTAGATAAGTGGTGGATTAATTATTAATTTTCAAAAGTTGAAGAAAATCTTGTTGAAATTTGAAGAATGAAGACCATGAGCTAGAATGCCAAATTAGATGGGACAGGCATGGGAATTCAAAGTCCATGAGCCAAAAATCCAATCCAATGGGCCCAAATCAAGTGGTCCATAGTGAGCCAGGCCAAGCACAGTCCATGAGATCCAGAGCTTAAGTCCAATGAGTTCACTGAAGCCCAATTGCTCTAAGTCCATAGCCCATATCCAACCCAAATCCATTATCCCATTCGCATGCAATCCATACCATTCATTTTAGGCATTTAATCTCATCCACTCATGCATCTCATCCATGTCATCCAGAAACCAAAGGATCATGCACATATCCTCCATATCCATATCCATCCATTTGAATATTGCAAGCTCATCACCATGTCATTTAAATCCCAAATTTATCTCCATCAAATCTCATCCAATCTATTACACAGTCATACACAATTTTGACACATTGGAATTCTTGGTGTGCACTCCATTCATGTACCCTTGAATCCATCTAGATACATCCATCCATAGCCTGCATAATCCTCCCACCTCATCAAATCCCATTTTTATCTCAAAGATTATCTAGATCCAAAATTGTCTCCCAAGTCAACTTGCATCCCAAGCAACTAGGATATCTCATGCGATTTTCCACATCATAACCTATTTCCAAATGATTTTACCAAATCTCTTTAGATCCATTTGAATATGTCACTCAATCCAACCCAAGAAAAACACTCCATTCGACCATGCATATCCATCCATTCATTCAATTTAACTTTGCATCTTAGCCATCCATTTCATGCATTCATAACACACATAAACGCTAACCCTTTTTATGATCCAATCGGTATATCCCATCACCTAAATTCTCTCCATTCATGTGTATACACCTACTTGGCACACACGACACTCTCATTCCAATAAACCCTAACAGTCCATACCTATATTTCCTCCACCTCTCACCTTTTAATCCAAGCCACCAATCAACCAACTTAAACCCTGATTAATCTGAACCATCCATCCTTTCCCAGGGCTTATAAATAGACATATTGGGCTAAAGTAGAATTCGAATTTGATTTGGAGTTTGAAAGGACTGAAGATTGGAGAAAGCACAAAAAGACAAGGAGCCTACATGATTTTTACATGTGAGCAATCATATTGTAATTCTATTTTATTATCTTTGTGTATTTATTTTCCAAATCTTGTGAGCAATCATATTGTAATTCTATTTTATTGTCTTTGTGTATTTATATTCCAAATCTTGTAATTTAAGTCCTTCATTAAATAAATTAAATATATTCCTTTAGAACCCTAAAACATCCAATTTTCAGATTTCTTTTATGATTGTATTGATTTTATTTTAAGTCTTTGTTTATTTAATTGGACCTGAAATAGTTAACACTTAGGTTGTAAGTGTTGAATCTAAGTTACTAAAGTTCGATTATTTACATTAAAGTTTATGAATTTTAACTTTGATGATGAGCATGAATTGAAGTATGGATTTTTACGCGAATTTCAGATCCAGATTTTCTATTTATTTACATATTTTGGACGATGAATGATCTATTCCAATAACCACCCTTTACATTATGCATTGTTTTATTCTGTCATTTACTTTATTTGTCAACTTATTTCCAGTATTTAGTTATGTCTTTTACTTTGTTTGTTTGTTGTATATTAATTGTTCAATTTATTTTCAATACCTTTATTTTAATTTTTGTATGTTCATGTATTCATTATTTAATTCCTTTTACTAAAAGACTCTCTCTCTGAAGATTCTTTAACTAGGTTGAAGACATGATATTTTGATCTTAAAACATGTGATTTTAAATTAAGATGAGACTACCATTATTCTTGTTTCACCATTTTAATAAAAAAAGATGATTTGATTCTTGACATTAATTGGACCTAACTATATTTTATTTAATTCATAAGTTAAATAATGATGTTGACTATGGTTTTCTAGATCTATGTTTTGATAAATTAAAATTATAATTTCATGTATTAGAATTCCTTTTTCACATTTAGATTTAATTCGTAGTCTTAAGATCATATCCTTTTAAAGGTACCAATTTAATTTTAAGCATATATTTTGTCGATTTCCTACGGGTTCGACCACGTACTCAATCGCTATACTATTAAATGGTTCGTACGCTTGCGAGATTTATAAATGTAAAATTTGAACATCAACAGAGATAGACGATCATTTAATCATGTTTTGTTTTGGTTTATGATTCAATTTCATATCTTAAACCATTACAAATTAAACTCTAGTGTCAAGTGAGCTCAAATTGTTAGGGCATCGGTTTGATCGAGTCTATATATTATCAATTCCGTGACCGTGTGTGTTGGACCTTGCCTTGGAAGAATTTAAAGATGTCAAAAATCTCTCGGAAAATCTACTATGCATTGAAGTTTATACACCGGACACGTGATTGATACACATGTAAGTGAACCCTAGTGGTCTTTAGGTCAAGCCCAAACACTCTAGCAATCAATGATTAAAAAATGGAAAATATGAAAATATGTGGTGTCAGATTTGAGGCCTTGAAATCTGTCTCGAGCCCTCAAGACTGAAATGTATGGGAGCAAATCTGGCTGAATCTGTAAATCTTCTTGACTCCCAGTCTCGAGCCCTCGAACATTTTGTTGAGGCCTCGAGATCTTTCATATTTGAGTTGAAAAATCGTGATAGCTTGTTACCATCGTTGTTCATATTCTAGATATCCTTTTGACTTAAAATCACATGAAATCTGGGAGGAAAATCTGGAAACATAATAAAGCTCCTCATAATTTGAAATATCGATACTTATGGTATGGTTTGGTGTGATTTAAAGTCAAAGATTGTGGAAAATCTAGAATCAAGTTAAAAAGCTCCTCTTGATTTGAAATCTCGACATTCATGGTAAGTCTTAGTGTGATTGGCAGTCACACATATACAGTAAATTTAGTGATATGGTTATTGACCAAAACAATCACTCGAAATAGGGAGTAAAATGTAGAAATCTTTTAAGCTATATTACCATTTACAAGCTCGAGGCCTCGAAGAAAACCTGGAGGCCTCGAGACTGAGCTGTTGCAAAACTGTATTAAATACACGACTGTTTTAATTCAAAAATGGAGATCTGAAAAATTGGAAAACCCTAACAGCCTCTAGAGACCTTCCACTACCTTCTCTCATTTTCTTTTTTCATCGTCCTTTGCTAGGAAAATGAAAAAACATTCAATGCTAGTTTTGTGAAGAAGATGAGGACTTTCCTCTAGTACCAAAATCTAGTAATACCTTTGTACTAGAACCCATGTTCCGCTGTGCCAAAGCTAGCTGCAAGGAAGATCCAGATCTGAAGGAAGACGCACGGAGACATCAACAAGAAGAACACACTTATTGAAGAGTTGTTAAGGCCCAAGGCTACTGTTCCTCTGTACTTTTTCTTTTATCAAATTGTAAGGTGGATTAGAACAGTGTGTTTGAACCACCAAAAAAAAATAGGTGTCGAGGATTAATTAAAGTGCTTAGGTTATAAGAGATGTCCATTTTAGAACCTTGAAAAGTCCGATTATTCAAGATTTCTTTTTATACTTTCTTTTAATTTAATTTTGTATTCTTTGATTAATTAAAGTGCTCAAGTTATAAATGTTAAATATAAGAACTAGACTTTAATTGTAACACCTTGGATTTTCAATTTATTATTTTGTATGAAGTTATCCATTTTAATTAGATTGGATCTTATATGGATAAAGAATTGGGCCATGACCCAATTAGGACCCAATTGATTGTGGAATTGGTTTTATTAAAATTAAATAGGGCTGAATTAATTTAGTGATGCATTATATCTAAATTTAAATAAAAGATTTCATGGCCGAATTTTGAATGTGAAATCCATAGATTATGCACATGATAGATATGTGGGATTTTTAAATCCACAATGATATGCTAGAATATTTAAAGGGGGACTTTCTTAATTAAATTGGATTTGCATATCTTAAGAAAATGTCCAAAAAAATCAAATAAGATTGTGCATGGCCTTGTGGGAGAGATACAATCCAAGAAAGAGGCACAAGGCATTAAGGAATTGTCTAAATTTAAAGATTGCTTAGGCTATGTATAATGTTATGCGCATAGTACTTTCTAATTAGAATTAAGGGAAGGTTTCTAATAAAAGAAAAAGGGAGGGGCGCATGGCTACATGAGGCCGAATTATCTCTCTCTCTCTCTCTCTCTCTCTCTTTCAAGTCTTGCTCAGGGCATACACAAAGGAGAAGAAAAGTCAATCAGCAAGAGGTGTTCTCGGCCAGCAAAGGGAAGGAAAAATATTGGAGGAGAAAGATCAAGCGAGGGAAGAACAAGTATCAATCGCGGAAACGGTTAGTAGTTTGATGTTTGGTTTTAATAGAAAATAAGGGGTGAGGTTCGGCCATGGTGTATGGCCGAATCCCACCAAGACATTGTTACAGATTTGAGGTTCTTAGACATGTTTTAATTTATGAGTTTGAGGATTAAAAACCATGAAGGATGTTAGTGAATTTATTTGATTGAAATGGAAGAAGATTGGGTGATGATGTAATAATTTTGAATGGAAGGATAGAGCGTAGGGTTCGGCCATGATGAAGGGCTGAACCCCATGGAACGAACATTGATTTTTAAAGGAAAGTGTGGAAGAAAAGATGAATCATAGGGTTCGACCATGTGCATGGCCGAACCCCATGTGAAAGGTTGTTTATGAATTAATTTTAATGGATGTATGGCTGTTGGTTTTAGATTCAAGAAGACCATGAAAGAATGATTAGATTAATGAATTTTAATGAAAGGATATGGGTCGGCCATTGCATGGCCGAACCATGATTTTGTTATGGCAAAGATATTGATCAAAAGTAATGAAAGGAAGGGGTGAGTTTCGGCCATGGTGTCTGGCCGAACCCCACCAAATATTTTATGGATTGGTGATTGATTTTAATGGATCTAAACTAATGGTCAAGATCATGAACCATAGAGTTCGGCCATGGTGTATAGCCGAACCCCATGGGGTTGTTTTGGAATGGAGATAGTTTTCAGAAAACATCCAATTATGAAAAGAGTTGCTAAAATTAGAAAGCATCCAATTATGGAAAGAGTTGTTAAAATTAGAAAGCATCAAGTATGGAAAGAGTTGCTTAATATGGAAAGCTTCCAATTATGAAAGGAGTTGCTAAACTTGGAAAGCATCCAATAATGGAAAGATGGTTTCTAATTTAGGAAACTATCTATCTATGGAAGTTTGTCTAATATTGGAAAGTTTCTATTCTTGGAAGATGGACATTGACATTAGAAAGTATCTAATTATAGACCATGGAGATTATTCATGGAAACTATCCAGGAATGGAAGGTAGAGATTAATTATGGAACTTAGAGTAAATGGAAGGCGATTCTAAGTTTGGAAACCT
This sequence comes from Chimonanthus salicifolius, assembly GCA_013350335.1. NCBI lineage: Eukaryota > Viridiplantae > Streptophyta > Magnoliopsida > Laurales > Calycanthaceae > Chimonanthus > Chimonanthus salicifolius. The sequence continues at coordinate 30,626,872 of CM023536.1, forward strand.
TCTATTTATGGAAGGTTGGTCATCAATGGCAATTTTGTAATTATGGAAGTTGGATGCTAAAATAGGAAACTTTCTAAGTATGGATTGTTAATGTTATTCACCATAGGGTTCGGCCAAGGTGTATGGCCGAACCCCATGGACCAAACTAAGGGATCTTATGGTATTTTAAGTCATGGTTAATGGCTGATTTATGAATCTAATTATGAATCTATTTTATGAGTTTAGATTGTATTAATGAACAAAAGGTTGGAAATAATTAGGCCAATGGCAAAGCTGTAATTACATGCCAAAGGGTTAGGCCATGGTGTATGGTCGAACCCCATGAGGAGTATTTGATGGACTTGTGTTGGTTAAGGAAATTGTATAGGGTCTAGTTATGGTAGATTTACATGAAAGAGGGAAACAGTGGCTTAATTGTAATTAACTAAAGATTAGACATGGTTTCGGCCATAGTGTATGGCTGAACCCCATGGGGTTTTGTCTATGGATTTAGAACCTTGTAAATCAAGTGGGACTTGATGTTGATTTATTATTATATTATAAGGTAACGGGATATCGCAAGCGGTGCGCGATCGGTGATCGATTCTTCGACGAAAAACGCAAGCACACGTTAGCGGTCTTTGGTAGGATTCCACCTCTTTGAAACCATGGGTTTATGTACACTTATTTTATCTTATGTTTGATGAAATCTATGTTTCAAAGGATATGCTTTATATGAATTTTAAATGCTATATTTTATTTGTTTAAATAACATGTATTGGATATGTTTCAAAAGATGATTTTATATGTTATGTTTACGTTATAAAATAGCATGTGTTTCATTGGCATCTCATGCATGGCATGGGGTGGAGGATTTATAACCGGAGGGGTCATACTCTGTCGGGGCGTCCAAAAAACTTATGTACGATACCTTGATGTGATTTCCATCAAGAAGATTCCGGAGGGTCCACACTCCGCCGGGGCGTCCGGAAGACCTATGTGGTGGGTACATTTTATGTACATGTGATGGTGGGACTCATTGCATTTGTCATCATTGCATGGAATGGATTTTACATGGTTTTGGATATTATGTTATAATATATGTTTTGTATTAACCATGTGTTAGCCGTAACTGGAATACCTACTGGGCGCGTTGTTCTAACGCCATACTTCTACCCTAGTTGATGATACAGGTAATCAGGGGAACGAGGAGCGCAAGACGGGCCAGGCTTAGGAGCTTGGATGATTTACTTTATATCTTTTGAATAAAGTTACTTATGGACTTGTAATTGAGTAACTAGTTTCAGAATGTAATAACTTAGATGGTCGGATGTTTAGTTTGATGATTATGACGTTTTAATGATGATTAAGGACTTGACGTGCTTTGCTATCTGATTGGAATAGAACTTGTTTCTATTATGATTCCGCATATTGATGTTATGATATTTATTCCGCAAGTTGATATTGCTATGTGTGAACCATTTTAGTGGACTGAGTCCATGCACACATAGGGTTGGCCAGTTAAAGGTCGGACTTAACTCGCGTCGTGACGCCCACGCTCTATCACTCTACTCTGTTATGAAAAAAAAAAATAGACTCTGAATTTACGGGAAGAAGTGAGTGAAAAAGGGCGGGGCGTTACATTAATTAAATTAAAGTTTATAAATTTTAATTACATGGTGTAAATTGATTTTGAATTCTATGCGTTGAATTTCAGATCTAGATCTCTTATTTATTTATTCATTTGGGCAATGAGAGAATAATTCCATAACCACCTTTAAATTATGCATTTTTATTTTTGTCATTTATTTTATTTGTACATTTAATTCCTGTCTTTAGTTATGTTAAATCTCTTGCTGGTATGTTGTATTTTAATAATTAAAATTCTTTTAAATTCTTTAATTTGTTTGTCATGTATTTTAATACTCATGTATTTTATTTTGTATATACAAACCACTCTTTCAAAATGTATTAACTAGTTTAGAATGTAATTTAATTCAACTTTAAGTTTGCTTTCTTGAACCTAGGTGTGAGACTAACCATAAATTCTACATTAATCCATTAATTTAATCAGATTTAATTAGTGTTCTAATTTTTTGGATTTGAATCTTAAATTAGAGATTTTATTAACTTAGAGAAAAACTAATGAAAATAGGATTGATTCTTATAATTTGATTTATTTTAAATCTCTATTTTCTAATAAACATAATAGTTTAAGCATTAGATTCCAAACATATATACTTTGATGCATATATTTTGCTTGTTTTCTGTGGGATTGGCCTCGCACTCATAACGTTGTACTATAAATGATTCGTGCGCTTTCGAGATATTATAAATTTAAAATTTGCACATCAACAAGTTTTTGGCGCCATTCCCGGGGAAAAAATGTTTGTTCCCCGCTTTAGCCGGCGAACAAATCAAAGTGCATGTTTGAAATCTTATGTCTTGAATTTCTAGGGTTTCCAGAAAATACTTTTATTTTTACAATATTCTGATTTAGGCAACTTTTTAAAATTGGAAAGTTCTATTTTTAGAAACTCTAATTTTGGAAGGCTTCCTAAAATTACAATTTCCATTAAAATAAAGGAGATCTTAAAATTTTTCTGAGTGTAAATGTTTTGCTAAACTTAGATACTTGTTATATTTAGAAGTTTCTATTTTTGTAGAAAATTTCTATTTTTGGAAAACTAATAGATTCAACTAAGTTTCTTACTTTTGTAACGCCCTGCCCTTTTTCACTCTCCACAAATCGGAGTATATTTTTTTTTTAAATGAGTGAGAGAGGACGGGACGCCATGACGCGAGTTAAGTTTGAGTTTTCAAAACCCGACCCTTAACTAGCCACCTTTATGTGTGCGTGGACTAAGTCCACTTAAACATTTCACACGTTTTCTGAATACTTGCGGAATAATTTATATATATATACATGTCATTGATAAGGTAGGAATCCTACCAATGTCCAGTACACTATCCTTGCAGTCTTGTGAGGATAATGCTTACGATCGCGTAAAATGAATCACGATCCTTTTACGATCCTTTAATTTCATCATCCCTTACATCCTTTTAGATAGACAGAGGCATCTGGAAAATAATTTAAAAATCAAACATTTTAATTCGGTCAACTGAATTTGAGATTCAGTCGACTAAATCATGCCCAATTACTATTCTCTACGTTACCCGCAAACTTTCAGTCGACTGAATTATAGATTCAGTCGGCTGACATGGATCAAATCCTCTGTGTTCTCAGTCAGTACTCGGCTGACTTTGGATCAATCATTTATGTGTTCAGCCAGTATGCATTCAGTAGACTGAATCAAAGATTCAGTCAGTTGAATTATCAACAAACTGTTTACGTGTTTGGTAAGTATACCTTCAGTCGACTGAATCATAAGATTCAGTCAGCTGAAACACACCAGATCACTTATTTGTTTGGTCTGTATACGTTCAGTCGACTGAATCTCAACTGAAATACTAATAAATCCCATCTGTGCTTAGCCAGTGTACTTTCAGTCGACTGAATCATACGATTGAATCGGCTAAAATACCCAGATATCTCTTATGTGCTCGGCCAGCCCACTTTCAGTCAACTGAATCATTATATTCAGTCGACTGAAACTCCCAGATTACCCTTGTTTTCTCGGCCAATACCCTTTCAGTCGACTGAATCTCTGACTTTTCGTCAGTTCTCTCTGTTTGCATGCATGGTTAGGCCCTTTTTCATGAAATCCATCCTTATCATTTTAAACATGGATTTCATCTTCCATACCTTTTCTCTGTGAACTTATAGTACCCACTAGCCAAGGCTAGGATCTTTTCCATAATTCATTTAATCTTTGTATCATTATAACATGATTTTGGTTTCAATCCTTTGGTTGTTTGTTTCAACCCATAACCATTCCTTGAACGGATTACCAACTGCATGGCCTTATAACAATTTGGCCATCCATTCCAACTAATCATGAAACCCATTGGTTTGGTCACACCATGGCCAAACCTATGGTTTCTTTAGACTTATTCCCATATTGTTAAACCTTAAACATACCTTCTTCATGTCTCCTTCTTTTTTTTTTTAATCTGTATTTCTTCCTTAATCCTTTTTCTTCCTTTGCTCTTCAAAGATTCTCCAAGTATAGAGGTATAGATGGGAGAGAGAGAGAGGAGAGGAGAGGAGAATCCTTGTGCCTTTGGTTGGTGTCTTTTATGTAACAGCCTTAGACCGTTTACTCTCCCTCATTATGGTTTGCCTAACCCATGTGTCCCTTGGCTTAAACCAAAGAGACCTCTTGACTTCCAATGAGTCCCTTGGTTTCATGCCCCTTGAGATGAAAACCTTTCATCTTCCCAACTCAAGCCAACTCAACTCAAGCCTTGAACTCACTTGTGGTTGACCAAGTCAACCCATGACATGGTCGGCCATGCAACATGGCATTCGGGTCCCACCTTGGCCATGTCACTCGATGATGTGACACCTTCCTTAATTGGCCTCCATGTGATGACATGCATGCTACATGGCAATGCCACATCACTCACATGCCACCTCACTTGATGAGGTGGATTTTAATGTATTAAATATATTAATTATTCTATTTCAATAGTTTAATTAAACTTACCCAATTACTTTAAAATTAGGCTTATCTATGATCCATTGGGTCTTAAATGGGTAATTGACCCATTTACTTAAAAGTTACCCAATTACTTTAAAATCAAGCTTATCCATCATCCATTGGGTCTTAATTGGGTAATTGATTCATTTCTTGCTCATCTAATGTCAATTTCCACTTTTTAAATCTCAAATTCCATTAATTCGTAATTCAAATGGACTATTCTAATATATTCATAAGTAAGGAAAATCCGGCGTGTCACAACATTAGCCTCTTTCTAATTTCATAAATTTAGACTATTTTAATAAACTTTTAATTTTTAGAAACAAATCTAATTTTGGAGGATTTTAAAATTTCTGTTTATGGAAAGTTTTAAAATTATCTATTTTGGAAACATTCTATTCTTAGAAAATTGCCTGATTTTGGAGACGTCTAACTTTAGAAATTTAAATTTTTGGAAAGTTTTTAATTTTAGATCATCATTTAAATTTGAATTAAATAATGGCATTAATCTAGAAAATTATTTTTAATCCCACATTAGTTTAGGAGACTTAATTAGGTTTAATTATTTTAATATCTTTCTAGTTGTAGTTTAGAATCTTGCATTTAGATAGTCTATGCATTCTTGAGTTAGACTCTTCACCTAGGTTTGTGTGTTATACTTTTCAAGAGCGTTTAAGATCGCGAGTCTAAGTTTCTGGAATTTACGCGCATTGGTTAATTTTTATCTTTCTCATGCATTCATATAGCTCCTAATTTTTATCTTTCTCCTGCATTCATATAGCTCCTAATTTTTATCTTTCTCATGCATTCATATAGCTTTCATTAGGTTGCTTGCATTTATTTTCCATTATAAAAAAAATTGCATATTTAGTTTGATCATGCATTTAGGTTGCTAGTTTCATGCATTTAGTGTAGTTTGTTTGCTTATTGTTTTGCATATTTGCTTGAATCTTGCATTTTTGGATTAAGATTGCATTCACATAAAAAAAAGGAGTAGTAATAAAATGGTTCATGCACTTTAAAATAAAATCAACTTAGGAACCATTGGTTAGCTTTAGGGTTTGTCATGCTCATTAGGACAATCATGCATTCAAATAATTTTAGATAACCAATTCTAGTTTTTCTAATAGAGTTCGCATCCATTACAGGATTTTTATAGGATTGAGTCAGTTTAGGTTGAGTCAATATTTTTAGTTTTTTTAGGATGTCCTTCTTAGATACGTCAAAACCCAAATTAGCAATGTCTTGACATCTTACATTTAACCATTGAATATTGAGGACAATGTCAAATTTAAGTTTAGGAGTATCAAAAAGGGATTACATTAGTGGAGTCAAATAAAAGTTTTTGTGAGTCTAAAAAAAAGTTTAGTTTTTTTTTGAGTAAGATTGCATTTAGGGAGAGACTAAGTTCGAAATAACCAAGAACTCTATTGAAAAAGTCAAGGGAAGAGTAAGTTTACAAACAAAAACTGAGACTGCCCTTGACCAAAAAAAGTTTTGTGTTAATGTTTTTGAGTCAATGTCAGTGAGTCTAAAAAAAAAAATTCAATCAAGGGAAGAGTAAGTGAAGACTGAGACTACCCCTTCAGAGAAAAAAAAAAGGTTCTATTGAGTCTAAGTGATTTTTCAGAATAAATGGTTAATGAAAAAAATTTATATCACACGTTTTTGAGAGGATTTTTATAGAATTTATATTCGGAACAAATGTTACACAAACATATTTAAATTAGTTGGAAAAAGAAAAAAATCATGAGTCTAGTAATCAACAGAGGAATACTAGTGAAGACTTAATCCAGCAAGTTTTAGTGCCAATCAATTTTTCTGAGGGATTTAAGTCAATCAATTTTTTTTAGCGCATCAAGTCGTTGTGGATCTTATTATTCTTTAATTTTGGTCATATTACTAAGAGCGCCAACAAATTTGAGTTAGTACATTTATAATATTTTGGAATTTATTTAAAACAAGGAAATCACTGTATGAAACTTAGGATATGATTTAGGCCATTTTTGGATCGTTTGAGCCTTCACACATACCTATTTTTTATCATTTATCGCGATAGTTCCCACATTGAGTCTTATTGAAAAATCAACTTGTTTTATTTTTTAGCCATGTTTACCGTACCCAACTCCTATCGAAGCTTGATTGAAATATTTGTGACCTATTCTAAGATACCAAAAAAGTTTAGAGATGACAAATATTGGAAGTTTTTTTTTTTTAAATAGGTATTTAAAAGGAAAAAAAATTGGGGGTGGGGGGGGGGGGGGGGGGGGGGGGGGGGGGGGGGGGGGAGGGGGACATCTAGACACCAAGAGAATGATGTGAAAAGAAAACAAAAATAGAAAGATGAATCTTTTGAAAAGTGCTGAAAAGAAAAATAGAAGAAGAAGTATCCCATCTTGTCCCATCTTATATTAGAAGACCTCTAACATTTCTGTTTAAAAATTATTATTTTTAGAATCTTTGTATCCTTCTTTGGTTTGACCCGATCCCAAGCCATGTTTCGTCCTATAGGAAGTCTTATTGATCTTAAGTCCAATAGGGTATTTCCATGTGGAGAATAAAGGAAGAAAAATTAAGGTGTTTCACTCAACGTTCTCAGGAAAATGGCATCCATTCATGAGATCTAATTATTTTCTTTGATATATGCCGTATTTCTAATACATATGTGAGATATTTTGAATTTGAATACATAAACTCCACTCACATATACCTTGAGAGAAAATAACCCAACCCTCTGAGCGTTAATCTCTCAGAGAGATATTTAGTGAGGTTTGAAGTCAAAGCGCATTTTCCGAAAACGGCATGTTGAGACTACCTCTTTTACATAGGCTGGCATCCGTGTACCTCTTGAACTTATCGAAAATCTCTCTTACAACTCCTCGACATATCGAGTGTGTGTTTATCCATTGACTTTCCGTTGCTAAATTTTTATTATAATTACAGATCATTGTCAAGCTTGAGAGGAAAAAAAAGAAAAATAATAGAGAGATTAAGACAGAGATCTACCCGAGGAAACCCTAGATCTGGGAATAACCTCTTCCCTCACATTGATAGACCCTATGCTTTTCAAATAGTTAAGAAAATGGAAAAGGGGATTAATGGGGGGCTGTAGAAAATTATCCAAGTTAGGTTGCCACATCGAATGAAGATCAAAGTACACTGGAGCATGCAACCTACTGTCTAAAGAACACAACAGAAGATCAACAAAAGACCCATGGCAAGTGTTCTTCTCTTCATTTTATTTCATTTAATATTGTGAGGTGGATTGGATCTCTTTACGATCGAACCACCATAAAAAATAGGTGTCAAGGAGTAGACCTTTACCTTTCAAAATCTAGGTGTGTATTGATAGGGGAATTTTACCCTTTCATAGTGTGTTTCGGATAACCCAAAGTTGGGTGAGTCCAAGAGTGGATGTAGGTTCAGGTGAACCGAACCACTATAAATCGTTTTGTTTGCATGGTGTGATTTGTTGGATTGATTGTCATTAATTGCACACACACAAGATTATTCCGTTGCACTTAAAGTTGATTAATCATAATTTAAAACGTTAGTATAAATTCGAATTGGTCCTATTCACTCCCAGCTAGGACCTGCGCATTGATCTAGCCCAGACTTACAGAAATGCGCCGTTGTTCTAAAGGAAATGTTGACATACCTATGAGTGGGGCGTGATGAGGGTATGCATGAATCATGATACCCATGGCATAACATGTTACATATTGATGAACATTCATATGAATTGAACATGACATTTAAAATAAAGGAAAGAATATGGTTTTCGTGAACTGTCTTAATGATGAATTTTCAATGTGGTAATTTCACTATGAAATGGTTATGGTCTTGTCTTGAGTTTCCTATCTTGATCTAGAAATAATGGGAGGAAATATATACTTTATATGTGTTGAACGGGATGTTTTCCTAAAATAATATAGAAATGAGTTTTGAGAAAAGTACATTAATATATGGTTGGCATGTAGTATTTTGAAAGAACACGTAAATACGATTTCATTAAAGGCACTGGTTTGACAATGTTTTTGAGAATGAAATATGTATTATGTTTTCAAGTGTGAGCTTTCCCTAACGAGTTGAATATGAGATTTGTAGTGCAATATTTTAAGGAAAGTACTATGTATATCTTGAAAGAAGATAGTTTGTGATCTAGATATGGGTTTTTATGACCTAAATATGTTTCGGAGTATGGATTTTATATAATTTAGAAATACAATAAAATCGAGATTTTGATAAAAGTACAAGTATGTATCTTTTTGTCATAGTATGACACACCGTAGGGCATATTATGTGATCGAAATTCTTACTGGGCACATTGACTAAGCCCATAAATTCTCCCCCACCCCCTCCCGATTGTGTATGTAGGTTGAAGTGCGTAGATGAAATCAGATCAAGTGATGGTCGAATATGAGCGAGATGGACACGAGAATTGAAGCTTGAATAGCTTGGCTTAATGTACTTGTAATTTGGAAATTAAAAGAAAATGTAAGTTGAAGAATGTTATCTTTTGGGGTATGTAATATCTATGGTTGTGGAATTTATGTATTTAAGTTGCCTTGTATTTGACTCTAGCCTGTGGGAATTCTTTATCTTGCTTTGAGATGTGTTGACTATTCATGCAAAGTTTAAACTGTTTTAAATTTCTGCAGGATTATGTTAGTGTGTGCAAATGTTATCTAGCACATACTAGTTGAGCGAGTCATGGGTTGGGTCTTCGGACTCGGAATTAGCTCTCGTTGTAACGCTCGCCTCTCTCTCCACTAAAATATTCCTAATATATTACTCTGATGACGGTGGTTAGAGGGAGGGGTGTTACATATTTAGAAAAAGATAGTTAATAGTGGCTAAGCACGCACTACACTCCGGGTAAAAGTTTTGTAAGAAGAATTTTGGAATCGTATGATGTCTACATTTTTATGTGCATGTTTTTGTTCGAACTGAAACTGAGATTGGAAAAGAAAAAAAAAATTCATGTTTGTGGGCATCACCACTCTAAGGCCTCACGAGACTATAACTCGTCCTCTAGGGGTAACCAAGGGGTTTAAGGGCTTGTTACATACGCTAAATGCAATCGAGAGTATCAGCGATAGTGGTGTAGTCTAGGTTTTATATTAGGATTTTTATTTTTTAATTTTTATTTTAGAGTTTTGTAGGTAGTTTTGCTCGAGGACTAGCAAAATCTATGTTTGAGGGTATTTGTTGAGACATGAAAAATGACATTTTTACCCTTGATTATTGGACGAGTTAGCCTTCAATTATGTATATATTAAATACAATTAATGTTGTTTGTTAGTTTTGCATAAAAAATAGAACATACAGGAAATCAATCAAATTCAGTGGAAAATTGAAAGTTTTGTGCTTAAAATTGGAAGACCCAGATTTTTAATAATTAGTTTCAGACCAGTTTAGGATTTTTATTGTAAATATCAATCTAGATCCAAATATGAGTGTCGAGATTTATTCAATATTTTTAGAATTTAAGTGGTGAGTTAATTATTTTAATTATAGAAAGAGAAACTGTAATTCAAGAGGCCAAAGTCTGAATTTCAAATCCATGGGCTAGAAACCATTTCCATTAGGTCAAGCTATGCTCCAAATGTCAGATAATGGGCCAAGCTCAAGTAATCCATGTGCATATCATAAGTGGGCCAAGCCAATGTGCAAGTCCAAGTCCAGCAGGCCAAAGTTCAAAGTCCATGTGCTCAAGTCCAAAGTTGAAATCCAATTGCCCATAACCTGTGATCCATGTACCATATACTCGAATTTTACTTGTAAACCCTAAGTCCACACGCCTATAGCCTTCTCCATGCACATATCATATCCACCACCATTTAGACATTTGTAATCCACACCATCCATTACATTCATAAAGGAAAACCCTACAGCCACATTTCCTTATTCATTGCTGTTGGCCTAAAAGTTAAATCTGCCTCTCCTGAGTTAGACTAAGTTGTCAATTCCGTGACTGTGACCGATTGAGACCTGAGTTGTCAATTTCTTTGACTGAGTTGTGACCATCTACGTGTCCAAGACCTCATCTCTGGAAGACATTCACAGTCAAATCAAGCTTGAAGTTCCAGAAGACACGTTGTTTGGAAACCATCGCACCGAAACTAGGGAGAACTCCTTGAATGCCAACCAACACAGGTATACAGACCCTAGGACCGACCTAGAAGCCTTAGAAGTCCTTCGGTTAAGAACTGGTTTACACTAATATAGGAATTCTAAGTACATTTGCCCTATTGAGAGCTCTAGCTATCTATCAAATATCCCTATATATTCTTGTGTATTTGCAATCTAACAAATGTTCATTTTAGTTAAATCTAATGATTGCAAATGAACATATAAAGGGGCTCTCCATCTTGTCCGGATTTTCAAACTCTAAATTATCAACACTTAATGAAATTTGTGGCTTATCAGGTCTCTCGAAACTAGACTCAGAAGTTCCGAAGGTTGTTCCTTGGGACCTTGCCCGGAACCAGCCTCAGAAGTTCCGAAGGTTGTTCCTAAGTTCAGAACTTGCAATACATCAATGAACCCATTTTGTAAACCAATTAAGGCCTAAGATTAATGTGCATTTGTATGTTAGGTTAATGGAGTTTAAGTAAATTAAATGGCTAATTTTAATGGTCATGTGCCATGGTTGAATGGGTCATTAATGGACCTAAGTTAGAGATCCAGGTTTATGATCAATTATGAATTTGGTTAGTCAAGGGTAAATGAGTAATTAATTATGTGAAGGAGTAGTGGCAAAATTGTAAATAATGGCCAAATTCAAGAACTCCATGAGAAATGATCATGGACATAAGTGCAATTATGGTAACCTTAAGTATGTGATTAATGGATTTAAAAGGTTAAAAACATGGACTAATTATGTGTATGTAATAAGGTATTGGATATCGCGAGCGGTACGCATGTCGGTAGCTAGATTATCGGACGAAACCGTAAAAGGACGCGAGTCGGTATTCAGGTAGGATTCCTACCTATTTGTAAGTCATGGATTAAATGCTATGTAATTGGTTTATTGGTTTATTTTTCGTAATTATATTGATTGGTTGTATGATGTGTTTTAAGATTATGATATGTTTAAGATGGATTCTTATGGCTATGATTAAGTATTATATGGAATATGGCTATGAATTATGTTTTAAAGTTATGCATTATAAGTTTAGGCTATGTATGATATGTTAAGGTTATGAGTTATAAATATTACATAGCATAATGCATTACATCTCATGCATGGCATGGACCGAAAAAAATAAACAAATCGGAGTCCATGCTCTGTCGGGGCGACCGAGAACAGGCATGGGGATAGCTTGATAGGCTATAACCGGAGTCCATGCTCCGTCGGGGCGACCGAGAACAGGCATGGGGATAGCCTGATAGGCTATAACCGGAGTCCATGCTCCGTTGGGGCGACCGAGAATAGGCGTGGGGATACCTTGACGAGGTCTTGCCGTCAAGGGGGATATGACATCATGAGGGTAGGGATGATGGGTGGGATTCATAACATAGACACCCATGACATGGCATTCACTTTATATTTTCATTATATGATGGTTTACCGGTTTTCATTGTGTTATTATCTGTATGCTGTTATTACTAATCCATGTGCTAGCCTTACTCGGAGTCCTACTGGGCGCGTGGTCTAACGCTCTACTTCTACCCTAGCTGATGACGCAGGAAATGCAGGAGCAGAAGGACGAGACGGGAGCCAAGCTTAGGAGCTTGGGAAGGCGGACAATTTATTTTGTTTAAGTTTATTTTGGGAAATGTGTATTTATATAGTTTAGCTTGTCGGAAATGTAATATTTTAGACTTATTACTATGATTTGGATTTTATTGTAGACACATGATGTTATGGCATTTTAGTAATTAAATGATGAAATCTTCCCTGCTATCTAGAAAAATTGGTAGGGTAGTATCTATTATCATTCCGCATTTAAGGTATTATTCCTCGAGCTTACTTCTACGGGTGAACCATTCTCCGTGGACTCCATTCCACGCACCCGTAGGGTTGGCCAATTAAGGGCCGGGCTTTAAAAGCTCGGACTTAACTCGCATCGTGACGTCCGCGCCTTTTGTCATTTATTAATTCAAAAAAAAATAAAAAATTTAGACTCTGATTTTTAGTGAAAAGGGACGGGCGTTACAGTTGGTATCAGAGCGAACGCAGAAGAATGAATCTCTCGAAGTAAGATTAAGACGGTTGCATGTCTCACCGACGGCTAAGAATCCCAACCGACCGACTCTTCGGAGTCCGCTGCACGGGGGCCGGGTTAATTTACTTTGATTGACTCAAATTGAAGTATTCAATCTGAGAACAACGTTTGACAAAGAGGAATGATAGCAAGGGAAGAAAGATTCATTCTAGGAGAGATCTATCAAAACATAGCAAGATAGGGTTGATTTTCCTCGGAAATGAGAACACGGTAATTTGATACTTAGGATTTTTTTCCCCAAAAACAAGGTACGCTCACTAAGCAGTTTCCCCGGTACCCCCAAGTTGAACAACAAACAATAGGAGTTTAGAGATTTCTCCCCTCAGAAACAAGAGAAAACCAAGTGTGCATATTTGGCAACTCCCCCCCAAGTGGAAACAAAAGCATTTAATGTTTAAGGAAATTTCTTCATAAAATATATGAATACAACAATTCTATGAAGGAACTAAGTGAATAAATATTTTTGATGATTTAGGAAATGCCTCCAAGGAGAAGAACTCGTCGGAACCCTCGGGTAGAGGAAGAGGTGCCACCACCTCATCAAGAAGAGGTACCGCCACCGCATCAAGAGGGGGTACCGCCTCCTCATCAAGCAGAGGGGCAGAATAGTGTGAACATACAGGTGTACCTCCCAAACTAAAAGACGTAGTTCATGTAACACCCCGCCCTTTTCACTCTAATTTTCAGAGTTTATTTTTTTTTTAAATATAATAATAATCAACAAGTGATCGGGGCGGAATGTCACGACGCGAGTTAAGTTCGGATCTCTAAATCCGACCCTTAACTGGCCAAGCCCATGTGCGTATGAACTAAGTCCATAAAACTGATCCGCACATGGTACATATATATATCTAGCGGAATTAACTTAGTCTAGATCTAACTGAGGTTATAATAGAACCTATGATTAATCCAATTTCCATTTTTAGATAGCAAAGTACCTTATTTATTTTCCAAAATTATTATATAACCTTAGTCTACTATTCATTCCAAACCATTCAAATAAATCCAACCATAGCATCTACTTAACTACTTATTACATGCCAACATCTAATTTAACAAATTACATTGTTCCAAATAAATCAACTAACAAGTCCATAAATAATCCATTCATAGTCCATTGCAATCATTCAAATCGCCCAAGTTTTCGAACTTGGTCCTCTTCTCCAACCACGTTCTTTCCTTTCCCTGCATCATCCACTAAAGATATAGATAGGGCGTTAGATCAACGCGCCCAGTAGTGTTTCCGAATAGGGTTACCACATGGTTAGTCAAAGACATGCAAATAGGATAATAGTTATACATGTGTGACAAAATTCTGTAAAAATATGCTATGTATGAAATGAACATGTAATGAGTCCCACCCATCACCATTCAACATAGCCATCAGAGCGAAACGGGAAGTTGAATCATCGAAGTAAGATTAAGACGGTTTCATGTCTCACTGACGGATAAGAATCCCAACTGACCGACTCTTCGGAGTCCGCTGCCTGGGGGCCGGATTAATTTACTTTGAGTGACTCGGACTGAACAATCAATCTGAGAACGACAATGAAAGATAGCAAAGTAAAGTACAACCATTATAATTGGACAAATCAAACGTAGCAAGGTAGGATGAACTCCCCTGAAATCCCCACACTGAGAAACAAACAATAGGAAATTAGAGATTTCCCCAGAAAACAAAAGAACACAAAGAGTGATGATTTGGTGATCTTCCCAAACAAAGTACATGACTTTATGCATGATCAAATTCCCCTGAAAACCAAGGTTGGTTTATTAGAATTGTTGTTAAATATGCTTGTGTTCTATTGATATGATACTCGATATTTAGGAAGTTCTCTCAAAAACAAAGAAATACAAAGAGTGCTCATTTGGCAATTTTCCCAAACAAGAGATATTACGTGATACATAGGAAAACTCCCCAAAACAAGAAATACAAGATGATGATCAGGGAATTTCTCAAGTATGTGAACATAGATTCTGATGTGAAACTAAGTCGATCAATGGGTCGATGACAACAATTGGTGGGTATATCGACCCCACGAAAGATACAGTAGTTCCATGGTAAAGGTGACGAGGTCACTTGTTTACATTGAGACGTGGTATGGGTGCGTCCCTCACATGATGTTAATATTATTGATGAGATAAGAATATAGACTTTATGAGTATGGCTTAGAGTAGCTATGCGACTGTGGAAACTTAATATGAAATACAGAGACTTGGTCCCGTAGGACTACCGTTGAGGAATGGGTCCCTCGCATGCTACGCGCTGGAGGGCGCTCTCACGGCTGTTTGGCACACTAGATGTGCTGGAATGCGCAGAGTTAGGTACTATTTTACCTGGTGGGGGTGGTACTAGTTTCATCAGACACGGAGCGACCGCCTTAGAGCTTGACTGAATCACCTATGAGGTGAAGGGATGCAGGGCGAGGTAGTCCCGATCACGTTGGACGTGAGTCTTCTGCTTGGTAAGTCATAAGCCCTAAGTCTTGCAAGAGGTCGGGATATATTTGTGCTTTGATATGGTTACCATAGTCTTATAGTGATTTATTTGAATGATTGTTCCTACGGATATTAATCATGGATAGTTATTAATCATACATAAATGATACTCATGGACAGAGTGATACCAAGGATGGATGGTTTCCATGAATGAATTATACCCATAGGTGGGTTATTTCATGGATAGTTATTAATCATACATAAATGATACTCATGGACAAAGTGATACCAAGGATGGATGGTTTCCATGAATGGATTATACCCATAGGTGGGTTATTTCATGGATAGTTATTAATCATACATAAATGATACTCATGGACAGAGTGATACCAAGGATGGATGGTTTCCATGAATGAATTATACCCATAGGTGGGTTATATTCATGGATGGTTAGTAATGTGTTTAGATGATGCTCCTGGACAGAGTAATACCAAGGATGGATTGTTACCATGAATGGATTATACCCATAGGGGTTATATTCATGGATGATTATAAAACAGGGATAGATGATATTTACTGAAAGCGAAACACAAGGGATGGATGTAGTTAACCATGGGTGATTATTCCCATGGTGGTTTGGATTGATGCCGGGAATTGGTATTGTGGAAGTTGGAACAAAAGTTGTTAGTCACATAGAGACTTATGTGTAAAGAAAGATGTGTTTAAATTTGGAGATATACTCAACGGAAAAGATAAGTGTCTGGTGAAACTTGAATGGAAAACTATGGACGACTGCCGAGTTAGACTGATCACCTGGCTCTGTAGTTAACCGATGAAGTTCCAGGAGAGTGCAACTGGAAACCTAGTTGAAATGGAATCAGAAAAAGCTCTGAGCATAGGCTCGCATTGGCAGGCTACCTCACACAGAGAGTAGATAAAAGAACATATTGAGCCGGTACGTATGGAAAATACTATGAGAGCAGGTAAAGTGAAACAGAGTAGATTGATCTATGTGAGATCAAAAATGGCTCACGAGAAAAAGATATAACATGAGACAGAACAAAAGGTGTTACGGAACCAAGCGATTCAATTTGTCAAAGTGGTGTGGATTGACATGGTAATGAAAAAGTCACTTGGGAAATTGAAATCGGAAATAAAAATAGCACACTCTGAGATATTTATGGAATCGTTTAGAACCCTACTTCACTCGATTTTCGGGACGAAAATTTTAAAAAGAGGGTTATATTGTAACACCCCGATTTCTCAATAAGATGAATATTTACGAAAATGCCCCTAGATTGGTGAATTCAATAAATATGATTGTAAATAAGGAAATGGTGGGGCCCATTGCTCAAATTAAGGTCATATGAGCACATTATAAATGTCAAGTTTGATTGGTTGGGTAATTTCTCAATAAAGTGGATAATTACGAAAATGCCCTGATGTGTTAAATTAATTATTTTGTGATGTTAAGTAAGGAAATAGTGGGGCCCATTGCTCAAAATAAAATCATATGAGCACATTATGAATGTTAAGTTTGATTGGTTGGGTAATTTTCATCATTTGGGTCAAAAATGGCTAAATGGGTCAAAGGGCCCAAATGGGGCCCATCGGGTCTTGCTGGGTTATTTGACCGTTTTGTGATTTTAAATTAAAAGGGGTTAAGCCTATTTGATTGGAAATCAAGTGGAGGAAAAATGGGTAGGCTTGATCCATATGTAAAAACCAATTAGAAATGACCAAAATACCATAAATGGGTCATGTTGTCAAAACGGGTCAAGGAGCTAAAAGTGGACCCAACGGGTCGAGTTGACTATTGTTGACCGTGTGAACCCTCAAGGGAGCTCAAACACGATTCAAATCAGTTGAGTGGGATTGAGGTGAGTTGGAATTAAATCAAAAGGTGAGTTAACTCATGTGCATTGAATGAAATGCATTAATTATGGTGAGTTGGACATTGAGTTGAGTGAGTCAAAAATGGAAGTTAAATGGGCTGAAAATTCAGTGAGTTAAGTGGAATATGAGGAGGTGTGGTGATCTCAAACAAACCAAAACAAGTCCCACATGTTGGGGACATGTTACGGTAAGTTTCATGCAAAACATTAAATGGGAATATGGGGGGTTTCTATTCCATTTGGAAACCCCAAGCCTTCAATGTTGGAATGCCAATGGGTGCATTTGTTGGCAGCAAGTGTCCCATTGGTTTAGGCAAGAATTGATGAGGGAGTGGAGGGGTTATGATGGCTGATATACAAAAGCAATGAACACCAAGGTTAGCCAACTTTTGTCATTGCAAACCCAAGTTTTTCCATCTCTTTCTCCCTCTCTCCAATTGGTGTTCTTGGCTGGAACAGCAGAGGCTTTTGGTACCAAATATTCAAGCTTAAACCAGCAAGGAATTAAGGAAGAAAGGAAGAAATAAAAGATAGGAAGCAAGGATCAAAAGTCAAGAAGAAAGGCTTGGGAAAATTGGTAAGTATTTCATTGAGTTTTGTTGAAAAACATGGAACAAATAGGGTGTGGATTGGGCCATGATCATGGCCGAATACACCAATAATTAACCTTGATTAATGGAGGTTTAGAAATGATTAAGATGACCATTGGGTTCGGCCACCATGAAGGGCCGAACCCCATGAAAAGAGATGATTTGGTAAACCATAGACCTTTGTGGACTGTTTTTGGGAGATTTTTATGTGATAAGATTACTGATTTTGGGTTGGCCATGGGATGGCTGAACCTTATAGTTAATATGGCTAAATGGTAGAGCCTAACTTGTAAACAAATGATGGGATCATTGTGTAGGAGGATCATAGGGTTCGGCCATATGAATGGCCAAACCCCATAGATTGTTTTGTTGGAGATTATGACTTGGTTGTATGAGTTGGATTAAGTAAACATGTGGATTTATCTTTGGACTTAGTGATAAGTAAATAACCAGCCACTAAGGTAGCTTACTTTTATGAACTTTGATTATGAGCAAGATTAGACATTAGTTATACCAATGGCAAATCTGTGAATACAAGTCAAACGAAGGGATTGATCAAAGGACTCACATGATGTAGTTGGGTCTTAGATATGAATGAACAAGTAAGTGATGGTATGATTTATTGATTGTTATATGGATAAGGTACCGGAAGTTGAACGACGTGCGAGTCGTGACCGGGTGACGCGAAAGAAAGATCAAGTACTGAAGTGAATCTTCTGTAGGTTTCCTACCTTTTTGTAACCACATATGCTATTTGCTGTTTTATGTTTATTTTGATAAGTTATTTGAATGAAATGTTATATTTACAAATGGCATGTTTGCATAGACATCTCATGCATGGCATGGGAAGATGGTGTTGTAACAGGAGGCCACACTCCGTCGGGGCGTCCGAAAGACCACTGTGGGGTACCTTGATGATGAGAATCCCATCAAGAGGAATCCGGAGGCCACACTCCGTCGGGGCGTCCGAAAGACCACTGTGGGGTACCTTGACGATGAGAATCCCGTCAAGAGGAGGCGATGTAGAATGGTGATGGGTGGGACTCATTACATGTTCATTTCATACATAGCATGTTTTTATGGAATTTTGTCACGCCCCGCCCTTTCCGAGAATTTCAGAGTCTAATTTTTTTTTTAAAATAAACATCGGAAGAGAGCGGGCGGCGTCACGACGCGAGTTAAGTTCAGACTACCCAAGTCTGAACCTTAACTGGCCACCCATGTGTACATGGAATAGACCATGATAGTGAATCACACATGGAACTAACATCAACATGCGGAATAATCTAGATAATTGCGGAATAGAAAGACGAGATAGCAAGTAACAGTCTTAAATATTAAATAACACAGATCAACCATCCACAGGTTATTATATTTAAAAAAAAAATGAACTCTGAAAATTAGAGTGAAAAGGGCGGGGTGTTACAGTAACAGTCTTAAATATTAAATAACATAGATCAACCATCCACAGGTTATTATCCTAATCAAACCATAGAAAATAACGAATTATTACATGACCAGCAATAGTATTCAAATGACAGTAATATAACATAATCCAAATCCATCATTAAAGCACTTAGGCTCAGCTCCCCTCCCGGTCAATGACCTTTCCTTTCCCCTTGCTTGTACCTGCAACCTCCTCTGAGGATAGAATTAGGGCGTTAGATCAACGCGCCCAGTAGGTTCCCGAATCAGGGCTACCACATATTAGCATATAAAACATGCATATACATAATAATAATACATGTGAGAAAATTCCATAAAAACATGCTATGTATGAAATGAACATGTAATGAGTCCCACCCATCACCATTCTACATAGCCTCCTCTTGACGGGATTCTCATCGTCAAGGTACCCCACAGTGGTCTTTCGGACACCCCGACGGAGTGTGGCCTCCGGATTCCTCTTGATGGGATTCTCATCATCAAGGTACCCCACAGTGGTCTTTCGGACGCCCCGACGGAGTGTGGCCTCCAGTTACAACACCATCTTCCCATGCCATGCATGAGATGTCTATGCAAACATGCCATTTGTAAATATAACATTTCATTCAAATAACTTATCAAAATAAACATAAAACAGCAAATAGCATATGTGGTTACAAAAAGGTAGGAAACCTACTGAAGATTCACTTCAGTACTTGATCTTTCTTTCGCGTCATCCGGTCACGACTCGCACGTCGTTCAACTTCCGGTACCTTATCCATATAACAATCAATAAATCATACTATCACTTACTTGTTCATTCATATCTAAGACCCAACTACATCATGTGAGTCCTTTGATCAATCCCTTCGTTTGACTTGTATTCACAGATTTGCCATTGGTATAACCAATGTCTAATCTTGCTCATAATCAAAGTTCATAAAAGTAATCTACCTTAGTGGCTGGTTATTTACTTATCACTGAGTCCAAAGATAAATCCATATGTTTAATTAATCCAACTCATACAACCAAGTCATAATCTCCAACAAAACAATCTACGGGGTTCGGCTATCCCATGGCCAACCCAAAACAGCAAGCATATTTCATTTAACATACATAGGAAAACCCATAAATCTTGGTCCATTCATCCCAAAGCTAGCCCCATGGGGTTTGGCCATGCACATGGCCGAACCCAATGGTTCTCTTGATCTGATTATCACCATGATCACTCATGGTTTAATCATGCTAATTCAACCATGATCAATACATGGTTCAGCCATCCAAAGGCTGACCCAAATCAGTAACCATAACCCTAAGTAAACAAAATAAAAACCATAAAGCAACCCATGGGGTTCGGCCATTCACATGGCCGAACCTCATGGCTCTTTGGGATTCAATTCTTCTAATAATCTTTCATCATTTATCCTGTATCTTAGGCATAAAAACAGCAAACCTAATTCTATTTAAAGTCCTATAGAAACCCCATGGTATTGCATGGTTTCTAACTCTTTGATTTCACAACAATCATCAATCTCTTTCATGGGGTTCGGCCCTCCATGGTGGCTGAACCCAATGGTTATTTTTTTACCATTTTAAATCCTTCATAATCAAGGTTAAACACTGGTGTATTCGGCCATGACCATGGCCCAATACATACCCCACTTTATTAATCTAAAAGTCCATGAAACACTTACCAAATTCCAAGCTCTTGTCTTGCCTTTTGATCCTTGCTTCCTTTCCTTCTTATTTCCTTCCTTCTTTCTTAATTCCTTGCTGGTTTAAGCTTGAATAATTGATGCTAAAAACCTCTGCTGTTCCACTTAAGCAAATGAATTGGAGAGAGGGAGAGAGAGATGGAGAATCTTGGCTTTTCAATGGTGAAAAATGGCCAAGATGGTGTTTGTTTCCTTTAATAATTCAGCCCTCAAAACCCCTCCACTTCCTCATCAATTCTTGCCTAAACCAATGGGACACTTGCTGCCAACAAATGCACCCATTGGCATTCCAACATTGAAGGCTTGGGGTTTCCAAATGGAATAGAAACCCCCCATATTCCATTTAATGTTTTGCATGAAACTCTCCATAACAAGTCCCCAAAGTGTGGGACTTGTTTTGGTTTGTTTGAGATCACCACACCTCCTCATATTCCGCTTAACTCACTGAATTTTCAGCCCATTTGACTTCCATTTTTGACTCACTCAACTCAATGTCCAACTCACCATAATTAATGCATTTCATTCAATGCACATGAGTTAACTCAACCCTTGATTTAATTCCAACTCACTTCAGTTCCACTCAACTGATTTAACTCGTATTTTAGCTCCCTAGAGGGTCCACACGGTCAACCATAGTCAACTCGACCCGTTGGGTCCACTTTTAGCTCCTTGACCCGTTTTTGACTCCATGACCCAATTATGGTATTTTGGTCATTACTAATTGGTTTTTTACATATGGATCAAGCCTACCAATTTTTTCTCCACTTGATTTCCAATCAAATAGGCTTAACCCCATTTAATTTAAAATCACAAAGCGGTCAAATAATCCAATAAGACCCGATGGGTCCCATTTGGGCCCTTTGACCCATTTAGCCATTTTCGACCCAATTGATGTAAATTACCCATCCAATCAAACTTGACATTCATAATGTGCTCATATGATCTTAATTTGAGCAATGGGCCATACCATTTCCTTACTTAACATCACAAAATAATTAATTTAACACATCAGGGGCATTTTCGTAATTTATCCACTTCATTGAGAAATTACCCATCCAATCAAACTTGACATTCATAATGTGCTCATATGATCTTAATTTGAGCAATGGGTCCCACTATTTCCTTATTTACAATCACATTTATTGAATTCACCAATCCAGGGGCATTTTTGTAATTATTCCAACCGTTGAGAATTCTTTGACCCAATTAACCATTTTGACCTAATTTGATGTACATTACCCATCCATTATAATTTGAACCTTATAATATGTTCATAGGATCTTAATTTGAACAATGGGCCCCACTATTTTCTCATTTAACATCATAATTAATAAATTTACCAATCCAGGGGCATTTTCGTAAATATTCATCTTATTGAGAAATCGGGGTGTTACAATATAACCCTCTTTTTAAAATTTTCGTCCCGAAAATCGAGCGAAGTAGGGTTCTAAACGATTCCATAAATATCTTAGAGTGTGCTATTCTTATTTCCGATTTCAATTTCCCAAGTGACTTCTTCATTACCATGTCGATCCACACCACTTTGACAAATTGAATCGCTTGGTTCCGTAACACCTTTTGTTCTGTCTCATGTTATATCTTTTTCTCGTGAGCCATTTGTGATCTCACATAGATCAATCTACTTTGTTTCACTTTACCTGTTCTCATAGTATTTTCCATACGTACCTGCTCAATATGTTCTTTCATCTACTCTCCGTGTGAGGTAGTCTGTCAACACGAACCTATGCTCAAAGCTTTTTCTGATTCCATTTTAACTAGGTTTCTAGTTACATTCTCCTGGAATTCCATTAGCTAACTACAGAGCCAGGTGATCAGTCTAACTCGGCAGTCGTCCATAGTTTCCCATTCAAGTTTCACCAGACACCTATCTTTTCCGTTGAGTATATCTCCAAATTTAAACACATCTTTCTTTGCACATAAGTCTCTATGTGACTAACAACTTTTGTTCCAACTTCCACGATACCAATTCCCGGCATCAATCCAAACCACCATGGGAATAATCACCCATGGTTAAATACATCCATCCCTGGTGTTTCGCTTTCAGTAAATATCATCTATCCCTGTTTTATAATCATCCATGAATATAACCCCTATGGGT
This sequence comes from Chimonanthus salicifolius, assembly GCA_013350335.1. Classification (NCBI taxonomy): domain Eukaryota; kingdom Viridiplantae; phylum Streptophyta; class Magnoliopsida; order Laurales; family Calycanthaceae; genus Chimonanthus; species Chimonanthus salicifolius. Next base: position 30,649,872 of record CM023536.1, read on the forward strand.
ATAATCCATTCATGGTAACAATCCATCCTTGGTATTACTCTGTCCAGGAGCATCATCTAAACACAGTTACTAACCATCCATGAATATAACCCACCTATGGGTATAATTCATTCATGGAAACCATCCATCCTTGGTATCACTCTGTCCATGAGTATCATTTATGTATGATTAATAACTATCCATGAAATAACCCACCTATGGGTATAATCCATTCCTGGAAACCATCCATCCTTGGTATCACTTTGTCCATGAGTATCATTTATGTATGATTAATAACTATCCATGAAATAACCCACTTATGGGTATAATCCATTCATGGAAACCATCCATCCTTGGTATCACTCTGTCCATGAGTATCATTTATCCATGATTAATATCCGTAGGAACAACATTCAAATGAATCACTATAAGACTGTGGTAACCATATCAAATCACAAATATATCCCGACCCCTTGCAAGACTTAGGGCTCATGACTTACCAAGCAGAAGACCCACGTCTAACGTGATCCGGTCTACCTCGCCCTCTATCCCTTCACCTCATAGGTGATTCAGTCAAGCTCTAAGGCGGTCGCTCCACGTCTGACGAAGCTGGTACCACCCCCACCGGGTAAAACAGTACCTAGCTTTGCGCATTCCAGCACATCTAGTGCGCCAAACAGCCGTGAGAGCGCCCTCCAGCGCGTAGCATGCGACGGACCCACTCCTCAACGGTAGTCCTACGGGACCAAGTCTCCGTATTTCATATTAAGTTTCCACAATCGCATAGCTACTCTAAGCCATACTCATAAAGTCTATATTCTTATCTCATCAATACCATGTGAGGGACGCACCCATACCACATCTCAATCATCAACATCATGTGAGGGACGCACCCCATACCACGTCTCAATGTAATCAAGTGACCTCGTCACCTATATCTTAGTCCCAAAAATCCTCTTAGAATCATAACATCGCATACTTAATATAACTTCATACTTCATCCTTGTACAAAGGTGGGTAGGGTGAAACAAACCCTATGTATAACCAAAATATACACCCTTGCAAAAATAACCCTTTTTTTAAAGGAAACAAACACCATCTTGGCCATTTTTCACCATTGAAAAGCCAAGATTCTCCATCTCTCTCTCCCTCTCTCCAATTCATTTGCTTAAGTGGAACAGCAGAGGTTTTTAGCATCAATTATTCAAGCTTAAACCAGCAAGAAATTAAGAAAGAAGGAAGGAAATAAGAAGGAAAGGAAGCAAGGATCAAAAGGCAAGACAAGAGCTTGGAATTTGGTAAGTGTTTCATGGACTTTTGGATTAATAAAGTTGGGGTATGTATTGGGCCATGGTCATGGCCGAATACACCAGTGTTTAACCTTGATTATGAAGGATTTAAAATGGTAAAAAAATAACCATTGGGTTCAGCCACCATGGAGGGCCGAACCCCATGTAAAAGAATCTTGGTTTTCATGTTGGGAAACATGGAAACCATGGACTTTTATGGACTGTTTGGATGAATTTAATTAGAGGGTTTCTAAGAGATATAAGGGCAGCAAAAGGGTACTGATATTGCATGATTTAAATAACACCTAATGCATGTTTGAAGGATCAATTCATGGACATAGGGTTCGGCCAACTTGAATGGCCGAACCCCATGAAAGAGATTGATGATTGTTGTGAAATCAAAGAGTTAGAAACCATGCAATACCATGGGGTTTCTATAGGAGTTTAAATAGAATTAGGTTTGCTGTTTTTATGCCTAAGATACAGGATAAATGATGAAAGATTATTAGAAGAATTGAATCCCAAAGAGCCATGAGGTTCTGCCATGTGAATGGCCGAACCCCATGGGTTGCTTTATGGTTTTTATTTTGTTTACTTAGGGTTATGGTTACTGATTTGGGTCAGCCTTTGGATGGCTGAACCATGTATTGATCATGGTTGAATTATCATGATTAAACCATGAGTGATCATGGTGATAATCAGATCAAGAGAACCATTGGGTTCGGCCATGTGCATGGCCAAACCCCATGGGGCTAGCTTTGGGATGAATGGACCAAGATTTATGGGTTTTCCTATGTATGTTAAATGAAATAAGCTTGCTGTTTTGGGTTGGCCATGGGATGGCTGAACCTTATAGTTAATATGGCTAAATGGTAGAGCCTAACTTGTAAACAAATGATGGGATCATTGTGTAGGAGGATCATAGGGTTCGGCCATATGAATGACCGAACCCCATAGATTGTTTTGTTGGAGATTATGACTTGGTTGTATGAGTTGGATTAAGTAAACATATGGATTTATCTTTGGACTTAGTGATAAGTAAATAACCAGCCACTAAGGTAGCTTACTTTTATGAACTTTGATTATGAGCAAGATTAGACATTAGTTATACCAATGGCAAATCTGTGAATACAAGTCAAACGAAGCGATTGATCAAAGGACTCACATGATGTAGTTGGGTCTTAGATATGAATGAACAAGTAAGTGATGGTATGATTTATTGATTGTTATATGGATAAGGTACCGGAAGTTGAACGACGTGCGAGTCGTGACCGGGTGACGCGAAAGAAAGATCAAGTACTGAAGTGAATCTTCTGTAGGTTTCCTACCTTTATTGTAACCACTATTTCATATGCTGTTTTATGTTGATTTCGATAACTTATATGATTGTAAAGTTATGTTTCTAAATGACATGTTTGCATAGACATCTCATGCATGGCATGGGATGATGGTGTTGTAACCGGAGGCCACACTCCGTCGGGGCGTCCGAAAGACCACTGTGGGGTACCCTGATGATGAGAATCCCATCAGGATGAATCCGGAGGCCACACTCCGTCGGGGCGTCCGAAAGACCACTGTGGGTTACCTTGACGATGAGAATCCCGTCAAGTGATGGCTATGTTGAATGGTGATGGCTGGGACTCATTACATGTTCATTTCATACATAGCATGTTTTTATGGAATTTTGTCTCACATGTTTTATTATTATACTATTTGCATGTTTTTGACTAACCATGTGGTAGCCCTATTCGGAAACACTACTGGGCGCGTTGATCTAACGCCCTAATTCTATCCTCAGAGGAGATTGCAGGTACAAGCAAGGGGAAAGGAAAGGTCATTGACCAGGAGGGGAGCTGAGCCTAAGTGCTTTAATGATGGATTTGGATTACGTTATATTACTGTCATTTGAATACTATTGTTGGACATGTAATAATTCGTTATTTGCTATGGTTTGATTAGGATAATAACCTGTGGATGGTTGATCTATGTTATTTAATATTTAAGACTGTTACTTGCTATCTCGTCTTTCTATTCCGCAATTATCTAGATTATTCCGCATGTTGATGTTAGTTCCATGTGTGATTCACTATCATGGTCTATTCCATGTACACATGGGTGGCCAGTTAAGGTTCAGACTTGGGTAGTCTGAACTTAACTCGCGTCGTGACACTCCGCCCCGATCACATGATTATTATAAAGGGCGGGGTGTTACAGTTCAAGCGGCAGTAGCTGCTGCTCTTCAACAACATTTGAGCGGAAATGCGACTACTAGTGACACCAGTAAACGGAAGATGGTCAAATACTTCCAGCAACAGCGCCCTCCCTACTTCAGAGGAAAAGTAGGGGCTGTAGGAGCAGATCATTGGTTAAAGAAGATCACTCAGATCTTGAATCTGCTTCAGATTTCCAGTTTGGCTGACAGAATCTTACTGGTAACATCTCAACTGATTGAGGATGCCAACAATTGGTGGGAAGTGATGGAAAAACAGCAAGCACTCGTGCCGGAAGGGCTAAGGATTGCCATGACTTGGGAATGGTTCTCAGCCACTATTCTAGAATAGTATTTTCCGGAGGAAGAAAGAGAGAGCCAGACTCAAGCTTTTATATCATTTGTACAAGGCAATATGACAGTGGCAGAATATCACCGGGAATTCCTTCGTCTGTCTGTCTATGTTTTCTACATGGTGGATACCGAGCATCGGAGGGCCCGTAAGTTTGTACGAGGCCTTCGGCCGAGCATCAGGGCTAGGCTGACCATTTTCAAGGAACCCACACTGGCAGGGGTGGTCAGCAGGGCCACTATCGCAGAACGAGAATTGAATGAGTTGGCGCGGCCTGACAACCGCTGGGGGAAGAGTGGGTGGGGCGCATTTCAACCCAACAAGAGGTTCCGCCCGAGTTTCAATAGACCCTCACCCTCCATTGGGTCTACAGGGGGCTTTCGCCCCAACCAGCCCTCCCAGTCAGCATCAGTCACCCAGGTCCCACGGGGTGGGGGTACTTGCTATCAATGTGGCCAACAGGGCCACTTCAAGAGGGAGTGTCCACAGCTCAACAGACCCTCTAATTTCAGGGGTTCTTCCCACCCTCCAGCTAAGCCAGCTCAGTCGCGAGGAGGCAGAGCGCACAACCAGACGGGGCGAACGACAAACCCTGTAGGATCTGGACGGTTTTTTGCTATACCTTCTCCAATAGCGGTGGATCGCTCGGTGATTCAAGGTATGGCTGTAGTTGGTAGTTCTTATGCTGTTGCATTATTTGACTCTAGAGCTTCCATTCATTTACATCTGCTGCATTCATATCTGCTACGAGCACATTAGTACAGAACCTGTCCACCTCACTTACCATTGTGTCCCCCGTCGGAGACACATCTTTGGGACTCATATGCACGGCACTGAACACTGAACTCGCTGGATTCAGATTCGAGTTCAACTATTTAGTAATCGATATGGCGGAATACGATGTTATATTTGGTATGGACTGGTTGGCTACATATCAGGCCTATATTGATTGCCATCTTTGAAGGGTGATATTTTGGTCACCCGAGGGAAAGCGGTATATAGTGCCTGCTGATAGACAAGGTATTCCTAGAAGACTGCAGGAAGAATTGAACCACCTTGTCTTGAACAGCATTAAGTTAGACAGGGCACCAGGGGCTGAACTTCCAGCGGTGGTAGCAGAATTTGCCGAGGTATTTCCAACAGAGCTCCCTGGTTTGCCACCCAAGAAGGAGATAAACTTTGAGATCAAGTTATATCCCGGCACTGCCCCAATATCGTTGCCACATTATAGGATGGCACCAGCTGAGATGACTGAGTTGAAGAAGTAGATTGATGAACTGCTCAGATTGGGTTTTATTTGGAATAGCACATCAGCATGGGGAGCCCCGGTATTATTTGTGAAGAAGAAGGACGGTACCCTTCAGATGTGTGTGGATTATAGAAAATTGAACCAGCTGACTGTCAGGAACAAGTATCCCCTACCCAGGATTGACGATCTGTTTGATCCACTTAGGGGTTCCTCTCACTTCTCCAAGATTGATCTGATGTCTGGATACCATCAAATCCGAGTTAGGGAGGAGGACATAGAGAAGACAGCCTTCAGAACAAGGTATGGTCTATATGAGTATGTAGTCATGCCGTTTAGGCTTACTAATGCACCAACTGTGTTCATGGACCTGATGAATAGGATATTCCGGCCTTACTTAGATCAGTTTGTGATCGTATTTATTGATGACATCCTGATCTATTCCAAGAGTTAGGAAGAACATGCTGAACACCTGCGGATAGTTCTAGACACCCTGAAGAGGAACCAGTTGTATGCCAAAGCTAGCAAGTGTGAGTTCTGGCTATCTAAGGTTGACTTCTTGGGACACGTTATATCGGAGGAAGGTATAGCCGTGGACCCGGCTAAGGTAGCAGCAGTGAAGGAGCGGAAAGTATCGATAAATGTGACTGAGATCCGCAGTTTTCTGGGATTGGCCGGTTACTACAGGAAATTCAACATGGACTTCTTCAAGATTGCAGCTCCACTTACACGACTCACTCAGAAAGGAGTCAAATTTGAGTGGTCGGATCTGTGCAACCGGTGATTTGAGGAGCTAAAGGAGAAGCTTTACAACCGCTTCTATTCTGATCTTGTCGGAAAGAGGCAGAAATTATGAGGTGTATTGTGATGCCTCAGGAGAGGGACTGGGGTATACACTCAGTCAAGGTAATCGGGCAATGGCGTACGGATCAAGACAGTTGAAAATCCATGAACGCCACTATCCCATACATGATTTGGAGCTAGCAGCAGTGGTCTTCGCTCTCAAAAGCTGGAGACACTATCTCTATGGTGAGAAATTTGAGGTGTTTTCCGATCACAAGAGTCTGAAATATTTATTTGATCAGAAGGAACTCAACATGAGACAACGCTGATGGATGGAATATCTGGCTAGATTATGATTTTGAACTCCGATATCATCCCGACAAGGCGATTAAGGTGGCGGATGCCCTCAGCGGCATGTCACATGCGACAGTAGCCAGCTTGATCAGGACGGAATGGGAAGTATTGAATACCATTAGAGAGTTTAAACTCTACCTCAATAATCATGGGACCATATATAATCTGATCATACGATCTAATATGGTCTCCGAGATTGAACGGGAACAACGGACAGATCCAGAGGTGGAGGAGATATGGGTTAAGATGTCTACCGGTGAGGTTGTACTGGAGTGGGAACTACGACCAGGACAGGGTCTTGTGTTTCGAGGCAGGACACATGTGCCTAAGCGCTGCCGAATAGAGTTGTTGATTGAAGCACACCAAACCAAGCTCTCTATCCATCCGGGCAACACCAAGATGAATCATGACCTTAAGAGGCACTATTGGTGGCGGGGACTCAAGAAAGATGTGGTAGAGTTTGTTGCTCGTTGCCTGACTTGCCAGCAGGTTAAGGCGGAACATCAGAAACCACCGGTTTTACTCGCACCCTTACCAGTGCCGGAGTGGAAATGGGAGCACATATCTATGGATTTCGTATCAGGGTCGCCAAGGTCATCGAAGGGCAACGATGCGATATGGGTCGTAGTGGACCGGTTGACTAAATCTGCGCATTTCCTTCCCATCAAGATGACAGATTCATCGGAGACATTGGGTCGACCGTACATCCGGGATATCATCAGACTACATGGTATTCCTCGGACTATTTTGTTCGACAGAGATGGCCGATTCACCGGCAGAGTATGATAGGGCATGCAGTCGGCTATGGGGACCGACATATTGACTAGCACAACATTTCATCCACAGATTGATGGACAGTCAGAGAGGACAATACAAACATTGGAGGACATGCTGAGAGCATGTATGCTAGACTTCAAGGGTGGATGGGAGGATCATTTGTCACTAGTGGAGTTCTCTTACAATAACAGTTACCAGGCAAGCCTTCAGATGGCACCATTTGAGGCCTTATATGGTAGGCCGTGTAGATCTCCAGTGTGTTGGACAGAGGCCGGTGAGCTTGCTTTGATTAGGCCCGAGTTGGTTGCGGAGACTACGGCGCAGATTAAATTGATACGGCAACATTTACTTATTGCGCAGAGCCGTCAGAAGAGTTATACCGTCAAAAGGAGAAGGTTCCTCGAGTTTGAGGTGGGAGACTTGGTGTTTTGGAAAGTCTCACCACGGAAGGGGCACATGAGGTTCAGAAAGAAGGGGAAACTGTCGCCTAGATTTGTGGGGCTGTTTTCGATCCTGAAGAGGGTGGGGGGGGCGGGGGGGGGGGGGGGGGTAGCTGGTAGCTTATCAATTAGCGCTCCCTCCACAGCTATCCTCTCTACATGATGTATTCCATGTATCCATGTTGAGAAAGTATAACCCCGATCCTTCTCATGTGTTGAATGTTCAAGACATCGATGTACAAGGCGATGTGACATATGTGGAGAAGCCGGTCAGAATAATCGGGAGCGAGCAAAGGGTGCTGCGGAACCGTGCCATTCAGTTCGTCAAGGTGGTATGGGAACGACATGGCAATGAAGAAATCACCTGGGAAGTTGAGTCGGAGATGAGAGCCGCTCATCCGGAGCTCTTTGTATGAGGTGTTTTGAAACTCTACTTCGCTCGAATTTTCGGGACGAAAATTTTAAAAGAGGATTGTATTGTAATGGCCCGGAAATTGTAAATCAATACATATGTGTTATTATTTATTTTTAATGGTGAAAATTGGAAATTTGATGGAATAAATCGTAAATGGACCAAAATATGGACAAAGGCCCAACTAGAGCCCAATGGACTATGATTGGATTTAAGTTTACTTAAAGGGTCAAAGATGGTCAACTGCGCCAAGGATGGTCAAATTGGGCCCAATACCCGTTTGGGACCCAATGGATTAAGATAATGTAAGCCCTAAGATAAATGGGTATAAATAAATGTAATTGGGCCATGCGCCCAATGAGGATCCAATTGGTTGGAATGGACTTAGTTAAAGCTAAATCACCTAAGTTGGTGATGGAATTAGACCAAGGTGATGTGGCCAATTGGGACCCACCTCCACCTCACCAAGTGAGGTGGCGTGTGGACCCAAGGTTTGGTGGGGCTGACCACCATGGTTGAATTGGTCAACCATGGGTGGATAAGTGGAGGGAATTTAAGGAAAGGTAATTAGATTAAATAAGAAGTAGTTAACCTAGGCTAAGGGTTTAATTAATCACATTAGTTAAGTTGGTCAAATAAGTCAAATGGTGGTTTTTAACAAGCACAAACCACCCAAAGAAACACACCAACGTTGGGCTTGGCGTAAATCATGGAAAATATCTATGTGTGGTAGGCAGGAGTAGTTAATGTTGGAATTAATTAACCAAATGAGATAACTCTCATCTCATTCTCCAACCCCCTCTCCATCTCACGTTATCTCTCTCTTTTGCTCCCTCTCAAGATCGTCCCACACCCAAGGAAGGAAGAAGAAGAAAAACCAAGAGAAAGAAGAAGAAAACTTGGAAGAAGAAGAGAAGAAAAGAGAGGGAAGTGCAAGGATAAGCCACCACATCAAGGTCTACTATCTTCTTTTCTCATCTCCATCCTCTCCCATCTCTCTCTCAAATCAAATCCTACTATGGGAAAACCCAAGTTTGGAGGTTGTCACCATTGATCAAGCATCTTAGCCGATTAAAAAAGGAGAGGAAGAAGAAAGGAGGCTAAAGAAGTCGACGGGAGTAGCGGAAGTCGGAGGAGACGACGGATTGTGAGCATTTCTTAAACAAGAGTTTTGGATTTTTAGGGTTTAAAATTTGGGATTCATTTTTGTTAAATTTAATGGTGGCCAAATGATTTTATGCCGTGGATTTTAAATCCATCAAATGAAAGGATGGAAAGTGGAGGAAACCGTAATGGATAAATTAGGGTTAGGGAAAGAAAAAAAAAAATGGATTAAGGGTTATGTAATTAATGTGTGAATTTAATGGGTTTGGAAGGATGTACTAACATATTTGAGAATGGTGATGGTTTTAAATGGACTTTAAGCATAGATTTAATGGTTTAAGTATGTTTGAAACCATGAAAAGATGAGGGGGAATGTTAGTAGTTTTATGGGCTCAAGAGATGAAACCAATGTTGATCAAATGGGTGATCTAAATGAATGATGAAATCCCCATATGGAGGGACTTGTGATGAATTCAAATGTGTAACAATGGACCCAAGAAAAATGGGAAAACATGGACCATGGGTTCGGCTATGTTGCATGGCCGAACCCCATGGGGAGATTTTGATGAATTTGATGTTTTGGACCCAAGGAAAAAAAAATGGGAATTAGGTTAACAAAAGGGCTGATTGTTTTAATGAACCCGTGACCCATTTGTTGGTAAACTTGTGGATTAATTTGGTATTATGTGTGGGAGAAACGAATGAGAATTAGAGTATTTAAATGCCAAATTTTTCTAGTGTTGTTATGTTATGGGTAATAATACATCAATGAACCCATTTTGTAAACCAATTAAGGCCTAAGATTAATGTGCATTTGTATGTTAGGTTAATGGAGTTTAAGTAAATTAAATGGCTAATTTTAATGGTCATGTGCCATGGTTGAATGGGTCATTAATGGACCTAAGTTAGAGATCCAGGTTTATGATCAATTATGAATTTGGTTAGGCAAGGGTAAATGAGTAATTAATTATGTGAAGGAGTAGTGGCAAAATTGTAAATAATGGCCAAATTCAAGAACTCCATGAGAAATGATCATGGACATAAGTGCAATTATGATAACCTTAAGTAAGTGATTAATGGATTTAAAAGGTTAAAAACATGGACTAATTATGTGTATGTAATAAGGTATTGGATATCGCGAGCGGTACGCTTGTCGGTAGCCGGATTATCGGACGAAATCGTAAAAGGACGCAAGTCGGTATTCGGTTGGATTCCTACCTATTTGTAAGCCATCGATTAAATGCTATGTAATTGGTTTATTGGTTTATTTTTAGTAATTATATTGATTGGGTGTATGATGGGTTTTAAGATTATGATATGTTTAAGATGGATTCTTATGGCTATGATTAAGTATTATATGGAATATGGCTATGAATTATGTTTTAAAATTATGCATTATAAGTTTAGGCTATGTATGATATGTTAAGGTTATGAGTTATAAATATTACATAGCATAATGCATTACATCTCATGCATGGCATGGGCGGAAAAAAATAAACAAACCGGAGTCCATGCTCCGTCGGGGCGACCGAGAACAGGCATGGGGATAGCCTGATAGGCTATAACCGGAGTCCATGTTCCGTCGGGGCGACCGAGAACAGGCATGGGGATAGCCTGATAGGCTATAACCGGAGTCCATGCTTCGTCGGGGCGACCGAGAACAGGCATGGGGATACCTTGACGAGGTCTTGCCGTCAAGGGGGATATGACATTATGAGGGTAGGGATGATGGGTGGGATTCATAACATAGACACCCATGACATGTCATTCACTTTATATTTTCATTATATGATGGTTTACCAGTTTTCATTGTGTTATTATCTATATGCTGTTATTACTAATCCATGTGCTAGCCTTACTCGGAGTCCTACTGGGCGCGTAGTCTAACGCCCTACTTCTACCCTAGCTGATGATGCAGGATATGCCAGAGCAGAAGGACGAGACGGGAGCCAAGCTTAGGAGCTTGGGAAGGCGGACAATTTATTTTGTTTAAGTTTATTTTTGGGAAATGTGTATTTATATAGTTTAGTTTGTCGGAAATGTAATATTTTAGACTTATTACTATGATTTGGATTTTACTGTAGACACATGATGTTATGGCATTTTAGTAATTAAATGATGAAATCTTCCCTGTTATCTAGAAAAATTGGTAGGGTAGTATCTATTATCATTCAGAATTTAAGGTATTATTCCTCAAGCTTACTTCTACGGGTGAACCATTCTCCGTGGACTCCGTTCCACGCACCCGTAGGGTTAGCCAGTTAAGGACCTGGGCTTTAGAAGTTCGTACTTAACTCGCGTCGTGACGTCCGCGCCCTTTGTCACTTATTAATTCAAAAAAGAAAAGATATTTAGACTCTGATTTTCAGTGAAAAGGGACGGGCGTTACAGTTGGTATCAGAGCGAACGCGGAAGAATGAATCTCTCGAAGTAAGATTAAGACGGTTGCATGTCTCACCGACGGCTAAGAATCCCAACCAACCGACTCTTCGGAGTCCGCTGCACGAGGGCCGGGTTAATTTACTTCGATTGACTCAAACTGAAATATTCAATCTGAGAAAAACGTTTGACAAAGAGGAATGATAGCAAGGGAAGAAAGATTCATTCTAGGAGAGATCTATCAAAACATAGCAAGATAGGGTTGATTTTCCCCGGAAATGAGAACACGGTAATTTGATACTTAGGATTTTTTTTCCTCAAAAACAAGGTATGCTCACTTAGCAATTTCCCCGGTACCCCCAAGTTGAACAACAAACAATAGGAGTTTAGAGATTTCTCCCCCCAGAAACAAGAGAAAACCAAGTGTACATATTTGGCAACTTCCCCCCCGCCCCCGAGTGGAAACAAAAACATTAAATGTTAACGAAATTTCTTCATAAAATATATGAATACAACAATTCTATGAAGGAACCAAGTCAATAAATATTTTTGATGATTTTGGAAATGCCTCCAAGGAGAAGAACTCGTCGGAACCCCCGGGTAGAGGAAGAGGTGCCACCACCTCATCAAGAGGAGGTACCGCCACCGCATCAAGAGGGGGCACCGCCACCTCATCAAGCAGAGGGGCAGAATAGTGTGAACATACAAGGTGTACCTCCCGAACTAAAAGACGTAGTTCAAGCGGCAGTAGCTGCTGCTCTTCAACAACATTTGAGCGGAAATGCGACTACTAGCGACACCAGTAAACGGAAGATGGTCAAAGACTTCCAGCAACAGCACCCTCCCTACTTCAGAGGAAAAGAAGGGGTTGTAGGAGCAGATCATTGGTTAAAGAAGATCACTCAGATCTTGAATCTGCTTCAGATTTCTAGTCCGGCTGACAGAGTGTTACTGGCAACATCTCAACTGATTGAGGATGCCGGCAATTGGTGGGAAGTGGTGGAAAAACATCAAGCACTCGTGCCGGAAGGGCTAAGGATTGTCATGACTTGGGAATGGTTCTCAGCCACTTTTCTAGAACAGTATTTTCCGAAGGAAGAAAGAGAGAGCTAGACTCAAGCTTTTATATCATTAGTACAAGGCAATATGATAGGGGCAGAATATCACCGGGAATTCCTTCGTCTTTCTGTCTATGCTTTCTACATGGTGGATACCGAGCATCGGAGGGCCCGTAAGTTTAAGCGCGGCCTTCGGCCGAGCATCAGGGCTAGGGTGACCATTTTCAAGGAACCCACACTGACAGGGGTGGTCAGCAGGGCCACTATCGCAGAACGAGAATTGAATGAGTTGGCGCGGTCTGACAACAGCCGGGGGCAGAGTGGGCGGGGCGTATTTCAACCCAACAAGAGGTTCCGCCCGAGTTTCAACAGACCCTCACCCTCCATTGGGTCTACAAGGGGCTTTCGCCCAAACCAGCCCTCCCCGTCAGCATCAGTCACCTAGGTCCCACGGGGTTGGGGTACTTGCTATCAGTGTGGCCAACAGGGCCACTTCAAGAGGGAGTGTCCACAGCTCAACAGACCTTCTAATTTCAGGGGTTCTTCTCGCCCTCCAGCTAAGCCAGCTCAGTCGCGAGGAGGCAGATCGTACAGCCAGACGGGGCGAGCGACAAACCCTGCAGGATCTGGATGTTTTTTGCTATACCTTCTCCAATAGTGGTGGATCGCTCGGTGATTCAAGGTATGGCTGTAGTTGGTAGTTCTTATGCTATTGCATTATTTGACTCTAGAGCTTCCCATTCATTTATATATGCTGCATTCATATATGCTCGGGCACATTAGTACAGAACCTGTCCACCTCACTTACCATTGTGTCCCCCGTTGGAGACACATCTTTGGGACTCATATGCACGGCACTGAACACTGAACTCGCTGGATTCAGATTCGAGTTCAACTATTTAGTAATCGATATGGCGGAATACGATGTTATATTTGGTATGGACTGGTTGGCTACATATCATGCCCATATTGATTGCCATCTTCGAAGGGTGATATTTTGGTCACCCGAGGGAAAGCGGTTTATAGTGCCCGGTGATAGACAAGGTATTCCTAGAAGACTGCAGGAAGAATTGATCCACATTGTCTTGAACAACATTAAGTTAGACAGGGCACCAGGGGCTGAACGTCCGGCGGTGGTAGCAGAATTTGCCCAAGTATTTCCAACAGAGCTCCCTGGTTTGCCACCCAAGAGGGAGATAAACTTTGAGATCAAGTTATATCCCGACACTACCCCAGTATCGTTGCCACATTATAGGATGGCACCAGCTGAGATGACTGAGTTGAAGAAGTAGATTGATGAACTGCTTAGATTGGGTTTTATTCGGAATAGCACATCAGCATGGGGAGCCCCGGTATTATTTGTGAAGAAGAAGGACGGTACCCTTCAGATGTGTGTGGATTATAGAAAATTGAACCAGCTGACTGTCAGGAACAAGTATCCCCTACCCAGGATTGACGATCTGTTTGATCAACTTAGGGGTTCCTCTCACTTCTCCAAGATTGATCTGATGTCCGGATACCATCAAATCCGAGTTAGGGAGGAGGACATAGAGAAGACAACCTTCAGAACAAGGTATGGTCTATATGAGTATGTAGTCATGCCGTTTGGGCTTATGCACCAGCTGTGTTCATGGACCTAATGAATAGGATATTCCGGCCTTACTTAGATCAGTTTGTGATCGTATTTATTGATGACATCCTGATCTATTCCAAGAGTCAGGAAGAACATGCTGAACACCTGCGGATAGTTCTAGACACCCTGAAGAGGAACCAGTTGTATGCCAAAGCCAGCAAGTGTGAGTTCTGGCTATCTAAGGTTATCTTCTTGGGACACGTTATATCGGAGGAAGGTATACCAGTGGACCCGGCTAAGGTAGCGGCACTGAAGGAGTGGAAAGTGCCGACAAATGTGACCGAGATCCGCATTTTTCTGGGATTGGCCGATTACTACAGGAAATTCATCATGGACTTCTCCAAGATTGCCGCTCCACTCACACGACTCACTCAGAAAGGAGTCAAATTTGAGTGGTCGGATCTGTGCAACCGGAGATTTGAGGAGCTAAAGGAGAAGCTTACAACCGCTCCTATTCTGATCTTGCCGGAAAGAGGTAGAAATTATGAGGTGTACTGTGATGCCTCAGGAGAGGGACTGGGGTATACACTCAGTCAAGGTAATCGGGCAATGGCATACGGATCAAGACAGTTGAAAATCCATGAACGCCACTATCCCATACATGATTTGGAGCTAGCAGCAGTGGTCTTCGCTCTCAAAAGCTGGAGACACTATCTCTATGGTGAGAAATTTGAGGTGTTTTCCGATCACAAGAGTCTGAAATATTTATTTGATCAGAAGGAACTCAACATGAGACAACGCCGATGGATGGAATATCTGGCAGATTATGATTTTGAACTCCGATATCATCCCGGCAAGGCGAATAAGGTGGCGGATGCCCTCAGCGGCATGTCACATGCGACAGTAGCCAGCTTGATCAGGACGGAATGGGAAGTATTGAATACCATTAGAGAGTTTAAACTCTACCTCAATAATCATGGGACCATAATAATCTGATCATACTATCTAATATGGTCTCCGAGATTGAACGGGAACAACGGACAGATCCAGAGGTGGAGGAGATATGGGTTAAGATGTCTACCGGTGAGGTTGTACTGGAGTGGGAACTACGACTAGGACAGGGTCTTGTGTTCTGAGGCAGGACATATGTGCCTAAGCGCTGCCGAATAGAGTTGTTGATTGAAGCACACCAAACCAAGCTCTCTATCCATCCGGGCAACACCAAGATGAATCATGACCTTAAGAGGCACTATTGGTGGCGGGGACTCAAGAAAGATGTGGTAGAGTTTGTTGCTCGTTGCCTGACTTACCAGCAGGTTAAGGCAGAACATCAGAAACCACCAGTTTTACTCGCACCCTAGCCAGTGCCGGAGTGGAAATGGGAGCACATATCTATGGATTTCGTATCAGGGCCTCCAAGGTCATCGAAGGGCAACGATGCGATATGGGTCGTAGTGGACCGGTTGACTAAATCTGCGCATTTCCTTCCCATCAAGATGATAGATTCATCGGAGATATTGGGTCGACGGTACATCCGGGATATCATCAGACTACATGGTATTCCTCGAACTATTGTGTCCGACAGAGATGGCTGATTCACCGGCAGAGTATGGCAGGGCATGCAGTCGGCTATGGGGACCGACATATTGACTAGCACAACATTTCATCCACAGACTGATTGACAATCAGAGAGGACAATACAGACATTGGAGGATATGCTGAGAGCATGTATGCTAGACTTTAAGGGTGGATGGGAGGATCATTTGCCACTGGTGGAGTTCTCTTACAATAACAGTTACCAGGCAAGCCTTCAAATGGCTCCATTTGAGGCCTTATATGGTAGGCCGTGTAGATCTCCAGTGTGTTGGACAGAGGCCGGTGAGCCTGCTTTGATTGGGCCGGAGTTGGTTACGGAGACTACGGCGCAGATTAAATTGATACGGCAACATTTACTCATCGTGCAGAGCCAGTCAGAAGAGTTATGCCGACAAAAGGAGAAGGTTCCTCGAGTTTGAGGTGGGAGACTTGGTGTTTTCGAAAGTCTCACCACGGAAGGGGCACATGAGGTTCAGAAAGAAGGGGAAACTGTTGCCTAGATTTGTGGGGCTGTTTCCGATCCTGAAGAGGGTGGGGGGGTGGGGGGGGGGTTGGGGGGGTGGGTTAGCTTATCAATTAGCGCTCCCTCCGCAGCTATCCTCTCTACATGATGTATTCCATGTATCCATGTTGAGAAAGTATAACCCCGATCCTTCTCATGTGTTGAATGTTCAAGACATTGATGTACATGGCGATGTGACACATGTGGAGAAGCTGGTCAGAATAATCGGGAGCGAGCAAAGGGTACTGCGGAACCGTGCCATTCAGTTCGTCAAGGTGGTATGGGAACGACATGGCAATGAAGAAACCACCTGGGAACTTGAGTCGGAGATGAGAGCCGCTCATCCGAAGCTCTTTGTATGAGGTGTTTTGAAACTCTACTTCGCTCGAATTTTCGGGACGAAAATTTTAAAAGAGGATTGTATTGTAATGGCCCGGAAATTGTAAATCAATACATATGTGTTATTATTTATTTTTAATGGTGAAAATTGGAAATTTGATGGAATAAATCGTAAATGGACCAAAATATGGACAAAGGCCCAACTAGGGTCCAATGGACTATGGATTGGATTTAAGTTTATTTAAAGGGTCAAAGATGGTCAAATGGGCCAAGGATGGTCAAATTGGGCCCAATACCCATTTGGGACCCAATGGATTAAGATAATGTAAGCCCTAAGATAAATGGGTATGAATAAATGTAATTGGGCCATGGGCCCAATGAGGATCCAATTGGTTGGAATGGACTTAGTTAAAGCTAAATCACCTAAGTTGGTGATGGAATTAGACCAAGGTGATGCAGCCAATTAGGACCCACCTCCACCTCACCAAGTGAGGTGGCGTGTGCACCCAAGGTTTGGTGGGGCCGACCACCATGGTTGAATTGGTCAACCATGGGTGAATACATGGAGGGAATTTAAGGAAAGGTAATTAGATTAAATAAGAAATAGTTAACCTAGGCTAAGGGTTTAATTAATCACATTAGTTAAGTTGGTCAAATAAGTCAAATGGTAGTTTTTAACAAGCACAAACCACCGAAAGGAACACACCAACGTTGGGCTTGGCATAAAGCATGGAAAATAATCTATGTGTGGTAGGTGGGAGTAGTTAATGTTGGAATTAATTAACCAAATGAGATAACTCTCATCTCATTCTCCAACCCCCTCTCCATCTCATGTTATCTCTCTCTTTTGCTCCCTCTCAAGATCGTCCCACACCCAAGGAAGGAAGAAGAAGAAAAACCAAGAGAAAGAAGAAGAAAACTTGGAAGAAGAAGAAGAGAAGAAAAGAGAGGGAAGTGCAAGGATAAGCCACCACATCAAGGTCTACTATCTTCTTTTCTCATCTCCATCCTCTCCCATCTCTCTCTCAAATCAAACCCTACTATAGCCAAACCCAAGTTTGGAGGTTGTCACCATTGATCAAGCATCTTAGATGATTAAACAAGGAGAGGAAGAAGAAAGGAGGCTAAGGAAGTCGACGGGAGTGGTGGAAGTCGGAGGAGACGACGGATTGTGAGTATATCTTAAACAAGAGTTTTGGATTTTTAGGGTTTAAAATTTGGGATTCGTTTTTGTTAAATTTAATGGTGGCCAAATGATTTTATGCCATGGATTTTAAATCCATCAAATGGAAGGATGGAAAGTGGAGGAATCCGTAATGGATAAATTAGGGTTAGGGAAAGAAAAAAAAATAAATGGATTAAGGGTTATGTAATTAATGTGTGAATTTAATGGGTTTGGAAGGATGTACTAACATATTTGAGAATGGTGATGGTTTTAAATGGACTTTAAGCATAGATTTAATGGTTTAAGTATGTTTGAAATCATGAAAAGATGAGGGGGAATGTTAGTAGTTTTGATGGGCTCAAGAGATGAAACCAATGTTGATCAAATGGGTGATCTAAATGAATGATGAAATCCCCATATGGAGGGACTTGTGATGAATTCAAATGTGTAACAATGGACCCAAGAAAAATGGGAAAACATGGACCATGGGTTCGGCTATGTTGCATGGCCGAACCCCATGGGGAGATTTTGATGAATTTGATGTTTTGGACCCAAGGAAAAAAAAAATGGGAATTAGGTTAACAAAAGGGCTGATTGTTTTAATGAACCCGTGACCCATTTGTTGGTAAACTTGTGGATTAATTTGGTATTATGTGTGGGCGAAATGAATGAGAATTAGAGTATTTAAATGCCAAATTTTTCTAGTGTTGTTATGTTATGGGTAATAATACATCAATGAACCCATTTTGTAAACCAATTAAGGCCTAAGATTAATGTGCATTTGTATGTTAGGTTAATGGAGTTTAAGTAAATTAAATGGCTAATTTTAATGGTCATGTGCCATGGTTGAATGGGTCATTAATGGACCTAAGTTAGAGATCCAGGTTTATGATCAATTATGAATTTGGTTAGGCAAGGGTAAATGAGTAATTAATTATGTGAAGGAGTAGTGGCAAAATTGTAAATAATGGCCAAATTCAAGAACTCCATGAGAAATGATCATGGACATAAGTGCAATTATGATAACCTTAAGTAAGTGATTAATGGATTTAAAAGGTTAAAAACATGGACTAATTATGTGTATGTAATAAGGTATTGGATATCGCGAGCGGTAGGCGTGTCGGTAACCGGATTATCGAACGAAACCGTAAAAGGACGCGAGTCGGTATTCGGTAGGATTCCTACCTATTTGTAAGCCATGGATTAAATGCTATGTAATTGGTTTATTGGTTTATTTTTAGTAATTATATTGATTGGTTGTATGATGGGTTTTAAGATTATGATATGTTTAAGATGGATTCTTATGGCTATGATTAAGTATTATATGGAATATGGCTATGGATTATGTTTTAATGTTATGCGTTATAAGTTTAGGCTATGTATGATATGTTAAGGTTATGAGTTATAAATATTACATAGCATAATGCATTACATCTCATGCATGGCATGGGCGGAAAAAAATAAACAAACCGGAGTCCATGCTCCGTCGAGGCGACCGAGAACAGGCATGGGGATAGCTTGATAGGCTATAACCGGAGTCCATGCTCCGTCGGGGCGACCGAGAACAGACATGGGGATAGCCTGATAGGCTATAACCGGAGATCCATGCTTATCGAGGCGACCGAGAACAAGCATGGGGATACCTTGACGAGGTCTTGCCGTCAAGGGGGATATGACATCATGAGGGTAGGGATGATGGGTGGGATTCATAACATAGACACCCATGACATGGCATTCACTTTATATTTTCATTATATGATGGTTTACCAGTTTTCATTGTGTTATTATCTATATGCTGTTATTACTAATCCATGTGCTAGCCCTACTCGGAGTCCTACTGGGCGCGTGGTCTAACGCCCTACTTCTACCCTAGCTGATGACACAGGAAATGCCGGAGCAGAAGGACGAGACGGGAGCCAAGCTTAGGAGCTTGGGAAGGCGGACAATTTATTTTGTTTAAGTTTATTTTGGGAAATGTGTATTTATATAGTTTAGGTTGTCGGAAATGTAATATTTTAGACTTATTACTATGATTTGGATTTTATTGTAGACACATGATGTTATGGCATTTTAGTAATTAAATGATGAAATCTTCCCTGCTATCTAGAAAAATTGGTAGGGTAGTATCTATTATTATTCCGCATTTAAGGTATTATTCCTCGAGCTTACTTCTACGGGTGAACCATTCTCCGTGGACTCCGTTCCACGCACCCGTAGGGTTGGCCAGTTAAGGGACGGGCTTTAGAAGCTCGTACTTAACTCGCGTTGTGACGTCCGCGCCCTTTGTCACTTATTAATTCAAAAAAAAAAAAAATTTAGACTCTGATTTTCAGTGAAAAGGGGCGGGCGTTACAATCAAGGTCTTCCCTTGGCTATTTACGTCTGCAGTGTTTTGTGAGGGCACCACCAGGTCACTGTTATACCTCCCCACATATGGTAATCGGAATTACTGATGGAGTGTGGGCTCCTCCCTCTGCCCAGGGTTCCGGGACTATAATGTTGGGAGCTCTTTGCCCAAATTACGTTGTACCCATTCCTAGCAATCCCGGACAAGGCCAACATATCAATATTTCACATAGCTTCATACCAGCTAGTTTCAAGCCCAAATTATCTCCTGACCACTCATAACTTGGCTTGTTGGTCCTATGTATTCCCTCCCATGCCATGCATGAGATAATGAACGCAAGAATGCCCTTTCTTATCAAAGTACATAACATCATTGAAATTCAGTTCATAAACATATATCATTTGTTTAATCAAAGTAAAATATCATATTTGGAAATAAATACCAGTGTATATGTATAATCCATAGTGTCTCAATAAGGTAGGAATCCTACCAACGCCCGAGTACTGTCCTTTTCTTGTTTGCAAAAACAACGCTAACGCTCGTGTGAAAACGAATCGAACCTCGTTACCTTAATAAATTCAACCACATATATATCAATTTGATTATCCATTTAATTTTCATCACCCTTTACGTTCTTCTGGAAAAACAGAAGTATCTGGAAAATTATCCAAAAATAAAACATTCTGATTCAATCGGCTGAATCACGCCCAGATACAGTCTTTACTTTACTCGCAAACTTTCAGTCGACTGAATAATGACATTCAGTCGGCTGAAACACAACTTAGTTCTGTATAAACTTGACCCGTAACCTTTCAGTCGGCTGAATCATGGATTCAGTCAGTTGATTTTGGGTCAAATCCTCTGTGTTCTCGGTCAACACACTTTCAGCCGACTAAATCACAGATTCAGTTGGCTGACTTTGGATCAGATTGTTCATGTGTTTGGCCAGTATACATTCAGTCGGTTGAATTATCAACCAACTCTTTACGTGTTCGGTAAGCATACCTTCAGTCAACTGAATTGTAGATTCAGTCGGCTGAAACACACCAGACCCCTTACTTGTTTGGTACGTCTATGTTCAGTAGGCTGAATCAGAGATTCAGTCGGCTGAACCACCCAGATATCCCTTATGTTGCTCGGCCAACATACTTTCAGTTAACTGAATCTACGATCGGAGTTTGTTGGGGGATCCGATGTGGGCTACCGAGATGACTTCTCGAATTTGGTCAGTGGATCATTAGTTAGTGGTGTGATTGGATTTTCGTGCATATGAGTACCCTTATTATCATGATGTTCTTGCATTCATGCATATATATATATATATATATATATGTTGATGTTTTAAATTTGTAAATCTTGCAAATACACGAACCATTCATAGTACAACGATTGACTGCGAGGTCGAACCCAATGGAAACATTCAAAATATATGAAATTCAAAATACACATGCCTCAATTTTTATGTTTCTTAGAAAACCAAGATTCATAATGAAATCTAGGATAGAAAATCAATTAGAAACTGTAAAAGTATATTTCCAATTAATCAAATCTTAAAATAAATAGATCTACAATTTTAGAGAGTTGATTAAAAGTGATTAAAATAATGTTTTAATTAAGAGTTTATAAACAATCTCACCACACATCCTAATTCACAAAATCTAGATCTAATTAAATTTAATCCTAACTAGTTAATCAAGTTGTTAGGGAGGGTTTAAATACATGAAATAAATACATTTAAAAGAATTAAAGATTTAAAAGAAAAACAAAAATACAACATTCAAGTGAAATAAAATAAACATGAAAAATAAATTGGCAAGAAAACTAAATAACAAAAATAAAAATGCGGTAACATAAAAGGTGGTTGTTTGGAAAAGACCGTTCATCGTAAAAAATATTTAGATAAACAAATGACCTAGATTTGAAATTCACGTAAAGATCTAAGTTCTAGTTCATGTTTATCATCAATGTTAATTTCATAAACTTTAAATTATAAAATCAACCCTCAGTAACTTAGATCTAGCATCTTAACCTAAGTCCTAACTATTTCATGTCTGATTAAATAATTAAAGCATTCAATCTTAAAATCGAATCAAAGACAATCATAAAAGGAAAACAGAAGTTGGATGTTTCAAGATTCTAAACGGGTTGTCCTTTGATTATTTATTGGAAAAATTAAATACAGGATTGATTGAATACAAGATATTTGGAAATTGAAATTACAAAAGAAACTCACTTGTGAAATTCGAATTCTCTATGTATCCTTGAGTCTTCTCTTGGTCTTCTCTTCAATCCTTTGGTTCTCTTTGGCTCTAGTGTCAAATTCGAGTTTGGTGAGTGGGTTACTGGATACTTATAGGACTTGGGATTGAATGGATGGCTAAGATTAAATCTAGGTTTAAGTTCATGGATGAAAGGTTGGGATTAGATCTAACTTAACATGGGTGGCTAGGATTAAAAGGTAGAAAATTAGGGCTTCCTAGTGCTATGGTCGAATTTACTGTGGATTGGTTGCTTGGTGGCTACGTTGTCTCGGGAGGAAAGAAAGGAATGAGGGAATCAGGGATTGGATGTGGCTTGGTCGAATTTGGCATGGTGTTTTAGGATTTTGTTGGGTTTTGCAAAGACATGAACAGCTAAGATTAAATGGATGGATGAATGAATGGATGAGATGATGAGGTGGAGGGTTGACCTATGAATTTCGAATAGGGATAGGAAGGAAATAGGCAAAAATCGTGTATGGTTATTGTAACATCCCGGATTTTCAATGCAATTATTATATTGGGTATTATCTATTTTAATTGTTAAATTTAAGATTTATAGATGGAATAAATGTTAGATGGATAAGAATTGGGGCAATGGCCCAACTATGATCCAACAGATCATGGATAAGAGTATGAAGTGGCGTGTGAGTGGCATAGACAAGTGGGACCCAAATCCACCTCATCAAGTGCGGTGGTGAGTGGTCTAAGGTCACATGTAGGGTCAGGCTGCGGCTACCATGGTTGACTTGGTCAACCATGGGTGAATTCATGGGTGAGTTCAAGAGGGTTAAGTGAAGTGAGTTGAATTAAAGAATTGTGTAATTAAGGAATAAATTTAACTCTTGAGTTAAGAGTTGCATGATGAGTTCAAATCAAGATTGAGTTGAATGGGAGGTGAGTTCAAATAAGCAAGTGAGTTGAAAGGGAAGTAGAAGGGGCTCTAAGTGAGTCAAAGAGGGAGATGGAGGGTTTCCATCTCATGGAAACCCTAGACAAAACCGTTGGGAGTGGGGAGAAGGCTCCAAGTGTAAGCCATGTGTCTCCTTGGTTAACCAAGGGACACATGGGAAAGACCAAGCTGTAAAGAGGGTGGTTGGGAGGTTAGGGCTTACAAAAGACACACACCAAATCCCCCTTGGCCGATCCTCTCTTTGAAACAAAGAAAAAAATAGGGTTTCATCTCATCCTCTCCCTCCCTCTTGAGCAAAAGAATCCTATCTCTCATCTCTCTCCCTCTCTCTACACTCCTTGGCCGAGTACACCTCTAAGAAACCTAGAGATCTTCTTCTCCTCTCTCTCTCTCTTCCTCTCCATTGCTACACCTAGAGCACTAAGGAAAGGTTGGTCTTTCACACAAAAGATATTAGCTCAAGGGACACCCCACAAGTGTGGCCGAAATCCATCCCTTACATTCAAGAGATTGGCATCATCTCTCTCTCTCTCTCTCTCTCTCTCTCTCTCTCTCCCATTTCGGCACTAGACTTGGAGAAACCGAAGAACGAAGGAGGAAGAAGAAAGGACTAAAGGAGGAGAAGGACGGAGGAGCAAAATTAGACCTAAAGAAACGGAGGAGACGCGGGTGAGGTATGTAATATTCAACGAGGGTTTATTGATTAAAAAGAATGTAAGGGAACCATGGTTTCGGCTATGGAATGGCCGAAACCATGGGGTTCCATTTCGGATTGAAAAGAATGGCCAAAGTGTTATGGGCCATAGAATGTAAAAATCCATTCAAGGAATAGCAATGAGGTGAACAGGTATTGTTCAAATCCGAAATATGATTTTAGAGATTGAAAAATGGACAAGACCCTAACCTTGTTGGTGGGTAAGATAAGTTGTACAAATAAGTTGTGATGATGAGGACTATGGTTATACATGATTAATGGATGATGATGAGGACTATGGTTAAATAGGAATGGTTAAATGGTTGAAACAAATGTGGTAGGATATTCAAAACTATGGAAATAATCAAGAACAACGTTCGGCCTCTTGCATGGCCGAACCTTATTTTTATGAGGATCATGTGAGGACTCAAAGAAAGATCGGATGAGGTTCGGCCATGTTGTATGGCCGAACCCCATCAAGTGACCTAAAACATGTGGATGTAGATTTTTTAGAAAAAACTCATCGTCAAGATGATATAAGATGAAAATAGAGATACATGGGTTCGGCCATGTTGTATGGCCGAACCCCATGGATGACTTTTATGGATCTAGGTGTTTAAGAAGTTATATGACTGACTAGGGATTATTATATTAAGAAATAAAAGAATGAATGAGGATTGACTCGCATGGTTTAAAATAAAACAAGGATAAAAAAAAAAGGGTCAAAAACGAAAAATGAGGTTCGGCCATGTTGTATGGCCAAACCCCATTGATGGGTTTTTTTTGTGGACATGGACACATTTCAGCCATCTAGTGTAACACCCCGGATTTTCAAGTTATCAATATGTATGAAATTTGCCCATTTAATTTGTGAATTATTGGAAATGGACCTTAGATGGGTAAGGGGTTGGGTCAATTGCCCAATTAAGACCCAACGGATGGTGGTTATGTTTCAATTGAATTAAATGGGTGAGATTTATTTAATTGGGTCAAGATGGTTAATTGGGTCAAAATGCCCAATTGGGACCCAATGGGTCATGGTTGACTTTGTTGACCACCAAGTGAGTTTAAGATTAATTAGATTGGGCTGAATTAAGTTGGAAATGGAATCAAGTAATTGAGTTGATTTTAAGTGAGTTGAATTAAAGAGGTGAGTTGAGTTAAATGAGTTGAATGGAAATTAATTGGACTTTGATCTCAAGTGAGTGGAGTGGGAAGGTGGAGAGATGCACCTCATGAGACCAAGTCAAGGCTACACGTTGGAAACATGGGAGTTTCATTTCATAGAATGAAACTCCAAATAGATCATAAATGAGGAGGTGAAAGGTCTTTGGAGGTTACACAAGCCTTGCTCGTTGGAAAGATTTGGGGGGGGGGGGGGGGGGGGGGGGTGTTCCATCTTGAGGGTCAAACGTTGGGTGTGTTTCATCTCATGGATGAAACCCCCAAATGAAACTTTAAAGAGGGACGTGAAAGGGCATGGGAGTTACAAAGGGGTGTCACCAAGGGACACCACCTTTGGCCGACCCTCATTAACCAAGGAAAGGACTTTTGTTTCTAGTCACTCTCTCAAGCTCTCTCTCTTGGCCGAATCACTCCTCAAGACAAGAACACTTAGAGCATTTTTTCATCTCACTCAAGGCCGATTCCCTCTCAAGACAAAGGGAGAACACTTGGAGTTGTTATCTTAAATCTTCTCTCTTTCTCCCTCTCAAATCTATACCTCTTGGCCGAACCATCCCAAGGGATTTCATCAAGATCAATCTCGGCCAAAGATCAAGAAGGAAGGAAGAAGAGGCTAAGGAAAGGAGCAAGAATGAGTGAAAGAAACCGGAGGAGTCGCAGAATCGGTAAGTGCTCGATAAGATTTCATAGATAAGAAAAGAGGGTCAAGGACATGATGGCCGAACCCTAATTTTATTATGGCTAAAGACTCTATGATGAACCATAGGGTTCGGCCATGTTGTATGGCCAAACCCCATGGAAAGGAATTAAGGGATTTATATGGGTCAAAGTGATTTTAAGAGAAGATGATGAACCATAGGGTTCGGCCATGTTGTATGGCCGAACCCCATGGGAGGACATTAGTTATTTTAATGGATTTGAAGGATGAAAATCATAGGTATATGTTTATGATTTTAAAAGGTTTTTAAAGGGTCTAAATGGATTTATGTATGAGAACCATCAAAGGAGCAAACCATAGATGTATGATTCCTTTTAAAAGAAAATGATGAACCATAGGGTTCGTCCATGTTGTATGGCAGAACCCCATGAAGGGAGGTTATTGATTTTAAAAGGGTTTTTAAGCATGAAAACCATGGAGAAGTATTAATGGTTTTAAAAGGTGGTTTGACCATGGTAGGATGGAAACAAAGGACCATGGGTTCGGCCATGTGTATGGCAGCCGAACCCCATGAACCAATTTAATGGGTCATTCATGGACTTATCATGTTTAGATGAATGATTATGTTAGAAGATGGAAGGATTTGATTACGGGTTTTTTATGTTGATGGATTATTTGTGCATGAAATGTTTAATCATTGACTTATGTTTTGGACCTAAACATAAGGTGGTGGAAATAGTGGCAAAGAAGTAAATATAGGCAAAAATGAAAAATCATGGGTTCGGCCATGGCCGTATGGCCGAACCCCATGAGGAATGTTTTTATGGACTTAGGCATGTGTAAAGAAGTAAATATGGTGAAAATTGAAGGACTATGGGTTCGGCCCATGGTGTATGGCCGAACCCCATGGATTATGTTATTGGATTTAATTTGAAAAAAATCAAAGGATTAAGGGCACAAAACCAAGGGAGTGAGGTTCAAGCCATGTTGTATAGCCGAACCCTACTTAGGAATTTTTATGTACTTAGGGTTTTATGTATGTTAGATGATTAACTTATGTATGATTAGATTAATGAATTAAAGGTGATATGATCTTGGACTTAAGTTAAAGGATCAAAGGACTCAAAAGAGGGGCTAAAACCAAGTGGGTGAGGTTCGGCCATGTTGTATGGCCGAACCCCACCAAGACATATTTATGGACTTAAATATTGTAAATCAAAGGGAACACGGGTTTAATTGATTGATATGTTATAAGGTAATGGGACCTCACAAGCGGTGCACGATCGTGAGTGGTTTTCAGGACTAAAACACAAGGTCACTTTAGTGGTCATTGGTAGGATTCTGCCTCTTTGAAACCATGGGATATGTATGATGGTTTTAATTCTTATTTTGATGTGTTATGTTGTAAAAATGATATGTTTCAAATATGAGGTTTTAATGCTATGATTATATTATTACATAGCATGTGTTCACTTACATCTCATGCATGGCATGGGAGGGATGTTTGTAACCGGAGGCCATGCTCCGTCGCGGCGTCCGTAAGGCATCCGTGGGAAGACCTTGATGTGCATTATCCATCAAGAAGTAACCGGAGAACACACTCTGTCGGGGCGTCTGTAAGGTAACTGTGGGGATACCTTGATGAGGAGAATTCCATCAAGAGGATACATGTGTTTGTGATGGGTGGGACTCATTTCATATGACACAATGGCATGGCATCATTTTTACATGTTTTTGTTATTATATTATCTATGTGATTTTTGGTACTAACTTATATGTTAGCCTTACTTGGAATACCTACTGTGCGCGTTGTCTAACGCCCTACTTCTACCCTAGTTGATGACACAGGAATTGAAGGGAATGATGAACGTGATCGGAGTCAAGCATAGGCGCTTGGATATTTTTAATTTAGTTTTGTTTAAGTTTGTAAGGGCCCGGAATTTTTAAATTAATAAAAATGTGGATATAAGTTAATTTAATGATGAAAATTGGGAAATTGGTGGGATAAAAGGTAATGGGCCAAAATTTGGACAAAGGCCCAAGTATGGCCGAATAGACTAATGTTTGGATTTAAATTTATTTAAATGGTTAATGAGGGTTAAATGGGTCAAGAATGGTCAAATTGGGTCAAATACCCATTGGGACCCAATGGGTCAAGATGGTTGTGCTCTAAGGTAAATAGGCTAGATGGAAATGTAATTGGGCCATGGGCCCAATGGGGATCCATTTAGAGTGAATTCAATGAAATTAAATCACCTAAGTGGTTTAAAAAAATTAAACCAAGATGGTGTGGCCAAGTGGGACCCACCTCCACCTCATCAAGTGAGGTGGCGTGTGGGTCAATGTTTGGTGGGGCCGACCACCATGGTTGATTTGGTCAACCATGGGTGGAAGAATGGAATTAGGTTAAGTATAATGAGTTAACCTAAGGTGATTAAATAAATAGATGGGAATTAAAGTAACTAAAATATCTAAATATTAAATGATTAAAATTATAAAAATGAAGTGGTCAAATGGGAGACCAAGCTACCCCACTTCAAATGAGAAAAAACGTTGGGCTTGGGTGGTGGTTTGGATAACCACCACCATAAAGAAAATAAAATATCTAAAAAAAAAAAAATCTTAAGGTTGGTGGGATCATTAAATTAAAGTGAAAAATGGAGATAAGTCTTATTGGTTATCTCATTCTCATTTTTTCTTCACAAACTCCATCCCTCCCATTCTCCAGTTGCCGTTCCATGCTCTAAGGAAGGAGAGGAAGAGAGTTAAGGAGAAGAGAAGAGAAGCAGAGAAGAAAGAAGTGGAAATTGGAGGGAAATCACTCGAAGGTTAGGGTTTAACATCTCTCCTCTCATGATTTTTCCCTCTCTCTCTCACACAAACCCTACCATGGCCGATTCTAGGGTTGGGTATTGCCACCATTAATCAAGAGTCTTGACCTATCAAAGATCAAGAGGAAGGAGAGATGAGGCTAAGGAGACCGACGGGAGCGGCGGAAATCGGAGGAGACGTCGGATTGTGAGTATTTCTTAAACAAGAAATTTTGGATGTTTAGGGTTTAAGAATTGGAATTTATTTTTGTAGAATTTAATGGTGGTTACATAAATGTGTGTCATGGATGTTAAACCCATCAAATGAGAGGGTGGAAGATGGAGGAAACCCTAAATGGGTAAATTAGGGTTAGGGAAAGAAAATGAATAAATGGGTTATGTGCATTATGTAAATTATGAGATTAAGCATAGAATGGGATGATTGGAAGAAAAATTATTGGCCATAGGGTTCGGCCATGTAGCATGGCCGAACCCCATGGTGGGTGATTAGCCATTTGATGTAAAATGGTTAGGGTTAATGAATGGAAGATAATGAAGGTGGCTAATGGATTTTTGTGTTGTAAATGAATGAATGTGGATGAGTATTAAAATGGGTTTATGATGAAAAATGCAATGG
This sequence comes from Chimonanthus salicifolius, assembly GCA_013350335.1. NCBI lineage: Eukaryota > Viridiplantae > Streptophyta > Magnoliopsida > Laurales > Calycanthaceae > Chimonanthus > Chimonanthus salicifolius. Next base: position 30,678,931 of record CM023536.1, read on the forward strand.
GATTTTATGGCATTAAGAAGGCATAAAAGAGAAGGAATTGTGAACCATGGGTTCGGCCATGGTGCATGGCCCACCATGGCCGAACCATGGGTTCGGCCACCAGGTTGTTATGTGTGAAATTAGCTAGGGTTTTAGGGTTTAAAAAGCCATGGAAAATGGGAAGATGGGTGGATTTAATATTTTGGGTGAATATAGGTATTATGGAGCAATGAATGATGAATCATGAACCATGGGTTCGGCCATGGTATATGGCCGAACCCTATGGTGATGAAATGATGATTAAATGGTGGGGTTTAAAGGATAATGTGTTGATGAATTTTGGGTTTCAAATGAACAAAAGTAATGATCCAAATGGGGCTAAGAATATGGTTTATTTGCATCATGTAAACCCCTCAAGGAGGGATTATTAGTGGATCTAAAATGTAACAATGGACCCAAGAAAAAATGGGGAACAAGACATCATGGGTTTGGCCATGGTGTGTGGCCGAACCCATGACCCATATTGTAGGTCATTGTATGAGCTAAGGTTGGGTCCATGTTTGCGTTTAGATGATGGAGAATCTTATTAAATGAGATGGCTGATTGTGTTTCATGTTGAGTCATGGTTAGTGAAGCCTTAATGGATCTAAGTTATGGATGAATTTTAGATTTAAAATATACATGAATAGAGGAGATATTAAACCATGGAAGTTTAGTGGCATAACCATAATTATGGGCCACAATGAAGAACCATGGCCGAACCCCATGTATGTTGGACATGAACTTGGGTGCATTAAGATGACCTTATGAATGATTAAATTAAGCTTGGGGTTAATGCAGTTTAGTTTCATAAATTAGAATACTTAAAGGGCTAAAATTTGGAATTATCATGTGTTTAAATCAATGGAAATGAGGCTAAGTTAAGGGCTGATTTTTAATGATCTGTAACGTGGTTAGGGATCATTAATGGACCTAGGTTGTGGATCAATTTTTGGACTAAATCATGCATGGATAAATGGGTGATTAACCATGGAAAATGAGGTAGTGGCAAAACCGTAATTAAATGCCAAATTCAAGAATTCCATGGAGATTGATCATGGAATGAGGGGCTCTAATGTAATAACCTTATAAGTGGTTGATCAAGCCTAGGGTGGCCAAATTTTAAGACTTATGGGAGTAAAAGGTTTAATAGATGACATGGGACCGGACCCACAAAACCTAAATAGTGACCGGTTTTTCATATGGGCTTAGAAATGGTTAAAACATGGACTAATGATGAATGTGCAATAAGGTACTGGACATCGTAGGCGGTGCGCGATCAGCGACCGGGTTTATCGAACGGAAAACGTAAAAGGACGCGAGTCGGTATTCGGTAGGATTCCTACATTTTTGTAAGCCATGGATTGGGTGATGTTTTCTTTAATTTATTTTGGAAAGCATGTGGTTGCCTTTAAGATGAGTTTTGGATTATGTATCTTGTGATGTTTTCCTTTAAATTATTTTGGAAATCATGTGAATGTCTTAAGATGGGTTTTGGATTAAATATTATGGGATGTTTTTCCCTTTGATTTATTTGATAATCAAGTAATTGTTTTAAGTTGGGTTTTTGTGTTACTAATGAACTACATATATTACATGGCACATGGCATCTACATCTCATGCATGGCATGGGAGGGATATGACAGGGGAAGGATGAAATGAAACCGGAGTCCATGCTCCGTCGGGGCGACCGATAAACACATGGGGATGTTTCATTATGTATTATTATACCTTGATGATGGTTTTCCATCAAGGGAGATGTTGTATTTATTGTTATACCTTGATGATGGTTCTTCCATCAAGGGGGATGCCTAGTGTGGATCGCGTCTTGATGAGGCTTTTCCATCAAGAGGATCATGGCACGATGATGGTATTGATTTTATTTGGAACACTGTGTATGGTTGAAAAAGGGACATTATACGATGAGGATGAGATGGATGGGTGGGGTTCATGACATAGAACACCCATTGCATAACATTGCCCAAAGTGCATGGTTTTGCTATAATATTATCTGCATGCTGTTATTACTAATCCATGTGCTAGCCCTACTCGGAGTCCTACTGGGCGCATGGTCTAATGCCCTACTTCTACCCTAGCTGATGACGCAGGAGGTGGTGAAACGGAAGGACGGGACTGGAGTCAAGCTTAGGAGCTTGGCAAGGCAGGTTAATTATGTTGTTTAAGTTTATGTTGGAAAAATGTAATTTGAGTAGCTTAGCTTGTTGGAATGTAATAAATTAGATTACTGGCTATGTTTTGGGATTTTATTATGGACATTATGGTTTTGAGGTATTATAGAAATTTAAATGAATGTTATCTTCCCTGCTATCTCAAATCTGTAGGATAGTCTTTATTGTTAATTCCGCACTGAGAAGTAATATTCCTTGAGCTTACGTCTACGCGTGAACCGTACTCGTGAACTTGGCTCCACCCACGCGTAGGGTTGGCCAGTTAAGGGCCGGGCTCTAGAAGCTCGGACTTAACTCGCGTCGTGACGTCCGCGCCCTTTTTCACTTTTATTTTTTTTTAAAAAAAATAGACTCCGATATTTAGGTAAAAAGGGGCGGGCGTTACAAAGTTACTCATGGACTATGTAATTCGAGTAGCTAGCATTTGGACATGTAATAACTTAGATATTTGCTATGGTTTGAATGTTTTAATTTTGGATATTTAACTTACGACAATTATGGATAAGTGACGGACTACTTTGCAATCTAAAATGGAATAGAATTAGGTTCTATTATAATTCCGCAGTTATGATCTAATCCGCATGTATAACATATTGCATGTGAACCGTATTCGCGGACTTAGTCCATGCACACGTATGGTTGGCCAGTTAAGGGTCGGACTTTAGAAGTTCGAACTTAGCTCGCGTCGTGACGTCCCGCTCTCTTTCACTTTTTTATTCCAAAAAAAAAAAAAAAATAGACTCTGATTTTCGGCATAGTGAAAAGGGCGGAGCGTTACATGTAGTACGGCCGAACCCCATTGGGGGACTTAATCGGTTTAAGGACTATGATCGTAAATGGAAATGAACATGGGATGATGTAGGGGATAATGGAAATCAAATGGATCACCAAATTAATTTATATATGTGTTAAATGTAATAAGGAAAGAAGATTCGCAAAGGGGTTTGTAATTCGGTTTAGACATGATCATTGAGTGTGACCTGCACGAAAACAACAAGGATACTATCTTGGATGTTGGTAGGATTCCTACCTTGTTGAAAACTTTGGACTATGTATATGAATGGTTTTTAATTCCATGTTTTGATGGTCTATTTTGGTATCAAATGTTTATGTTTTAAGGATGTAATTTCAATGCTATTATGTGTAATATGAAATAGCATGTTTGTACTCACATCTCATGCATGGCATGGGAGGGAACAAATGAGGGGAGTCCACGCTCCATTCGTGTATCCGATAAATAAATGTGGGGAGGGATCCACACTGATTCTGATTGAGAAATGGTATATGATGTTTGAAATGAAAAAGGAGTCCACGCTCTGTTCGGTGGGGCCGATAAGGCATACGTGGGTAGTCATGACAATGAATACCTTGATGCGGCTTGTTCATCAAGAGGATTATCTATGTGTTTGAGATATGGTTGATGGGAGTGAAATCATGGCATATGACACCCATGGCATGGCATTGACTTAGCATGATTTTGATATTATGTATCTGTTCTGTTTTTTTTTTTTATACTAATCCATGTGTTTGACCCTACTCGGAATACCTACTGGGCACGTTGACTAACGTCCTACTTCTACCTTAAATGATGATACAGGGAATGGACGGAACGAAGGACGCAAAAGGAGCTAAGCTTAGGAGCTTGGATAATTTAGACTTACTTTATTTAAGTTTTATTTTCGGACAATATAATTTGAGTTATTCGCATTTTGGGATTGTAATAACTTAGAACTATCTTGCCATGGTTTAGCTATATTTCTGGACATTTGAACTTAAGTTAATTATTTGTGATGGACTTCCTTTCTTAAAAATGGATAGGGTTAGTAATTTTAATCTCATATTAATTCCGCATTACGTTTATTCCGCAAGTATAGCCTTAATGAGTGCGAACCATTTTAGTGGACCTAGTCCATGTATGGTTGGCCAGTTAAGGGCTGGGCTTTGGAAGCTCGTACTTAGCTCGCGTCATGGCGTCCCCCTCTCTCTCACTCATTATTTCAAAAAAAATACATAGACTCTGATTTTCGGCGAGTGAAAAAGGGCGGGTTGTTACAGTTGGTATCAAAGTGAAACTGGAAGTATGAATCTTTCGAAGTAAGATTAAGACGGTATCATGTCTCACTGACAAGATAAGAATCCCAATTAACCGACTCTTCAGAGTCCGCTGCACGGGGATCGGATTAATTTACTTTGTTAAGACTCAGACTGAAGCATTCAATCTGAGAGCAACACTTGACGAAAAAGGAATCATAGCAAGGGAAGGACAATCACTATAAAATGGATTTATCAAACATAGCAAAATAGGATATATTTACCCGAAACAAGAAAACATCAGGATTTCCCCCAAATTGAGAAACAACACTTGATACATAGGAAAGTTCCCTAAAAACAAGAAATACAAGATACTTATTTGGTAATTTCCCCAAAATATGTAAAACACAAAACTTTATGAGAAAGCTAAGTCAAATGATGTTTCAATGACTTAGGAAGATGCCTTCGAGAAGAAGAACTCGACAAAACCCACATGTGGAGGAAAAGGTGCAACAACCACACCTAGAAGAGGAGCAGAATAACGTAAATATTCCCGTGGTACCTCCCGACCTGCAGAACTTAGTACAAGCTGTGGTCACTTCCGTTCTACAACAACATATGAATTGCAATGGAAGTGCTACCACCAACGAGGCACATGATCGAAGCATGGTTAGAGACTTCCAACAGCAGCGTCCCCCTCTCTTCAAAGGGAAAGAAGGACCTGTCGGAGCTGGAGAATTGGCTGAGGAACATCACTAAGATCTTGACGTTACTGAAGATCACCAGTAATGAAGATATAATACTGCTGGCTACTTCGCAGTTGATCGATGATGCCGGCAAGTGGTGGGAAGTGATTGAGCGACAGCGGGCACAGATTCCAACAGGGGAAAGGACTGAGATGACATTGGACCAGTTCTCTGCAATGTTCCTGGATCACTATTTTCCGGAAGAGGAGAAGGAGCTGCCAGACACTAGCGTTCATATCTTTGGTGCAGAGCACCATGATAGTGGCTGAGTATCATCAAGAGTTTCTTTGTCTATCATGTTATGCTTTATACATGGTGGACACAGAATACAGGAAGGCTCGTAAATTTGAGCGGGGCCTTCGACCAAGCATCAGAGTCAAAATGACTATCTTCAAGTCACCTACATTGGCGGAAGTGGTTAGTCGAGCTACCATAGCTGAGCAAGAGTTGACAGAGACTAGTGCGGTTTATGGACAACCACCGAGGCCAAAGTGGGGGAAGTGTTTTTCGTCCTAACAAGAGATTTCGACCCAACTTTGGGAGGCCACCACCTTTTATTTGGTCAACTGGAGGCTTTCGTCCCAATCAACCCTCCACATCAGTATCCGTCACTCAGATCCCCCGAGGTGTGAGCACCTATTTTCAGTGTGGCCAGCAGGGCCATTTCAAGAGGGAATGTCCGCAGAATAGTAGACCTTCTCACTCCAGGGGTTGATTTCGTCCTCCAGCTCGATCAGCTCATTCACAAGTATCCAGGGCATATAACCAGACAGGACGGACACCTAATCTGACAGGAACTGGATGACTGTATACTTTGGCTCCTCATCCAGAGAAGGTGGATCGCTCAATGATTCAAGGTATGTCAGTAATTGGTAGTTCCCATGCTTTCGCATTATTTGATTCCGGAGCATCCCACTTTTTTGTATCTACTGAATTTATATCTGCTACTGGCACTTTAGCAACACAATTGTCCACCGCACTTACTATTGTATCCCCCATGGGAGACACATCACTGGGACTGATATGAATAGCAGTAAACACTGAACTTGCTGTGTAACGCCCTGCCCTTTTTCACTCGCTTTCCTGAAAATCAGAGTCTATTTTTTTTTTTTTTAAATAGAAGAGTGAACGAGTGTGGGACGTCACGACTCGAGCTAAGTCCGAGCATCTAAAGCCCGACCCTTAACTGGCCAACCATCCGTGTACATGGACTAAGTCCATGAATACGGTTCACACGCATTAAATTATACATGCGGATCAAAACATAACTGCGGATTAAAATAGAACCTAAATCTATTCCTTTTTTAGATAGCAAAGTAGTCCACGTCTTAACCATAATTATCTTAACTTAAATATCCAAAATAAATCATTCAAACCATAGGAAAATATCTAAGTTATTACATGCCCAAAAGCTAGCTACTCGAATTACATAGTCCATGAGTAACTTAAACAAAATATAATTAAACACATCCAAGCTCTTATGCTTGGCTCCGATCACGCTCATCGTTCCCTTCATTTCTTGTGTCATCCACTAGGGTAGAGGTAGGGCGTTAGACAACGCGCCCAGTAGGTATTCCAAGTGAGGCTAACACATGGGTTAGTATAAAAAATCACATAGATAATATAATAACAAAAACATGTAAAAACGACGCCATGCCACGGTGTTGTATGCAATGAGTCCCACCCATCACAAACACATGTAACCTCTTCATGGAATTCCCCTCATCAAGTATCCCCACAGTTGCCTTACGGACGTCCCGACGAAGTGTGTTCTCCGGTTACTTCTTGATGGATAGAACACATCAAGATCTTCCCACGAATGCCTCACAGACGCCCTGACGGAGCGTGGCCTCCGGTTACAAACATCCCTCCCATGCCATGCATGAGATGTATATGTCCACATGCTATGTTATAGAATAATCATAGCATTAGAACCTCATATTTGAAACAATCATTTTTACAACATATACCATCAAAATAAGAGATTAAACCATTTTACATAACTCATGGTTTCAAAGAGGTAGAATCCTACCAAAGACCACTAAAGTGTCCTTGCGCTTTTGTCCGGAAACCGCTCACGATCGTACCCCCCTTGTGGGGTCCCGTTACCTTATAACATGCCAACCAATCAATCCCATGTCCCATTTGATTTACAATAATTTCCAAGTCCATAAACACTCTTTGTGGGGTTCGACCATACACCATGGCCGAACCTCGCTCACTTGGTTTTAGTGCCTCTTTTGATTTATTAAGCAATCACCACTAAGGTAATCATTTAAACCCTAATGTCCACAAAATCATTCCTCATGGGGTTCGGCCATACACCATGGCCGAACCCATGATCTTTCATTTTTACCATATTTACATTCTTTGCCATTGTTTCCATCACCTTATGTTTAGGTCCACAACGTAGGTCCTTGACTAACTTTTTATGCACAAAACCTTTTTCATGGGGTTCGGCCATACAACTTGGCCGAACCCATGATCCTTTATTTCCATGATTCAATCATGCATTTTAGTTCATCCTTTTGGATCATCATTTACCATACTTAAAATCAATTACAATTACCATCATTCCCCCATTACCTCCATGATCTAAATACATGTTCATACTTCAACAATTCTTCATGGGGTTCGGCCATACACCATGGATGAAACCAAGGTCCATGGTTCTCCATCCTTTACATCATTTTGACCTATTTAAAATCCTTAATTACTTTCCATGATTGATCCTTTTAAACACCTATTAAGATCATTAACCAACTTCCATGGTTTCCATCCTTCAAAAACCATTCAAACTAATGATATTCTTCCATGGGGTTCAGCCATGTTGTGGTTCATCATTTCCATTAAACTAAATGATACATCCATTTAAACCCTTCTAAACCTTTAACATCATAAACATTCATCTATGATTTTCCATCCTTTAAATCCATTATAATTCACTAATAATCTTTCCATGGGGTTCGGCCATACAATATGGCCGAACCCTATGGTCCATGACTTCCTCTTGAAAATCATGTAACCATGTTCATATTCTTTGATGGTTCTTGTATATACAATTTAGGGTTTGGCCATGTAAGGGCGAAACCATGATCCTTGATCATCCACCTATTTCATACATGGTTCATGCATAGCATCTTAGCCATAAAAATTAGGGTTCGGCCAAGCAATGGCCGAACCATATCCTTGACCATTTTTCCTTCTTTATGTAATCTTATCGAGCACTTACCGATTCCGCGACTCCTTCGGTTTCTTTCACTCCTTCTTGCTCCTTTCCTTCCTTAGCCTCTTTTTCCTTCCTTCTTGCTCTTTAGTCGAGACTGATCTTGATGAAACCCCTTGTAGTGGTTCGGCCAAGAGATATAGGTTTGAGAGAGAGAGGAGAAGCTTGGGATAGAAAATACTCCAAGTCCTTGTCTTGAGGGGGGTCGGCCTTGAGTGAGAGGGAGAGAGTGAGATAAAATTCTCTAAGTGTTCTAAGTCTAGCAAAGTGATTCGACCAAGAGAGGGAGAGGGAGAGAGAGAGAATGACTTGAAACAAAACCCTTTCCTTGGTTAATTAGGGTCGGCCAAAGATGGTGTCCCTTGGTGGCACCCCTTTGTAACTCCCAACCCCATTTACCTCCCTCCTTTATGTTTCATTTGGGGGTTTCATCCATGAGATGAAACACCCATGTCTCCAACGGTGTGACCTTGTGTAACCTCCACAAAACCACCACCTCTCTCATTAATGACCCATTTGGGGGGTTTCAACCATGAGATGAAACTCCCCTCTCCCAACGTGTAGCCTTGGTTTGAATTGTGTAACAACACCAAACGGTCCACCTCCCATTGATGTTCCATTTGGGGGTTTCATCCATGAGATGAAACTCCCATGCCAACATGTATGCCTTGGTTTGGTTTCTGAAACAACAACAACCCCTCATCTTCACACTTGACTCACTCTTTAATTCAACTCACGACTTTAATTTAACTCATTTGAATCAACTCAATCCCTTGATTCTATTTCCAATTTAATTCAGGCCCACTTAATTTAAACTGGAACTCACTTAGTGGTCAACCAAATCAACCACGACCCATTGGGTCCCAATTGGGCATTTTGACCCAATTAAATACATCTCACCCACTTAATTCAATTGAAACATAACCACCATTTGTTGGGTCTTAATTGGGCATTTGACCCAACAACTTACCCATCTAAGGTCCATATCCAATAATTCACAATTTAAAGGGGCAAATTTCATAAATATTGATAACTTGAAAATCCTGAGTGTTACAATGCAACTCTTTTTTTAAAATTTTCAGTCCCGAAAATCGAGTGAAGTACAGTTTCAAACAATTACATAAATAACTCAGGGTGAGCTGTTCTCATTTCCGATTCTAATTCCCAAATAGCTTCCTCATTACCATGTCGATCCCATACCACCTTGACGAACTGAATTGCTCGGTTTCAGTAATACCCTTTGTTTTGTCTCCACCACTCGGACAGGCTTTCGACTTATGTCACGTCGCTTTGTACCTCTATGTCTTGTACATTCAGTACATGTGAGGGATCAGGATTGTACTTTTTCAACATAGATATATGAAACACGTCGTGCAAAGATGATAACTGTGATGGAAATGCTAATTGATAAGCCATCTCCCCCATCCTCCTTAGGATTGAAAACGGTCCCACATATCTAGGCGACAGTTTGCCCTCCTTTCCAAATCTCATGTGTCCCTTTCGTGGCTAGACTTTCAAGAACACCATGTCCCCCTCCTCAAATTCAAGGAGCCTCCTCCTCTTGTCAGCGTAGCTCTTCTGATGACTTTGTGCAGCAAGTAGGTGCTTGACGTATCAACTGTATCTGTGTTGTAGTCTCTGCAACCAACTCGGGTCCAATCAGTGCAGGCTCACCGGCCTCTGTCCAGTACATGGGTGATCTACATGGTCTACCATATAAAGCCTCGAATGGAGCCATCTGGAGGCTTGCCTGGTAACTGTTGTTGTATGAGAATTCTACCACGGCAAGTGATCCTCCCATCCACCCTTGAAATCTAGCATACATGCTCTCAGCATATCCTCCAGTGTTTGTATTGTCCTCTCTGATTGTCCATCAGTCTGTGGATGGAATGCTGTGTTAGTCAGTAGATCTGTCCCCATGGCCGACTGCATACTCTGCCATACTCTGCAGGTGAATCGGCCATCTCTATCGGACACAATAGTCCGGGGAATACCATGTAGCCTAATGATATCCTTGATATACCTTCGACCCAAGGTCTTCAGATGAATCTATCATTCTAATGGGAATAAAGTGTGCAGACTTGGTCAATCGGTCTACCACGACCCATATCGCATCGTTGCCCTTTGATGACCTTGGCAACCCTGTCACAAAATCCATGGAAATGTGTTCCCATTTCCACTCCGGCACAGGTAAGGGTTTGAGTAACCCTGGTGGCTTCTGATGTTCTGTCTTAACCTGCTGACAAGCTAAACAGTGGGCAACAAATTCTGCCACATCTCTCTTGAGTCCATGTCACCAGTAATGTCTCTTCAGGTCGTGATACATCTTGGTGCTGCCAGAAATGAATGGAGAGTTTGGTTTGGTGTGCCTCAATCATTAACTCTTCTCTGCAGCTCTTAGGTACATATATCCTACCTCAGAATACAAGACCCTGCCCTAGTCGTAACTCCCATTCCAGGTAGGACCTCGCCGGTAGACATCTTGGCCCATATCTCCTCCATTTTCGGATCTATCCGTTGTTCCTATTCAATCTTGGTAACCATGTTGGACCGTATGATCAGATTGTACATACTCTCATGGTTACTGATATACAGGTTGAACTCTCGTATGGTATTCAGCATCTCTCATTCTGTCCTGATCAAACATGCCACTGATGCATGTGATATGCGGCTGAGGGCATCTGCCACCTTGTTCGCCTTGCAAGGGTGATATCGAAGCGCGAACTCATAATCTTGTAGATATTCCATCCATATGCGCTGCCTCAGGTTAAGCTCTTTCTGATCAAACAGGTACTTCAAGCTCTTATGATCTGAAAATACTTCAAACTTCTCACCATAGAGATAGTGTCTCCAACTTTTAAGAGCGAAGACCACTGCGGCTAGTTCCAGGTCATGCGTCGGATAGAGGCGTTCATGTATTTTCAATTCTTTTGAACCGTATGACACCACACGCTGACTTTGACTGAGAGAACACCCCAGTCCCTCTCCTGAAGCATCGCATTGTACTTCATAACCCTTGCCTCTTTCTAGCAAAATCAGGATAGGAGCAGTTGTAAGTCTCTCCTCTAGTTCTTCAAATCTCCGATTGTACAGATCTGACCACTCGTATTTGACTCCTTTCTGAGTGAGTCGAGTAAGTGGAGATGCAATTTTGGAGAAGTCCATGATAAACTTCCGATAATAACCAGCCAAACCCAGGAAGCTACGGATTTCAGTCACATTTTTCAGCGCTTTCCAATCTCTCACTACCACCACCTTACCCTAGTCCACGACTATACCTTCTGCTGATATAACATGCCCCAAAAAGTTGACTTAGATAGCCAAAATTCGCACTTGCTTGCTTTGGTATATAGCTGGTTCTTCCTCAAGGTGTCTAGAACTATCCGCAAGTGCTCAGTATGTTCCTCCTGACTTTTGGAATAGATCAGGATGTCATCAATAAATACAATCACGAACTGGTCCAAGTAAGGACGGAAGATCCTGTTAATTAAATCATGAATACAGTCGGTGCATTGGTGAGTCCAAACGGCACGACTACAAACTCATATAGTCCATACCGCATTCTGAAGGTTGTCTTCTCTATGTCCTCCTCCCTAACCCGGATTTGATGGTAACCGGACATCAGATCAATCTTCGAAAAGTGGCTTGGAACCCCTCAGTTGATCGAATAGATCATCGATCCTGGGTAGAGGGTACTTGTTCCTGACTGTAAGCTGGTTCAGTTTTCGGTAATGCACACATTCGGAGTGTACCGTCCTTCTTCTTCACAAACAACACCGGAGCTCCCCAAGACGATATGCTGTTCCGGATGCAACCCAGTCTGAGCAGTTCATCAATCTGCTTCTTTAGCTCGGACATCTCAGCTAGTGCCATCCGATAATGTGGTAATGACACTGGAGAAGTGTCAGGGTACAAGTTTGATCTTGAAATTAATCTCCCTCATGGGTGGCAAGCTAGGGAGTTCTTTTAGGAACACATCCGCGTAGTCTTTCACTATCGCCGGAAGTTTAGCCACCGGTGCCTTGTTTATTCTAATACTGTTCAAAACCAGGTGATTCAACCCTTCATGCAGTCTTCTTCTTATACGAATGCTTTGTTTGTCAGCATGTACCACATATTGCTTCCCCTCGAGTGACCAAAATTTCACCCTGCGAAGATGGCAATCGATGTTGGCTTGAACGCTAGTCAGCTAGTCCATACCGAAGATAATATCGTACTCAGTCATATCGAGTACCAAATAGTTGAACTCAAATCTATATCCAGCGAGTTCAGTATTCACTGCTGTGCATATAAGCCCAATGATGTGTCTCCGACGGGGGATACAATGGTGAGTGATGTGGACAATTTTTGTACTAGTGTGCCAAGTAGCAGGTATGAATGCAGCAGATATGAATGAATGGGATGCTCCAGAATCAAATAAAGCAAAGGCGTAGGAACTACTGACTAAAGCCATACCTTGAATCACGGAGTGATCCACTGCTGCTGGAGGAGCTAAAGTAAACAACCATCCAGATCTTGTAGGATTAAGCGCCCGTCCTGCTTGATTATATGTTTTGCCTCCTCTTGAATTAGCTGGTCTAGCTAGGTGGGCGAAATGAACCTTTGGAATAAGAGGGTATGCTGAGCTGTGGGCATTCCCTCTTGAAATTACCCGGCTAGTCACAATGAAAACAGTTGTTCACCCCCCGGGGAACCTGTGAGACTGATGCTGATGGGGAGGGATGATTGGGACAAAAGCCCCCTGTTGACCCGATAGAAGGTGAGGGTCTGCTAAAGTTCGGTCTGAATTTCTTGTTGGGCTGAAATGTACCCCTCCCACTTTGACCTCCACGGTTGTCAAACAAACTATCTCAGCCATCTCTTGCTCCGCAATATGGCCCTACTAACCACCTCTGCCAGTGTAGTTGCCTTGAATATGGTTACCTTGGCCCTAATGCTTGGCCGTAGGCCCCGCTCAAACTTACGAGCCCTTCTGTACTCTGTATCCACCATATAAAGAGCATAACAGGACAGACTGAGGAACTCCTGGTGATATTCTGCCACCGTCATGTTACTTTGTACCAAAGATAGAAAAGCTTGAGTGTGGCGCTCCTTCTCCTCCTCAGGAAAGTAATGGTCTAGGAAGGTAACTGAGAACTGATCCCAAGTCATTGCGGTCCTCTTTCCTTCCTGAAGGTGCGCTCGCTGTTTCTCTATTACCTCCCACCGCTTACCGGTATCATCAATCAGTTGTGATGTAGCCAGTAATATCTTGTCTTCATGACTCATGATCTTCAATAGAGTCAGGATCTGTGTAATCTTCTTCAACCAATTTTCCGCTCCGACAGCCCCTTCTTTCCCTTTGACGTAAGGAGGGCGATGTTGCTGGAAATCCTTGACCATGCTCCTGTCATTGGAGTCGCTTGTGGTCGCATTTCCGTTCAGATGTTGTTGAAGTACAGAAGTAACCACTGCTTGAACCAAGTTTTGTAGTTCGGGAGGAACCACGGGTATGTTCACGCTGTGTTGCTCCTCCTCCCCTTGGTGGGATGGTTGTTCATCATGTCGAGATTGTTGTTCCTCCTCTTCATGATGAGATTTTTGTACCTCCTTTTCCTTCTCTTTTTAGTTTTGTTGGGTCTTCCTCTTTGGAGGCATTTTTCCTAAGTCATTAAAAACATCATTGACTTAGTTTCCTCGTACACTTTGTATTTTCACACTTTTGGGGAAATTTCCAAATAAACACTCTTGGTTTTTCTTTTGTTTTTGGGGAAATTTCCTAAGTATCTATTGTTTGTTTCTAAATTTGGAGATATCGGGGGAATATGTCTTATTTTGCTATGTTTGATAAATCTAGTTATTTTGACTGTACTTCCTTTGCTATCATTCCTTGTTGTTCTTAGATTGAGAGTTTCAGTCTGAGTCTAATGAAGTAAATTAATCCGGCCCCCGTGCAACGAACTCCGAAGAATCGGTCAGTTGGGATTCTTATTTGTCAGTGAGACATGAAACCGTCTTAATCTTACTTCGAAGGATTCAACCCTCCCGTTTTGCTCTGATACCAACTGTAACACCCCGCCATTTTACACTCGCTTTCCGAAAATTAGAGTCTATTTTTTTTAAAAAAAATAGAAGAGTGAGCGAGAGCGGGACGTTACGACTCGAGCTAAGTCCGAGCTTCTAAAGCCCGACCTTTAACTGGCCAACCATGCGTGTACATGGACTAAGTCCATGAATACGGTTCACACGCATTAAATTATACATGCGGATTAAAACATAACTGCGGATTAAAATAGAACCTAAATCTATTCCTTTTTTAGATAGCAAAGTCGTCCACGTCTTAACCATAATTATCTTAACTTAAGTATCCAAAATAAATCATTCAAACCATAGGAAAATATCTAAGTTATTACATGCCCAAATGCTAGCTACTCGAATTACATAGTCCATGAGTAACTTAAACAAAATATAATTAAACACATCCAAGCTCCTATGCTTGGCTCCGATCACACTCATCGTTCCCTTCATTTCTTGTGTCATCCACTAGGGTAGAGGTAGGGCATTAGACAACGCGCCCAGTAGGTATTCCAAGTAAGGCTAACACATGGGTTAGTATAAAAAATCACATAGATAATATAATAACAAAAACATGTAAAAACGATGCCATGCCACGGTGTTGTATGCAATGAGTCCCACCCATCACAAACACATGTAACCTCTTCATGGAATTCTTCTCATCAAGGTATCCCCACAGTTGCCTTACAGACGCCCCGATGGAGTGTGTTCTCCGGTTACTTCTTGATGGATAAAACACATCAAGGTCTTCCCATGAATGCCTCACGGACACCCTGACGGAGCGTGACCTCCGGTTACAAACATCCCTCCCATGCCATGCATGAGATGTATATGTCCACATGCTATGTTATAGAATAATCATAGCATTAAAACCTCATATTTGAAACATATCATTTTTACAACATATACCATCATAATAAGAGATTAAACCATATTACATAACCCATGGTTTCAAAGAGGTAGAATCCTACCAAAGACCACTAAAGTGTCCATACGCTTTTGTCCGGAAACCGCTCACGATCGTACCCCCCTTGTGGGGTCCCGTTACCTTATAACATGCCAACTAATCAATCCCATGTCCCATTTGATTTACAATAATTTCCAAGTCCATAAACACACTTTGTGGGGTTCGACCATACACCATGGCCGAACCTCACTCACTTGGTTTTAGTGCCTCTTTTGATTTATTAATCAATCACCACTAAGGTAATCATTTAAACCTTAAGTCCACAAAATCATTCCTCATGGGGTTCGGCCATACACCATGGCCGAACCGATGATCTTTCATTTGTACCCATATTTACATTCTTTGCCATTGTTTCCATCACCTTATTTTAGGTCCACAACGTAGGTCCATGACTAACTTTTTATGCACAAAACCTTCTTCATGGGGTTCGGCCATGCACCTTGGCCGAACCCATGGTCCTTTATTTCCATGATTCAATCATGCATTTTATTGCATCCTTTTGGATCATCATTTACCATACTTAAAATCAATTACAATTACCATCATTCCCCCATTACTTCCATGATCTAAATACATGTTCATACTTCAACAATTCTTCATGGGGTTCAGCCATACACCATGGCCGAACCCGAGGTCCATGGTTCTCCATCCTTTACATCATTTTGACCCATTTAAAATCCTTAATTCCTTTCCATGATTGATCATTTTAAACACCTATTAAGATCATTAACCAACTTCCATGGTTTCCATCCTTTACAAACCATCCAAACTAATGATATTCTTCCATGGGGTTCGGCCATGTTGTGGTTCATCATTTCCATTAAACTAAATGATACATCCATTTAAACCCTTCTAAACCTTTAACATCATAAACATTCATCTATGATTTTCCATCCTTTAAATCCATTATAATTCACTAATAATCTTTCCATGGGGTTTGGCCATACAACATGGCCGAACCCTATGGTCCATTACTTCCTCTTGCAAAATCATGTAACCATGTTCATATTCTTCGATGGTTCTTATATATACAATTTAGGGTTTGGCCATGCAAGGGCGAAACCATGATCCTTGATCATCCATCTATTTCATACATGGTTCATGCATAGCATCTTAGCCATAAAAATTAGGGTTCGGCCAAGCAATGGCCTGAACCATATCCTTGACCATTTTTCCTTCTTTATGTAATCTTATCGAGCACTTACCGATTCCGCGACTCCTCCGATTTCTTTCACTCCTTCTTGCTCCTTTCTTTCCTTAGCCTCTTTTTCCTTCCTTCTTGCTCTTTAGCCGAGACTGATCTTGATGAAACCCCTTGTAGTGGTTCGACCAAGAGATATAGGTTTGAGAGAGAGCGGAGAAGCTTGGGATAGAAAATACTCCAAGTCCTTGTCTTGAGGGGGGTGGGCCTTGAGTGAGAGGGGTAGAGTGAGATAAAATTCTCTAAGTGTTCTAGTCTAGCAAAGTGATTCGACCAAGAGAGGGAGAGGGAGAGAGAGAGAATGACTTGAAACAAAACCCTTTCCTTGGTTAATGAGGGTCGGCCAAAGATGGTGTCCCTTGGTGGCACCCCTTTGTAACTCTCAACCCCATTTACCTCCCACCTTTATGTTTCATTTGGGTGTTTCATCCATGAGATGAAACACCCATGTCTCCAACGGTGTGACCTTGTGTAACCTCCACAAAACCCCCACGTCTCTCATTAATGACCCATTTGGGGGTTTCATCCATGAGATGATACTCCCCTCTCCCAACGTGTAGCCTTGGTTTGAATTGTGTAACAACACCAAATGGTCCACTTCCCATTGATGTTCCATTTGGGGGTTTCATCAATGGGATGAAACTCCCATTCCAACGTGTATGCCTTGGCTTGGTTTTTGAAACAACAACAACACCTTGATCTTCACACTTCACTCACTCTTTAATTCAACTCACGACTTTAATTTAACTCATTTGAAATCAACTCAATCCCTTGATTCTATTTCCAATTTAATTCAGGCCCACTTAATTTAAACTTGAACTCACTTGGTGGTCAACCAAGTCAAGCACGACCCATTGGATCCCAATTGGGCATTTTGACTTAATTAACAATTTTGACCCAACTAAATACATCTCACCCATTTAATTCAATTGAAACATAACCACCATTTGTTGGGTCTTAATTGGGCATTTGACCCAACAACTTACGCAGCTAAGGTCCATAGCCAATAATTCACAATTTAAAGGGGCAAAATTTCATAAATATTGATAACTTGAAAATCCGGGGTGTTAAATGCTAGATTCAGATTTGAGTTCAATTATCTGGTACTCGAGATGACTGAGTACGATATTATTTTTGGCATGGATTGGTTGGCTAACTTCTAGGGCAGCATTGACGGCCATCTCCGCAGGGTGATATTTTGGTCACCCGAGGGAAAGCGATACGTGGTACATGCCGACAAACAGAGCATTCCTATGACCAGGAGACTACATGAAGAATTGAACCACCTTATATTGAATAGCATCAAACTAGACAAGGCACCGGTCGGTGGCTGAACTACTGGTGGTAGTGAAAGACTACGTAGAGGTATTCCCAACAGAACTCCCTGGCTTGCCACCAAAGAGGGAGATTGATTTTGAGATCAAGTTGTATCCTAGCACTACTCCAGTGTCATTGCCGCATTATCGGATGGCCTCAGCTGGGATGTCAGAGTTAAAGAAGCAAATTGATGAACTGCTTAGAGTAGGATGCATTTGGAACAACACATCATCTTGGGGAGCACCGATATTATTTGTAAAGAAGAAGGATGGTATGCTTCGAATGTGTGTAGATTATTGAAAGTTGAATCAGCTAACAATCAGAAACAAGTACCCTCTACCCAGAATTGATAATCTATTCGATCAACTCAGGGGTTCCAGTCACTTCTCCAAGATTGATCTGATGTCAAGCTACCATCAAATCCAGGTTAGGGATGAAAACATAGAGAAGACGGCTTTCAGGATGAGGTATGGATTATATGAGTATGTGGTCATGCCGTTTGGACTTACCAATGCACCAGCGGTGTTCATGGATCTGATGAACTAGGATCTTCCATCCTTAATTAGACAGGTTTGTAATTGTTTTCATTGATGACATCCTAATTTATTCTAAAAGTCAGGAAGAGCATACTAAACATTTACGGATAGTTCTGGACACCCTGAAGAAGAATCAGTCGTATGCCAAAGCAAGAAAGTGCGAATTCTGGCTGTCATATCAGCTGAAGGTATAGCCGTGGACCCGGCTAAAGTGGCGGCAATTAGAGAATGGAAAGCTCCAAAGAATGTGACCGAAATCAGCAGCATTCTGGGATTGACAGGTTATTATAGGAAGTTTATTATGGACTTCTCCAAGATTGCATCTCCACTTACCCGACTCACTCAGAAAGAAGTTAAATTTGAATGGTCTGATATATGCAACCAATGATTCGAAGAACTGAAGGAGAGGCTTACGACTGCTCCTATTTTGATTTTGCCAGAAAGAGGCAAGGGCTATGAAGTATATTGTGATGCTTCATGAGAGGGGCTTGGGTGTTGTCTCACTCAAGGTCAACACGTGGTGGCATTTGGTTTGAGACAGTTGAAGATTCATGAACGCCACTATCCCACGCATGATCTGGAATTAGCCGCAGTGGTCTTCGCTCTCAAAAGCTAGAGACACTATCTTTATGGTGAGAAGTTTGAGGTATTCTCAGATCATAAAAGCTTGAAATATTTGTTTGATCAGAAGGAACTCAACATGAGGCAGCGCAGATGGATGGAATATCTGCAAGATTATGAGTTTGTACTTCGATATCATCCTGGCAAGGCGAACAAAGTGGCGGATGCCCTCAGTCGCATGTCACATGCAACAGTGGCCAGTTTGATTAGGAAGGAATAGGAAATGCTGAATACCATTCGAGAGTTCAATTTGTACATCAAGAACCATGGGAGCATATATAATCTGATCATATGGTCCAACATGGTTTCCAAGATTGAATAGGAGCAATGGACAAATCCGGAAGTGGAAGAGATACGGGCTAAAATGTCTACTAGTGAGGTTATATCGGATGGGAGTTACGACCAAGACGGGGTCTTTATTCTGAGATAGGACATATGTGCCTCAGATCTGTAGAAGAGAGTTATTGATCGAGGCACACCAAACCAAACTCTCTATTCATCCAGGCAGCATCAAGATGTATCATGATCTGAAGAGACACTATTGGTGGCATGGACTCAAAAGAGATGTGGTAGAGTTTGTTGCTCACTGCTTGACTTGTCAGCAAGTTAAGACTGAACATCAGAAGCCACCAGGATTACTCAAACCCTTACCAGTGCTGGAGTGGAAATGGGAACATATTTCTATGGATTTTGTGACAGGGTTGCCAAGGTCATCAAAGGGCAATGATGCAATATGGGTCGTGGTAGATCGATTGACCAAGTATGCACACTTTCTTCCCATCAAGATGACAGATTCATCTGAGACTTTGGGACGATGGTACATCAAGGATATCATCAGATTACATGGTATCCCCAGGACTATTGTGTCTGACAGAGATAGGCCGATTCACCGGCAGGGTGTGGCAGAGCATGAAGTCGGCTATGGGGACAGATTTATTGATTAGCACAGCTTTCCATCCACAGACTAATGGACAGTCAGAGAGGACAATATAGACATCGGAGGATATGCTGAGAGCATGTATGTTAGACTTCAAAAAAAAAAAAAATAGACTTTCATTTTCGGGGAGTGAAAAAGGGCGGGGTGTTACAGTTATGGTGGATTGGGATGATGAGGTGTGTAGGGATCCTAGGAGTGTATCTAGATGGATTTTTGTCCAAGTGCATGGAGAGGTTTTAAGTGCTAAAATCGTGTGTGATGGGGTTAGCAAGGTGGTAAAATCGTGTATGGCTAATCTTGGATTGGATTGGGAGAAAAATTAGGATATAAGTGAGGTGGCAAGCTTGGAGAGAAATTAATGGTATTTACCATGGAGTATGCGCATGAATGGATCTCTAGAATGTGTGTGTCGTGTGATGTGGATGGAATATTCGCATGAACACCTAAATTCTAGGATTTAATGAGATGACTAGGGTTTTAATGAGATGAAACATGAAATGGAGAGCTAGGATTAATTGGTCTAGATCTAATGGCCATGATGCATGATGGATGATCTATAAGTGGGTGGATGGATGGATAGATGGTGCATGCATGATCCTATTCCGAAGGTTAATCTATATGATAGATGGTTTGGATGTGTAATAGCCCGGAATTTTTGAATCAATATATATGTGGCTATTATTTATTTTACTGATGGAAATTGGGAATTTTGATGGAATAGATGTTAAGTGGATCAAAATTTGGGGCAAAGGCCCAAGTATGGTCCAATGGACCATGGGTTGGATGAAACTCATTTAAATGGTCAATGATAGTTAATTGGGCCAAGGATGGTCAAATTGGGCCCAATACCCATTTGGGACCCAATGGGTCAAGATAGTTTAAGCTCTAAGGTAAATGGGTAGGAGGTGAATGTAATTGGGCCATGGGCCCAATGGTGATCCAATAAGTGGGAATGGATTGAATGGATTTAAATCACCTAAGTTAATTTTAATTAGACCAAGGTGACATGGCCGATTGGGACCCACCTCCACCTCACCAAGTGAGGTAGCGTGTGGGCCAAGGATTGGTGGGGCCAGCCACCATGGTTGAATTGGTCAACCATGGATGGATACATGGAGGGAATTTAAGGAAATGTAATTAGATTAAATAAGAAATAATTAGCCTAGGTCAATGATCTAATTAATCAAATGATTAAGTTAATCAAATGTGGTCAAATGGTGAAAGATGGAAGACCAAACCACCTCATCTCCAAGCTCAAAACTATTGGCTTAAGTGGTGGTTTATCCCAACCACCACCACTAAGCACATTAGCCCATGTTGGTTGGTGGGAGGAATTAATGATGGAGTGTAGTATAAGCAACCAAGGGGATGAGATGGGTTTTCATCTCATCTCTCCATTCTACTCTCATTTCACTCTCTCCCTCTCTTGCTCCCTCTCATTACCGTCCCTCACTCAAGGAGAAAAGAAGAAGAAAAACTAAGAAGGAAGAAGAGAAGAAAAGAGAGGAAATAATGCAAGCATAAGCCCACCACTTCAAGATCAAAACTTCGGGTATTCTTTCTCATCCTCTCCTCCCTTCCCTCTCTCAAACACACCCCATGTTGGCCGAACCCAAGCTTTGATGTTTTCCTCTTGATCAAGCATCTTGGCTGACCAACAAAGGAGAAAAAGAAGAAAGAAGGCCAAGGAATCTAAGAGGAGGAAAAAAAGTCAGAGAAGCCGTCGGATCTGTAAGTATTTCTAAACAAGAGGTTAGATTTTTTTAAGATTTAAGATTTGGGGTCCATTTCTCGGATTTAATGGTGGCCAAAACATCATGGGCCTTGGATCTCAAATCCATCCAAAGATGAAGTGAGAAATGGACAAAATGGGAAGGAGAGATTAAGAAAAATAAATAGACGCATTAAGGACCTTAAGTATTAAGATTATTAAAGCATGGATGTATGTAATGTTTGAAGGAATCATGGGCCATAGGGTTCGGCCATGTAGTATGGCCGAACCACATGGCCTGTAATTAAGGAAAATTGAATGGGGTTTTTAGGATTAAAATCATGGAAAGATGGTTTATGATTTTAAGGTTTTAAGGATTAAATTTAGTGATTTTTAAAGGAATTGTAAATGAGGGAATCCATGGATGAAGGTTAATGTTTTTATGGTCTTAAATATCACCAATGAATGATGAACCATGAACCATGGGTTCCGCCATGGTGTATGGCCGAACCTATGGCGATGTAATAGTGGTTTTAATGGGTGAAGAGATGGAAAATGATTAAGAATATTGATAGTTTAAATGGATTTTTAAGTGTAGTAGATAATGTTTTAAAGGAGTGGAAGTATTGATAAACCGTGAATTCCATGGGAAGATTTTGATGGTTTAGGTATTTTGGAAACCATGAAAAGAATGGGGAATAGGGCATGATTAAATGAGTCATTAATGGACTAAAAAATGTACCAAATGATGATCAAAGTTGATGATGTAAAGGTATGATTTAAACCCCCTCATGGAGGGACTTATTTGAATCTAAATGTGGTAAATAGGCCTAAGAAAAAATGGGGAAAAAGACATCATGGGTTCGGCCATGGTGTATGGCCGAACCCATGACCCATTTTACAAACCAATTGATGGGCTAAGTATGGAGCTAAGTATGTGATTAATGAATGGGGATTAGGGTAATTAAGTGGCTGGCTTTAATAATGATGTGTCATGGCTAATGAATCATTAAGGGATCCAAGTTAAGGATCAATTATGGGCCTAAGAAGGGAGGAATAAAATGAGAACTTAACCATGGAGGAAGAGTGGCAAAATGGTAAATAAGGGCCAAAAGGAAGAACCATGGGTTCGGCCATGGTACATGGCCGAATCCCATGGAGATTAATCATGGACTTAGGTGTTTTAAAGATGACCTTATGTATGGCTAAATAAAGCCGAGGGTGACTGGTTTTTAGACTCATGTAATTAAAATAATTAATGGATTAAATGGGACCCACAAACCTAGTTAGTGAGGTTCGGCCATAGTGTATGGCTGAACCCCGCTAAGGTATGATTAATGGACTTAAATGGTTAAAAACATGGGCTGATTATTCATATGTAATAAGGTACAGGACATCGCAAAGCGGTGCGCGTTTGGGTAACCGGATTAGTGAACGAAAACGTAAAGGGACGCTAGTCGGTATTCGGTAGGATTCCTACCTTTTTGTAAGCCATGGATTATGTGTTGTGTGATGGTTTCTTGATTTATTTTTGATAATTATATGATTTATCTTATGATGGGTTTTAAGGCTATGAATTATATGTTAATGCTATGAATTATATTTTAAGGTTATGAATTATATATTAAGGCCATGAGTTATATATATTACATAGCATAATGCATTTACATCTCATGCATGGCATGGGTGGGAAAATAAAGAAATCGGAGTCCATGCTCCGTCGGGGCGACCGAGAAGCAAACATGGGGATAGCCTGATGTGCTATAACCGGAGTCCATGCTCCGTCGGGGCGACCAAGAAGCAAACATGGGGATATCTTGATGTGTTGAGATATAACTGGAGTCCATGCTCCGTCGGGGCGACCGAGAAGCAAACATGGGGATATCTTGATGAGGTTTTTCCATGAAGGGGGATTTTATATATGATTGGAAAAAAAAAAGACATTGTACAATGGTAAGGATGATGGGTGGGACTCATGACATAAAACACCTATGGCATGGCATTCATTTTATGGTTTTCATTATATTATTACCGATAGGCTTGTTATCACTAATCCATGTGTTATCCCTACTCGGAGTCCTACTGGGCGCGTTGTCTAATGCCCTACTTCCACCTTAGCTGAAGACGCAAGAGATGGCGGAATCGAAGGACGAGACGGGAGCCAGGTGTAGGAGCTTGGGGTAAGCGAGCTACTTAGTTTATTTAAGATTTATTTTGAAAATGTAATTTGAGTAGCTTAGCTCGTCGGAATGTAATAATTTAGATTGCTTGCTATGTTTTGGATTTTATTTTGGATACTGTGATTTTGAGGTATTTTAGTAATTAAATGAATATATCTTCCCTGCTATCTAAAAATCGGTAGGATAGACTCTATTATAATTTCCGCATTTAGTTTAATATTCCGCAAGCTTACTTCTACGTGTGAACCGTTCTTCGTGGACTTAGTTCCACGCACACGTAGGGTTAGCCAGTTAAGGGCCGGGCTTTAGAAGCTCGGACTTAACTCGCGTCGTGACGTCCCGCGCCCTTTGTCACCTTTTATTTCAAAATATATATATATATATATATATATATATATATATATATAACTCTGATTTTAGTGAAAAAAGGGCGGGCGTTACAGGATGTCCTAAATCTAATCATGATGCATGAATGGATTGGATTGACTAAGTGGATCTAGGGTTTGATGATATGAAATGCATAAGATGAATATGATGAATGGTTTGGATTGGTTAATTGGGTTAATGGATGATGTGGATGGGAGTTTGGAAATTGGATGGTTAAGATTAGATCGGTAAGATGGGTCATGGACCTGGGCTTTTGGGTTTGGACCTAAAAATGGATTTGGGCTTAGGGTTGGTAAACTTGGATTTGAACCTAGAGCATTGGATCTTTAAATTGGACTTGAACTTGAATTGAGACTTGGACTTATGCTTGCTGGGCTTGAATTCCCTTTGGCCTGGCCCACATTGGGAAACTAGAATCCTCACTGAAAGTTCTATCTGCTGTAAAAATATTGGATTTTTTTAATGTTCGTACAGATCCCAGAAAATTCTGTAAAATTAGGATTTTTATGAGAATCAGTTGTGTAATAATTGGGCTTGGACTTAGTTTTTCAAAAACTTATATCTTCAACTAGCAGCCTTAGACTTTTGGTTTGGCTGTGCCATTATGTCTAAGACACTTAGAATCATTTAGAATGGTGAACTAAACTATTTACCAGTTCATGACAGTCCCGGACCTTAGAAACTGATTATTTAATTTAAGATCAAATATATATTTTACTTGGAACTATTATCAAATAATTATTTGAAACAAGCTTGGAACTCTGAGATTGCTTTAGGCTTTTAGAATTCTCATTTGCACAAGTACATGTCACGAACTCTAGGTGAGGAAAACAATTCTCACTACATGTTTTATGTGCCTTATGAAACTTAAACGATTCATGTTTGGTATGTTATGAATGTGTAAGTTGGGTTTAGAATTTAAGACTAAGAAACTTATCAATTAGACGGGTTAGGATTTTCGATACAAAGCTCACATAATGTGAAAGTTCCCAAAGTGCTAGACCCGAATTGTCTAGATGGGGGGGTGAATAAGACAATCCCCAAATAATTGGTCCTTTTAAATTTTCTTGATTCAAAGTTGTTAAAATTTAAATTAAGATTAATCAAGATGAGTTGATGATGTGTGGGCAAAAGATGAACAAGTGAAACGATCACACACACAAAGATTCATGCACAAAGACGTATAGTGGTTCGGTTAAACAACCTACATCCACTGTTGAGACTCGACCTACCTTGGGCCATCTCCAAATTACTAAGTGGAGAATTACACCCTCACTAACAGTGTAGGACTTTCACCTACACACTCCTAATTTTGAAAGGTTCGAACACCCTTGGTCTACTTACCTTATCGCTCTATTTTTTATAGTGGTTTGATCATCTTGATCTAGTCCACTTTACAAGAATGATTTAAGAAGTAAAGACACACAAAGAAACACTTTCCTTTGAAGCTCACCCTTGATGAAGATGTGTTTCTTGAACGGATCTCCCAACTATCTTGTTGATGATGAAGATGTACATTTTGTATGGAGCAATCAAAAGATAGGGAGAGGGGTCTCTAGGATTTAAGGTGTGCAAGTGTGTACCCCAGAACAAACTTTCTTCTTCTCTCTTGATCTCAATCAACTAGATGATTGAATCTCTAAAATGATTTTCCAAGTATGAAGATTGAAGAGAGAATCAGGGAGGAGAAGAGTTCCAAGCTTTGCTTCAAGGTTTTTGAATTTCAAAAATGAAAGCTCTATCTCTCAACAAGAAAATCAGAACTTAAATAGATAGTTCAAACAATTGACATGGAAGATTGATCGGCAACAGGAGATTGATCATCCGCGACCGTTGCACATTAAATGCACAGCAACGGTAACAAAACGGTAACATCACGATTGATCGTGTCACACGATTGATCATCCGTGTTTCTGGCAATAGATCGTGGGTTAAGCATCGGCCTGGGACTCATTGTATTTTCCAGTATCAAGTCTCATCCAGGCCTAGGGCAACTGGTTGTGTACTCGATGTGTTAATGCCTTGTTTCGGCGATGGGTCGTGCAAACCGACTAATCCTGCTATACGACACAAAGGGTCGCCACTAGACGAAAGTATCGTCCTGAGCCTAATTATATTTTTCAGTGGGTATCTGACCTGGGCTCCACGCGATTGATTGTGAGGGCGATTAGTCGACCTTGTACCTAGACGAAGCATCGTCTGCACAATATGTTATCGAGACTTTGACTATGAATGACAATCCATGTTATTGTCTAATGCCCAAGGCAATCGATTGTATGCAAGATTTGATTGGCTCTGTCCCAGCGATACATCGTGAGCACGACAGTATCATCTTAAGACCGCTAGATTTTGACAGACCATTCCAAACCAGAACCTTCGTTTTCCAGGCGATTGATTGCAATACCACGATTGGTCGCCTGCTGTCAATGGCGACTGATTGCTGACACGATGTGTCATCCTGACAGTAAAATCAATGGTTTGAAACATTAAGTCCATGTTCTAATTTGGTGTCTGTTAAATGTTGTTTTAAATTTGTAAATCTCGTAAGCGCACGAACATTCATAGTACAGCGATTGAGTGCGAGGTCGAACCCAAAGGAAACATTCAAAATATATGAAATTCAAAATACACATGCCTCAATTTTTATGTTTCTTAAAAAACCAAGATTCATAATTAAATCTAGGATAGAAAATCAATCTTAATCTTTAAAACTATATCTCCAAGTTAAATAAGCCTTTATTCAAATAAATAGATCTACAATTTTAGAGCATTGATTAATAGTAATTAAAATAATGTTTTAATTAAGAGTTTATAAACAATCTCACCACACATCCTAACTCACAAAATCTAGATCTAATAAATTTTAATCCTAACTAGTTAATCAAGTTGTTAGGAAGGTTTTAAATACATGAAATAAATACACTTTAAAAGAATTAAAGAATTACAAATAAAAACTAAAATACAACATTCAAGTGAAATAAAATAGACATGAAAAGTAAATCGGCAAGGAAAATAAATGACAGAACTAAAAACGCAGTAACCTAAAAGGTGGTTGTTTGGAATAGGCCGTTCATCACCCAAGATGTGTAAACAAAGTAAAGGCCTAAATCTGAAATTCACATAAAGATCTAAAATACAATTTATATTTATTAATAAAAAAAGATTCACGACTTTTAATTTAATTAATCAAAACCTTAGTAATCATGATTCAAGTCTTACAATCGAGATCCTAACTATTGCATACGCTCATGTTCAATCAAATAAATAAAAGTTGTGTTCCTGAAATTAAAAATAAAGTAATCATAAAAGTATTTTAGAAATTGGATGTTCTAGGTATCTAAATGAATGCTTTACTTTATTAACTGGAAGAATTAAAGTACAAGGTTTTTCTAATGTTAAATATAAGAAAGACAACATAAAAGATAAAAATCTACACTCTCACTTGTAAATTCGCATGGTGCTCATTGTCTTCTTGTCTTTTGCTCCAGCCTTTAGTCCTCTTGAATTCCAGGTCAAATTCGAGTTTTGCATGTGGGATACTGGGCTATTTATAGGACTTGGGATTTGATGGATGGCTAAGAATAAATCTAGGTTTAAGTTGGTGGATGAAAGGTTGGGATTAGATTTAACTTGACATGGGTGGCTGGGATTAAAAGCTAGAAAACTAGGGCTTCCTAATGCTATGGTCGAATTTATTGTGCATTGGTTGGCTTGGAGTGGTGTGCAAGTAAGGAAGGAGAGAAAATTGGGATTTAGGATTTGCTTTGTGATTTTCAAATTTTGCTATGTGGCTTAGGGTTTTGGGTTGTGCAATGATATGGACCGCTAGGATTAACTAGATGGATGAATGAATGGCTGAGATGATGAGATGATGTAGTGGAGGTTTGACTATGAAATTTGAATAGGATAGGAAGGAAAAAGGCAAAAATCGTGTGGGTCATGGAGGATTGGGATGATGAGGTGTGTTTGGATACTAGGAGTGTATCTAGATGGATTTTGGTCTAAGTGCATGGAAAGATTTTAGGTGCTAAAACTGGATGGTTGGAGTGGTGACAAGGCATGGGAGATGGAGGCTAGCTTGAGCTTCAAGTTGTTCTAACTTAGGATTTGGTGAATGGATGACTAAGATTGGTTTGGGTTAAATCTAATAGTTCTAGCGTTAATTGGCTAAAATAATATATATATATATATATATATATATATATATATATATATAGGTATCTAATGTAGGGTTTGAATTCAAAAGTGGAGATGAATAAATGGTATGATGAATGGCCTAGATCTAGTACAAATTATGTATGTGATGGATGAATGTGGAGGCTCTAGGGTTTTCTTAATGATGTGGATGGTTGTGATGAAATGTCCTAAGATTTAATGGATATGATGGGTGATGCGTGATCTAAGTGGATGGATGGACAAATGGTGCATGGATGACCCTAATCCTAAGGTTAATCTATATGATGAATGGTTTAGATGCCCTAAATCTAATCATGATGCATGAACGGGTTCGATTGACTAAGTGGATCTAGGGTTTGATGATATGAAATGTATGGGATAAATGAGATGCATGAAGTGAATGGTTTGGATTGGTTGATTGGGTCAATGGATGGTGTGGATGGGAGATTTGAAATTTGATGGTTAAGATTGGATAGGTAAGATGGGTCATGGACATAGGCTTTTGGTTTTGGACTTAAACTTGGATTTGCACTTTAGGGTTGGTAAA
Source organism: Chimonanthus salicifolius (assembly GCA_013350335.1). Lineage (NCBI taxonomy): Eukaryota > Viridiplantae > Streptophyta > Magnoliopsida > Laurales > Calycanthaceae > Chimonanthus > Chimonanthus salicifolius. Next base: position 30,707,775 of record CM023536.1, read on the forward strand.
GTTGGATTTGAACCTGGAGCATTGGATCTTTAAATTGGACTTGGACTTGAATTGGAGACTTGGACTTAAGCTTGCTGTGCTTGAATTCTCTTTGGCCTGGCCCACATTGGGAAATGCACCTGAAGTGCTTGGCCTGGCCTAGTGTCTGACATTTGGAGCAAAGCTTGGCCCAATTGCAGTGGATCTTTGGCCCACGGATCTTCTTCTCAGACTCTTGGCCTCTTTGATTGCAGACTTTGATTTTAAAATTAAATAATTAATCAATACTACTAAAATTCTAAATGTTGAATAAATCTAGACTCTCATAAATGGATCCAGATTATCCAATTTATATTAAAAACCCTAAAGTGGCATTATTAAATTATAAAATTCTAGAATTTCTATTTTAAACTCTCTTCCAGCAATTATCCATTGTTTTATGCATGAATCCTGTTTTCCCATCTTTTTATCTACAAAACTAGAAAAAAGTCATTAAATATACCTTTTATATACAACATCTAGGCTAGCTTAATCATAATTAAAGGGTAAAAATGTAAGATTTTTAGACTCAACAATGTCAAACATCCACTAGGCTTACATGTGATTTACCAAGGTGTTCTTTAAGCCTAGGCAAGGGCATCCTAAGGTGTGGGTTCATGGCCATTTTACCTTGGGTGATTGCCATATACTTTGATGATCCGTTGAATCTTGATTATTCTTCCAACTTTGAGTTTGATTCAACGAACACTTGATTCTTGATTCTTGAGCTTCTTTCTTCAAGGTAATGCTTCACTCGAGTCATAGATTTGACAAATAAGGGACTCGGCAAGCCAGGGCACTAACATAATGTAAGGGGAAATTTGGCTAAATGTTCTAAAGCCAATGAGCATCTCAGTCCGCTCGAAGAGTGGTTAATACTCATTTACCTTGTTGAAAAACCAAACAGATACATTCGAATTCATTGGACTTAGAAATTATGGTATGGAATTCTTATGTTATTTATGGTTCAATGTTCATTAATTTGGAATTTGAGCGATCTATGGAATTTGGGTGTATTTATTCATGGTTCAATGTTCATTAATTTGGAACTTGTGCGATCTATGGAATTTGGGTGTATTGCATGGGATATGCTTGGGCTGATTTATATATGATGATGATTCATATGAAATCATATATGTTTCGGGCTGTTTTATATTTGTTAATGCCTTATATGACATCATGTATGTTTTGGTCTAATATATTTTTGAGAACATGTTATTTTACTTTTGGGAATATTATCATGTTATTGGGCTTGTTCATTAGATGACTTTACATACATGTTATGGCATTCATGCATTTATTTGGGCTATATGCCGAGTTTAATAGGGCTTTATGCTGAGTTTATTTGGGGTTTTATGCTGAGTTTATTTGGGCTTTAAGCCGCCTTATTTGGGCTTTATAGCCGAGTGATCCTTGTGACCAATTTAATGTGCACATGTGCTGAGAGCTATGGAAAATATGCATGGGTATGGGTACATGCATCATCATATTGCATTATTGCACTACATGCATTGCAAATAATGCAACTTATCTCTTGTGCTAAATTATTTATTAGTATGCTATGCAAAATTTTGAACAAGCTGTTTGGTGAATATACGAATACATGTTATGTGTTAATTATCCATCTCACTAGGCATGGTTGAGCTCACTCCTTTACATTACGGGATGTCCTTTGGAGTTGGGTTTTGGTGAGACCCAAGCAGACTTTGGAATTTCTGGAGCTGCATAGGATGGAGATATAATTAAATTTTAGTAGAATAAAGACAATTAGATTATTTGGTTATTAGTTTGTTTAATTTGAGGCACATTGAGTGTCTTTTGAGATAATTTGTTTTGTTGGTTTGTCGATTTATAATTCTTAGGTAGTTGGTTATTTTAAAAGCCTTTGAAACTTATTCTACTGAATGGAATACTTGATAATTTAAGGCTTTTATTTTATTTGAGTGGGCGTATGATGTGAGCTTAGAAAACCATAGTAGTTGATTTTGATATTTTGGATAGCATATGGATTTCGATTTCCATGTGGGAAATAAGGAAGTTTCGTTTATGGCTTCTTGTACAATTCAAATGTTCAAATATGGATATGTGATTACTATTATTTATATAAAAAAAATAGCCATGACTTGGACCGATTTATATATTTGGATCCCTTCTAATGCCCCATTTTCTCAGAGGGGCAGGGTGTTACACGCCCAACTGCTCTCGCCTATGCTACTCTGCCCTTCTTAGGTCTCACGATCTCCTTCCGTGGGTCGCCGGCATGTCACTCACCGGTGATCCACAGCAGCCTATAGAGAAGAAAAATGGAAAGGAAACAAAACAGAGAGAAATAAAATAAAGGAAAAGATGAAGTTGCTGCTCTCCAGGCCGGATGGGACACAAATTACAGCAATGATGTTGCCTTGTTCGATGCTCTCTTTCATTGTCGTTCTCATATTGATTGTTCAGTCTGAGTCACTCGAAGTAAATCAATCCGGCCCCCAGTCAGCGGACTCCGAAGAGTCCGTCAGTTGGGATTCTTATCTGTCAGTGAGACATGAAACCGTCTTAATTTTACTTGAATGATTCAACTTCCCGTTTCGCTCTGATACCAAATGTAACGCCCCGCCCTCTCCGAGAAATCAGAGTCTAATTTTTTTTTAATAAAAATAATATAATAACTCCGGAAGAGAGCGGGCGGCGTCACGACGCAAGCTAAGTCCGGACTACCTAAGTCCGACCCTTAACTGGCCACCCATGTGTGCATGGACTAAACCCATGATAAATAATCCACACATGGAACTAAGTAAAACTTGCGGAATAGACATAACTGATTGCGGAATAAGTCAAATATGCGGAATTATAAACAATACTCAGATTGCTCCATTATCAGATAGCAAAGTACAAGTCAAGTTTGCTTTAACATATAACCTTATTAGACTATTCTCAAACTTAGCATTTATCCACAATAACTTAATTCATATATCCAATATCAAGACTATAATTCAAACCATAACAAAGATACTAGCTATTACAAGTCCATAAACGAAATCCAAATAACAGTAAATTATAAAAATCATCCAACATCAAGCTCTTAAGCTTGGCTCCCCTCTTGGTCATCGTCCTTCTCTTTCCCTTTCCTTGTTCCTACATAATCCTCTAAGGATAGAATTAGGGCGTTAGATCAAAGCGCCCAGTAGGATTTCCGACTAAGGCTACCACAGGGTTAGCATATAAAACATGCATATATATTATAGTACATGATTATCAATAAAACATCTGAAAACAATGCTATGTATGTAAGTGCATATGTAATGAGCCCCACCCCATCACACATATACATAGCCATCACTTGACGAGACTCTCAACTTCAAGGTAAATCACAATACACTTTCATTTGGGACTCACACGATAAGGTAATCCACAGTAATCCTCATTTCCTTTGGAAAGACACTTCATCATTGAGTTGTTTCACAGTGTTCTTTCATTGGGACTCACACAATAAGGTAATTCACAGTAATCCTCATTTCCTGAGGAAAGACACTTCATCATCGAGTTGTTTCACAGTGTTCTTTCATTGGGACTCTCAAGTCAAGGTAATCCATAATCATCACCCCATGTCATGCATGAGATGTCAATGTATATGTATGTCATTTGTAAATATATATCTCATCATTCAAAACCAATTTGAAACATAATATCAAATACAACATATCTCATAAAAACATGATAAAACCAAATCATACTTGTGGTTACAAGTAGGTAGGAAACCTACCGAAGATTAGCTTCGGTGTTTGTTCTTTTTCACTTGATCACGACTCGCACATCGTTCAATTTCCGTCACCTTGTGATGTAACAATAAGTAAATCATACTATCAATTAAATGTCCATTCACATCTAAGACCCAAAAACCATCTTGTGGGGTTCGGCCATACCCATGGCCGAACCTCACCCATTTTAATTTGATCTCATAATTGTATCATGCTTAAACTTTAGAACCACTAATCATTTCCTTGAAATTGATTCATAAAACCCATAGACATGGTCATGGGGTTCGGCCATACATATGGCCAAACCCTATGGTTTTCTCATTTGAATCTTTTCGTCATAACTTAGCCATAGAAACCCTATGGTTCGACCATGAAATGACCGACCCATGACTTGTCCAAATGTTCACTTAACAATCATTTATCAACCACTCAAGATGTTCCATGATCTTTAAATTTGAAACCATTTGATTCAATAAAATAGTCCACAAAAAATGATCCATGGGATTCGGCCATGTGGTTCCCTTGGTTCAATAATTTCCACCTATGTAGTTACTTAGGCTCCACTCTTTTACCAATTTAGATGCATGGTTCAGCCATCCAAAGGTTGACCCAAAACAGTAACCATAACTCCAATTAAATCACATAAACCTCCATAAGATGATCCATGGGGTTCGGCCATTCACATGGCCAAACCTTATGGCCCTTTTGGTGTAATTCTTCCAACAATTCCACATTATTTATCTACTGTCTCTTAGCCATAAAAACAGCAATGTTTAACCATCCATTGCCGATCCCATACAATTAATTAATTCCATTTTACAATCCTTTAGCAATCTTCACACATGGTATGGTTTTTATCCCCAAAAACCATACCATTTAATCAATTACTTTCATGGGGTTCGGCCATCCAAAGTGGCCGAACTCCATGCTCTAAATTTTCATCCTTTAAACCTCATTATAATACTTTACATCAGTACTTAATTCAGCCACAAAATGACCCAATTAACATATGTAAAAATCACCATAGTTGACATGGTTCTTGACTTTCCAAAACATTAAACTAAAACCTCTCTTTTCATGGGGTTCGGCCAACCAAGATGGCTGAACCCAATGATATATTTCTTTTATCCTTTTGAGCCATCTAATCCAAGGTTTAATTCCTTGATATATTCAGCCAATCCATAGTCCAACATATGACACTCAAAACCATGATTTTAAAACTTTTCAAAACATGCACTTAATCTAACTTAGCAACAAAAACAGTCCATGGTTTTGTCTTACAAAAACCATCCAAATTAACCCATTTTTTTCATGGGGTTCGGCCATCCCCAATGGTCGAACCCTATGATCAAATTTCCATCTTATTTATGAAATACCATCCAAGGTCTAACCCTTGATGGATTTGGCCAAATGATGGCCAAATCATACTCTTTTTTACAACTTATTTAACTAAATACTTAAGAAAATCTTACCAATTTTCTTTGCTCCTTCCCTCTTGCTTCCTTTCTTTCCTTCTTCCTTAATCCTTTGCCGAAATGGTGCTGGATCAAATGGTGAAACACCAGCAGCTGGTTCAGCCAAGAAGAGATGTTCTTGAGAGAGGGAGAGGGAGATGGAACTCCAAATTTTGGAATGTGCAATCGGCCAAGTGAGGTGTTTCTTTCCTTTTTTTGTAATCCAGCCACTTAATCCATTCATTCCCCTCATAAACTCTTGTTCATTTCAATGAGATACCTGCTGCCAGCCAAAGCACCCATTGGCACTAACCAATGTAACCATTCAGCTCCCCATGTAACTCATCCAAGTCTCATCCATTTACATTAAAAACCTAGCATGGAAACCACCATAACAAGTCCCCAACGTGTGGGACTTGTTTTGGTTTGTTTGAGACCAAGAAACCTCCTCATATTCCCTTCAACTCTCTGATTTTACAGACCATTTGATTTCCATTTTGACTCACTCAACTCAATGGCTTAACTCACCACATTAAATACCATACATTAATTACACTTGAGTCAACTCATTTCTTAATTCAAAACCAATTCAATTCAGTCCCACTCAACCTGATTTGACTCACCATTGAGCTCATTTGAGGGCCCACACAGTCAGCCGTGGTCAAACTTGGTCAACCCGACCCATTGGGTCCCCAATTAGCTCCTTGACCCGTTTTGACAACATGACCCATTTATGGGCTGTTTTAGCCATTTGCATTTGGTTTTCACATGTGCATCAAGCCTACCCATTTATGCTCCACTTAATTTCCAATCAATTCAGCTTAATCCCCATTAAATTTGGGCTCACCCAATGGTCTAATAAGTCCATTATGACCCATTGGGTCCAATTGGGTCCTTTGACCCAATTAACCATATTGACCCAACTTGATGTACATTACCCATCCAATAAAATTTGACCCTTATAATATGTTCATAGGATCTTAATTTGAACAATGGGCCCCACCATTTTCTCATTTAACATCATAATTATTAAATTTACCAATCCAGGGGCATTTTCGTAAATATTCATATCTTTGAGAAATCGGGGTGTTATAGCTACTTTCCCTTATGTTGTTGGATTTGACTTGAGCTAAATACACCTCTGACCTGAAATTTGACTTTGATAATTTCTCTCGGGTCATGGCTCAGTTGTCATTTTTTCAAGTATAATGATATCAATTTAGCTTCGATTTGGGATTAAACTCAAGTTTGATGTGGAATTATTAAATTGGTTGGATTTAAATTCATGAAATGCAAATTACATGTAATAAGCATATTAAATAAAACTCACAAATTTACATTACGTGTAAACGCATCTATTAAATATAAAAGAAATGCGATATTTCCTAATGAAATTAAAATATAAATGCAATTCTTGGCATTTATTAGGGTGCCATGATGGTACTGAAGTCCCGAATGAAATGCCGATATAAGAAGGCCAAGCCATGAAATCCACAGACAACATGCACGTTCTTTGATTTAGGCCAGTCACAGATAGCTTGGACTTTTGTCTCATTCCCCTTGATGCCTCCTGCAGAAACAATGTAGCCTAAGAAGATAATGTTGTTAGTACAGAAAGTACACTTCTTATTATTCGCATATAATTTCTCTCTCAAGAGTACATAAAAAACTTGTCTAAATGATCTAGGTGGGTCTACTGATCTCGGCTGTAAATCAAGATGTCATCGAAATACATGACGACGAACTTCCCGATGAAGGGGCATAGGGTCTGGTTCATCACTTGCATGAAGGTGCTTGGGGCGTTGGAAAGCTCGAATGGCATGTGTTAGTGCTCCGGCTTAGCCGAGCCCTATTTGTCAATGTCATGACTCAGGAGAAGCACTTGCTAAGAAGCTTGAAGACTCAAGATGATCAAGATTAAAGATCATGCTCCACCAAGTTCAAAGCTCATCTGTATGGCAATCATGAAAACAGGTATTTGGCCATAGATGACCTTAGGTGGTACCCACACCTTAGAAAGGACTGTCTCTAGGATTAGTTGAACAAATGGTAAAACCATAAAGAAGCCTAAGAGAGGATGTTGGATATTGAACTTGGAAATATGAATTATGTTCACTGTCAGCTCGACTAGTCATTCTCACTGACCCCTCGGTGGAGACAGGATAGACCAATCGTGGTCACAGACTGGTCGGCCAGATTGACAGAGGTTCTGGATCAAAGAACTGTCATTCTGGATATGCCTCTAACCGAGAGTCTCGTAAGCACCGACCCCTCGATGATGAACTTAAACGACCCCTCGTGGTCGACCACTCATCGGTAAAAGACTTATGAGTTCTAGACTGTGAACTCAAATGATCTCTCGATAAAACAGACATCTCGGTATTTCAAGATCAATCGAGAGTAACATGACCGACCCCTCGGCAAAGGGGGATATCGTTCTGGGTAACATGTATTTATGCTGAAACTACTGTCAGCATGTCTTTGCCCCAGACCGAGCCACTCGTATGGATCAACCTATCGGTGCCATAACTGTCAACCCATTGGCGACACCGACATGTCGACCGGGAAATAATTATCCTGTTGGGAGTGCATTTAATGCGCAACGATCGGGTGGTTGAACAGTAATAAATATGAACACCGACCTATCGGTGCCACCGACCTATTGGTTCTGGACAGTCAGTAAGACCGTTAATACTCATCTATAGACATGAGTGTTGGGTGATCATTTTACTATCTTTCTTGAGCTGAAAAGAGTTATACACTGTAAAAAATGATCAACTCTCTTGTGAGAAAGAGAGGAGGAAAGAAAAGTCTTTATCAACCAATCTATTGATTGAGTTTGTCGGTGAGAAAAAGAGGAAGAAAAAAACTAATCTAAGAAAGCTTTAGGTTTAGCCAAGTTTCCTTTTTACCCTAAGTTATTGATTGTAATATGATGGCTATAAGAAGGAGCGTCGGCACTCAGTGGGTGGAAACGTCAAGAAGCACACATCAGCGACAAAGAGCTTCAAAGCAAGTGCTTCTTGGTTTTACTAAAACCTTTGACCCGAAAGTGGATTAAGGGGGATTTGCGTCGTCTCTGGCACAGTGGTGGGTAGAATTCCCAGCCAATTGAGTGAGGTGGAATTCCTAATCTAATTGTGAGGGTATAAGTCCCCACATAGTGAATTTGGGGATAGTTCAAGGTTTAGTGAGTCCTAACAGTGGATGTAGGTTGGTGAACTGAACCACTTTATATCTTATATCCTTTTGTTTGTGGTGTTAGAGTTATTTTCTTATGTTGATTGTTTAATCAAATTTGCTAACACACACTCATTTGATTGATATATCTGCTGCACTAAATTAATCATCAAAATAATTTTAAAAAGGACCGACGATATTAGATTGACCTATTCACCCCCTCCCTCTAGGGTCAATCGTGTTGTTCTAGCTTGCAAGGGAACTTTCAGCATGACAAGCCACTCATAGAGTCCTTCACGAGTCTTGAATGTCATCTTCCATTCATCACCAGAACATTCGAGATACTTTTAGTAGAGGCCGAAAGAACAATTTGCCTTTAGATGGCTTCAAAACGTCCAAACTGTGGTCGGAACTCTGAAGTCTTGTCTTTAGAGCTTCCGAAGATCATCATCTTTAGTCGATCAGTAGCAGAACACAGTGACGAGACAGAAACAGTGAATTACGAATTTCAAAAGGTATGGATTTTTAAGCCTAATTTCAAAAACTAACTGGTCAGGTGATTCCTACACATGATTTACTTCATTTTTTGATATTTAATAAACACATTTTGACTGAGAAAACACATTGATCTTATGGGTACAACAGCTAAAACATAGTTTTTCCAGTTTTTCCAAAACTTTATTTTCTTAACCAATTTTAATCATTCGATTGTAATCTTTCATAAACTTATTAATTAAATTAAAATGAAGGAATGGGTACTTTTATGATTGAAATTAGAGTCTTCGGGAGCTTCCCTTTAAGAATTCTTCACTGAAGAAAGAAATGGCAGAAGAATAAGAAGAAAGAGTTGCAGCTGTTGCACGTTTGTAAAAGCTTTGAAGAAGGAGGTGAGTTTAAGAGATAGAGAGAGTTCAGAGGATTGAGAGAGCTGGAGAGAACTAAGCTGATGTAGTAGGAAGAAATCGACCGCATAGCGTCCGTTATATAGAAAATTAATCCGTAGGTTTGCCGCCCAGCCTACAACAGCTACGGCTACAGTAGTTTTAACTAGTTTATTAAATTTATTTAAAACTTACACCCCTATAGTTTATGATACAAATTGAACTTTGATTAAAACATGGAACAATCGGGATATCATTAGAACATGTCAACCAATCAATCATTAGAACCAAGTCACTGTAGTGAGTTAGCACTGAAGAAGATCACATAGAACAATAATATACTGTTGAATAGTCTGTTAAACTGAAATACCAATAGTCAAATCAACACAGTCCCACTAATGTGCCTCAATAATATACCACTCTCCAACAGTCAGTTTCTGCTCAAAACCCTTATGTGCACTGTTACTAAAAAATTCATAGCAAAAGCTATAGATGTCGAAATTTGATGATCAATATATCACTGGAAATATAACTAGCAGACCATCATCCATCATAATTTCAAAAATTTTGGAGACAGATAGATTAATCAAAATGACACCATAACAGAGCAGTCACTTCACCTCTTTAGAATCCTAACAGTTTTGCCATTATCTGATAAAACCATTGTATCTCAACTTTTGGAGATCAGATCACTGGGATTCTTTTTCCAATAGGTAGTTAACTAAATGTTCAAACCCGCTCGGTATTATAGGTAGGGCAACGTAGAAAGTCTTTATTTTCTTTCGGTTTAAGGTCAGGGCTTTGCGGGCAAATGACTTCTAGGCTTACGGTTCCAGGCGCTGTTGATCAGACAATCTTCCGGGGTACAGGTCGGCGTACAGGCACAGCTCAAGCGTACGATCAGAGAGAACATGCGATGCGCTTCCGGTAATGTCATGCTCTGTTAAAAAATTTCTAAGCCCAAATGATTCATCAAAATAATCTGCAAACTGTCTCTCAGACATATACAACAAAATAAATGACAGTTCTTTACATGTTCAATGGTCCTGCAGTGTTTTTCTCTCTGGAACTCAGAAGTCACTGAAATGTTTATTGGAACAAGTTAACTGATAGATACACTTCCAAATTTATTTTTTTCAAATTTTTCTGAGGGCTATTGTTACGTAAAAAGAAACTGTAACACTGTTGTTCTGATCTATATTGTAGAAAACAATAGTTCTGAACACGTCTTTTAATTGCCATGTAATCGGGGTCTCTAAAACTCAAAATCAACTTAACTTTTTATCGAATGCAGGAAACTGGCAAATCTGCTCACATGTAAATTTTTAGAATGTTCTAAGATCATATGGATATGGAAAAAATTCAAGAAATCCCCATTCAGATCCTCTCTACTGAAACTGCTAAATATTGTATGTTGTCACCAAAATGACCATATCTTGCTCTCTGGAACTCCAATTTAGCTAAATTTTTTTGTTGGAAATCTATTTTGTAGGGCTATCCAAACCAAAAATTTAAAAATTATTGTAGTCCAAATGATATGGTTTTTAATTCTTGCAAGGTACGGGTTTCTAAGCTGTATAGATTTCAATCTACTGTCTTCTTCCATCAACCGCTTAAAATCAATTCTGGCACTGTTCTCCAACAATGATGATGCTAGTCTTAAAACTGATATCTGAAAGTAAAAAATGGTCGGATCAAAACACATATTAAACAAACAAAGTTGGTCTTTTAAAAGGGTTAAAATAAATGAAAATCGGGTAATTAATAAAATATTCGGATGAAGTCCTTATACTCGTTATTTGAAATTATAGAGTGTGTGAGTTTGGCAAAGAAAATAGTTCAAATGAGTGTTTTTCCAAAGTAAAACAGTTTTAAGATCATTTTTAAAACTAAATAGATGAGATATGTCTAGATGTTGGCTTAAAAGTTAAATCTGTTTCCTCTGAGTCAGATTTAGTTGTCAATTTGGTGACTAAGTCCGAATGAGTCTTGAGTTTCAAATTTTGTGACCGAGTTGTGACCGAGTTGTGACCGATTCGTGATCGTGTTTGTGTGTCTGAGATCGCACCTCTGGAAGACCGATAAAGTCAAAACAAGTTTAAAGCTCCAGAAGCAACGTCCATTGGAAGGTCGTGCACCAAAAGAAGTAAAATCCATGTATGCCAGGCAATTCAGGTAATCTGAACATAATTACATTTAGAAGGCCTAGACCTAATACAGGGATAAACCTTAGAATCCACGACTTAGAATTTAGTAAAACTTAAGGGGGTTCTAAGTTAATTGGAATTTGCCATGTTTTGGAGAAGCTCGTTGTTAGTGCCCCGCCTTTGCCGAGTCCCTAAGTTTGTCAATGCCATGAGTCGGGAAGAAGCACTTGTTAGAAGCTTGAACACTCAATGTGATCAAGATTGAAGATTGTGCTCCACCGGATTAAAGCTAATCGTTATGGCAATCATAAAATAGGTATTTGGCCATAGATGACTTTAGGTGGTACCCACACCTTTGGAGGACCATTCCTAGGCTTAGTTGAACAAATAGTAAAATCATAAAAAACCTAAAGAGGAAGCTTGACAGTGAATTGGAAGCGAACTTGAAAATATGAATTAAGTTCACTGTCAGCTAAACCAATCATTCTCACCGATCCCACGGTGGATACAGGATCGACCCATCGTGGTCAAAGACTAGTCTGCTAGATTGAGAGAGGTTCTGGAACATTGAACTGTCATTCTGGGTATGCCTCTGATCGAGAGTGTAATACCCTGACCCGAATCAGGCTTAAATAATATGATTTGTTTTAATAAATCATGATTTGACCTATAAATCACGTAGATTACAGTGAGGGATTTGTGAAACACCTAGGATTGGCCGAATAAGAGCTCGATAGCTCGTTAATCCAACTCATTTAAATTAAAGGGGCAAAATGGTAATTTACCATTAACAATGTATTTATTGTTTGATAATTGTTTACGTGATATTGATTTCTTTATTAAAGATTGAGATTCTAAAATTTATAAGTATCTTTATTACATTTTTAATTTCAGAAAATGTTATTAGAAACTACTCAAAAAGGTCCCAGAAGCTGGGAAATGATTATTTTAAATAATTTTAGTAGTTAGAAAATTTTAAGAAAAATATGTATTGTTAGATTTTATTCTAATTTATTACTCCCTCTGTCCCAAATTAGTTGTCCTATATGGATTTTGAAACTGTCCCAAAATAGTTGTCTCATTTAGCATAAAATGTGTTGAAAATGAATGAGATCACATGGAATGCTAGCCTTAAATAGAGAGTTTCTTAAAAAATACAAATTTTCAAATGAGACAATTAAAATGGGACGGAGGGAGTAATTTATATTTCAGATTCTAAGAATAAATGTTTAAACACTTTAAGTAAATAAAAAATTTGAATTTAGGGAATAGTAAATAAATGTGATTTTTTATTAAATCAATTAATTTTGATGAAATTTAATTCCCCAAAATTTTATGGCAATTAGAATTTTTAAAACCCAATATTTTGGTTAAGATGGATCAAAATAATTTAATACTTTAATAGTTAAATATTGAAAATTTAATGAAAAAGGGCTAAAATGCAAATAAAAAGATTGAGGACTAAAACATAAAAATAAAAAATTTGCAATACCTGCGTAGCAGGTGATGCAATGAAGCAGGTGCATGAGCATCGGCTCATGCAAGCTAGGATCATAGCTTGCAGAGTGATGTGGTCACTCCATGGCCCTGCTGGAGGCCTACCACCCTACCTCCCATTTCTTATAAATTCAGTCCATTCCCAGAGAAATCCTTCACAGAATTTTCAAGAAGAAAACTACTGTTTTACTCAGTCTGTTTTCACCATTGGCTTAAGTGGAAGATTTTTTCAGTTGCTGAATTTCAACCTAGGAGCAAAAGCAAAGGTAACCATTGTCTTTGTTTTCAAATTCTAGTCAGTTTAAGATCAAACAGAAGTCAATTTCGTTATAATTTGAATCCTAAAAACATATTTGAAGTTTGATGAAAAACTTAAATTTTCATGTGTTTCATCTGTTTTCCAATTAAAATCTGATGTTTTTAATCAGTATCAATGGTCCAATTGATTTTCAAAGTGAAGGGGACTCATTAGAGAGTCCATCTGATAAAAAAAGTCTGAAAAACGAACCCAGAAAAGCCATTGTTTCTGTATTCGTAATTCACACAGTCCCTCCCGTCACTACTCTGTTGCAGGTGATAGAGGAAGAAGACTGACTCTGGGAATATCCGAGAATCGGCCTTCAGAAGTTCTGAAGGTGAGACTTCTGAAGTTCCAAACTTCTGTTCGGGACTCTGAAGCGCCCAGAGGCCAAATGTTTCTTTCTGCCTCTGCTGATTAGACCCTGACGTTCAAAGACCCATCAGGATGTCCCGAACTGTTCGGAAGTTCCCAGCACATCTCAGTAGGTTCCGATACACACTGAGACCAACCGATTTTCCTGTTTTTTTTTCTTCTGTTCTGTAGCAGGCTTGGAAGTTTCGAGACCTGAACTTCGAAAGTTCCAAAGGACAGAACCCAAGTTCCGAAGGTTCTGTAAAGACCTAGACTTTAGACAGTGGCTCGGAAGTTTCGGAGCCACAGTACCTGATTCCGAGGCATGTTCCGAGGAACCCAGAACAAGTTTTGAAACTTAGTCTAAGTTAGGATTCCATATTAAATTTAGATCCTAGGTTTTAATGTGATGTTTATGCCAATTTAATAATTAAAAATGATACTAACCCCTTTTCATTGGTATTATTATATAAACTTATATTATGTATCCACTTTCAGGCCGATACTCTCTATCTGTGGCGCGGCGGAAACGCAACCCGGTAGCTATCAGTAGCTGTACGATTAACTTCGTCGATCGAGCTCGGGTCTCTAAGCCTAGCTCGCTATACGAGTAGTGGCCTGAGCATCCTATATCTCTAGGCCTAACTCAATATATGAGTAGTGGCCCGAGCATCTTATATCTCTAGGTCTAACTCAATATATCTCCAAGGTCATTTCCAGGAGGTAATATGTGTAGTGGCCTGAGCACCTTATTATATTGCTGATTATTGTAATTTTAAAATGGATAGTAACCCATTTAAGAGATTCAGATCCATTTCCCTTTGAATTTTTCTAGAAAATATGATAGAAGGACTTGAAATATTATGAATATGTGTTGTATTGTATCTATGTATGCTGATTGATTATTGATTGTATAATTCATTTATATCTTTGTTTGAATGTTTGACAAATACTTCGATACCCCACACTTTCGGTGAGGAGACTTAACATTGCAGTAGGAGTAAATCAGGTTAAGAGGATCTAGTGCAATGAGTGGTTTCAAGGATCATACTTAATGAACCCACTTATATGCCTAGACATGATACACTATTGTGAAAAGTACTTATTGATACTAACGATGTTTATTGTATATTGTGATTATGATGATGAAATGCTTATGAGCTATGATGATATTGATACTGCTTCCACGTACCCTTACCTACTGAACTATTATCGGCCCAATGTGTCGGTTTGCATTTATTGGCCCAGGTGTGTCAATACCGGCCCAAGTGTGTCGGAGATGTACTTGTAAGATTCTGTATTTTGACCGTGTCGGGACTTAATGCTTATAGTCGGTGTAATGTGTAGGTGTTACATTGGATATCCGCAGTAATATGAGGATGATTCGATATTTTGGCGTGATAAACATATTATGATGAAAATGTTGATTTTGGCTAACATGATGTTCATTACACTGCATTATTATGTTCTTTTCACTAGGCTAGTTAGCTCACACAACTCACATTTCAGGAGATGTTCTCGATGAGGAGGAACCTCCATTTCAAGCTTAAGATGGATAAGCTGTTGCAGTTTCTTGTGATTCCCACGGACGGGAATTTCATTTTTATTTTGACTATTGGTTCCTTTGAACCATGTTTTGTGTAAAGTACTTCATGTGATACTTATTATGTTGAAATCATGTATGAACCACTGTATTATCGTTAGTAACTCTGATAGGAATAAAGGATATTTTTTTATGATTGAAATATTTGTTTGTATGATATGTGCTTGTAAATGGGTAGACATATGGTATATGTTTGAGTACACATGTAAAGAGCATGTGTGGCATTTATCTCTAGGCCTAACTATTGATCCAGCCTTGTTAGGAGTTATAAAGGATAAAAAAAAAAAATAGTAGCGTTCCAGGCCCACCTCCTGGCCGTGGCGGACAACTTGGTATCAGAGCTTTGGCTCAAACTCTATGACTATGATGGGTAATACATGATTAGAACCTTTTTTATATTAGAATTGTATATGTTATTGACATTATCTAACAATATTGATTAAATTGTGTTATACAGATATGTCAAGTAACGAGGAATATTCGGAGATTTGGGACAAGGGAATCCCCAGCTTCCCAATAGTACTAGATTCATCCACCAGCAACTCCAGTGTTCAACCATAAAATGTTGGAGTATTCCCAGCTATAGAGAAGTCATCATTAGTAGGGCAAATAGGCTCGCTCGAATATACACCATCGACTCCCAATGCTGACAATATGATAGCATATGTTTACAAGCTATGCAATCAAGAAGGGCACTACGACACCTACTGTCCCTATCCCATTAACGTGGTATGCCCAGTATGTGGATTGTGTGGGCATGAAAGGAAAATGACCAACTGTCCTTACATTGGAGGTCCAGGGATAGTACCATGCTTAACCTGTGGAGTGTTGGGACATATGTCAGCCGCATGTCCTGACAACATTATGTTCAATATTGATATTGATATGGAGTCCTTTACAGATGATTAAGACAGGGAATGTAGGGGAAGGGATGGGAGAAAGGAATGTAAAAATGTCAATATGTATATATGTGCGTGTTGTACTGAGGGTTTTTACAATCCCTACTAACTCCTATAAATAAATAAAACTTGAGTTATGTTTATTTGTATAATAGGCATATGTTTATGATTTACACAACTCATATGGTCACTCTTTATAAGTTTCAATTTTTTTTTTTTTGAATTATTAAGTGATATTACGAATGTAAATGACAGGAGAATGTTAGGAGCATTCGAAAATATTAGAGGCTGAGGCAAGAGAACAGGTCTTCCACCCCATGTAAAATGAAGATGTACCCTATGAGGCCATATGCGTAACAATGGAGGCATTCCAAAGGATTGCTGAGAATATACAACGTCCTCCTGTTAGGAGCCCAGAAGAGAGAGCCACAATGGCTCTAAGAGAATTCAAACGGTTGAACCCGACAAGCTTTTCAGGGATTGAAGACCCAAGTGCGGTAAAGAACTGGATTACCTAGATTGATCGGATCCTCAGTACCCTGGCCATTGCAGATGATCTACGAGTAACGTTGGCGACTTACAAACTGGAGGGAAACACCTATGAATGGTGGGAGGCAAAAAGTCTGGATCGTAATCACGAATAAAAACTTAGGAAGAATTTTCAACTGCTTTTCTCGCCCGTTATTACCCTAAAACAGTGCAGGAAGTAAAGAAAAGGGAATTTCTCAACATCCAACGAAGGTCTGATATGGTGGCACAATATGCCATAAGATTTATTGAATTGATGTAATATATGCCTTGGATAGCAGCAAATGAAGATAGAAGATCCAACATTTTGAAAATGGACTTCGACCCTTCCTACAAAAGCAAGTGGCTGGGCTAACCTTCAACACTTTGGAGGAGATCATTGAGCGGGCTTCGAAAGTGGAAGTTGTAGACTCCACCAATAGGAATACCGAAAGTTTCCAGAAACCTTCCTCTAATAAGAAGGCCAAACTCAACCAGAAAAGGCCATTCTATAAGAAAAATCAACCTGCTGCATGAAAAACAAGCCAGTCTGACACACGACATCTAGTGTGTTATTTCTGCAACCAGTCTGGGCATACAACTAGTGTGACACCCCAATTTCTCAATGAAATGGATAATTACGAAAATGCCCCTGGATTGGTAAATTTATTAATTATGATGTTAAATGAGAAAATAGTGGGGCCCATTGCTCAAATTAAGACCCTATGAGTACATTATAAATGTCAAATTTGATTGGATGGGTAATGTACATCAATTTGGGTCAATATGGGTAATTGGGTCAAAGACCCAATTGGACCCAATGGGTCATAATGGACTTATTAGACCATTGGGTGAGCCCAAATTTAATGGGGTTAAGCTGAATTGATTGGAAATTAAGTGGAGCATAAATGGGTAGGCTTGATGCACATGTGAAAACTAAATGTAAATGGCTAAAACAACCCATAAATGGGTCATGTTGTCAAAACGGGTCAAGTAGCTAAATGGGGACCCAATGGGTCAGTTGACCAAGATTGACCACGCCTGACCGTGTGGGCCCTCAAATGAGCTCAAGTGTGAGTTAATTCAGGTCGAGTTGGGACTGAATTGGATTGGGTTTTAATTAGGAAATGAGTTGACTCAAATGCATTAAATATGATGCATTAAGTATGTTGTGTTGGGTGAGTTGAGTTGGAAATAAAAGGAGCCTTGAGTTTAAGTGAGTCAAGTGGTATATGGATGGTTTCTTGATTTTAAACACACACCACTCCACACGTTGGAGGGCAGCAAGAGAGGAGGGGGGGGGGGGGGGGGGGGGGGAGAAGTTTCATCTCAATGATGAAACCCTCACCTAGGTATTAATGAAGAACCATGGGGAGTTGGATGGTCACATTGTACTTGGACAAGGTTGCAGCCGATTGGACTTGGAAGCTTGAGGGTTTCCAATCTTAGATGGAAAACCCAAGGGTCACAACCGTTGGGTGGGTTTCATCTCAAGGATGAAAGCCCCCCAAAGGGAATAAATGAAAGACATGATGGGGAGGGGAGTTACCAAGGGGGTGCCATCAAGGGTCACCACCTTTGGTTAACTCCCAACACTTAAGCACATCCATCTTATCTCTCTCTCTCCTTTGATCATTCTTTCACCTTCCAAGAGACAAAACCGTGACTGCTGGTTCTATCCCACAAATCACTCATTTGGCCGATCACACCACCAAGGTTAGTGGAGTTAGAACAAAGAAGTTGCACCTCAAAGTGGTGATCGTTCACATCAAGGTTGAAATTCTGTTTTTCTCTCAATCAAAACCTTATTTGGTTGAATCACTCCAAGGGATTCCAGCAAGTCAATTCGGCTAGAAGCTAAGGAAGAAGGAAGGAAACAAGAGGGAAGAAGGCAAAGAGCAAACACAAGAAGAGAAGCTTGGAATTTGGTAAGCATTTCCATGGATTTTTGTTTAATAAGATGGGACAAATGGAACATGTTTTGGGCCATGGGTATGGCCGAATGCATCAAGGTTTAAACCTTGGGTAATGGTGGTTTAAAAATGATAAAATGGATCATTGGGTTTGGCCACCTTGGATGGCCGAACCCCATGAAATTATTTGGTTAAGGTTGATGGTTTTGGAGGCTAAAAACCATGCAAAAATTATGGAGAATTATATGTGTTTAAGATGCAAGATAAAGGATTATGAATCAGGGATTTAAAGGTCATGATTTGGTCATGTATGGCCGAATTAATCATTGGTTTAAAAATTGTATGATGAGATTTAAAAGTTAGAAAATATGGGCCATAGGGTTCGGCCACCTTGGTTGGCCGAACCCCATGAAATGTTATGGTCATGTTGATGGTTTTTGTAAGTTAAAACCATGCAAATGATGGACTGTTTTGGATGATTAAATTAGACATAAGATAAATGTTTAAGAGGTTCAAATCAAAGGCCATAGGGTCCGGCCAATGAGTATGGCCGAACCCCATGAAATCATATGATTATTGTATGGTGATTTTGATGGTTTTGAGAGATAAAAACCATACAAGATTATGGTGTTTTTATGGGAATTAAATGAATATAAGTTTGTTATTTTGGGTTGGCCATTGGATGGCTGAACCATGTGGTTAACATGGCTAAAGGGTAGAGTCCAATTGGTATACAAATAA
Organism: Chimonanthus salicifolius; assembly: GCA_013350335.1. NCBI lineage: Eukaryota > Viridiplantae > Streptophyta > Magnoliopsida > Laurales > Calycanthaceae > Chimonanthus > Chimonanthus salicifolius. Next base: position 30,727,016 of record CM023536.1, read on the forward strand.
TGGAATCATTGAGCAAAAGAACGATAAGAGTTCGGCCATACACATGGCCGAAACCCATGGATTGTTTTGATGGGAGATTTGGACTAAAATCATGTTGGAAGCTAAGGTTTGTTTTATGCTTTTGTTCTAAGAAACACCTATGCTTAGTTATGGATCTAATATTAATTTGATCAATCATGATAATGATGGAAAGTAGGACAAAAATTAGATTGGTGAGGTTCGGCCATGAAGTATAGCCGAACCCCACTAATGGTCATTGGTGACCCTAGTGTGTAATTACTAATGTTGATGGATGGACTTAGTGGTTAATTTATATGTATGTATGAATGATGTAAAGGACCAAACTAAGGTGGTTTGGATATGGACCTTGGTGTTTAAGGAAAACTAAACAAAAGGTTAGCCTAAATGGCATTATGGTAATTATGGATGAAATGATCAAAGATGAAATGATCATAGGGTTAGATATATGGACCCAAACCAAAGTAGTATGGTTCGGACATGTTATATGGCCAAACCCTACCAAGGTATTTTTATAGTATATGATGTTTAATAAGGATTAAATAAAAGAGAGATCAAACGAAAAGGGAGGTTAAATCCTAAGTTGATGAGGTTCAGCCATGGGTATGGCCGAACCCCACAGGATGGCTTTTGGGTCTTAAGCTGTGAATGGAAATTTAGAATGATAGTATGATTGATTTGTTGTTATATAACAAGGAAACGGAACGTGAACGGCATGCGAGTCGTGATCAAGTGAAAAAGAACAAACACAGAAGCTAATCTTCGATAGGTTTCCTACCTACTTGTAACCACTATGATGATTAGTTTTATCATGATTTTGATAAGATATGTTGTTATTATTATTATGTTTCAAATGGTTTTTGAATCCTGAGATTTATTTACATGCTTCATATATTCATTGGCATCATGATGATGATAATACATTGGTCTCCTTAGGCGATGCAGGTCCCGCCAGGAGAAATGTTATAATGATGAGAAATACATTGGTCTCCTTAGGCGATGCAGGTCCCGCCAGGAGAAATGTTATGATGATGAGAAATACATTGGTCTCCTTAGGGGATGCAAGTCCCGCCAGGAGAAATGTTATTGAGATTTACCTTGACGGTGAGAGTCTCGTCAAGTGATGGCTATATATATGCATGTTGGGAGGGACTCATTACATAGGTACTTCAAGCAGGTAGGAAAACTTACTTGATTGGAGATAAATCGACGGGGAGGACGAACCATAAAACGACTTGTACACCTCTAAGTCACCTTCGGGTCCTTCAGTTATTTCCATGGATTAAGACACAATAATCACATCATTAGTTAATGTCCTTGGTTTCCAAATCTAATGCTCAGTACTTTTATTAATTACCATTGAGGGGGTCAGATTTGGAGAATGTTACTGGTGTCTTATTAATCCCACATTAATGATCAAAACAAGATTGTGGGGTTAAGATTAAAAAAGTCTGATCACTGCCAGTTCGGAACTTGGGTCACTTTGTTCGGAACTTCCAAAGCTTGTTTCGAAGCTTTGGAACATCTGTGCTCCCTTTGGACCATCCAAAGTATACAATAATGTTAATCTGCTCGGAACTTTGTCTTGAAACCTCCGAACCAAGTTCCGAGACTTCGAATCGTCTAGGATTTCTCTCGGCACTTCCGAAACATGTAGCTTTTCAATTTAAACTGGATTGCTTGGAACTTGGTGTCGGTACTTCCGAGCCAGGTTTGGAGATCACGGCTCCTCTTTTGGACTTAACAAGTTTTCTGATTTTTTCTAAGTGTCTAGTCCTTATGGGGGTTCATTGGTTTTTTCGGAACTTTGCCTCGGGATGTCCGAGCCAAGTTCCGAGACCTCATACCTTCCTATAGTCTTCAGAACGTCATCCGTTCCCTCGGTTTCTAGACCTGTCTTCTTCAGACAATCACTTGTAGAAAACTGCAGATCGGGCCAGATTTCTTGAACTCGAAAATTACTAAAGAGTGGGTCATTGGTCTTGATTTCTAAACCTAACCCCTTAGATGATTCCACATGTGATTTGTCACATTATAGAAGGTTAATACTCATGATTCGATCAATGAACACATGGATCTTAATCAAATTTCATGAGTTGTGGAAAAATCCAAAAATCTCCAATAACCATTGAATGAGAAAGAAGGATTGACACTCGCATGGGGCATGAGAAGTGCGTACATCGATTCATGTCATCATGATGATTTTTAAGTGCATTTGAAAGTATTATGATTCTTATTCGTATGAAATGATTATGAAGTGGATTTGAATAAGTTCTTGTACTAGTATGAAATGGATTTTGAAATATGGGATGGGAGTATGATTCTCGAATGAGAAATAGTATGCTTACACATATGATTTGTTTTCTATTTTCATTACGTCAAATGTTGGTACCTACTTTGATGGGAATTCCTACTGGACGTGTGACTAATCCCACAATTCTTTTCCCTTTTTAGAAACTGATGCAGGAAATGAGAAAGGCGATGAGGCCGAACCGAGCAACAGCCAAGCATGATTGGAAAGGAAGCAAAAGAAAGAACTTGGAGAGAGTTATACATTTTGATATTTTGGAATTGAAGATAATTTAATTCATTTTGCCATTTTGTCCATATTTTGAGAGAATGTATTTTACAGGATTTATGAGAATGGAAATGTAATCATTGATGTATAAACTCCTAGATACTTGTGTTAGATTTGATATTTGTAATTTAACTTATGTGGGATCCTTATACTTTGCTTTGGAATGTGAATGGTTATCATTCAGATGTATCAAATATTTTTTATATGTTTCTGCAGGTTTTATATTAGTGTGAGTTGCAAATGTGATAATGGACTTCTGTTCATGCGCACACACTAGATGGGCTAGTCGAGGGTCAAGTCTTTGGACTCAGACTCGGCTCGCGCCGTGACGCTCGCCTCCCTATCCACTAAATATCCATATAATTCTACTCTGATGTCGGTGGTTAGAGGGAGCGGCATTACAATTGGTATCAGAACGGATGAAAAGCAAAGTAAAGCTTTTCCCCAAGTTAAATTCGAATAAACTATAGAAGTTTTGAATAAAAGGTGTTAGTTGCGTCATGACTTGTACACGAATGGAGAAATAGGAGTGGAAAACTTAGGAGTTTCTCCGTTTTAAGAAATTAGGATAAATGCATGAAATAATTTTCTCGAAATGATATGATAGTACTTGTTGGAATGAACTTACTCATTCATTTATAAGATGAGGAATTTTCTAATCGTTGTTGTTTGACATAGGAAAATGCCGCTTCGAAGATGATGTACACGATGAACAGCGGAACTTGTCGATGAGACTAGCGGGAATGTTCCCCCTGTAACACTGAAAGTCCAGAGCTTCCTACAGAATCAGGTACATACAGTGATGCAGTCAGCTCAGATTGGGGCTGGTGAGGCCCAAGCCACTGACACTGAAAACCGAGCCACAGTAAGAGACTTCCAGCAACAACATCCTCATGAGTTTAATGGCACAGAAAGGCCAATAGAAGCTGAGAATTGGGTGGAGAACATACTCAGACATTCAATTTACTCAAAATCACAGATGGGGAAGATCGAATCCTTCTGGCCAGCTCCCAACTCATCAATGATGCTAGAAAGGGGGGGAAATGGTCGAAAAAGATGGACTATTGACGGATAGGACATGGAAAGATTTCACTGAACTATTATTCTCACGCTATTTTCCTGAAGAAAAGAAAGAAGTCAAAGCACAAGAATTTATAAATCTGGTGCAGAGAAACATGTCAGTTGTGAATTACCAAGTGGAGTTCACTCGATTGCCCACTTATACTCCTTACATGATGGATACTTAGAGCTGAACAAGACCCGTAAATTTGAAAGGGGCCTTCGACCCGCTATCATATATGCAGAGATAGTGAGCCAGGTAATCAACATTGAGAAAGATCTAGCAGACTCAGCAAGTTTCATGGAACGTAGAAGGAAATAAGGTGGTGCAAGTTCCTCCCAATATCATAAGAAATTCTGACCAAATACACCACATCCTTCAACTTCTGCATCTGTTGTACAGTCTATTGGCAGCACATTCTCATGTTGTCACTGCAGGCAAACAGGCCACACAAAAAGGAGTTGTCCACAACTCAACAAAAAATCGGCCATGCAGTCTTCTGGCAGCACCTTCTCATGCTTCTAGTGTGGGCAGACAGATCATATCAGGAGAAACTGTCCTCAGCTTCGCCAAGGATCTCCCGTACGGACATTCTACCATCCGCCAAGTAGACCAGCTCAGACCCCACATGTCTCGGTCACAGGATCAACCAAGACAAACCCCAGTGCCAGCTGTTTCAGGATGAGTATACTATTTTGTTCCCACTCCAGAGGCAGTTGATCATTTTGTGATTCGAGGTATGGCCATTCTTTCACATGTTATTTCATTATTTAACTCTAGAGCATCGCATTCTTTCTTGTCTACATCCATTGTTTCTGCTACTGGTATATTAGTACAACACTTGTCATCTACTCTCACTATCATATCACTTGTTGGTGACGTATCACTTGGATTGATTTATACTTCTTTCAATACTGAATTGGCGGATTTCCAGTTTGAGTTCAACTATTTAGTAATGGATATGACCGAGTATGATGTGATCTTCGGCATGGATTGGTTGAGTACTTATCAAGCATGCATTGATTGTTATTGCATGAGAGTAACATTTTGGTCACCTAAGGGACAAAAATTCATTGTGTATGGGGACACGCAAAAAATGTCCATATGTGGAAAGCCTTAAAATGAAGTCAGACAGGTTCTGTTAAACAACATTAGATTAGAAGATTCACCCATCTCCACACTATCGACAATAGTGAAAGACTATGTTGATGTCTTTCCAACAAACTTCCAGCTTTACCTTCCAAGCGGCAGATTGACTTTGAAATCAAATTGTTCCCTAGCACTGCACCTGTGTCACTCCCACATTATAGGATGGCATCAGCAGAAATGTCCGAACTGAAGAAGCAGATTGATGAGCTATTACGATTGGGATTTATCCGACATAGCACTTCATCATGAGGAGCACCTGGATTGTTTGTCAAGAAGAAAGATGGCTCCCTAAGAATGTGTGTGGATTATTGGCGCCTCAATCAAGTCACAATCAAGAACAGACATCCTCTGCTGAGAATTGATGACATATTCAATCAGCTGAGAGGGTCTAGTCACTTCTCCAAGATAAACCTCATGTTAGGTTATCATCAGATCAAGCTCAAAGAAGAGGATATAGAAAATACAACATTTAGAACCAGATACGGGCTATATGAATATGTGGTGATGCCCTTTGGATTGACAAATATACCTGCAGTATTTATGGACTTAATGAATCGGATCTTCCATCCTTAGTTATACAAGTTTGTGATTGTATTCATATATGACATTCTCATCTACTTCACAAGTGAAGAAGAACATGCCGAACACTTGCAGATTGTCTTGGACACCTTGAGAAACAACAGATTTTTTGCCAAGGCAAGTAGATGTGAATTCTGGTTGTCTAAAGTCAACTTTTTGGGACACATAGTGACAACGGAAGAGATTGCAGTAGACCTGACAAAGGTAACTATGGTGAAAGATTGGAAACCACCTCAGAACGTCACAACACCCAAAGTTTTCTAGGTCTCGCGGGGTACTACCGCAAGTTTATCATAGATTTCTCCAAAATTGCACCCCCACTCACCCGATTGACTCAAAAAGGAGTCAAGTTCGAATGTACAGATCAGTGCAACAGGAGGTACGAAGACCTGAAAGAAAGACTGATAAGAGCTCCCATCTTGTTCATTCCAAAACGAGGTAAAGGGTACACAGTGTATTGTGATGCTTCAGGTGAAGGATTGGGATGCTCTCTCAATCAAGGTCCAAATGTGGTGGCCTATGGTTCTAGATGACTGCAGATTCATGAGCGAAACTATCCCACCCATGACCTTGAGTTAGCTGCAGTGGTGTTCGCAGTAAAAAACTGGAGGTACTATCTCTATGGAGAAAAGTTTGAAGTCTACTCCGATCACAAGAGTCTCAAGTACTTGTTTGGACAGAAAGAGCTCAAATGAGACAGAGGAGGTAGATGGAATACCTTTAGGATTATGATTTTTCTCTCCATTATCACCCGGGCAAGGCAAACAAAGTCGCGGATGCACTTAGTCGTATGAGCAATGGAACAATGGCCAGTTTGATAAGACAACAATGAGAGATGATGTCGGCAATTAGAAACCGGAACCTGGAAATCACGAATAGGGGATGTGTGGACAATCTCATAATATACTCCACTATGACATTGAAGAAAGAATAGGACAGAGGTCAAGTCCAAAATTGACCAAAGTATGGGAGAAGCTAGCGAGAGGAGAAACAGTTCAAGATTGGAAACTATAGCTGGGCAGGGCCTTGTGTACCAAGGTAGGGTATACGTACCTGAGGATTATAGGTTGGGATTGTTGAAAGAGGCACACCAGTCAAAATTCTCAATACAACCTGAGAGCATAAAGATGTACCGAGATCTCAAGAGACAATATTGGTGGTCTGGACTTAAGAAAGATGTTGCAAACTTTGTTTCCAAATGTCTCACATGTCAAGGAGTAAAAGAGGAACAAATGAGACCACCCGGTTTACTCCAGTCCATTTCTGTAGCAGAATAGAAGTGGGAACACATTTCCATGGATTTTGTGAAAGGATTGCCCAGATCTTCCAAGGGGAACGATGCAATTTGGGTTGTCATTGATCGCCTCATGAAGTCTGCACACTTCATGCCTATCAAGATAATTGACTCATCAGAAAGTTTGGTTAGATAATATATCAAGCACATTGTCAGATTGCATGGAATGCCCAAGACTATCATATTAGACCGTGATGGCAGAGTTTACAAGTGTCAGTGCCCCGGCTTTGCCGAGTCGACATTCCATAACTCGGGAAGAAGCACATGCTAAGAAGCTTGAAGACTCAAGATGATCAAGAATGAAGATCATGCTCCACCAAGTTCAAAGCTCATCGGCATGGCAATCACAAAAACAGGTATTTGGCCATAGATGACTTTAGGTAGTACCCACACCTTAGACAGGACCATTCATAGGCTTAGTTGAATATATGGTAAATCCATAAAGAAGCCTAAGAGAGGAAGCTGGATAGTGAATTAGAACCCAACTTGGAAATATGTAATTGGTTTCACTGTCAGCTCGACCAGTCATTCTCACCGACCCCTCAGTGGAGACAGGTCGACCCATCATGGTCAAAGACTGGTTGGCCACATTGATAGAGGTTTTGGATCAAAGAACTGTCATTCTAGGTAAGCCTCTGACCGAGAGTCTCGTATGCACCGACCCCTTGGTGATGAACTTAAGCGACCCCTGCTGGTCGATGACTCATCGGTAAAAGACTTGTGAGTTCTGAACTATAACTCAAAAGGGCTCTCGAAGAAACAGACATATTGGTATATCATGACAATCGAGAGTATTAGGACTGAGCCCTTGGTAAAGGGTGACAGGTCGTTCTGGGTAAGACCGGTTTCTAACTTGAAACTACTGTCAACATGGTGTTGCCCCAGATCAAGACAGTCGTATGGACCGACCTCTCGGTGCTATAACAGTCAACCCATCGGCGACACCGACCTGTCGACTGGGGAGAAATAAAACCGTTGGTAGTGCATTTAATGCGCAACGGTCGGGTGGTTGAACGGTAACAAATATGAACACCAACCCATCGGTGCCACTGACCTGTCGGTACTGGACAGTCAGAAAACTGTTAAGGCTACTCTATAAATATGAGTGTAGGGTGATCGTTTTACTATCTTCTTTGATTTGAGAAGAGTTATATACTCTAAGGAATGATCAACAGTCTTGTACTGAAAATCATAAACAACCAATCTATTGATTGAGTTTGAAAGTGAGAAAGAGAGGAGAGACATAAACTAAGAAACCTGTGGTGAAACTAGTTTCCTTCTCACCTTGAGATTGTGATTGCATTACGACGGCTACAATGAGGAGCATCAGCACACAATGGGTGGGATCTTTAAGATGCACACATAAGTGAGAAAGAGCTTCAAAGGCAAGTGCTTCTTGGTTTTAATTTTGTTTTTAAAACCTTTGTGCCGAAAGTGGAATAAGGAGGATTGGCTCTGGAACCACTATTAAAAACTTTAGAGCACTGTCTTTGTTATAGCGGTGGGTGGAATTCCCAGCCAATTGGATAGGTGGAATTCCTATTCTACAGTAGTGGGTGAAATTCCCAGCAGATAGAATTTGCGATATCTTGTGTCCTTGTGCTTGTGGTGTTAGACCTATTTTCTTGTGTTGATTGTTTAATCATATTTGCTAACACACACTCACTTGATTGTTATATCCGCTGCACTGAAACTAATCAATCAAGTTGACATGACTGCATGAAGTCTGAAGGCTCATTACAGCTCCCCCTTAGAATATGCCTGTGATATTCCTGTAAGCACAACATAAATGACATATTCTGGTGGAAAGTAATCTCCCCGGTGGTTAGTGACAATAAACAATATGTGTTTAATTTTAGAACATGTCTTAAAATAACAATTGCTCCCCCTATCTTTGATACCTGCATGAATTTTTGTTTCACCCCAATCTTCATGTATTGACCCTTCAAAAGTTTTCTCTCATGAAAACATTTGTCTCCAGTATTTCAATATTTCTCCCCCTTTTTGTCAAAAATTGACATAGGGCCATGTTAAGTATTTTACATGGAGCACAAATTGGAAATGGTCATTTGAATAAGTATAACCTCCCCAGGTTATCACAAACCTTGTCAAATAAGTATTCACATTTACTCCCCCTTAATGTTGGAGGGTGACAAAGGTCTAGAGGTGCATGACATAACATCTCATCATTCATCTAAACAAATACAACTATATAAGGTCAAATATAGTGAGTGATGCTAAGATAATGACATATTCCCCAAAACATATGTGATATGACTATGAGCATGGGGAAGGGGTGGAGTGAGAGGGAGAGAGAAAGAAGCAAAGGCAAGTTTAAGCCAATTTCACATAACATCATGAGGTATATAGATTTAACTATTGAGGCTCATTTTGATGATACCATTTGAAACATGATGATATATACATATTTCCAAAATGAAAATAATATAATTATAAGGCACATTAGGGAATCCCATAGCACAAGTGAACATAGACATCAAACATTCAATCATTTTTGCACACAAGTGAATAAGAATCATATTAAATTCATGGAGAGAAGCTCAATTATAAAATTGGATATACTCTCTCCCATTTTGTCGACATGACACATGACCCATAGTGTGTGCTTCATCAAGGCTTGTCATAATCAGAGTTGTCTTAACTCTTTCATGGTTTTGATGTGATGACCAAAGAATCACATGGATCATGGTCAGAGCACATCTATGGTTTCATTTTGTTTTTCAATATGCTCTAGTAGAGATGAATCTTAAGCCATCATGATGGCTTGGAGCAAGGATGAGAGTATGAACATATAAATGACAACTCTACATTTATCTCCCAAGATAATGGACTGAATTGTTCATGGTGTAGGAGCATCATTCAACACATAGAGAGGATGAATAGTGAAGCATGAAAGGAATTCCTGAGCCTTAGTCAATCAAGTTATGTGCAATCAATTTTTTTTTTTTTAATGAAAGTTCTGAATCTAGAGAAGTTCATGACCAAGATGAAGAGCATAGAGGTACAAATTGAAGCAAGACTAGGGATTACAAAGTAGTGCTTAAACAAACCATTCAAGTGCGTTGCTCATTAAAGCATTATAAGCATGAATCCAAGTGAAAATTTTGAGCAAACAACAGAGCTAGCAAGTGATTGAGCTGTTTAACAATGATGGTGAAGGGTCTTCATCAATGAGGAGAGTTACATGACAATTTTGATGAACCATTTGGATGAACCATTTTATCTCCTTTTGCAGCAATTTTGAGTTGCATCCATCCTCATCAGTTTGAAATGAATGACTAAGGAATCATGTAATGGTTCATAGATAATTTCCCTTGGTTATTCCCAACGTATGCACTGAGGTTTTCATTACTCTAAAGGATTAGAATGGAAATGCTGAAAATGTCATTTCCACATGGTTCAATATAATTGCAGAGTTAAGATTGTCCTAAAGAGACACTAGTCATGCTTAGTTTCAAGGACAAAGATCAAGGGCAGCAGTTAGGGACAACCAAAGTGAAATATAGCAAGATACACACAGAGGATGTGTCACAAAAGAATTGAATCATAATATGATTGAACAGTTATAGCAAAACATCATGGAACCAATTTAATAGATATCCATTTGGCTTTTAATAATGAGTTAGAATTTGAAGAGGATCATGATCAAGAAGTTAAATTTGCACACAGTTCTCCAAGTATATTAAGGACAAGATTGTATCAATTCCATTTTGTCCCTAATTAATATCCAGAATATCAACTATCTTAAGAGATCATTTTCAAAGATTCACAGTTCATGTTGGAGCATATATGAAGGCGTTGTGAAAAATTAAGAGAAATGTTGTGAAAAATTAAGAGAAATGTCCAAAAGATCATTCCCATCATGTCTTAGGACAAAATAGAGCCAGATTTGTCCTTAATAGACAGTCATGTACTCATATACAAGGACAAGGACTATGGATGACAAATATGGAGTATCTGATTGGGATAGGACCATGTACATACCATGCGACTGTATGTCCCACAAAACAGAACCATGGTGAAGATGTCGAGATGGTCAGTTGTCACAAACATCATGAAATATTTTTATCCATTGGTTCTGAAATTAATGAAGTATTTTGTTCATGTAAAAGAAGAGTAGCTTATTTTTGAAGGAAATCATGAACATGGAGTAAAGCTCAAAGAGAATGATTCAACTGAAGTGAATCAATATTCATTCAGAGGTAAAACTCCAAAGGACATAATCAATGAGAAACAAATCCATAATTTTCTTTGAGATACAACCATACAATTAGTTGAATCAATATTAATTCATCACATGAAGATTATCAAATGTGAGGAGGGCTTAAAGAAAGATTTTTAGATTTCTTTGCCAACTGTCCTTCAAATAGTATTAAGATTTTTCAATCTATCAGTGGAAGGAACAGACAAGTAGTTGCATAAGAGTTAAATAATAAAGTTATTATTTAAGCAACTCATAAGATGTTAAACAAACATCTTTGCTCTTGTCTTTAAGTAGCAAGATTTATGCAAAGGCAAACTTATTTTTTTACAGCATATAAATATCAAGTGTAACAGTGAACATCATCCACATATCATCTCATTTAGTGATAGAAATTTATGATAATGTATTAAGCTAAAAGAGATTAAATCATTCATCAGGGCAATTCACTCATCAAGCTATATATACCTTCTTTCCTCAAGTGCAATGCTCATAAAACAGAGTATATACAAATTCATGAGATATAAGTAATACGGCAATGGATGATTGTGGCAAAAAGAATTCTAAACATGACAAATTCTAATGTAAATGTCAAGATCTAACCCACTCCCCCTTGGGTATCCATTGGGTGGTTGAGGAAGGTCTGCGGGGTCCACCAATGTCAAACATATGAACATCTAGTTTTCTCTTTTTAAAATTTTTATTTGTTTGACAAAACTTCAGTAAAACCATTCAAGGCTTCAATTAGTTTTTGGGTTAAGATATAATTTAGATTTCTCCTTGAGTTGTTAAGCGTTTGATTTTGATTATGAATTTTTGGTGGACAATTCTTATGATTTTGCATTCCTCTTTTCCCTTTTATTTTCTTTGTGAACCTTTTTCCTTTGATTTTGCACCCTTGGTTTGTTTCATATTTTTATATTGATTCCCAACTTTCTCATATTTAAGATGTTCCCTTCTTAAGTTGCATTTAAATTTTAGGTGTCCAGATTTTCCACAGGAGAAGCACTTTATGATTTTAATTTTAGGAGTTGAGGGAGGCTCACCCTTAACAAAAATAGTTGGGGTGATGGGTCCTTTAATATTTTTCTTATCATAACCAAGACCCGTCTTATCTCCAAAGGGTTTACTCAATTTCAAGAGTTTTTCAAGTTTCTCTTCTCCTTTAGTGAACTTCAATTCAATTTTTTCTTTATATCGTTTTAAATCATTTACTTCTTTTATGAGCTTTTGATTTTCAACACTTAGAATTGATTGAGCTTGTGGAGTATGGCTTTTTAGCTCTTTGAGTTCAATTTTTATTTTGGCATTTTCTTCTTCTTCACCACTTAGAACAATTTTCAAATCTTTATAGTCTTCTTTTAATAAGTGAAGTTCATGCTTTAGTTTTCTTGCTTCATTTTCAATATTAGGTTTTTCTTCATTTCCATTTTTAAGCACTCTTCAAGTTTTAGGTAATCTTTTTGTGTGGCATTAGAATTTTCTTGAATTTTATCTCCTTTAAATTTTAATGCCTCTTCTTTAGCTAATTCTAATTCTTTTAAGATTTTCTCATTTGTTAACTTTTCATAACTTAGCTCATTCGAAAGTTTCGTGTTTTCATTCATTGCCTTAGTAAATCTTTTAGTCAACTTTTCAAATTCAATACATATATCTTTATTGTCTTCTTGAAGAATATCATATTCTTGGTCTTCTTCTAAGTCTTCACCTTTAGGTTCTTCAATTATAGTATTGACATTATTATGTTCAAGAGCTTGGATGGGTCCTAGACAATAGACTTCTTCTATGGTTTCTTCCTTCTTACGCTTTTCATGCGTTTCCTCTAAAATGACCCATACCCATGCCTCTTTTGCGGTTTCACATGATATGATGTTTTTCAAGATGTTTGATGAAACGGCACAAAATATGGCATCAAGGGCTTTTGCATTGGCCGAGTGCATACTCTTTTCAACATCACTCCAAGTGAAGTAACTTTTGATTGGTTGAGTCCAACCACATTTAATCATTTCCCAAAGAGCTCCATCTACTTTGATTAAACATACTTTCATTTTAGCTTTCCAAAGAGCATAGTTGGAGGCATCAAAGATTGGAGGACTCATCACGGCCAAGCTATCTCCCATTGACATTTTACTAGCTTAAGGATCGGCTCTTAGATGGTTAAGTCGAGTACAAGAGACCTCGTTCTGATACCAATTGTTGGTCAAGGTAGATTGTCCTAGAGGGGGGGGTGAATAGGATAATTGCGGAATTTTAAATTTCTTTCGAACTTTGGTCATTTAAAATTGGGTCTTTACTAATTAATCAAATTGATCTTCCAAAATATTGAGATTTACAGTAAATAATGAATGTGAAGTTAAATCTCAACAAACACAATTTCACCAAACAAGTGTGCTAGAATATATAAGAAATAAACACAAATGCACAAAGTAAGGTGAGGAGGTGAGAAGAGATGGAAAATCTTGACACAAGGATTTTTACGTGGTTCGGCAATCTTGCCTACATCCACGCTTCAAGTAAACCACTTGAGGATTCCACTAACTTCTCCTTCGATGGTGGAGAAGAAACCTATTACAACCTTGATCTCTTTCACAGGGTAAAGATCGAACCTATATAACATTTGATCTTCTTCACGGGTGAAGATCGGACCGAGAACGCTCAAGAGAGAAGACACCCTTCTCTCCTTACAAGGGTTACACCAACCCTATACAAATTACAAAATGATAGAAAGAATTTGATTTTTAGAAAAATACCAAGAACGCTTGCCTCTTGATGCTCTAAGTGGCTTTGGCACATTCTTGAAGATCCTCCCCTTTTCTTGGCTTCTTTGATGAAGTGTAGATGCTCCAATGATACTCAACCAAGATGTAGGAGAAGAGAGTTAGGGATGCTAAAAGGTTTACCTATAAATACAATCTATCCCTAAAGGTTCTCTCAAATACACACCCAAGAGTGAGCCTAAGATGCTCAAGATTTGCCTATGAGAGTTTTGAGTGTGAGTGATATTGAGCTCAAGAACTTTGGTAATCTAACTATGGAGTTTTAGTGTTCTTGAAATGATTGAGAGTCTTGGATAATGTTAGAGAGGGTTTTACTCATCAAGAATCAACCTTTGGAATTCCCTAAGGTCATACATTTAAAGCCCTTCTTGAAGATATGCCCGTTGGAAGTCGAAATCACAAGAATAGAGCCATTAAAAACTTCCCGTTGCGATTTCAGTTGACTGAAATGTCCAGAAATGACCATTGAAACATCTGGGCACAATTCAGCCGACTGAAATAAAGATTCAGTCGACTGGAAACATTTTCAGTCGACTGAAACATAGATTCTGCCGACTGAAACTTGATAGTTTTGTACACTTCCACTAAAATGACCATAGCTTGGGTTCCCGAACTCGGTTCTGGGAGTTCTTGGGCTTATTGGAAAGATCACTGAGAGATCTATCTACTCACCCAATGTGGTCCAATTTGAGGACCAGTTGGTACCTCAAATAATCTCTCAAAGTGAGGGTATATGACAAAACTGTTTTGATCTGTTTTGCACCCTTTCATTGAAATGCTCATAACTTGAGCTATACATTTCCAAATTGGGTGTTCTTGGACTTTTTAAAAATCACTTTTAGTGCTCCATCAAATCATTAAAATTTTACTAATACTTGGGAACATTTGATAGAAGAAAAAACTTTCCTAAAATAGAGTAAAATTCACATAGCCTAAGATATCCAAATTAGTCCAACCAAATTCTAAGTTATGGATTATAAGGTTTGTCCCAATGGTAATTCTAGGTCTCCTAAGTCATGCCTAAGGTCTAAATACCTGTGTTTGTTGACATTCATGAAGTTCTTCCAATTTCGATGCAATACCTTCCAAATGACGTGTCTTCTGGAGCTTCAAACTTGATTTGACTATATAGGTCTTCTAGAGGCACGGTCTTGACACCCGATCAAGGTCACGACAAATCACACAAATTGACAACTCATGACTTAGTCGGACACAGTCACGGAATTGACAACTCAGTCTGACTCAGGGTAGCAGATTTAACTTTTAAGCCAACATATAGCACTGTTAAAGGGGGAAATTGTCGAAAGGATTGACCTGTCGATGAGTGACAACATGTCGGGAAGACGATAAGCAAACATATTCGGGAAGACGATAAGCTTAAGTTACAATGACCTTTCTATGAAAAGGCGATTCATTCGAATTATTCGTTCTCCCTCGGAGATTTCTCTCTTTGCTCCCGTGCCCTAGACCAGTCGGTAAACCACTCGGAGTGATTTCACGATGGAAAAACATAGGGTTTTTGCTCCTCTCACCTCAAGAAACCAAGGTGTCACAGGACATTGTGATTTTTCGTGCTAAGGTGACCTCAGAAACTCTTCCCTCCTCGTTTTCTTTTGTTCTATACGAGTAAACCATGCCAATGATGAAGTTACCAAAGAATTTCCAAACACCTGAATTGGAAGATTAGGCTGAGGCTAGTTCTCCACCTCCCAAGAGAATGAAACCTGCTAGGGAGAAAACATCTGCTACCTCAAGACCTAGCCGTATCCCAATAAGATTTAGGGATTTAGATTGTGAGAATACTCCTCTAGCTAAACTACCGTTTGTCAGATCCAAGTCCATAGGGCAAACCCATCGACAAATCCAATTTGAAAGGGTAGAAGAACCGACTGCAAAAGAACACAATGACCAGGAAAGAGTCAGAGAATAAGGAGACATGGATGAAGAAGAAGAAAGCACCAAAATTAGGAACGAAGAGGGCTTCTGGGATAAGTGATGAGGAATCAGAATCCTCAGATGAAGACGAAATTGGCCCATATCTTCAACCCTTAGTTCGAGATAGATGTTTTAAAGACTTTAACATAGAACGAACTAGTTGTGCAGCTGATTTGCATAAATGTAGGGCAATGCATTTGCTACATGACATGGGCTCGTCAAATTTGGTGCATTGGGGTGGAAAGATGTATTCTTCCTTGGCCATGAGAATGTACTGCTCCATTAGAGATGATTCCAAAGCAAACTGTTTCAAAATTTTGTTTTAAAATGGAGATTCAGTACAAGCTGTAACACCTCAGATTTTCAGACTATTATTTTATATGACAATTATTCTTTTAAATGGTGGATTTTAGAATTGGACCTTATTTGGATCAAGAATTGGGCCATGACCCAATTAGGACCCAACCAATGTTGGAATTGGTTTTACTAAAATTTAAATGGGTAGGATTAAATTAGTGGTGAATCATACCCAATTTTGAATAAAGGATATTATGGCCGAGTAGTGGCTTTGAAATATCCAAGTAGATGTTAAAAAATCAAATAAAGATTATCTTGGCCGAATTTTAGATAGTGATTTACATATTATGCACATGAGAGATATGTGGGATTTTTAAATCCATAATGATATGCTAGATATTTAAAAAGGGATGAAATATCTATGAATTAAATTAAAAGATTATTTGGATTATGATTAGGGTTATGCGCATAGTACTTGCTAATAAGAATTAAAGGAAGTCTTAATAAGGCAAGGGAAAGTCGGATTTGGCTAATTAAAGAGGGAAAGTCGGCCATGGTTAAATAAGGAAGGTTTGACATATGTTCAGTGTTTTGGTTATAAATTTTCACTCTGAAATTCGATTGCTTTGATTCTTTTTGCGTTGGAAAGAAGATTTCAAGAGCTACAACTTTTTAGTTTACCACTTTTTCTGATTCAGTTCTTAACAAGGTTAAAACTGTGCTAAAATATAGTATACGTGTAAAAAAAAAACGGAAAACACAAGAGGGCAAGATTCTATTAAGAACATTCTAATATGGGATTAAGGAGAGCTTAATAAAAGGAGAGATCCATAGGGTGCATGGTTTTTACAACCCCATTACCAAGTTATATTCCTCTCTCTCTCTCCCTCTCTCAAGTCCTCTCTTACACGGCAAGACCAAGAGAAGAAAGGGCAGCAACTAGAAGGAGTTCTTGTTTGGAGAAAATCAAAGAGAAAGGAAGAGAAAGATTAGAAGATCAAGGAAGAGGTTAGTATCTAAGTATTAATGTTATAATTTTATTTATGAAATCAAAAGAACCATAGGGTTCTGCCATAGTGCATGGCCGAACCCCATGGAAAGATTTGCTTAATTAATTGGTTTTAAAGATTGGAAACCATGGAGAGTGTTGATTTATTAATTGGGTTTATGTTCCTAGATCTTAAGTCATAGAAACCTTTGGTGATTGTATGTTTTAGATTCAAGAAAATCAATGAAAAAATATGGAATATGGGTCAGCCATGGCATGGCCGAACCATGGTTGTTTTATGGCTAATGGAGTGGATCTAAAATAATAAAAAGAAGGAGTGAAGTTCGGCCATGGTGTATTGCCGAACCCCACCAAACATTATATGGATTGATGATTAATTTTGGATTAGATCTAAACCAAGGGCCAAGATCATGAACCATAGGGTTCAACCATGGTGTTTGGCCGAACCCCATGGGTTAAGATTGGGAAGAAAATGTAAAAGATGGACCTAGATCTAAAAGGATGAGGTTCGGCCATAGTGCATGGCCGAACCCCACTAGAGTTATTTTTGGAAACCTTATTATCGAAAGTATTGCTAATTTCGGAAGCAATCCACATATGGAAGGAGTGGTTAATTATGGAAAAACAATCTAATTTTGGAAGGTGTTTCCAAATATGGAAAGGAGGTTACTTATTAAAGAAAGTTTCCATTCTTGGAAGTGGCTATTAAAATTATAAAGTATCTACTTAAAGACCATAAAAGTTATTTATGGAAACCATACCAAGAATGGAAGGTAAGGCTTGATTATGGAACCTAATTTAAATGAAGGGATTGGTTGCCATGAGTGAGGTTCGGCCATAGTTATGGCCGAACCCCACTAGGATTAGTTTTTGGAAACCTTGTGAATTTTGGAATAAGATATTCAATCATAGAAGGGTTGTTGTTTAATTCAGAAACCTTCTAAATGTGGACCTTAGGTTAAAAATGGAAGGTAGAGTTATTTTTAGAAAAACTTTCCATTTATGGAAGGAGGTTTATATTTTTAGTAAGTTAAATAGGGAAACCTTCTAATGATAATAGGAGAGATTAATAAAGGGAAGTTCTATTCTTGGAAGGTGAAATGTAAATTTGGAGACCTTCCAATTATAGAAAGGTGGAGATTAATTGGAAATTATACACCATAGGGTTCGTCCATGGTGTATGGCCAAACCCCATGGTCCAAATTAAGGGATCAATGGCATCTTTAATCCATGGTTTAAGGGCTGATTTATGAATCAGATTATGAACCAATGTCATGAGTTAGGTTATGTGTAGTTTTAAAATAAAATAAGGATACAATGTATGATATGAATTGATGGAGAAAGTAATGGCAAAAATGTAATTAAAACACCAAAGTAGGAGAACCATGGGTTCGGCCATGATGTATGACCGAACCCCATGAGATGTGATTGATGAACTTATTTGATTCGAGAAATTTTTTTAGGTCTAATTATGAAAGATTTAAAGGGAAGAGGAAGTCAATGGCATTTTGGTAAATATGAGAGAATGTTGGACATTGGGTTCAGCCATGGTGTATGGCCGAACCCCATGAGTTATTGTATGGTATTATGTATTTTGGAAGCATGAATGAATAACTTGGAACCTAAGCAAAGAGAAGGGGTTAGGGTTACCAACAGTGGCATTCTTGTAAATATGTATAAAAAATGGTAAACCATGGGTTCGGCCATGGTGTATGGCCGAACCCCATGGGGTTTTGTTTATGGACTTAGAACCTTGAAATTAGGTGAGACTTGGTGTTGATTTATCATTATATTATAAGGTAACGGGATCTCGCAAGCGGTGCGCGATCGGTGATCGAATCTTGGACGGGAACGCAAGGACTTGTGAACGGTCTTTGGTAAGATTCCACCTCTTTGAAACCATGGATTATGTACTTATTTTTATCTTATGTTTGATGAAAATGTGTTTCAAAGGATCTGATTTATTATTGAATTTCAAATGCTACGTTTACCTTGATTTAAATGGCATGGATTAATTATGTTCAAAAGGTGATTTTACATGCTAGGTTTTATTTGTATAAAGAGCATGTATTGGATATGTTTTCAAATGATGATTTTCAATGCTATGTTTATGTTATAAAATAGCATGTGTTTCATTGGCATCTCATGCGTGGCATGGGGTGAAGGATTTATAATCGGAGGGGTCACACTCCGTCGGGGCGTCCGAAAAATCTATGTGCAACACCTTGATGTGATTTCCATCAAGAAGATTTCCGGAGGGTCCACACTCCATCGGGGCGACTGAAAGACCTATGTGGTAGGCACATCTATGTACAAGTGATGGGTGGGACTCATTGCATATTTGTTATCATTGCATGGCATGGATTTATATGGTTTTGATATCACTATGTTATATGATATGTTTGTACTAACCATGTGTTAGCCGTAATTGGAATACCTGCGTTGTACTAATGCCCTACTTCTACCCTGTAGTTGGTGATACAGGTAATCAGGGAAATAATGAACCCAAGATGGACTAGGCATAGGAGCTTGGAAGATCTAATTTATATGTTTTTGAAATAAATTACTCATGAACTAGTATTTGAGTATTTGGATTCCGGAATGTAATAACTTAGATGGTTGAATGTTTTGGTTTGATGATTATGACGTACTTTTCTATCTGAATGGATTAAAACGTGGTTCTAATATAATTCCGTATATTGATGATTATGATTCCGCAGTTTTATAATTTTATTCCGCAAGCCTGTATTGCTATGTGTGAACTGAAAATTCCATTACTAGAAGTATGCACGACTTAGAAGGGGGTGAATAGGTCGGTTTCAATTTTAGTTCCTTTTAAAAATAAATCAGATCTAACAATATGTGCAGCGGAATAAACGTGTGTGCAAGTGATAAACAAATGAATCAAACCATTAATACAAACCACACATGCACAACGATATATAGTGGTTCGATCCACCTGAACCTACATCCACTGTTGGACTCACCCTTTCTAGGGCTATCCCAAATATACTATGTATGGGTTTCACACCCAAATAGTACAACCTAGTTTTTTATAGAGGTTCAACCCAATCGGTCAATCCTCTACACCTACTTTTTAGAGTGGTTTGAACACACTGTTCTAATCCACTTTATAATGTTTGAAATAAAACAAAGAAGAAATACTTGCCTTGGGCCTTGACCGTTTTCCTTTAAGCTCCTTCTTCTTTACTGAATCTGTGTGTTCCTTTCCGTTAGTTTAGTTCCATCAAAATGAATATCGGCACAGCAGTATAGGACAAGGGTATAACTGGTTTTATAGTCCTATATGAACATTTTACTCTTCATCAGGATTGTGGTATTGATTACCCAAACATTCACTAAGGAAGATGATGAATAAGGTGTTTAGAGGGAAGGCCGAATGATCACTCACTGGTAATCATGTTCCTGAGTTTTTTCTAAGTGTATTCGGTCCACTGAACAACCACCTTACTGTTATTTTATAAACAGTTTTAAGGTCTGCAATTAGTCATGCCTGCGAGGCCTCGCTGATTCTGATGAGGCCTCGCCAGCGGTAATTTGTTGGAAAGACAGCACATATGTGCTGCTTAAACTGTCAGACAAAATACATCCAGACATCAGCCAGCTCATGTCCACCGTGCATGATTTGCAACATTTATCTTAGCCATCAATCAAGGATTAGATGGAAGATTTGCAAGATGGATTATAGCTCATGGAGGAGCCTTTCCATACTTGTCATGGACAGCTCCTCAAGGGTATTCAAATTTAAATTTTAAGAGAGGTGGCAACATCTCACCATATGGATAAATTTATTTACCATAATGAGCTTCCAATCAATTTACCATAATTACCCATCTCACCATGTGGATAAATTTATTTACCATAATAAGCTTCAAATCAATTTACCCTAATTTCCTCTCAATTAAATAGACACAAATTTTAACTTTCTAAATCTTTAAGAGACTGAGTTAGCTCGACACAGAGTCAGCTGTACTCAGCTCTGCACAACTGGCTGCGAGGCCTCGACAGATTGTATGAGGCCTCGAGGCTGAAAGTCACTTATTTACTTTATTTTCCAATTGACTTCTAGATATTTGACTTAGCCTAAGGTCTCCTATGGTTCACTTACCTGTGTGCCAATATTGTATTTGGTGTAGACGCTTCAACTTCATAGTAGATCTTCTTAATCATCCAAGGCAAGTCCAACTGAGTCACGTAATTGACAATAAGGGTGACTCGGACGAACCGGGGCACTTACAATAACCATTTTATTGGACTGAGTCCATACACACATAGGGTTGGCCAGTTAAGGGTCGGACTTTGGAAGTTCGGACTTAGCTCGCGTCGTGACGTCCCGCGCTCTATCACTCTACTCTGTTACAAAAAAAAATATACACTGAATTTACGGGAAAAAGCTAGTGAAAAAGAGCGGGGCGTTACACAAGCTTCCCCTCAGTTGGTTTCTGAACTTATTGGATTCCCTTTGCACCAAACCCTGCTCTATCCATCATTCCTCCTAAGATAGAAGTGCTAGAGCAAAAGAAATTTGCCAAAAGATTGTGTGGAAAAGAAGTAGAATGGAAGAATAATATATGGATCAGAAGTGCAGACTTACTACCACAATATAAAGTTCTCCACATTCTTTTCTGCTCTAATCTGTATCCTAGACATGGGAACATGGCTGATTTAAATCCTCCCATGATTGTTCTCCTAGACAGCGTTGCTCGTAAAAAGAAATTTTGCTTGTTTACTTGGATGTGCCATTCCATGTCTATGTACTGGAAATCAGCAAAGAAAGGATACCCGCCCTTCTGTTACCTTATGTTTAAACTGGCTGAGCACTTCAAAATCAAGCCAAGAAATAGGGAAGTGCCAAGATCCACTAGACCCATTGATGAGGCAATTCTTTGAGAGAGCCTTCCCTGAAGCTTAGCTGAGTCTATCTTCGGGAAAAATGACCCCTCCTCTTCTGACCATCATGTGTTTGAAGAACCTGAAGAAGAAGAAGAAGACAAGAAACAAGAGGAAGGAGAAACAAATACATCACAATCATCCAGATTGAAAGCAATAGAGGACCAGCTTAGTCAGCAAAATGAACTACTTACAGTCATTGCAAACAGACAAGATGAGCATGATCGCCTCCTAAAACAACTCCTGGCTACTGTTACTTGTCTCACTTCCAGTAAGCCCTCTCATTGCTCAGCCTTCTACCTCAGCCCCTCCTTCATCCCCTCCTGATGTTGTAAACTTTAAATATTTCAGTTTCTGTTTTGAAAACCTGATATTCTGGTTGCGTAAACATTAAAGCACCATGTGTGCAAGCTCTATTTTGTGCATTGATGTTGTGGTGTGCTATGGCTTAATATGTGTATTGATATGTTTGATTGCCCTTTATCTCTTATGGTTAAAATGATTTTGTTAAATAGACTAACATGCATTTTTGAATGAGTTGGTTTTGTATTGGCTTGTTAGGGAGATAAGGAGTATGTTGCACACATCCTAAGAGTTTGGGGGGCACAAAATATGTGCTGATTAGCATTTGTCACTAGTCGTGACAGAGTAAGAAGGAAGGAGGATGCAAGCTTGAAAGAATGCCTGGAAATAAATGAACTTAGAGGCAGCTAAGTTTATAGGGGAGATAATCTGGAGAAGCTAGAAAATATAGCTTACTCCATGGGAGAGATGAGTGAAAGAAGCTATAAAAGATAGCTTAGACAATGGGGGAAAGACTCTAGGGAAGTGAGGTAAACGAGCTTGTCCCATGGAAGAAATCAACTAAACTGGAATTTAGCTTGAGCAAGGGAAAATAAACCTTGTTGCACAAGGAAGTGCATTAAGCCGTGGGGTAGAACCATGAGTTGCAGTCGAACTTAGTTAATCACTAAGTGCAAGAAGCATAAGGGAAGTGTTGTTGACGTTTATCTACTAAACCTTTGTCAATTGTATGACAAATCCGGGGAGAAATTAGTAGAAGCTGTAAGCATGGGGGAGTGTATTGTAAATCCGAAGTGCTTCGGCCTCTAGAAAGAGACAACCATAAAGGGGAGGAATATGAAGAAGCCAATGGACACAGGGAGAATGTCTATGTTTGGAGTTTGGGAGATCAAACTCCAGAAGATTGGGGGAGAAAATCTTCTCAACATTGGGTAGTGTTGCTAGCTAGAAAATCTCGTTTAGTCCTTTAATTTATGCTTTGGACTAACCTCATTAATGATGCTCTTAGTTGTTCCTTGCCTTTATGCTTTAACAGGAAACACATGAAAATGAAGCAAGTTGAACAAGAATATGCAAAGACCATAGTCTTGTTGTACCATTTGGATATGTAATTGATGTAATATTTTGTATTCAAATGTAATGTAATAAGGGTGGACTTCTAACTGAGTTAGCTTCTAGGTTTTGTCATGAAATTGACAAAGGGGAGATTGTTAGTGCCCTGGCTTTGCCAAGTCCCTGTTTATCAATCCCATGACTCAGGAAGAAGCACTTGCTAAGAAGTTTAAAGACTCAAGATGATCAAGAATGAAGATCATGCTCCACCAGGTTCGAAGCTCATAGTCATGGCAATCACAAAAATAGGTATTTGGCCATAGATGACTTTAGGTGGTATCCACACCTTAGGGAGGGCCATTCCTAGGCTTGGTTGAACATATGGTAAATCCATAAAGAAGGATAAGGAAGGAAGCTGGATAGTGAATTGGAACCCAACTTAGAAATATGTAATTGGTTTCACTGTTAGCTAGACCAGTCGTTCTCACCGACCCCTCAGTGGAGACAGGATCGACCCATCATGGTCAAAGACTTGTCGGCCAGATTGACAGAGGTTTCGGATCAAAGAACTGTCATTCTAGGTAAGCCTCTGACCGAGAGTCTTGTATGCACCGATCCCTCTGTGATGAACTTAAACGACCCCTCGTGGTCGACTACTCATCGGTAAAAGACTTGTGAGTTCTGGACTGTGAATTCAAAAGGGCTCACGAAGAAACAGACATATCGGTATATCAAGACTGATCGATAGTACCAGGACTGACCTCTCGGTAAAGGGCAACATATCCTTCTGGGCAGGACAAGTTTCGGGGACAAGAAACTACTGTCAGCATGGTGTTGCCCCAGATTGAGACACTCGTATGGACCGACCTCTTGGTACCATAACTGTCAACCCATCAGCTATACCGACCTGCGACCAGGAAGTAATAAAGTCGTTGGGAGTGTATTTAATGCGCAACGGTCGGGTGGTTGAACGGTAACAAATATGAACACCGACCCATCGGTGAAACCGACCTGTCGGTACTGGACAATCAAAAAAACCGTTAAGATTCTTCTATAAATATGAGTGTTGTGTGATCATTTTACTATCTTCCTTGAGCTGGGAAGAGTTATATGCTCTAAGGAACGATCAACACTCTTGTACTGAAAATCATAAAGACCAATCTATTGATTGAGTTTGAAAGTGAGAAAAAGAGAAGCGACATAAACTAGGAAACCTATGTTGAAACCAGTTTCCTTGTCACCCTAAGATTGTGATTGCGTTACGATGGCTACAAGGAGGAGCGTCGGCACACATTGGGTGGGATCTTCAAGAAGTACACATTAGCGAAAAAGAGCTTCAAAGGCAAGTGCTTCGTTGTTTTAATTTTGATTTTAAAACCTTTGTCCCAAAAGTGGAGTAAGGAGGATTGGCTCCGGACCCACTATAAAAAACTCTAGAGCACCGTGTCTGGCACAGTGGTGGGTGGAATTTCCAGCCAATTGGATAGGTGGAATTCCTATTCTAAAGTGGTAGGTGAAATTACCAGCCGATTGAGTGAGGTGGAATTCCTACTCTAATTGTGAGGGTGTAAGTCCCCACATAGTGAATTTGGGGATAGCTTAAGGTTGAGTGAGTCCTTATAGTGGATGTAGGCTGGCGAACCAAACCACTATATACTTGTGTTTTTGTGCTTGTGGTGTTAGAGATATTTTCTTGTGTTCATTGTTTAATCACATTTACTAACACACACTCACTTGATTGTTATATCCTCTGCACTTAAACTAATCAATCAAGTAATTTTAAAAAGGACCAACGATTTTAGATTGAACTATCCCCCCCCCCTCCCCTTCCCTCCTCTAAGGTAAATCGTGTTGTTCTAGCTCGCAAAGGGGACTTTCAATAAGCAGCTATGGGGACAGATTTATTATACAACACAACTTTTCACCCATAGACAGATGGTCAATCCGAGAGAACCATACAGACTTTGGAGGACATATTGAGAGCTTGCATGCTCGACTTTGAGGGCAGTTGGGAAGACCATCTCCCATTAGTGAAGTTCTCATATAACAACAACTACCAAGCAAGTCTACAAATGGCACCTTTCAATGCATTGTATGGCAGACCCTGTAGATCTCCAGTATGTTGGACTGAGGCAGGTGCAGCTGCACTCATTAGGCCGGAATTGGTTGTAGAGACTATAGAACAGATCAAAACCATCAGGCAATGTCTTGACCTCACAAAGCAGATAGGAAAGCTATGCTGACAAGAGAAAAAGGCATTTGACATTTGAAGTGGGAGACTAAGTGTTCTTGAGAGTCTCCCAACTTGAGGACCAAATGAGATTCGAAAAGAAAGGGAAGTTGTCGCTGAGATTTGTTAGGCCTTTTCCAATCCTTGAAAGGATTGGTGAAGTTGCTATCGCATTGTACTTCCTCCACAGTTGTCCAGTATGCACGATGTCTTTCATGTGTCGATGTTGAGGAAGTATAATGCAGACCCATCACATGTCTTGGATGTACAAGAGTTGGATGTGCAAAGTGATGTGTCTTACATCGAAAGACC
Source organism: Chimonanthus salicifolius (assembly GCA_013350335.1). Taxonomy (NCBI): domain Eukaryota; kingdom Viridiplantae; phylum Streptophyta; class Magnoliopsida; order Laurales; family Calycanthaceae; genus Chimonanthus; species Chimonanthus salicifolius. The sequence continues at coordinate 30,752,743 of CM023536.1, forward strand.
AACTAAGATCATAGATGCAGAATAGAGAGTACTCTGGAATCGGGGAAATCCTATTGTCAAGGTAGTTTGGGAAAGGCACGGCAACGAAGAGCCAACATGGGGGCTAGAGTCATAAATGAGGATGTACCATCCGGAACTCTTTATGTAAGTTTGTTTAAACCCTACCTTTATCCAATATTTGGGAATTTTTTTGCAAAAGTATTGTAACACCCCGAAATTTTTAATATTAATTAATGGGATTAGAAAGGGTGATTAATGATGAACTGAGATTAGGGATGACTTAATTAAGTAATTAAGATGGGTTTAAGTGGGATTTAATTAAGTGATTTAAAATTCAATTTAATATTATGTAATATGATGGATTATTAATTAATGAAAATTTATTGATGATGTGGCATCGTGCCACTTAAGCGATGACATGGCATACCACTTGAGAAAGTTTGACCCAACACCACACCCTACCCCACTCCCTATAACTTAGGGCAACCAAGGGAGAAAAAGCCTCCACTCTCTCTTTTTCTCTCCCTCTCACACGACACACTCTAATTTCTCTCCCTCTCACACGACACTCCCTCTTTCTCTCCTTCTCCCCACATGGAAACCACTCCCATCTCCATTCCTCACCACCGTGCACCCCCTTCTTTCACTCTTCACACGATTTTCCTCCTCCTCTCTTCTCCTCCATTAGTGAAACTCAAGCAAGGTATAAAGAGAGAGAAAAAGGGAAGAAAGGAAGAAGAAAGAAGTAAAAAATATCTTGGAAAGCTTCATAAGAGGTTAGTTTGTCTCCCTAAACTTAGTATTAAGACCTAATTTGAGGATTAGGATGGTTTAGAATCAACACTAGATAAATTTGGGTTAAGGAAATGAAAATTAGAAACATTGGGGATTTTTTAGTTTTCCCACAACTCATGAAATTTGATTAAGATCCATGTGTTCATTGATCATATGATGAGTATTAACCTTTTAAAATGTGACAAATCACATGTGGAATCAATCTAAGAGGTTAGGGTCAGAAATCAAGATCAATGACCCACTCTTTAGTGATTTCGAGTTCAAGAAATTTGGACCGCTCTGCAGTTTTCTGCAAGTGATTGTCTGAAGAAGACAGTTCTCGGAACCTGTGTTGGATGCTTCGAGACAAGTTCCGAAGGCTCGGATAGTCCAAGGGAACGGATGACATTCCGAAGACTTCAGGAAGGTATGAGGTCTCGAAACTTGGCTCGGACATTTCAAGTCCAAGTTTCGGATAAAGACTAAACTCTTTTGAAAAATCAGAAAAACCTGTTAAGTCCAAAAGAGGACCCGAGGTCTCGAATCCTGGTTCGGAAGTACCAAGACCAAGTTCTAAGAAATCTAGTGTAAATTGAAAATCTACATGTTTCGGAAGTGCCAAGAGAAAGCCTAGAAGTCTTAAAGTCTCGGAACTTGGTTCGAGGATTCTGAGACCAAGTTCCGAGTAGACTAACATGACTGTATACTTCGGACGGTCCGAAGGGGACATAGATGTTCTGAAGCTTCGGAACAAGCTTCGGAAGTTCCGAACAGAGTGACCCAAGTTCCGAACTGGCAGTGACTAGATTGTTTTGACCTTAAACCCACAGTCTTAGTTTGATCATTAATGTGGGATTAATAAGACACCATTAACATTTTCCAAATCTGACCCCTCAATGGTAATTAATAAAAGTACTAATTATTAGATTTGGAAACCAAGGACATTAACTAATGATGTAATTATTGTGTCTTAATCCATGGAAATAGTCGAAAGACCCAAAGGTGACTTAGAGATGTACAAATCATTTCGTGATTCGTCCTCCTCGTCGATTTATCTCCAATCAAGTAGGTTTTTCTACTTGCTTGAAATACCAAAGTGATACTATAAATGTATATTTAATTCAAAGTTCTATAAAATTGATTTGAATGTATATTTTGATGATGATTTAATAAACTGTAGTTTCAAGAATGGAGAATATGGATTATTTTATATATTGTCAAATGGATTTGATATCATTGCATGGACGTGAACTTCATGCAGTTGCATGGGATGGGAAAGCATGAGACCGAGATAAAGGGACGACGTACCTTACTCGAAAACATTTATATATGTATGGAATGAATAAACATTGTATATGACCGCATCCATGGGTAACAGAAAATATGACATTCTAATTGGGCACAAAGCTCTAGCATCAGAAGAAGTCCCGAAACCTGCGCAAGAATATGGGTGTGTAGTGCTCCCCCGGTAGTCCCGGTTAAATTGCTAGTATTGGGTAGTAGCACCCAGCTGGTGCCCGAGAAAGTTACGGACATAAATGGCCAATGTTTATAACCATTGAATGAGAAAGAAAGATTGACCAATGCATGGGGCATGAGAAGGGCGTACATCAATTCATGTCACCATGGCAAAATGCATCATGTTGATTTTTAAGTGCATTTGAAAGTATTATGATTCTTATTCGTATGAAATGATTATGAAGTGGATTTGAAAGTATTATGAGTTTTATTCGTATGAAATGATTATGTTTGGTCTATCATGATTATCATTCATTCTTTGTTCCCAGGCCGATATGTAGGCCCGGTTGATACATTTATCAGAGATTCGTGGGCATATAGACACAGTCGATATGTCCATAGATCCATTCTTCCTTCTTCATCTTTACATTCATTTTTGGTTATTTCCAGGCCGATACATCGACCTAGTCAATACATCTTCTTGGGACCAATTCATCTTTTTTTGTTATATTTTCATTTTCGTCATACCCATGCTGACACATAGACTTCGTTGAAAGGTTGTCTTGGGTTGGGTTCTTTTAATTCAATACTCAAGATTCCTCGTTCATTGGACTCTTGTTCGAGACGACACATCGATAGAGTCGATATATCGACTCGGTTGAGTCCGAAGGCCATGGATTCGTCTTCCATATTTTCCCTCTGCTTGCATGTCCTCCTCTATCCCTTAAATCCATTCATACATATTCTATAAACATCTTAGTGTGATTATTTTACTTGCAATCACAATAAAATCTACCTACCTCGAGGGATTTGCAGGTGTACTCGAGTGGATGAAGGATGAGCTCCTTTCTTCCTTTGCTCATTGTTAGCTTGGTTTCTCCTTCCTCTTTGCTTTGTCTCTCATCCCTTTCTTGGAACAGATGATGTCAGTGGAGAGGGGAGAAAGCTCACTGTCGAGCTAAGGGTTGAGGTTGAGTGAGTGGATGAGATTGAGTGAGTGAAACTGGGTGGTCTCTCTCTTTCTCCTCTCCTCTATTTCTCTGTTTTTCTTCTTTCCTTTCCTCTCTTTCTTTTCTTTCTTTCGGTTTTCTCTCTTCCTTTTTCTTTATTTCTCTTTTTCTCTCCTTCATTTTTCTCTCCCTTTTTAACTTTCTCCTTCAGTTGCCCTAGACCCTTAAATGGGTAGTTGGAAGGTGGGAGTTGGCATGGGAGGCAGCTGCATGGAAAACAGCGCATGTGGGTGCCAGTAGATAAAAGTGTCTGCTAGAGGCGTTTGAACTACCCCAACACATCGACCTCGTCGATGTGTCTAACAGTTTGATTCCACGATTTATCGAGGTGGTTGATATGTCCATCTGGTTGTTCTGTACTTGGCTTATTCTGATTTTGGCATCTCGTTGATACATCGACCATGTCGATGCATCCTTCTGGCAATTTAAGTTTCGGGTTCGGTTTTTAGCCTTCACCAACACATCGATCGAGTCAATGCATCGCCAAGGGAAGTCCAGGTTGCCGACACATCGACTCATCGATGTATCGTCTGAGGGAAATTTAGTTTTCCCCTATTTCTTTCAATGTACATTCACCACATTTTATTCATATCATTTTTGGACCAACACTCTCATCATTCATTTCATTCATTGAAAGAGAAATTATGTACAAAATAGGGGTTTAAAACTCCAGGTCCTTACATTACTACCACCTTTTTGAATTTTCGTCTCGAAAATTAGACAAATGTTGGGTTCCAAAAGCAAAATTTAAACAAACAGTTCAGGGTGAGATTCTCTCATTTCCGATTCCATTTCCTAAGTGGGTTCTTCATTTCTGTCTCATTCCCAAATCATTTTGACGAAAGGGATCACTCTGTTCCTTAGTACCTTCTGTTCGGGATCTATGATTCTGATAGGCCTCTCGACGTAGGACACATCGCTCTGAACATCTAGTTATTGTACATCCAAGACATGCGACAGATCAGGATTGTATTTTCGCAACATTGAGACATGAAATACGTCGTGCATGTTTTACAACTGTGCAGGAAGTTCTATACGATACGCAACTTCGTCGATCTTTTCAATGATAGGGAACGGCCCAACAAACCTTAGAGATAGTTTTCCCTTATTTCCAAACCACATATGGCCTTTGCATGGCGAGACCTTTAGGAATACTTGGTCTCCCACCTCAAATGTCAAAGGCTTTCTCCTTCTATCTGCATAGCTCTTCTGTCTACTCTACACAATCAACAGGTGTTGTCAAATGACCTTGATCTGTTCTATTGTTTCCGCAACCAATCTAGTCCAATAAGTGCAGCCTCTCCTGCCACGGTCCAAAAAGTTGGGGACCTAAAGGGTCGACCATACACTGCTTTAAATGGAGCCATCTGAAGGCTCGCCTGGTAACAGCTGATGTATGGAAATTTTTAATTTTGGATCTTGTCTATGGAAAGTTCTAAATTGTCTAATTTTAGAAATTGCTATTTCTAGAAGGTGTCTAATTTTGGACAGTTTCTAGACTTAGAAAAATTTTAATTTAATACCCTCATCTAAATTTGGAAGGATAACAATTACGATGTCTAATTAAAAAAGAGATTATGTTCATGGAATAATTTTGTATTTTAAATGGATTATTTGTAGACTTGAAATTCTAACTTTCATTAATTTGGTGGATTCTTAAATTAATTTAAAATTCATAATTTGATTCCAATTGGTTAATCACCTCTACTAGTTATGACATTAGGAAAATTGCATTTAGAATATATTTCATGTACTTTTTTATGACATTCAGATTCTTCACCCCAGTTTGATGTGTCAAATTTTGTAGAAGGATTTTCAAGTGCGCACTAAAAGTTTTGACAGAAAGCACTATAAGCCCAGGTAAGTCCCAAAGTGATCTTCTTTAATTTAGTAATTTTTCATGCATTCATATAGATTTTATTTGGTTGTCTTGCATTTATTTTGCATAAAAAAATTGCATATTTACCGTAATTGGAAACCTTCCAAATTTAGATGAGGGTCTTAAATTAAAAAAATTCTAAGTGCTGAAACTATCCTAAATTAGATGTTATCCATCATTAACAATTTATAAAATTAGACATTTTTTTTAACTTTCCATAGACAAAAGCTCCAAAATTAAAACCTTCCAAATTTAGATCTATTTTCTAACAATAGAATTCTTCTAAACTAAACTATATTTCTTAGATTCAAAAATTCTAAAATGAAAAATTAGTTAATTTTAGAAATTTCCAAAAAAATGAGTTTTCAAAAATGGCAAGTTTCTAAATTGAGCATTATTTCCAATTCAGATAATTTCTAGATTTTTTTTAATTTACAAAAACTTCTAATTTAGGTAACCTTCTTGGATTAGAGTTTCTAAAAAACCTTCAAATGCTAAAGAGTTGCAAAAGTAGAAACTTTCTAGAAATAGCATTACTTCTAAACATACATAATCCAAAGGAAAATTTTCCAAGTTCCCCTGCAACAACGCCAAAAACTTGTTGTGTTTTAAATTTATACTCGTAAGCGCACGAACCATTTATAATATATCTAAGTAGTACGAGGTCGGATCCATCGGAACTTAGGAAAATATGCCCATGAAAAAAACACACCATTGAATTATATAGTTTAAGAAATTTAAAAAATGTTGAAAATAAATATTAAACATGGATTTAGTTCCCTAATCTAGAATTATAAAATTAATTTAGAAACTATCTAAGAATATAAAATAAAACCTAAAATTATAAATCACGTCTAAAAAAAAACTAACCATTAAAAAGTTCTAATGACACAAAATTTATCTAAATTTATTTAAAATTGTGGAATTAATTTAAAAATTATAAACAATCTCAATCCAACTTAGAACATAAAATTAAGATGCAAATAATTAATTACCAACCTAGTGTCCAATTTTCAAGAATTCGAATGTATAAACAAAATAAAAATAAAAACACCTAAAATTACCTGTATTTACAATATAATTGGATCAAAAAATCAAGGAGGCATAATTTTTCACATTTTTTAAATAAAATAAAGGCCTAGACTATAGAGCTCACGTAAATTACCAATCGTGCATTCTACTATCTCATTAATTAAAATTCCAAATATAAAAGTCATGAATTCTATAATCAAGAATATCTCAAATTAAATCTTTGACTAAATAAAATTTAAACTTTTCTCCAAATCTAAATATTTTAGTGCGCTCTTGAAAACAAAATCCTTTGATTGAAGAAGAAAGTCTAGTTAGTCTAAATATTTCACTGCATCCAATTTGAAAAACATAAAATTAAATCTAACATGCTTTTTATAAAAAGAATTAAAAACAAAATCAATTCCTCATAACACATGAATTATATAATTGGAAAACCATAGACTAGTATTTCAGCACTCCTTTACTTTATTTAAAACATAAAATTAAAATTGCAACTCAATGGAATTAGAATAAAGAAAATACAAGAAGATAATGAAGCAAAATCAAACTCCACCAACCTCAGAGACCCTTGAAAAATTAGAAATTCCATCTTTCTTCTCTTCTGTGCCAACCCTTAAATTCCTCTGACCAAGTTCCATTATAAATATGTACAATAGGTAAATTAGGTGTTTTTATTTTTATTTTTGTCTATACATTCAAGTTCTTGAAAATTTGGTACTAGAATTTGACAATTAATTAATTGCTTCTTAATTTTGTGTTCTCAGTTAGATTAAGATTGTTTATAATTTTCTGATTAATTCCACCATCTTAATTAAATTTTGATAAATTTAGTGTTAATAGATATTTTCAATGGTTAGTTTCTATTTTTACACGTGATTTCTAATTTTAGATTTTATTTTCTATTTTTAGAAGTTGATAAATTAATTTTATAATTCCTAGATTAGAGAATTAAATCAATATTTAAAATTTATTTTCGTGATTTACTAAATTTTTTAAACTATATAATTCAATGGTGTGTTTTTCAAGGATATATTTTTCTAAGTTCTGATGGATCCAACCTCGCACTCCTCACCTATATTATAAATGGTTCGTGCGCGCACCGTTGCCGGGGAACTTGGAAAAATTGCCATTAGATCATTTAGGTTTAGAAGTATTGTTATTTTTAGAAAGTTTCTATTTTTGGCAAATCATTAAAATTAGAAGTTGTTTTTTAGAAACTCTAATCGTAGAAAGTAACTTAAATTAGAAGTTTTTAGAAATAACAAAACTTTTAAAATATTCTGAATTTAAAAACACTGCTACATTTAGAAACTTACCATTTATTGCAACTCAAATTTTTTGAAATTTTTAAATATAACTAGTTTCTCATTTTAGCTTTTTCTAATCTAAGAAATATAATTTAGTTTAAAGAATTCTATTGTTAGAAAATAGATCTAAATTTGGAAAGTTTTAATTTTGGAGACCCGTAAGGAAAGTTCTAAAAGTGTCTAATTTTAGAAATTACTATTTTTAGAAGGTGTCTAATTTAGGAAAATTTCTAATTTATGACCCTCATCTAAATTTGGAAGGATATCAATTACGGTGTCTAATTAAAAACGAGATTATGTTCATGGAACAACTTTAGATTTTAAATTTATCATTCGTAGACTTGAAATTCTAACTTTCATTAATTTGGTGGATTTTAATTTAAAAATTTTTTCTGGTCTTAGTTTAATTTAAAATCCTTAATTAGGTTCCAATTAGTTAATCACCTCTACTAGTTACGACATTAGGAAAATTGCATTTAGATTATAGTTCATGTAATTTTTTATGGCATTCATATTCTTCACACTGGTTTGTTGTGTTAAATTTTGTAGAAAGATTTTCAAGTTCGCAATAAAAATTTCTACGAGAAAGCACTATAAGCCCAGGTAAGTCCCAAACTCATCTCCTATAATTTTTTTTTTTAAATTTTTCATGCATTCATACAGATTTTATTAGGTTGCCATGCATTTATTTTGCATAAAAAAATTTGCGTATTTAATTAGACACCGTAATTGGAAACCTTCCTAAATTTAGATGAGGGTCTTAAATTTAAAATTTTTAAGTCTAGAAACTGTCCTAAATTAGATGTTATCCAACATTAGCAGTTTATAAAAGTATACATCTTTTGAACTTTCCATATTCAAAAGCCCCAAAATTGAAATGTCCCAAATGTAGATCTATTTTCTAACAATACAATTCTTCTAAATTAAATTATATTTTTAAGATAAGAAAATTCTAAAAAGAAAAACTAGCTAATTTTAGAAATTTCCAAAAATATGAGTTTCCAATTCAGATAATTTCTAGATTTTTGTTATTTACAGAAACTTCTAAGTTAGGAAACCTTATAAGATTAGAATTTCTAAAAATCAACTTCTAATTTTAAAAAGTTGCTAAAAATAGAAACTTCTAGAAATAACATTACTTTTAAAAATACATAATCCAATGGCAATTTTTCCAAGTTCCCAGGCAACGGCGCCAAAAACTTATCGTGTTTTAAATTTATACTCGCAAGCGCACAAACCATTTATAATATACGTAAGGAGTGCGAGATCAGATCCATAGAAACTTAGGAAAATATATTCATGAAAAGCACACCATTGAATTATTTAGTTTATGAAATTTAAAAAATCATGAAAATAAATCTTAAGTATGGATTTAATTCTCTAATCTAGAATTATAAAATTAATTTAAAAAATTTCTAAGAATAGAAAATAGAATCTAAAATTAGAAATCACGTCTAAAATAGAAACTAACCATTAAAGAGTTCGAATAACACAAAATTTATCTAAATTTAATTAAGATGGTGGAATTGTTTAAAAAGTATAAACAATCTTAATCTAACTTAAAACATAAAATTAAGATGCAAATAATTAATTACCAACCTTGTGTCCAATTTTCAAGAATTTGAATGTAAACACAAAATAAAAATAAAAACACCTAAAATTACCTATTTACGTATTTACAATATAATTGGAGCAGAAAATCAAGGAGGCATAATTTTTCATATTTTTAAAATAAAATAAACGCCTAGATTATAGAGCTCATGTAAATTACCAATCATGCATTCGAATATCTCATTAATTAAAATTCCAAATATAAAGGCCATGAATTCAATAATCAAGAATTTCTCAAATTAAATCTTACATTAAATAGAATTTAATTTTTTCTGGATATCTAAATACTTTAGTGAACTCTTGAAAACAGAAGCATTAGATTGAAGAAGAAAGCCTAATTAGTCTAAATATTTAAATGCATCCAATTTGAAAAACCTAAAATTAAATCCAACATGTTCTTTATAAAAAGAATTAAATACAAAATCAAATCCTTATAGCACATGAGTTAAATAATTGGATAACCATAGACTAGTATTTCAGTACGCCTTTACTTTATTTAAAACATAAAATTAAAATTACAACTCAGTGGAAATTGAATAAAGAAAATACAGTAAGACAATGAAACAAAATCAAACTCCACCAACCTAAGAGACCCTTGCAGAATTAGAAATTCCCACTCTCTTGTCTTCTGTGCCAACCCTTGAATTCCTCTGACCAAATTCCATTATAAAAATGTACAAGGTAATTTTAGGTGTTCGTGTTTTTATTTTTATTTTTATCTATACATTCGAGTTATTGAAAACTAGATTGGCAATTAATTAATTGCATCTTAATTTTGTGTTCTCAGTTAAATTAAGATTATTTATAATTTTTAGATTAATTCCACCATCTTAATTAAATTTCGATATATTTTGTGTTATTAGATCTCTTTAATGGTTAGTTTCTATTTTTAGACGTGATTTCTAATTTTAGACTTTATTTCTATTTTGAGAAGTTGATAAATTAATTTTATAATTCCTAGATTAGAAAATTAAATAAATATTTAACATTTATTTTCATGATTTTCTAAATTTCTTAAAATATATAATTCAATGGTGTGTTTTTCAAGGATATATTTTCCTAAGTTCCAATGGATCCGACCTCGCACTTCTAAGCTATATTATAAATAGTTCGTGCGCTTGGGTGTATAAATTTAAAACAGAATAAGGTTTTGGCACCGTTGTGAGGGAACTTGGAAAAATTGCCATTGGATCATGTAGATTTAGAGGTATTGCTATTTGTATAAAGCTTTTATTTTTGGCAACTTTATAAAATTAAAAGTTGGTTTTCTAGAAGCTCTAATCCTAGAAAGTAACTTAAATTTGAAGTTTTTAGAAATAACAATACTTCGGAAATATTCTGAATTTAAAAACACTGCTACGTGTAGAAACTTGCCATTTTTGGAAACTCTTATTTTTTGAAATTTCTAAATTTAACTAGTTTCTCATTTTAGAATTTTCTAATCTAAGAAATATAATTTAGTTTAGAAAAAAACTATTGTTAGAAAATAGAACTAAATTTGGAATGTTTTAATTTTGGAGCTTTTGTCTATGGAAAGTTCTAAAATTGTCTAATTTTATAAATTGTTATTTTTAGAAGGTGTCTGCTTTTGGAAAATTTCTAGACTTAGAAAATTTCTAATTTAAGACCCTCATCTAAATTTGGAAGCATACCAATTATGGTGTCTAATTGAAAAAAAGATTATGTTAATGGAACAATTTTGGATTTTAAATGGATTATTCGTAGACTTGGAATTCAAACTTTCGTTAATTTGGTGGATTTTAATTGAGAAATTTTCTTGGTCTTAAATTAATTTAGAAAGTTTCTAAATTAATTTAGATTGTTCTAAGAGGAAGGTATCTATCTGGTAGAGCATCTACATGTATAACCTTTAGTGAAAGATTGAATCTCACCCCTGAACCTTATTTGCCTCATGAAAGTGTCTTTGGCCAAGTAGCTAGCTTGGACTAGGAAAATTCAAAATCTTCAGATTTGTTGTTACCCCGAGTGGTGTGCGAATTCCCTGATGTGTTTTCCTAAGAAACTAACTGATTTACCTCCTCATAGAGATGTTAAGTTTGTTATAGATTTGATCCTTGGTACTGCGCCTACTTCTATACCTGCAAATCGAATGGCACCAGTAGAAAAGGAGGAGTTGAGAAATCAGTTGAGTGATTTGTCCAAGGTTGGGTTTATTCGACCTAGTACTTCACCTTGGGCGGCCCCAACCTTATTTTTTTTAAAGAATGATGGTTAGATGAGGCTTTGTATCGATTATAGATGATTGAGTAAAGTCACTATAAAAAAAAAAACAAATATCCCCTCCCCAAAATTGATGACTTGTTTGATCAATTGAGAGGATCCAGGTATTTCTCTAAAATTGATCTTTGATCTGGTTACCATCAATTGAGAGTCAGAGAATGTGATATTTCTAAGACAACCTTGTGTACACGATTTGATCACTATGAATTCGTTGTGATGCCATTTGGAGTGACCAATGCTCTTGCAACATTCATGGATTTGATGAACAAAATTTTCAGACCTTACCTTGATAAATTCGTGGAAGTCTTCATCGATGACATACTGCCACCCATGGAAGAAGACCATGAACAACATTTGAGGATCGTGTTTTATTGCTAAGAGACCATCAATTTTACGCCAAATTTAGCAAGTGTGAATTTTGGTTGGCTAAAGGATTTTCAGTAGATCCTGCCAAGGTAGAGGTTATACTTAAATGGGATAGACCACGGAATGTTTTCGAGATTCATAGCTTCTTGGGTTTGGCTAGATATTATAGGAGATTTATTGGAGACTTCTCCAAACTTGCAACACCTATGACTAGATTAACAAGGAAATATATTAAATTTGTTTGGGGAAAAACTTGTGAGCAAGCACTCATGGAATTGAAGAAAAAATTTGATGTAAAAGTTATACCCAAACTTGTTTGATGATGAAGGTATGTACCTTAGTAAATTTCGAGGTGAAATTTTTTTTAGGGGGGTAGGTTATAGCGACCCGACCCAAACTAGTAGGTTAAATTCGGATTAAAACCCTAATGGGTAGAAATAAGTGGGTAATTCGTTTTGTTCTTGAAATTGTGTGATGATTGTGTAACTTTTGCGGAAAACCCTAAATTTTTGCTTGGATTTCTAAAATCGAAAACTTTCTAATTTTGGAAATTTCCATGATTGGAAACTTTTTAAATTTGGCAATTAGAGAGAAACCCTTTTCCTTTGATTAAATATCCCAAAAATTTGTGTTTGTGAATACCAAACCTTGTGTATCTGAAATTTTAGTCAGGAATTTAAAAATAGAAGTTTCTAAATTTATACCCTGAATTATTTAAAACCTTGTATTGTCCAAATTAAATATTGAAATTTATATTTTTGTTTTATTGAGTGATTTTGATAATTTCAGTGTTTGGGTGCTCCAACAATCTCTATAAAATATTTTTGGAACGGAGGTTGTTAAATTAGAAAGAGAATCAAATTATAAAATTTGAATTTTTCATGGTCTTGGAAAATGAACACTAGAAATTATATATTAAAAAAAATAATATTAAATTTAGCAAAATCATGTGGGCTCCATCTTGGCGTGTTTGGATAAAGAAAGCACATGCCAAATTCGAATTTGGCATGTGTATCTTAGCCACCTCCTTGTCAATTTAGGCTTTTACTTAATTACCCCTCCTAATAATTATTTTCAGTAAGAAGCTGGGGTGTTTTAAGTAATTAGCAATGGTAGAAGCCTATAAATAATCCACAAAAGGCCATACACGAATTTTACAATTCGTTGGTAGACTTTTGGAGCAAGGATCATGTGGAGCTCTCTCTCTCCCTCTAGGTTTTGGTTTTTCTCTCCAAAGGTTAGTAAATTTTTTATTTAATTCCTTTGACTCCTTAGTGATCTTCTTCTAATTAGTTTAAATAAATTAATATGAAGAAGAAAGATGATTTCATGGAGATTAAAATCCATGGAAATTAAAAGATCATGTTTGGATCTGATTTGATTAGATAAACATGAGCAAGGGTTGCTGGAAAAACTCGAAAAATGATTGCTCTCGAAGAATTCAAGAGACAGTCACCTCTCGAGTTCAAAGGTGACCCAAATCCTTTGGTTGTTTAGGATTGGATTAGAAGAATAGAGAAAATATTCAAGACCTTAGATATCAATGATGATGAAGCTCGAGTAACACTGGCAAGCTACCAACTGATTGAAGAAGCATGTCAGTGGTGGGATGAATGTCTGAGACTAGAGCTAAAACGACACTAATCACGTGGAAGGATTTTACTGAAGAGATGCTGGAAAAGTACTTACACAGGTTGTTCGAGAAACTAAAATGGTTGAATTTTTTAATCTTCGCCAAGGATCTGACACAGTGGCTTAGTATGAGACCAAGTTTATCGAATTGGCCAGGTATTCTCTTGAACTTATCAAGAATGAAATGTTAAAGGCCAGGAAGATCGAACAGAGCTTGAATGAAATAATTCAACATACAATGATATCTATGAGGTTGACCACTTTTTCTGAAGTTGTTTAGAAAGCAGAGTAGACAAAAGGTACAGCGGGCAAAATATATAGAAGAGTAAATCAGGTCTCTGGAAGGCAAATTCCTTATCAATCACAACATAAGAAATGAAAGACTGATAGATTTTCTCAGACGAAGAAAGTGTCTACTAAGACAGATAACTCTGGATCGGCTCAGTTGCAGTGTTATAATAGTAAGAAATGGGGTCATACCGCTAACAAATGCAAATTGTCAAGGAGCAGAAATTGCTATAATTGTGGCAAGAGCGGACATACGATTAAAGATTGCGCAAACCAAATAGACAGAATGCGGGGAATCCACCTCTGGTTAATGACAATCAACAGAACAAATGATGTGGACAACAGTTGTTGAGCATTGAAATATTACATTTTTACCCCTGATTATTGGGCCAGTTAATCCTCAATTTTGTATATAATGATGCATTTAATGTAGTTTGTCAGTTTTATAGTAAAAAATGGAAAGTTCAGGAAAATCAAGCTAAAACAATAGAAGATTGCAAGTTTAGAGCTTTAAAGAGAAGATCTAGAATTGTTATAATTATTTTATGTCACTTTTTAGGATTTTCATGTAAGATTAATTATTAAATTTAGATTTAAAGTGGTTGAATAATTATTTAATTCTAGAGGTTAAAAGCTGCAATCCAAGTGCCAAAGCCTGAATTTCAAGTCATTGGGCCAAGACTTAGTTCAAATGGGCCAAGCTATGCTCCACAAAGCTTCAATGGGCCAAGCCACATACAAGCCCATGCGCATTTCATACATTGGGTCAGGCCAGTGTGCAAGCTCAGTCCAACTAAGGACCAAGCTCTCAAATTCAATTCAAATGGGCCTGAGTTGAGGTCTAGATCCAAATCCAAAGTCCAAATCCAATGAACTCCATGATCCATGTTTGAATTTCGCCTAAGTCCAACCCAAATACCTATGTTCAAATCCCATAACCCAACTTTACATCCACACCATCCAACTTCCATCTTAGATCTTAACCCTCCATCTCACATACCCAATTAGGTCAAACCATAGATCCACCATTAAATCTAACGCTTCCATTCATTTATCATTAGATCTAGGTCATCCATCACCATCATGATCATCTTAACCTTAGATTAGTATTCATCCATGCATCACCTATTAATCCATGCATTCATTTCATGCATTAATCATCTTAATCATCAGATATTAGGTAATCTAATCACATCCACTCATTCATCTCTTAGAAACCCTAGAGCCTCCACATGTATCCATCACATACATACATCATCTTAAATTTAGGTCGTGCATTCCATTAATCGTCTATGATCAACCTTAGAATCCAAACCCTCCATCAATCATCTATCCACTCCTATAATTATTTTACCCAAAATATCTTAGAGCCATTAGATCAAAACCCCATTTAATCTAAGCCCTCCATTCATAAGACCCTAAGCAATGAACAACTTGTGGTTCAATCCAGCCTCCATGCTCATTTTACACATCATCATCCCCGTGATTTTTGCAACCTAAAACCTCTCCATACACTTAGACCAAAAACCATCTAGATACATTCCTAAGATCCCAACACACCTCACCATCATTGCCCCAAGTATCCCACACGATTTGGCTCCATCCATAGATCATCCATGCGCATATTGCACGGTCAATCCTCCACACCATCTCCACCATTCAATCATCCCATCTTCAAATCTCATCCATCCATTTATCATCTCATGCACAAACCCTAAAACTACATAGCAAATTCGAATTTCCCATTGCCAATCCAAATCCTATTTTCTCTCATAATCTCTTATCTTCCCTCCACCTTGACTTAGCCACCAAGGAAAGCCACAACAAATTCGTGTGACCCTCCTTGAGAAACCCTAAAATCCAAACTTAATCTCCATCATCTATTCCCAATTAGATCCAATCCAGTCCCTTGATTTCCCAACTTAAACCTTGATTTAATCCAAGTTATCTATCTCCTTTTGAAGTCTATAAATACCCCATTACCCAAGAGGTAAAATTCGAATATGACCTAGAGTTCAAGAGGACTAGAGGCTGGAGAAAGACTAGAAGACATTGCACCACACGATTTTCCAAGTGAGCAATTAATTGTGTCATTTTAATTTTATTTCTTCTATGTAATTTCTTCCAAGTCTTGTAATTTAATTCTTACATTTAATAAAGTGAAGCATCCATTTAGAATCTTGAAACATCCAATGTCTAAAATTCTTTTACGATTTTTTTACTTTTAATTTCAAGATTACAACCTTTTTTATTTGATTGAACATGAGCGTATTCAATAGTTAGGATCTTGATTGCAAACTTTGGATCATGATTACTAAGGTTTGATTAATTAAATTAAAAAGTTGTGAATCTTGTTTTATCAGTAAATATGAATTGCATTTTAGATCTTAACATGAATTTCAGATGTAAGCCTTTTCTTTGTTTACACATTTTGGGTGATGAACGGTCTATTCCAAACAACCAACCTTTACGTTATTGTACTTTTATTTTTAGTCATTTATTTTCATACAATTTAATTTTCTGTCTTTTAATTATGTTAAATCCCATGTTTGTTGTGTAATTCTTGTTCTAAAGTAAATCTTGTATAAATTAATCTTTTAATTCTTTAATTCATGATTCATTCTTTAATTCTTTAACTTCTTTTTAATCACTCTCTCTCAAAATTCATTCAATTAAAGATAGGAAGATGTGTTAATTAATTTTGTAACTTGAAATTCTAATCATGATTAAGATTATGATTTAATTCACTACTTAGGAATATGAAATCACACATCTTATTTGCTGATTTTTCAAGTTAGATACATGACTCATGTAAATATTCAATTTCTTAAAAACAATTCATTTTTAGAGGACATAAATTTAATTTTAATTCATATACTTTGAGTTTTCCATTGGCTTCGACCTCGCTCTCACTTTGCTATACTATACATGGTTCGTGCGCTTGCGAGCTTATAAATTTAAAACATCAACAATCGTACCAAACCAATCAGGGTCGTGTGTATGCTGTTACTCCGCATGTTGGTGATATTATTGAACCGGCTATTATGCAAGGTATGCTCCTAATTTTTGGTACTTGGGTTAAAGTTTTGTTTGACTCTAGTGCATTGCATTCTTTTATATCATCTATGTTAGTTGATAAGTTGGACTTAGACATAGATGAACCGAATGAGCCTCTGCAGATTACGACGCCATTGGGCAGATCCACTATAATAATAAAAAAAAATTTCCGTTCTTTTGTGATAGCCATCGGTGGAGTTGAATTAGAGCATGACCTTATGGTTTTGGGTATGAAGCCAATCTAGGTATGGATCGGATATCTACTTTTAGAGTAACCTTAGACTATACTAAGAGAAAAGTGTTTAATCGGTCTGCTGTTGGACAAGTTTTTAGTTAGAAATTGAGCCTTTTTCTTGGACCCCGTACAACTCTTTAGAGAGTGTGTGGTCAAATTCCCAGGGTAGATTGGGAGAATTCAAAATCTTTAGATATGAAGTTGCCAAAAGAAGCATGTGACTTCTAGGATGTGTTTCCGAAAAGGTTAATAGGTTTGCCACCCCATAGAGATATTGATTTGTGTTGATGTTTTAAATTTGCAAATATTGCAAGCGCACGAACTATTTATAGTATAGCGATTGAGTGCGAGGTCGAACCCAAAAGAAACATTCAAAATATATGAAATTCAAAATACATATGCCTCAATTTTTATGTTTCTTAGAAAACCAAGATTCATAATTAAATCTAGGATAGAAAATCAATTTTAATCTTTAGAAGTATACTTTCAACTCATCAAATCTTTATTCAAATAAATAGATCTACAATTTTAGAGCATTGATTAAAAGTGATTAAAATAGTGTTTTAATTAAGAGTTTATAAACAATCTCATCACCCATTCTAATTCACAAAATCTAGATCTAATTAAATTTAATCCTAACTAGTTAATCAAGTTGTTAGGGAGGTTTTAAATACATGAAATAAATACACTTTAAAATAATTAAAGAATTAAAAAGAAAAACTAAAATACAACATTCAAGTGAAATAAAATAAACATGAAAAGTAAATCGGCAAGGAAAATAAATGACAAAAATAAAATTGCAGTAACGTAAGAGGTGGTTGTTTGGAATAGACCGTTCATCACCCAAGATGTGTAAACAAAGTAAAGGCCTAGATCTAAAATTCACGTAAAGATCTAAAATGCAATTCATATTTACTAATAAGACAAGATCCACAACTTTTTAATTTAATTAATCAAACCTTAGTAATCATGATTCAAGTCTTACAATAAAAATCCTAACTATAGCATACGCTCATGTTCAATCAAATAAACAAAGGTTGTGTTCTTGAAATTAAAAGTAAAATAATTATCAAAGAATTTTAAAAATTGGATGTTCTAGGGTTCTAAATGAATGCTTTACTTTATTAAATGGTAGAATTAAAGTGCAAGGCTTTTATAAATTGAATACAAGAAAGACGACATAAAAATAAAAATCTACAACTCTCACTTTTAAATTCGAATGGTGCTGCTATCTTCTTGTCTTTTGCTCCAGCCTTTAGTCCTCTTGAATTCCAGGTCAAATTCGAGTTTGGTGGGACTTGGGATTGAATGGGTGGCTAAGCTTAAATCTAGGTTTAAGTTGATGGATGAAAGGTTGGGATTAGATCTAACTTAACATGGGTGGCTAGGATTAAAAGCTAGAAAACTAGGGCTTCTCCACAGGTGTACACGAATTTGGTGTCCATTGGTTGGCTTGGAGTGGAGTACAAGTAAGCAAGGAGAGAAAATTGGGATTGGGATTTGCTGTGTGATTTTAGAATTTGGCTTTGTGTTCTAGGGTTTTGGGTTGCACAATGATATGAACGGCTAAGATTAAATGGATGGATGAATGAATGGATGAGATGTAATATGGTGAGGTGGAGGGTTGACTATGAAATTCGAATGGGATAGGAAGGAGATAAGCAAAAATCGTGTATGACATGGTGGATTGGGATGATGAGGTGTGTAGGGATCTTAAGAGTATCTCGATGGATTTTGTAACGCCCCGCCCTTTTTCACTCGTCGACGTGAGCTAAGTCCGAGTTTCCAAAACTCGACCCTTAACTGGCCACCCTTACGTGTGCATGGACTAAGACCACTAAAACATTTCACACGCTTTACAATTAATTGCAGAATTAACATATGAACATGATACCATTCATATACATAACAACAATAAGCAAGCAAGCCAATCACCATAAAATTAACTAAATGTAAAAATCATCAAACCATAGCAAAATATTACTAAGTTATTACAATCCAAAATATCAGTCCTCCCAATACATCTTTCAAAATCAAACTAAGTAATATAACATAAAACTGTCCAATGCTCCTACGCTTGACTCCCTTCATGTCCCATGTCCTTGTCATTCCCTGTTCCATCATCTATATGGTAGAAGTAGGGCGTTAGTCAACTCGCCCAGTAGGAATTCCAAATAGGGTTATGTACACATAGGATCAAGATAAAATCAAGATAAGTACATCATATCAAAACTGTAAAACATCTCATAATACTAAAACCAGCTCATGATACTCATATCAAAATCATGCTAATGTATGTGTCATATCATGGGTGTCATATGCCAATGATCTCTCACCCAATTTCCATCTCCAATCACAACACAAATATATCAACAGTTTCCTTGATAAATAAAGCCATATCAAGGTGCTCCCTTGGCCATTTACGTCCACAGTGTTTTGTGACGGCACCACCAAGTCACTGTTATACATCCCCACATATGTTAATCGGAATTACCGATGGAGTGTGGACTTGTATCACCCCGGATTTTCAAGCTATGGATATATATGGAAATTGTCATTTAATTTATGAATTAATGGATATGGACCTTAGATGGGTAAGGTGTTGGGTCAATTGCCCAATTAAGACCCAACGGATGGTGGACATGGTTCAATTGAATTAAATGGGTGACATGTTGTTAATTGGGTCAAAATTGTCAATTGGGTGAAATGGCCAATTGGGACCCAATGGGTCATAGTGGACTTGGTTGACCACTAAGTGAGTTCAAGTTTAAATTAAGTGGGGCTGAATTAAGATGGAAATGGAATCAAGGAAATGAGTTGATTTTAAGTGAGTTGAATGAGTTGAAGTAAAGAGGTGAGTGGAGTTAAGAAGATGAGTTGGATGGAAGATAATGGGACTTTCACATAAAGTGAGTTAGGTGATAAAATGGAGAGTTACATCTCATGAGGTCAAACCTAATGGTTACACGTTGGATGCATGGGAGTTTCATCTCATGGATGAAAACCCCAATTGGATCATTAATGGAGAGGTGAGGAGTTTTGTTGTTTCAAATATCAATTCAAGGATACACGTTGGTAACATGGGAGTTTCATCTCATGGGATGAAACTCCAGTGTATCATGAATGGGAAGATGAAAGGGTTTTGGGGGTTACACAATTCAAACCTATAGCACACGTTGGAGCCATGGGAGCTTCATCTCATGGATGAAACCCCCAAATGGGTCATTAATGGGAGGGGACGGTTTTGTTGTTACACAAGGTAACCAAGGGCAAGCGGTTGAGAGTCTCATCTCATGGATGAAACCCCCAAATGAATCACTAAAGGAGGTGGACGGTTTTGTGGTCTAAACTCAAGACTACATCTTGGAGACATGGGAGTTTCATCTCAAGGATGAAACCCCCAATGTAAGTATCAATGAGAAGGTAATGAGTTATGGGAGTTACAAAAGGGCTTTACAAAAAGGCACCACCCTTGGCTGATCACCCTCATTGGAACAAAACAAATTTTGGTCTTCATCTCACTCTCTCCCTCTCTCAAGGCCGATCACTCTCTTGGACAAAGGAGAAAGACTTAAGAGTTTTCTATCTCAAGCCTCTCTCTCTCTCTCAAACCCACACTTTTGGCCGAACCCTCTTCTTGAAGTTTCATCTCAAGACCTCTCAAGTTCACACACTCGGCCAAAGATTAAGGAGGAAGAAAAGGCTAAGGAAGAGGAAGATCAAAGGAACAAAAAGGAGAGAAGAAAACCGGAGGAGTCGCGGAACCGGTAAGTACTTAATAGAATTTTGATTAAGTAAGATGGTCAAGGAAAGTGGTCCAGCCATTTCATGGACGAACCCTAGTCTTATTATGGCAAAGGACCTCTTGCATGGACCCTATAAGGATTATGATTATGGATCATGGGCTGGCCTTGCATGGCCAAAACCCTAAGGTTAATATGCATGGACCACCAAGGACAAAAAGGGGTGGATGAGGTTCGGCCATGATGTATGGCCGAACCCCATCAAAGAATATAAATCTTGGTATATGATTTAAAAAGGAATTAATGAACCATAGGGTTCGGCCATATTGTATGGTCGAACCCCATGGGAGTTTATTGGTAATTAAAAATGGTTTTTGAAGGATGAAAACCATGGAAGAACATTAGTTAATTTTAATGGATTTGAAACATGTAAATCATAGATGTATGGTTATGATTTGTAAAAGGTTTAAAATGGAAGTTATGTTGATGGACTTTGGATTGTAAAGGATGACCTAAGGTTATGAATAAATTTCCATGGACGGACTTGTCTTAGGGATTAAAGATTGGAAATAATTAAAGGAGAAGATGGGAAAATGAGACATCATGGGTTCGGCCGAACCCCAAGAACCATTTTTAATGGGCCATTTGGATTTGATGAACCATTTATGAAACTAGGGTTTATGGATCAGATATGGACCCAAGTGTGGGTAACTTAAGTATGTGATTACCATGTACGGAAAGAATGGCCAAAAAGGGAAATTTAAGGACCATAAGGTTCGGCCATGGTGTATGGCCGAACCCCATGGATCATGTGTTTGGATTAAGGAACTGTAACGCCCCGCCCTTTTTCACTCGCTTTTTCCCGTAAATCATAGTCTATTTTTTTTATAACAGAGTAGAGTGATAGAGCGCGAGACGTCACGACGCGAGCTAAGTCCGAACTTCCAAAGTCCGACCCTTAACTGGCCAACCCTTTGTGTGCATGGACTCAGTCCACTAAAATGGTTCACACATAGCAATATCAACATGCGGAATAAAAATCATAACATACGGAATCATAACATCCAATTTGCGGAATCATAATAGAACCAAGTTCTATTCCATTGATAGCAAGGTACTTAGTCAATAAATCACTTTAATCATTATCCAAATAAAACATCCAACCATAGCAATTCATCTAAGTTATTACATTCCGAAATCTGGATATTCTAAATACAAATCCCTGAGTATCTTAAACAAAATATAAAACTAAAAGCGTTCCAAGCTCCTATGCTTGTCCCTTTCCGAGTTTAGAGTTTTCTTCGTTTCCTGCATCATCCACTAAAGGGTAGAAGTAGGGCGTTAGTACAACGCGCCCAGTAGGTATTCCAATTAGGATTAACACATAGGTTAGTACCAAAAATCCAGATATAATAAATATATCAAATCAGTTATAATAAATCATAACTTACTCATAAAGCATCGTACCAAAACAGTGTATGATAATTGAGATCCTATCATACCGATGAAACCAGAAACCTTGCATGATAATAAAGATCATAATCATGCGATTCAATGCCATGCCATGCTATCATATGCAATGAGTCCCTCCCATCGCAAAATATAGGATATACTCTTGATGGAATTCTCCTCATCAAGGTATCTTCCTGGTGGAATTCTCATCACCAAGGTCTTCTCTCTTGATGGAATTCTCATCATCAAGGTATTTCTCACAGTTGCCTTACGGACATTCCGACTGAGTGTGAGCTCCGGTTACTTAGTTTCCTCTTGATGGAATTCTCATCATCAAGGTATCCCCTGATGGAATGCTCATCACCAGGGTCTTCTTACATGGTATTCCTCTTGATGGGATTCTCATCATCAAGGTATTATACATAGTATCCTCTTGATAGGATTCTCATCATCAAGGTATCCCCCACTAGTGCTTTACGGATGCCCCGACGGAGTGTGGGTCCCCGGTTACCTGTCATCCCTCCCATGCCATGCATGAGATGCAAATACCACATGCTATGCAATTATACAAAATCATGGCATTTAAAAACTCATATTTAAAACACATGCTATTTTATCAAATAAACATAGCATATAAAATCAGCATTTGAAACATATCCTTTGCAATATAAAATCATCAAAATAAGATAAAGACAATGTACATAAACCCATGGTTTCAAAGAGGATGAAATCCTACCAAGGACAGTTAATGCGTGCTTGCGTCTTTCGTCCAATAATCGATCGCTGATCGCGCACCACTTGCGAGATCCCGTTACCTTATAATATAATAATAAATCAAAACCAAGTCCCACTTGATTTACCACATTTATAGTCCATTAATTACCAAAATGCCATTGGTCCAAACCTTAGTTAATATTCTATTTATTTTAATCCAAAGTACATAACCCTAGGTCTGCCAATTAATTCCCATGTTTAGATCCAAATACATAAATCCTAAACATCTAAGTTCTCCAAATAATTTCTCATATAATTACCTTATTGCCATACAAGGCTAAACTTCCATCTTTAACAAGTATTTACAATTTTGCCATTCATGGCTTACATAACCCATAGTTTCTTTTAAAATCATTCATCCGTTATATGGTCCATAATAATTTCTCAACAACTTAAGTTATACTTAGAAAGTCCACATTTAGAAATTTTCTAATTTCATTAACCCACTTCCATACTTAGAAAGTCCCTAAATTGGAAACTTTCTAAATTTATCATTTCCTAATCTTGGATCCATAATTCCAAGTTCTTTCCATAAATAGGTCCTTTCTAAACTAAAGACTTTCCATTTCAATCCTACCTTCCAAAAACAATTAACATACTTTAAAAATGCCATTACAACTCCATGGGGTTCGGCCATACACCATGGCCGAACCCTATGGTTCATAAGGTTCTCTTTTAAAATCCATACATAGTATTCAATGGCTTTCATCATTCACACTTCCATAAATAAATAGTTTCCAAACTTAATCTCCACCTTCCATAATTGGAAGGTTTCTATAATTAAACTCCACCTTCTATTATTAGAAGGTTTCCATATTTTACCATCCAAAATTAGAAGCTTTCTAATTTAGCCAACTCTTCTAAAATAGAAACTTCCCAAATTAGTAACCATTTTTTATACTTAGATAGTTTCCTAGATTAGAAACCACCTTTCCTTAATTGAATGCGTTCCAAATATAGATTCCATAATTAGATATTTCAATATCTACTTTCCAAGAATAGATACTTTCCTATCTCAAACAAACTTCTATAGATAGATAGTTTCCTAAATTAGAAACTATCTTTTCATTATTGGATGCCTTTCAAGTTTAGCAACTCCTTCCATATTTGGAACCTTTCCACATTAATCCCCATTCCAAAAACAACCCCATGGTTCATGACCTTCCTCAATGGTTTAGATCTATTAAACTCAACCACCAATTCATTAAATATTTGGTGGGGTTCGGCCATACACCATGGCCGAACGTCACCCCTTCTTTTCATTAGTATGGATCCAAACAATTAGCCATAAAACAATCCATATTCTTTCATCTTGAATCTAAAACCGACCATCATCAAAGGTTTTTATGATTTAAAATCTAAGATCATAAACCCAATGAATAAATCAAAACTCTCGATGGTTTTCAATCTTAAAACCCATCAATTAAATAAAATCTTTCCATGGGGTTCGGCCATGCATTATGGCCGAACCCTATGGTTCTTTCTCTCCATTTAAACCATTAAATCATCTCTAATCTCCCTCCATGGGGTTCGGCCAAACACCATGGCAGAACCCTATGGTTCTTTTTGTTTCAAAAATAAAACTATACCATTAAGATACTAACCTCTTTCCGATTGATTTCTTGTTCTCTCTTTGCTTGATCTTTCTCTTCCAATCTTTTTCTCCTTTCTCCTTGCTCTTGCCGTGTGGAAGAGAATGATGAATTGAGAGAGGGAGAGAGAGGAATAAACTCAACAATAAAGGATGTCAAAACCAGTGTATCCTTCTTGATCTCTCCTTTTATAGCCTTTCTTAATCCCACATTAGAAAGTTCTTAAGATAAGCAACCCTTAGCCGTGCGCCCCTTGTGTTCCCCGTTTTTTACACATATACCATATTGTAGCTCAGGTTTGACCTTGTTAACTTCTGAATCAGAAACAGTGGTAAACTACAAAGTTATAGCACTTGAAGTCTTCTTTCCAACGCAAAAATAATCAAAGCAATCGAACATTGAAGTAGAAATTTATAACCAAAATACTGAACATATGTCAAACCTTCCTTATTTAACCATGGCCGACTTTCCCTCTTTAATTTACCATATCCGACTTTCCCTTTCTTAATTTAAGACCTTCCAATCGGCCAATGCTAAAATACATATAGCAATACCGTGTACACTTGTTTGCCTCTTATAAAACCTTCTCTTTAATTACACTTCCTATTTTAATTTCCAACTTCTAAACTTAGAAACTTACTAACTTAATAACCATTCTCCATATTTAAACACTTTCCAAATTTAGCTTCAATGTTTCCATATTTAGGCACTTTCCAAATTTAGCCATTGCCTTAACTTAAATCCATCCACATCATGCGCATATAATTAATTATAGACATCTTATTGTTTGGCAATAAGATATCATTGCCTAAAGCCAACGTGTGACCTATTTTAGGACCATCCTAAAATCTTTCCACTTAATCTTAAATATCTCATCTCATCCAAAATATTATGTGCATATAATCCCCTTGATTTTTGTGATATAAAATCTTATATTCGGCCATGCAATCTTTTATCTATTTAATTTTGCATTACTAAAATAATTCAACCCATTTAAATTTATTTGAAACCATTTATCGAAATTGTTGGGTCTTAATTGGGCAACGACCCAATCACTTTATCCATCTAAAATCTCCTAATTTAAATAGGTAATTTCTATAAATATTTATAACTTGAGAATTCGGGGTATTACAGGAACTATGTGTGATAATTTTTGGAACATAAGCCTTATGCAAATAAGCAAGGTAAATTGCCACGGATGGAATAATGGCAAGGATGTAAATAAGTGAAAATAATGGACCATGGGTTCGGCGATGGTGTATGGCCGAACCCCATGGGGAATGTTTGGTGGACTTAGGATTTTATGTATGTTAGATGACGACCTTATGTATGATTAGATTAATGAATTAAAGGTGATATGATCATGGACTTAATTTAAAAGATCAAGGGATTCAAAAGAGGGACAATGTAACACCCCTGCCCTTTCTCACTAAGCTTTTCGAAAATTCAGAGTCTATTTTTTTTTTATATATAAAGAGTGAGATAAAGAGCGGGACGTCACGACGCAAGTTAAGTCCGAACTTCTAAAATCCGACCCTTAACTGGCTAACTCTACATGTGCATGGACTAAGTCCATGAAAACAGTTCACACGTGAAAAGATACTTGCGGAATTAAATCATAAGCTGCGGATTATAATAGAACCTAACTCTAGTCCATTTTTAGATAGTAAAGTACTTCATCAATTATAAATGTTTAACTTAACTTAATCATCAAAGTAACCATCCACAAACCATAGCAAATTTCTAAATTATTACAAGTCCATGAATAACGTAAATAAAACAATAAGATCCAATCACATATCCAAGCTCCAATGCTTGGCTCCGATCATGCTCATCGTCCCTTCCCTTTCCTGTATCATCCACAAGGGTAGAAGTAGGGCATTAGAACAACGTGCTCAGTAGGAATTCTAATAGGGTCTACACATGGTTAGCACAACTCATAGATAATATCATAATGTCAAAATATATAAACCATGCCATGTTATGATGTCAAATGCAATGAGTCTCACCCATCACAAATACATATAAGTACCGCCAGATAGGTTTTTCGGATGCCCCGACGGAGTGTGGTCCCTCCGGTTTCTTCTTGATGGAAAAGCACATCAAGGTATCCCACATAGGTTTTTCGGACGCCCCGACAGAGTGTGACCCCTCCGGTTACATATCCATCACCCCATGCCATGCATGAGATGCTAATGAAACACATGCTATTTATCATATAAAAATAGCATTTAAATCTCACATTTTGAACATATCTTTCACAACATAATTCATCAAAATAAATCAAATAAACCATATGCATAAACCATGTTTCAAAAAGGTAGAATCCTACCAATGACAACTAGTTTGACCTTGTGTTCTTGTCCAAAAACTGTTCACGACCGTATACCGTTTGTGAGGTCCCATCACCTTGTTACATATCCACAAGTCAAACTAAAGTCCCATTTGATTTACATTAATATACACAACCATAAACACACTTTGTGGGGTTCAGCCATGCACCATGGCCGAACCTCACTCACTTGGTTTTAGTGCCTCTCTTGAATCTATTATTCTATCACCTCTTAATTAATCACTTAACAATAAATCATTTAACACCCATGAACCATAATTGTTTATCGTTGTTAACCATTTAAGTCCACCCACATTTCCCATGTGGTTCGGCCATACACTATGGCCGAACCCATGGTCTATCAATTAGAAGTCCCTAAGTCCCAAAAACACTCCCCATATCCTAGCTTGATCATTTCTTTTATTTACACATGCATTGATCTCTAAATGGTCTATAAAATGGGTCCTGGGATTCAGCCATACACCATGGCCGAACCCATGATGTCTTAATTTTCATTCCCCCTTAAATCATTTACAATATTTAGACCATAACAAGGTTCCTTCATGAGAGGGTCTTAATCATACATTTAGATCATCAATTTTGATCATCACTAATCACCTTTAGACCTATTACCATTACCAACTTTTCCCTTCATCTCCATGGTCAAAAATACATTTAAGTCCACCAATAGTTCTTTATGGGGTTTGGCCATACAATGTGGCCGAACCCATGGTCCATGGTTCTTCACCATTTTCAATGTTTAAGACCATTTCATCATTAACATTCATCTATTATTTTCCTGTTTTGAAACCCATTAAAATTAATAAAACATAATACTTACATTCAACATCTAAAAACCCTAAGTCCATACATATCCCTTGGTGGTGTTCGGCCATACAACATGGCCGAACCTCACCTTTTGGTTTTGTGCCTTCTTTCCATTTTAAATCTCCTAGAACATTCATAAACTTTCCATGGTTTCCATTCTTTAAGAACCATAAAATATCCATGTTCCCTCCATGGGGTTCGGCCATGTTCTTTGGCCGAACCCTATGGTTCATCTTTCCCATTAAAATACCCAAATCAACCCCCAAATTTTCTTCCATGGGGTTCGGCCATGTGGATGGCCGAGCCCTATGGTCCCTTTTAAACAAAATTTTATATAGATTACTTACCGGTTTCGCGATTCCTCCAGTTTTCCTTCGCTCCGGCTTGTTCTTTCAATCCTTCTTTCCTTAGCCTCTTCCTCCTTCCTTCTTACTTCTTTTGGCCGAGTATGAGAGCTTGAAAGAGAGATAGAGTTCGGCCAAATTATGTGGGTTTGAGAGAGGATCGGCTTTGAGTGAGAGAGAGAGGTGTTTGGCATGTAAACTCTAAGTTCTTTTCCTCTCTTGTCTTAGTGAGTGGTTGGCTAAGAGAAGGTGTGAGGGAGAGAGATAGCCAAGAGGGAGAGGGAGAGTTGAGTCTGTTTGAATTTGAAAATTAAACCCCAACTCCCCCTTATCTCTCCAACATGTAGCCTTGTTTAAAATTGAAATTCAAACTACCTTCATTATCTCTCCATGTGGGAGTTTCTTCTTCATTATCTTCCCTATCTCTACATGAGATAGAATTCTCAAGACTCCAACGTGTATGCCATTGAATTTGAATTTTTAAGTGTATAACTATCTCCATTATCTTTCCATGTGTATCCTTGAATCCATTGGGTCTTAATTGGACAATTGACCAAACCCTTTACCCATCTAAGGTCCATATCTAATAATTCACAATTTAAAATGGCAAATTTCATATATATTAATAACATAAAATTCCAATGTGTTACAGACAAAATTCAAATGGGTGAGGTTCGGCCATGGTATATGGCCGAACCCCACTAAGGTTGGTTTATGGATTTATGTTTAGATTGGAAATCAAATGGGACTTGGGATTGATTGTTTGGCATATTATAAGGTAACGGGACTTCACAAGGGGTGTACGATCGTGAACTGTTTCCGGACGAAAGCGCAAGGACACTTTAGTGGTCTTTGGTAGGATTCTACCTCTTTGAAACCATAGGACATGTAATATGAATTTAAGTTATATTTTGTTGAGTTGTTTTGCATAGCATGTGGACATTTGCATCTCATGCGTGGCATGGGAGAGAGGATATGTAACCGGAGGCCACATTCCGTCGAGGCGTCCGAAAGACCAATGTAGGGATACCTCAATGATGAGTTTTCCATCAAGAGGATACTATGTTTGTTTGATAACTTGATGAGGAGCATTCCATCAAGAGGATGTTTTGTATGGCTAATAGGTGGGACTCATGGCATATGGCACCCATGGCATGGCATTGCATCAGCATGATTATGATCTCTATTATCATGCACTGTTGCTGGTTTTATTTGTATGATTGGATCTCTATTATCATACATGATTTTGGATACGATATTTTATAAGTATGGTATGATATATTATATCTGGATTTTTGGTACTAACCCATGTGTTAGCTCTACTTGGAATACCTACTGGACGAGTTGTCTAACGCCCTACTTCAACCTTAGTTGATGATACAGGGAATGGACTGAACGAGGACGTGATCGAAGCCAAGCTTAGGAGCTTGGATGATTAAGTTATATTTTGTTTAAGTTATTCATGGACTATGTATTTGAATAGATAGCATTCGGGTTTGTAATAACATAGTTATATTTGCTATGGTTTGGATGGTTAAGTAATGGATATTGAACTTGAGGTAATTAATATTAAGTGATGGATGTCCTTGCTATCTAAAATGGAATGGGAATGTTATCCTATTGTAATTCTGCATTTTTTATTATTCCGCATGTTAACTTGAGTACATGTGAGACGTTTTCATCGACTTAGTCCATGCACAAGTAGGGTTGGCCAGTTAAGGGTCGGATTTGAGAAGTTCGGACTTCACTCGCGTTGTGACGTCCCGCTCTTTATCTCACTCTTTATAAAAAAAAAAAAATTAGGCTCTGATTTTTCGGAAAGCTTAGTGAGAAAGAGCGGGGCATTACAGTTGGTATCAGAGCGAAAAGGGAAGGTTGAATCTTTCGAAGTAAGATTAAGACAGTTTCATGTCTCACTGACAGATAAGAATCCCAACTAACCGACTCTTCGTAGTCCGCTGCATGGGGGCCGGATTAATTTAATTCGTTAGACTCAGACTGAAACATTCAATCTGAGAACACTTGACGAAAAATGAATGACAGCAAGGGAAGTACAATCACTATAAGATGGATTTATTAAACATAGCAAATAGGAGATATTCCCTTGGGATATGAAAACATCAAAATTTCCCCAAATTGAGAAATGAGATACTTAGGGAGGTTTTCCCCTAGAACAGGAAAGTCAGCAGGATTTCCCCAAATTGAGAAATGATACTTGATACTTAGGAAAATTTTCCCAAGGACAAGAAACACAAGATGTTTATTTGGCAATTTCCCCAAACAAGAGACATTATATGATACATAGGAAAGTTCCCCAAACAAGAGACGTTATGTGATACATAGGGAAATTCCACAAAATAAAGATTAGTTTGATTAGAACTGCTGTTGTTATTGATATGCTTCTGTTGTTGTGATACAGATATGTCGAGCAACATAGAGTATACAGAGTTGTGGGACAAAGGAACTCCTAGCTGTCCTATAGATCTGACTTCTTCTTCCAACAACTCCAACAGGCCAGACCGCGTTGTGGAAGTTAACATAGATGTCCAGGTAGGATCCCCCGAGGATGTCGAAGTGAATCTAGCCCCTTTTCCAGAAGAGCATATGGGAGATATCCCAATGATAAGAGAATCCGTAGGGGAGATAGCGTCCGGGTATATGTGTGAATTGTGCAACCAGGAGGGTACACAACTGTACTTTCTGCCCCTACCCCCTTGAGGTTATTTGTCCTGTTTGTGGACTTCATGGGCACGGGAAGGAGAGGACTAACTGTCCTTACATTGGGGGAACAGGGAAAAATACCCTGTTTGACTTGTGGAGTGTTGGGGCACACGTCGACGACATACCCTGACAGCTTCTTCGATTTTTATGATGATGCAGGGTCTTCTACAGAAGGTTAGGCTAAGAAATGGTAAGAAAATGTCGGGGAAAAAGGGAAGATTTTGTAAGGGTTGCGGGTACGTTATGAAGGGTTTGTTCTAACCCTACCAACCCTTGTATTGTGATGGAAGTTTGAATGATTTTTAATAAAGTATGCAAACTTAAGAGTTTATGAGGACTTTGGCATTGAGATGTAGGTGACGAGGTCACTTGATTACATTGAGACGTGGTATGGGTGCGTCCCTCACGTAATATTGATGAGATAAGTATATAGATTCATGAGTAAGGCTTAGAGTAGCCATGAGATTGGGGGAGCATCAATATGAAATACGGAGACTTGGTCCCGTAGGGTTGCCGTTGAGGAGTGGGTCCCTCACATGCTATGTGCTGAAGGGCGCTCTCACGGCTATTTCGCACATTTGATGTGTATTGATTCGCAAAGCTAGGTACTATTTTACCCTGGGGGGGGGGGGGGGGGGGTGCTAGCTTCGTTAGATGCGGTCCGACCGCCTTAGAGCTTGACTGAATCAGCCTTGAGGTGAAGGGATGCGGGGAGGGGTAGATTTGATCACGTTGGACGTAGGTCTTCTGGTTAGTAAGTCATGGGCCCTAAGTCTTACTAGGGGTTGGGGTATATTTATGATTTGATATTGATGCCACAGACACGTAGTGATTCATTCGAATGTTGTTCCTACAGATAGAATATCTCATGATAGACATATTGGTTCTACGAATGTATGAGTTATGCCCATGAATGGATTATATCCAAAGGAGGGTTATATTCGTGGATGGTTACTAACCATGGATAGATGATACTCATTGATAGAGTGATACTAGGGATGGATGCGTATAACCGTGGATGATGATTCCCATGGTGGTTTGGATTGATGTCCGGGTATCGGTATTGCAGAAGTTCGAACAAAAGGTGTTAGTCACATAGTGACTTATGTGCATATGAAGATATGCTTACTTTTGGAGATGTACTTAGTGGAAAAGTTAAGAGTCTAGTGAAACTCAAATGGGAAGCTATGGCGACTGCCGAGTTAGACTGATCACCTGACTCTGTAGGTAGCCGATGGAGTTCCAGGAGAGTACAGCTAGAAACCTAGTTAATGAAATCAACAAAAGTCTTGAGCATAGGGCTCGCATTGGCAGACCACCTCGCTAATTTCAATGAGGGGCAAGGTCATTACTAACCTCACACAGAGAGTAGACGAATGAACCTATTGAGCGAGTATGTATGGAAAATATCTTGTTAGCAAGTAAAGTGAAACAGAGTGCATTGATCTACATAAGGTCACAAAATGAGCACACGAGGAAAAGATATGACATGAGACAGAACAAAGGGGTTACGAAACTGAGCGATTCAGTTCGTCAAGGTAGTAAGGGATCGACATGGTAATGAGGAAGCCATTTGGGAACATGAATCGGAAATGACAACAGCTCACCCTGAGCTATCTATGTAATCCTTTTGGAACCCTACTTCGCTCGATTTTCGAGACGAAATTTAAAAAAGAGGATTGTATTGTAACACCCTGGATTTTCAAGCTATGAATATATATGGAAATTGTCCATTTAATTTATGAATTAATGGATATAGACCTTAGATGGGTAAGGTGTTGGGTCAATTGCCCAATTAAGATCCAACAGGATGGTGGACATGGTTCAATTGAATTAAATGGGTGACATGTATTTAATTGGGTCAAAATTGTCAATTGGGTGAAATGGCCAATTGGGACCCAATGGGTCATAGTGGACTTGGTTGACCACCAAGTGAGTTCAAGTTTAAATTAAGTGGGCTGAATTAAGTTGGAAATGGAATCAAGGACATGAGTTGATTTTAAATGAGTTGAATGAGTTGAAGTAAAGAGGTGAGTGGAGTTAAGAAGATGAGTTGGATGGAAGATAATGGGACTTTCAGTAAAGTGAGTTAGGTGATAAAATGGAGAGTTACATCTCATGAGGTCAAACCTAATGGTTACATGTTGGATGCATGGGAGTTTCATCTCATGGATGAAACCCCCAATTGGATCATTAATGGAGAGGTGAGGAGTTTTGTTGTTCAAATATCAATTCATGGATACACGTTGGTAACATGGGAGTTTCATCTCATGGGATGAAACTCCATGTGTATCATAAATGGGAAGATGAAAGGGTTTTGGGGGTTACACAATTCAAACCTATAGCACACATTGGAGTCATGGGAGCTTCATCTCATGGATGAAACCCCCAAAATGAGTCATTAATGGGAGGGGACAGTTTTGTTGTTACACAATGTAACCAAGGGGCAAACGGTTGAGAGTTTCATCTCATGGATGAAACCCCCAAATGAATCACTAATGGAGGTGGACGGTTTTGTGGTCTAAACTCAAGACTACACCTTGGAGACATGGGAGTTTCATCTCAAGGATGAAACCCCCAATGTAAGTATCAATGAGAAGGCAATGAGTTATGGGAGTTACAAAAGGGCTTTACAAAAAGGCACCACCCTTGGCCGATCACCGTCATTGGAACAAAACAAATTTTGGTCCTTCATCTCACTCTCTCCCTCTCTCAAGGCCGATCATTCTCTTGGACAAAGGAGAAAAGACTTAAGAGTTTTCTATCTCAAGCCTTTCTCTCTCTCTCTCTCTCTCTCTCTCTCTCTCAAACCCACACTCTTGGCCGAACCCTCTTCTTGAAGTTTCATCTCAAGACCATCTCAAGTTCACACACTCGGCCAAAGATTAAGGAGGAAGAAAAGGCTAAGGAAGAGGAAGATCAAAGGAACAAGAAGGAAAGAAGAAAACCAGGAGGAGTCGTGGAACCGGTAAGTACTTAATAGAATTTTGATTAAGTGAGATGGTCAAGGAAAGTGGTCCAGCCATTTCATGGCCGAACCCTAGTCTTATTATGGCAAAGGACCTCTTGCGTGGACCCTATAAGGATTATGATTATGGATCATGGGTTGGCCTTGCATGGCCAATCCCTAAGGTTAATATGCATGGACCACCAAGGACAAAAAGGGATGGATGAGGTTCGGCGATGATGTATGGCCGAACCCCATCAAAGAATATAAATCTTGGTATACGATTTAAAAAGGAATTAATGAACCATAGGGTTCGGCCATGTTGTATGGCCGAACCCCATGGGAGTTTGTTGGTAATTGTAAATGGTTTTTGAAGGATGAAAACCATGGAAGGACATTAGTTAATTTTAATGGATTTGAAACATGAAAATCATAGATGTATGTTTATGATTTGTAAAAGGTCTAAAATGGAAGTTATGTTGATGGACTTTAGGATTGTAAAGGATGACCTAAGATTATGATTAAATTTCCCATGGAGGGACTTGTCTTAGGGATTAAAGATTGTAAATAATTAAAGGAGAAGATGGGAAAATGAGACATCATGGGTTCGGCCATGGTGTATGGCCGAACCCCATGAACCATTTTTAATGGGCCATTTGGATTTGATGAACCATTTATGAAACTAGGTTTATGGACCAGATATGGACTCAAGTGTGGGTAACTTAAGTATGTGATTACCATGTACGGAAAGAATGGCCAAAAAGGGAAATTAAAGGACCATAAGGTTCGGCCATGGTGTATGGCCGAACCCCATGGATCATGTGTTTGGATTAAGGAACTATGTGTCATCATTTTTGGAACATAAGCCTTATGTAAATAAGCAAGGTAAATAGCCATGGATGGAATAATGGCAAGGATGTAAATAAGTGAAAATAATGGACCATGGGTTCGGCCATGGTGTATGGCCGAACCCCATGGGGAATGTTTAGTGGACTTAGGATTTTATGTATGTTAGATGATGAACTTATGTATGATTAGATTAATGAATTAAAGGTGATATGATCATGGACTCAATTTAAAAGATCAAGGGATTCAAAAGAGGGACAAAATTCAATGGGTGAGGTTCGGCCATGGTGTATGGCCGAACCCCACTAAGGTTGGTTTATGGATTTATGTTTAGATTGGAAATCAAATGGGACATGGGATTGATTGTTTGGCATGTTATAAGGTAACGGGACTTCACAAGGGGTGTACGATCGTAAACGGTTTCTGGACGAAAGCGCAATGACACTTTAGTGGTCTTTGGTAGGATTCTACTTCTTTGAAACCATGGGACATGTAATATGAATTTAAGTTATATTTTGTTGAGTTGTTTTGTATAAGTGATATGTTTTCAAGTTTGGGATTTTAAATGCTATGATTTGTATAATTGCATAGCATGTGGACATTTGCATCTCATGCATGGCATGAGAGAGAGAATATGTACTGGAGGCCACACTCCGTCGGGGCGTCCGAAAGACCACTATGGGGATACCTTGATGTGCATCTTCCATCAAGAGGTAACCGGAGGCCACACTCCGTCGGGGTGTCCGAAAGACCACTATGGGGATACCTTGATGATGAGTTTTCCATCAAGAGGATACTATGTTTGTTTGATACCTTGATGAGGAGCTTTCCATCAAGAGGATGTTTTGTATGGCTGATGGGTGGGACTCATGGCATATGGCACCCATGGCATGGCATTGCATCAGCATGATTATGATCTCTATTATCATGCACTGTTGCTGGTTTTATTTGTATGATTGGATCTCTATTATCATACATGATTTTGGATACGATATTTTATAAGTATGGTATGATATATTATATCTGGATTTTTGGTACTAACCTATGTGTTAGCCCTACTTGGAATACCTACTGGGCTCGTTGTCTAACGCCCTACTTTTATCCTAGTTGATGATACAGGGAATGGACTGAACGAGGACATGATCGGAGCCAAGCTTAGGAGCTTGGATGATTAAGTTATATTTTGTTTAAGTTATTCATGGACTATGTATTTGAATAGCTAGCATTCGGGATTATAATAACGTAGTTATATTTGCTATGGTTTGAATGGTTAAGTAATGGATATTGAACTTGAGGTAATTAATATTAAGTGATGGATGTCCTTGCTATCTAAAATGGAATGGGATTGTTATCCTATTGCAATTCCGCATTTTTTATTATTCCGCATGTTAACTTGAGTACGTGTGAACCGTTTTAGTGGACTTGGTCCATGCACAAGTATGGTTGACCAGTTAAGGGTCGGGCTTTAGAAGCTCGGACTTAGCTCGAGTCGTGGCGTCCCGCTCTCTCTCACTCTTTATTCAAAAGAAAAAAATAGACTTTGATTTTCGGAAAGCGAGTGCAAAAGGCCGGGGCATTACAGGACTCTTCCCTCTATGCAGGGTTTC
Organism: Chimonanthus salicifolius; assembly: GCA_013350335.1. Classification (NCBI taxonomy): domain Eukaryota; kingdom Viridiplantae; phylum Streptophyta; class Magnoliopsida; order Laurales; family Calycanthaceae; genus Chimonanthus; species Chimonanthus salicifolius. The sequence continues at coordinate 30,788,819 of CM023536.1, forward strand.
GGGACTGGTTACACAGGAGCACTTTGGCCCAGACTACTTCGTACCCTTTTCTAGCAATCTCGGACAAGGCCAACATATCAATAGTTCACAAAGCTTCATACGAGCTAGTATCAAGCCCCAAGTTATGTCCGGACAACTCATAACTTGGTTTGCTGTCCTATATACTCCCTCCCATGCCATGCATGAGATCATGAATGCAATAATGCCAGTTCATTTCAAATTGCATAAAACCTTTTGAAAATCAGTGCATGTACATATATCAATTGTTTAACCAAAGTAAACCATCACATTTAAAAATAAAACCAGTAACAAATATCTAATCCACAGTGTCTCAACAAGGTAGGAATCCTACCAAAATTCAGTATACTATCTTTGTTGCTTTGTGAAGATACCAGTTCAACGATCACGTCACAACGAATCGTAACCCATTGCGAATCTCCTTTCCTTATTAAATCCAATCGCATACATAAATCAATTTGATGATCCATTTAATTTTAATCATCCCTTACATCCTTCTAGATAAACTATAGCATCTGGAAAACATTCAAAAATTATTATTTTCAATACAGTTCACTGAATCAGGTATTCAGCCAACTAAATCATGTCCAGATACAATCTTTAGTCGTACCCGCTGACTTTCAGTTGACTGAAATGCATATTCAGTCAGCTGAAGCACAACTCGGTACTGTATAACCATGACTCGTAACCTTTCAGTCGACTGAATCTATGATTCAGTCGGCTGACTCTGAGTCAAAACCCCCTGTATTCTTGGTCAATGCCAGTTCAGTGGACTGAATAACAGATTCAAGTCGACTGACTTTGGATTAGATTATTTGTTTCTTCGGCCAGTTCACATTCAGTCGACTGAATTACCAACCAACCCTTTATGTGTTCAACAAGCATCCCTTCAGTCAACAGAATAATAGATTCAATGGGCTGAAACTCATCAGATTTCTTTCTTATTTGATACGTCTATGTTCAGTCAACTGAATCACAAGATTTAGTCGGCTGAAACTCCCAGAAACTCTTCTGTTTCGGTCAATACCAGTTCAGTCGACTGAATCCCATATTTAGTCGACTGACTATTCGTCAGTCCCTTTTGTTTGCATATTTCGCTTGACCCTTCCTCATAGAATCCATTCCTTATCACTTTTAAATGTAGATAATACCACTCATATAACTCTTAGTGAGTTTACTCTTCCCTCTAGCCAAAGCTAGGGTCTTTTCCATTATTCTTTCCATCCTTGGTTTATAATATAGATTCAAATATCACATTTCTTTTTGTTTCAAACCACTAACAATCCTTGAATGGATTTTCAACTTCCATGACCCTATAACAACTTGGTCATTCCTTTCAACAAATCTGGAACCCATAGGTTCGGCCACACCATGGCCAAAACTATGGCTTCCCTTGTTCTTATTCTCATATTGGTTAAACTCATACATACCTTCTTTCCCCGTCTCCTTCTTTCTTTTGCTCTGTCTTTCCTCCTTAATCCTTCTCTTTCCATGGTTTTTCACTGATCCTCTAAGTGTGAGATGAAAATGGAAAAGGGAGAGGAGAGAAAATCTCTTGGTGTGCAAGAGATGGGTTCGGCCAAGGGGTGTGAAGTGCCCCTTGGTTGATGTCTCTTGTAATAGCCCAAGACTCTTTTGCTTCCCACTTTATTATTTGTCCAACCAAGGAGTCCTTTGGCTTAACCAAGGAGATCCTTGGTCTTCCATCGAGTTCCTTGGGTCTCATCCCCCATACGATGGAAACTCTCCATCTTTCCACTCAACTCACTTTGAGATGAAAGTCTCCTCAACTTCCCATCTTAACTCATAAATTAATTAGACTCAATTGGACTCACTCATGGTTGACCAAGTCAACCATGACTTAGCCGACCTTGCATGTACATGACACGTGGGTCCCATCTTAGCCATATCATTTGATGATATGGCACCTTGCCTAGTTGGCTTCCATGCATGCCACATGGCAATGCCACCTCACCCACAAGCCACCTCACTTGATGAGGTGGATTTAATGTGTTGGGTTTTAATTGGGTAGCTGACCCAATTACTTTAACCTTACCCATTTACCTTAAAATTAAGTTCACTATAACCCATCGGCTTCTAATTGGATGATTGACCCATTTAATTAGACTTTGCACAATTAATTTAAAATCAGCCTTACTCATGATCCATTAGGTCTTAATTGGGTAATTGACCCAATTCCTTACCCATCTAGGGTCCATTTCAACTATTTAAATCTTAATTTCCATTAAATCACAATTTAAATGAACCATTTCAATATATATTTATTTGATGAAAATCCGGGGTGTTACAATATTACCCTCTTTTGAAATTTTCGTCCCGAAAATCGAGCGAAGTAGGGTTTCAAACACTTATACAAAAAGTTCAGGATGAGCTGCTCTCATTTCTGACTCAAGTTCCCAGGTGCCTTCTTCTTTACCATGTTAGTCCCATACCAGCTTGACGAACGAAATTGCTCAGTTCTGCAACACCCTTTGTTCTGTCTCAATCACTCTGACAGGCCTTTCGATGTAGGTCACGTCGCTTTGCACTTCTATGTCTTGCACATTCAGTACGTGTGATGGATCAGGATTGTACTTCCTCAACATAGAAACATGGAACACATGGTGTAGTGATGACAACCATGGAGGGAGTATCAAATGATAGACCACTTCCCCCCCACCCTCTCATGGATTGGAAAGGGTCCAACAAATCTGGGTGACAACTTCCCTTTCTTTCCAAATCTCATGTGTCCTTTTCGTGGTGAGACCTTCAAGAATATTAGGTCTCCCACTTCAAACTCAAGAAATCACTTTCTATTGTCCGCGTAGCTCTTCGGACGACTTTATGTAGTGAGCAGATGTTGTCGTATCACCTTAATCTATTCAGTAGTCTCTGTAACTAGTTCAGGTCAATATGTGCAGGCTCTCCGGCCTCTGTCCAACACACTGGTGATCTACAGGGTCTACCATACAATGCCTCAAATGGAGCCATCTTGAGGCTTGCCTGGTAACTGTTGTTGTGTAACACCCCAGATTTTTTAAGATACCAATTTATATGAAATTTGCCATTTAACTTTATGAACTAATGGATATGGACCTTAGATGGGTAAGGTGTTGGGTAAGACCCAACGGTTATGGAATGAGAGTTCAATGTAAGGTAAATGGGTAAGATACATTTAATTGGGTCAAGGATGCTATTTGGGTCAAAATGCCCAATTGGGACCCAATGGGTCATGGTTGACTTGGTTGACCACCAAGTGAGTTCAAGCCTAACTTAATTTGTAACGCCCCGCCCTTTTCCACCCTTCCGAAAATCAGAGTCTAATTTTTTTTTTATAAATAAGTAAAGTGGAAGAAAGCGGAGAGCGTCACGACGCGAGCTAAGTTCGGACTTCCAAAGTCCGACCCTTAACTGGCCACCCATGTGTGCATGGACTAAGACCATGAAAATCGATCCACACATGGAACTAAATAAATCATGCGAAATAAACATAACTGATTGCGGAATAAAACAAATATGCGGAATTATAATCAATCCTCAGACTGCTCCATCCTCAGATAGCAAAGTACAAATCATATTTTCTTAAAACTAAACCTTCATTCAAACTTAAATCTAACCATAGCAGTTATCTACATTAATACATATCCATGAAGTTTATCCAAATAACAATAAATAATAATAATCCATTCCAACACCTAAGCTCCTATGCTTCGCTTCCTTCGCGATCCTCAACCTTTACTTTTCCCTTTCCTTTTCCTGCATCATCCTCCAAGGATAGAATTAGGGCGTTAGATCAACGTGCCCAGTAGGCTTTCCGATCAGGGCCCATGGTGAGTATATAAAAACATGCTTATATCATAATATTTGATCATCAAAAACATATAAAAATCAATGCTATGTATGTATGTGCAAATGTAATGAGTCCCACCCATCACAAGTATACATAGCTATCACTTGACGAGATTCTCACGTCAAGGTAATCCAGAGTACTCCTCATTTCCTCTGGATAGGACTCTCATCATTAAGTTATTCTTCCTGACGGGACTTTCATCGCCTAAGGAGGCCCCACAGATGCGTCACGGGCATACCGACGAAGTGTGGACTCCGGTTCCCATAATCATCACCCCATGCCATGCATGAGATGTCAATGAATATATGTCATTTGTAAGTATATCTCATCATTCAAAACCCATTTGAAACATAAAACAATAACAACATAACTAATAAAAACCATGATAAAACCCAATATAACAGTGGTTACAAGTAGGTAGGAAACCTACTGAAAGTTCTCTTAAATGTCCGTTCTTTCTTAAGCGTCACCTGTTCATGACTCGCGCGCCGTTCAAGTCTCGTTACCTTGTTTATACAACAGCAAGTTAATAACATATCTTTTTGATTTCTCATTAAGTATAGATCCCATAAACCATCTTGTGGGGTTCGGCCATACCCATGGCCAAACCTCACCCACTTTGGATTTGATCTTCCTTTTCATTTGATCAATAATATCCATATAATTTACATAAACACCTTATATTAAATAATATACCTTGGTAGGGTTTGTAAGGGCCCGGAATTTTTAAATTAATAAAAAAAAATGTGGATATAAGTTATTTTAGTGATGGAAATTGGAAAATTGGTGAAGTAAAGAGTAAATGGGCTAAAAATTTGGACAAAGGCCCAAGTATGGCCCAATGGACTATGGAGTTGATTTAAATTCATTTAAAGGGGCAATGAGGGTTAAATGGGTCAAGAATGGTCAAATTGGGTCACATACCCATTTGGGACCCGATGGGTCAAAGTAGTTGAGCTCTAAGGTAAATGGGCTAGATGGAAATGTAATTGGGCCATGGGCCCAATGGCGATCCATTTAGAGGGTATTCAATGAAATTAAATCACCTAAGTTAACTTAAAAATTAAATCAAGGTAATGTGGCCAAGTGGGACCCACCTCCACCTCATCAAGTGAGGTGGCGTGTGGGCCAAGGTTTGGTGGGGCCGACCACCATGGTTGAATTGGTCAACCATGGGTGGGTATATAAAGGTGATTTAAATAAATAAATGGAAATTAAAGTAACCTAAATATCTAAATATTAAATGATTAAAATTATTTAAGTGAAGTGGTCAAAGTGGGGTCAAGAGGTGAATACCAAAATACCTCATCTCAACCTCAAGTGTAAAAACGTTGGGTTTGGTGGTGGTTATCTAAACCACCACCATAAAGCAATTAAAATATCTTAGGGTTGGTGGGATAATAAATGTAAAATGTAAATTAAGTCAACAAAGGGAGATAAGCCTTATTTGGTTCCCTCATTCTCGTTTTGCACTAACTCCATCTTTTGCACTCCTCCATTGCCGTCCCATGCTCCAAGTGAAGGAGAGAAAGAGAGTGAAGGAGAAGAGAAGAGAAGGAGAGAAGAAAAAAAGTGGAAATTTAGGCAAAATCACTCTAAGATCAAGGTTATTCCCTCCCCTCTCATCATCTCTCCCTTTCCCTCTCTCAATTTAAGCTCTACTTTGGCCGATTCTAGGGTTGGGGATTGCCATCATTAATCAAGAACCTTGACCTATCAAAGATCAAGAGGAAGGAGAGAGGAGGCTACGGAGACCGACGGGAGTGACGGAAATCGGAGGAGACGGCGGATTGTAAGTGTTTCTTAAACAAGAAATTTTGGAATTTTAGGGTTTAAGAATTGGAATTTATTTTTGTGAAATAAATGGTGGATAGATAATTTTATGCTATGGAATTTAGATCCATCAAATGGAAGGGTGGAAGATGGAGAAAACCCTAAATGGGTAAATTAGGGTTAGGGTAAGAAAATAAATAAATGGATTATGTGCATTGGGCAATTTATGAAATTAAGAATGGAATTAGGTTATTGGAAGGAAATCATGGGCCATAAGGTTCGGCCATGTAGCATGGCCGAACCCCATGGTGAGTGATTTGGTGGTTGGTTTAATTGGTTAGGGTTTTATGGATGGAAGACAATGAGGGTTTTGATTAATGAATTTAGGGTTTTAATGAATGCATGGGAGTAAGGTTTTAAAATGAGTTTATGATAAAATGCAATGGAGTCATATGGTTTTGAAATGCATGGAGGGAATGAGCCTTGAACCATGGGTTCAACCATGGTAAATGGCCGAACCCTATGGTGATGAAATGATGATTAAATGGTGGGTTTAAAGGATAATGTGTTGATGAATTTAGGGTTTTTAAATGAACAAGTGTAATGATCCAAATGGGGTTAAGAATATGGTTTAGATGCATGATTTAAAACCTCTCATGGGAAGAGTTGATGAATTAGGTATTTTGAACCCATGACCCATTTTGTAAGTCATTGTATGAGCTAAGGTTTGGTCCATGTTTGTGTTTAGATGAAGGAAAATTTTATTGATTTAGATGGCTGATTTTGTTTCATGTTGGGTCATGGTTAGTGAATCCTTAGTGGATCTAAGTTATGGATGAATTTTAGACTTAAAATATACATGAATGGGTGAATGATTAAACATGGAAGGGAGAGTGGCAAAATGGTAATTATTAGCCACATTGAAGAACCATGGGTTCGGCCATGGTACATGGCCGAACCCCATGTATATTAGACATGAGCTTGGGTGCATTAGGATGACCTAATTAATGATTTAAATTGAATGGTGAATGGTGTTTGTGTTCCCCAAATGAAATGAATGAATAATGCACTCATATTAGTTAAATGCATGAGGTAAATCCCATGAAAAGATTTGATGAATTTGATGTTTTTGGACCCAAGAAAAAAATGGAGAAAGGAACATCATGGGTTCGGCCATGGTGTATGGCCGAACCCATGCCCCAAATTGTAAATCAATTTGGGTTTAAAGTCAATGGGTATATACGTGATTAAGTATGGGGTTTGAATGGGTTTAAAGTAATGGTTAGATTAATTACATGACAAATTTTAATGTTTTGGTAAGTCAATAATGGACCTAAGTTAAGGACCTAAGTTGTGGATTAAATTTTGGGCTTAAGCAGGCATGAATTAATGAAAAATTGTTTATGTGAAGGGTAGTGGCAAAAATGGTAAATATGGGCTTGGAAATGATTAAAACTTGGATTGATTTGGTAATTTAATAAGGTACCGGATAGCGCGAACGGTACGCGAGTCGGAAGCCGGGTTGTCGGACGAAAACGAAATAAAGACGCGAGTCGGTATTCGGTAGGATTCCTACATTTTTGTAAGCCATGGATTGGGTGATGTTTTCTTTAATTTATTTTGGAAAGCATGTGGTTGTCTTTAAGATGAGTTTTGGATTATGGATCTTGTGATGTTTTCCTTTAAATTATTTTGGAAATTATGTGAATGCTTATGATGGGTTTTGGATTAAATATTGTGGGATGGTTTCCCTTTGATTTAGTTGGTAATCTTGTAATTGTTTTAAGATGGGTTTTATTACTATTGAATTTCATATATTACATGGCATATGGCATTTACATCTCATGCATGGCATGGGAGGCATATGACAGGGGAAGGATGAAACGAAACCGGAGTCCATGCTCTGTCGGGGTGACCGATAAACAGCATGGGGACATTTCACATATGTATTATTATACTTTGATGCTTGATGAGGCTTTGCCATCAAGTGGGGGACTCTTGTAATTATGATACCTTGATGATGGTTCTTCCATCAAGAGGGAGGATTTGTGATTGTTTGTATCTTGACGAGGTTTTTCCGTCAAGAGGGATATGACAGTATATGGCAGGAATGATGGGTGGGATTCATAACATTGACACCCATGGCATATCATTTACTTATATTTCAGTATATGGTGGTTTATAGTTTTCACTGTGTTAGTATCTGTATGTGGTTATTACTAACCCATGTGCTAGCCCTACTCGGAATCCTACTGGGCGCGTTGTTCTAAAGCCCTACTTCTACCCTAGCTGACGATGCAGGAGATGGCGGACCGGAAGGGAGAGACGGAAGCCAAACTTAGGAGCTTGGGAGGCGGATTAACTATTTTGTTTTATTTTATTTTGGAAAAGATGTATTTGTATAGTTAGCTTGTCGGAAATGTAATAATTTGGGTAGTTTACTATGTTTTATAAATTATTTTGGACAGTACAGTATGAGGGCATTTTAGTAATTTAATGGATATCTCTTCCCTGCTATCTGAAGAACTGGTAGGATAGTTCTATGATCATCCGCATTTATTTTTATGTTCCGTGAGCTTACTTACTACGCGTGAACCGTACTCGTGGACTTATGTTCCACGCACGCGTAGGGTTGGCCAGTTAAGGGCCGGGCTTTAGAAGCTCGGAACTTAACTCGCGTCGTGACGTCCGCGCCCTTTGTCACTTTTATTTTAAAAAAAAAAAAATGTACTCTGATTTTACGGTGAAAAGGGGCGGGCGTTACAGGGTTCGGCCATACAGCATGGCCGAACCATACTACTTTCGTTTGACCCCTCTTTCAAGTCCTTTAATCCTTCATTCCATGATAACTTGTATTTACGGTTTTGCCATTGGTCTAACCAATGTTTAATTTTGCTAACCACCATCATCCAAAACAAATCCTCCTTAGTGGGGTTCAGCCATACAACATGGCTGAGCCTTACCATCTTTGATTAGTCCTTTAATTAAACCCTAAATTCACAATCATCCCCCATAGGGTTCGGCCATACACCATAGCCGAACCCATGGTTCTTCATTTTTGGCCATATTTACATCCTTGCCACTCATTCTTCCCATGATTAATCACCTTTTATTTATGCATGTCTATATCCCTAACTGATCCATAAACATGGATCCATCCATGCCTCATCAATCATGACACAAAATCCATTATAAATTAGCCATTTCCATGACTTAATACCCATTCACTTAAACATGCCTAGATTCGCACTGAACCCATGAAATGACCTATAAAATAGGTCATGGGGTTCGGCCATACATCATGGCCGAACCCATGATGTTATTTTCCTCATTTTTCTTGGATCTTTTACAACCTTTCAGATCCACAACAAGGTTTAAAACCATTTACAATTTCCAAGCATGTTCTTAATTCTAAACATCCCATAAAATGGTCCATGTGTATGGCCGAACCCTATGGTTCTCTTGACTCAATCCTTCCCATAATTATTCATGGTTTTGACATAGTAATTTAGCCATAAGAAAAATATGGTTCAGCCATACATTGGCCGACCCAAGACATACACCTTATCTCCATATTTAACACCTTAACACTTCCATACCTTGTATGGTTTTTATCTCTCAAAACCATCAAAAATAACCATATACTTATCAAATCCTTTGATGGGGTTCGGCCATCCATTGGCCAACCCAAAACATACATCTTATTTCTAATTAAGATATATAAAAATCTCCATAATATTGCATGGTTTTTAACTTTCAAAAACCATCAAAATAACCCAATCACTTCATGGCGTTCGGCCATCCAAAGTGGCCGAACCCTATGACCCACTTTTTATCCTTTTTAATCAGCATTATCCAAGGTTTAAACCCTTGATGGATTCGGCCATATCATGGCCAAATCATGCTCCCTTTTACCAATTTATTTAACTAAGTTTTTATGAAACACTTACCAATCCTCTTAGCCTCTCTTCTTGTCTTTTGATCCTTGCTTCCTTCCTTCTTGCTCCCTTAATCCTTTAGCCGATTATGTGCTTGATCAATGGTGGAAACACCAAGGGCTGGTTCAGCCAAGGGGGTAGATTTTTGAGAGAGGCGAGAAAGATGAGAATTTCTATCTTCTTGAGATGTAAAATTCGGCCAATGGTGTATCGCACCTCTTTGTATATCAGCCCCTTAAACCACTCATTTACCCTCATGATTATTGGTTTAATCAAAGAGTCCCATGGCTTAACTATGGGACACTTGGCCTAAGCTTAGACCACCCTTTCATCTCCCCATGTTGGGCCTTGGGTCTCCATTATGAGATGGAAACCCTCCAAGCTCCCAATGCAATTCTATCTCATTGTACATTGTGTACTCCCACCAAACAGCCCACAAACATTGAAGTTTCAACATGGGATACCACTCCAACGTGTATGACTTGGCTTGGTCTTTGAAATCAACACAACTCCTCATCTTCCTCCTTTATGATGGAGCACTCCCAATGTGTGGTACTTTGGGTTTCCATTATGAGATGGAAACCCTCCAAGCTCCCAATGCAAGCTTATCTCATTGTAGATTGTGTACTCCCACCAACAGCCCACCTTTCATTAAAATTTCATGCATGGGATACATTTCCCATGCCACCAACGTGTATGACATTACTTGTCTTTGAAACAAGTTCAACCCCTCATATCCTCACTTGACTCACTTGAGATGAGGGTCTCCATATCTTCCAATCTCACTCAATCAACTCAATTCAGCTCAGCTCACTTATCTGAACTCAACTTAATTAATTTAATTCATTTTAACTCATGTTCCACTTAACTCACTTCCCACATGACTCAAGTAAACTTATGAATCAACTCAACACAATTTAACTCAACCTTTGAGCTCACTTGATAGTCCATACGGTCAACCATGGTCAACATGGTCAGCTCGACCATTGGGTCCTACTTTAGCTTATTGATCCAATTTGGCGCCAGGACCCATTTATATGTCAATTACCCATTTAAATGTGTTTTACCCATTGAAATGTGGTTTACGTATTTGCATCCAGCCTACCTATTTATCCTCCATTTAATTCCAAATCAATTCAGCCTAACCCAATTAAAATTGAGCTCATTCAATGGTCAAATAAGTCCACCATGACCCATTGGGTCCCAATTGGGTCCGTTGACCCAATTAACCATCTTGACCCAATTAGATGTACATTACCCATTTAATTTAATTTGATCCTTATAATATGTACATTGGGTCTTAATTTGAACAATGGGCCCCACTATTTTCTCATCTACGATCATATATTTTTAATTCACCATTCCAATGGCATTTTTGTAAATATTGGTATCTTTGAAAAATATGGGTGTTACATAATTGGGGCTGAATTAAAATGGGAAGGAAATCAAGTGAGTGAGTTGACTTTAAAGTGATGAGTTAAGTGAGTTGAGTTGATTTGAAATGAGTTAAATTAAAGTGGTGAGTTGAATTAAAGAGTGAGTGAAGTGTGAAGATGAAGGGTTGTTGTTTCAAAAATCAAACCAAGGGTTACACGTTGGAGAGGTGGGAAGTTTTGGTTTATTGCAAATTCAAACAAAGGCACACGTTGACATGGGAGTTTCATCTCAAAGATGAAAGCCCCACATGGAGAAGTAATGAGGAGAGGAAAAGTTTTGGGGGTTACACAATTCAAAATCCAAGGGTACACGTTGGAGGGGGAAAGGGGGGGAAAGTTTCATCTCATAGATGAAACCCCCAAAGGAAGCATTAACGAGAGATGAATGATGTTTGGGGAGGTTACACAAGGCACCTCCATTGCAGCCGTTGGAGACATGGGGTTTCATCTCATGGATGAAACCCCCAAATGGAATTTAATTGAGGGAGGTAAATGAGGTTGGGAGTTACAAAGGGGTGTCACTAAAGGACACTACCTTTGGCCGACCCTATTGATCAAAGAAAGACATTAGTTTTGCAATTCTATCTCTCTCTCCCTCTTGGCTGCTCTTCTCTCTCTCAAAACCATCTCTTGGCCAACCACCCATAAGGACCAAAGAGAAAAGAATTTGGAGTGGACATCTCAAGCATCTCTCCCTCTCACTCAAGGCCTAATTCTCTCTCTCTCTCTCTCAAGCTCTCACACTCGGCCAAAGGATCAAGAAGAAGGAGGAAAAGGCTAAGGAAGGAAAGGATCAGAAGAACAAGCCGGAGCAAAGGAAAACCGGAGGAGTCGCAGAACCGGTAGGTATTTTTGATAGACTTTGTTTAAAGTAAGGAACCATAGGGTTCGGCCATGGTGTATGGCCAAACCCCATGGAAGAAAAATTAAGGGAAGCATATGGTATTATGGCCGAACCCCATCGAGGGACCTTGGTTATTTTATGGGTTCTTGAAGAATAAAAAGGAAAGTTTATGAATGATTTAGAAGGTTTAAAATGGAGAGGATATTAGTGAAAGGAGATAAAGAATGGAAAGAAGGGCACAAAACCAAAGGGTGAGGTTCAGCCATGTTGTATGGCCGAACCCCACCAAGGAATATGTATGGACTTAGGGATTTTAGATATTGAATTCAAGTGGATTGTTTTAATAATTTTAATGGGTTTCAAAACATGGAAATGGTAGGTGCATGTTAAGGACTTTAAAAAAAGGAATACTAATCATTTTACATGTTGTTAAAATGTAATCAGTGAAAGAACCATGAACCATGGGTTCGGCCATGGTGTATGGCCGAACGCCATGGAAGGGATATCAATGATTTTGAAGGGATTAAATGGTAAGGAACTCAATGGAGAAATGGGTTTTAGACATCATAGGGTTCGGCCATGGTGTATGGCCGAACCCCATGAACCATGTTGTGGATCAAAATGTGGACTAGAGTTAGGTTCTATTATAATCCGTAGTTTATATTATATTCCGCAAAGTTAACTTTTTACGTGTGAACCATTTTCATGGACTTAGCCCATGCACACGTAGGGTTTGCCAGTTAAGGGTAGGACTTTAGAAGTTCGGACTTAGCTCGCATCGTGACGTCCCGCTCTCTCTCACTCTTCTATTTTAAAAAAAATAGACTCTGATTTTCTGAAAGTGAGTGAAAAAAGGCAGACGTTATAGTTGGTATCAGAGCGAAACAGGAAGGTTGAATCTTTCGAAGTAAGATTAAGACGGTTTCATGTCTCACTGACAGATAAGAATCCCAACTGATCGACTCTTCGGAGTCCGCTGCATGGGGGCCAGATTAATTTACTTCGTTAGACTCAGACTAAACATTCAATCTGAGAACAACAATGAATGATAGCAAAGGAAGTACGGTCAAAATAATTGGATATATCAAACATAGCAAAATAGGATATATTTCCCCGATATCCCCAAATTGATAAACAAACAATAGATACTTAGGAAATTTCCCCAAAAACAAAGAAAAACCAAGAGTGCTTATTTGGAAATTTCCCCAAAATTTTGAAAATACAAATTGTACAAGGAAACTAAGTCAATGATGTTTTCATGACTTAGGGAAAATGACTCCAAATAGAAAGACCCGACAAAACTAGAAAGGGAAGGAAAAAGAGATACAAACCTCTCAACATGAAAAGGAGGTAAAAAAATCTCAACATGAAAAGGAGGTAGAAAAATCTCAACATGAAGAGGAGGAGCGACAATCTCGACATGATGAGGAAGAACAACCATCTCAACATGATGAACAATCTTCCCACCAAGAGGAGGAGGAAATAAGCAGCGTGAATATACTAGTGGTGCCTCTTGAACTACAAAGCTTGGTTCAAGCAATAGTTACTTCCGTTCTTCAACAGCATCTAAACGGAAATGGAAACACTAGTGATGCCAATGACCGGAGCATGGTTCGGGATTTCTAGCAACAGCTCCCTCCTTACTTCAAAGGGAAAGAAGGGGCAGTCAGAGCGGAAAATTGGTTGAAGAAGATCACTCAGATCTTGACCCTACTCAAGATTTGAGTCATAATGACAAGATTTTCCTGGCTACATCACAACTGATCAAGGATGCCGGTAAATGGTGGGAGGTAATCGAGAAACAGCGAGCACTTCCGCTGGAAAGGAAAAGGACTGCAATGACTTGGGAGCAGTTCTCAGCTACCTTCTTGGATCATTATTTTCCTGAGGAGGAGAAGGAGCGCCACACACAAGCTTTTCTATCTTTGGCACAAGGTACCATGACGGTGGAAGAGTATCACTAGGAGTTTCTCAGTTTGTCTTGCTATGCATTCTATATGGTGGATACAGAGTATCGAAGGGCACACAAGTTTGAGCGGGGCCTTCGGCCAAGCATTAGGGCTAAGGTAACCATATTCAAGGTAGCTACACTGGCAGAGGTGGTCAGCAGGGCCACTATAGCAGAGCAAGAGATGGCTGAGTTACTGCGTTTTGACAACCGCCGAGCTCAGAGTGGGAGGGGTACATTTCAGCCCAACAAGAAGTTCCGACCGAACTTTAGCAGACCCTCACCATCCACTGGGTCAATAGGGGGCTTTCGTCCCAATCATCCCTCCCCATTAGCATCAGTCACTCAGGTTCCCCGAAGGGTGAACAACTGCTTTCATTGTGACCAGCCGGGTCACTTCAAGAGGGAATGCCCGCAGCTCAGCAGACCCTCTTATTCCAAAGGTTCATTTCGCCCACCAGCTAGGCCAGCTAATTCACGAGGAGGTAGGACATATAATCAGGCGGGACGGGCGCCTAACCTTACTAGATCTAGACGGTTGTTTACTCTAGCTCCTCCAGGAGTAGTGGTTTACTCTGTGATTCAAGGTATGGCTGTAGTCAGTAGTTCCTACGCCTTTGCTTTATTTGATTCTGGAGCATCCCACTCCTTCATATCTGTTGCATTTATAACTGCTACTGGAACATTAGTACAAAAATTGTCCACATCACTCACCATTGTATCCCCCGTCGGAGACACGTCATTGGGGCTTATACTGAACTCGATGGACTCAGATTTGAGTTCAACTATTTGGTACTTGATATGACAGAGTACGATATTATCTTCGGCATGGACTAGTTTGCTAGCTTTCAGGCCAACATTGTTGTTATCTCCGCAGGGTGACATTTTCGTCAGCCGAGGGAAAGCAATATGTGGTGCATACTGACAAACAAAGCAGACTGCGTGAAGGGTTAAACCACCTGGTATTGAACAATATCAGAATCAACAAGGCACCAGTGGCTAAACTACCAGCGATAGTAAAGGACTATGCAGATGTATTCCCAAAAGAACTCCCTAGCTTGCCTCCCATGAGGGAGATTAATTTTGAAATCAAGTTGTACCCTGGCACTTCACCAGTGTCATTACCACACTACAGGATGGCACCAGCAGAGATGTCAGAGCTAACGAAGCAGATTGATGAACTGCTCAGACTGGGTTGCATCCGAAACAGCACATCGTCTTGGGGAGCTCCGGTGTTATTTGTGAAGAAGAAGGACGCTTCACTCCGTATGTGCGTAGATTATCGAAAGCTGAATCAGCTGACAGTCAGGAATAAATACCCTCTACCTAGGATCGATGATCTATTTGATCAACTTAGAGATTCCAGTCATTTCTCTAAGATTGACTTGATGTCCGGATACCATCAAATCCGGGTTAGGGAGGAGGACATAGAGAAAACAGCCTTCAGAACGCGGTATGGACTCTATGAGTTTGTAGTCCTGCCTTTTGGACTCACCAATGCACCGGCTGTGTTCATGGATTTAATGAACAGGATCTTCCGTCCTTACTTGGACCAGTTCGTGATTGTATTTATTGATGACATCCTGATTTATTCCAAAACTCAGGAAGAACATACTGAGCACTTGAGGATAGTGCTGGACACTTTGAGGAAGAACAAGTTATATGCCAAAGCCAGCAAGTGTGAATTCTAGCTACCCAAGGTTAACTTCTTGGGGCATGTTATAGCAGCAGAAGGTATAGCCGTGGACCCGACTAAGGTGGTGGTAGTGAGCGAATGGAAAGCGCAAAAGAATGTAACTGAGATCCGTAGCTTCTTGGGTTTGGCTGGTTATTACAGGAAGTTTATCATGGACTTCTCCAAGATTGCATTTCCACTGACTCGACTCACTCAGAAAGGAGTCAAATATGAGTAGTCAGATCTATGCAATTGGAGATTTAAATAATTGAATGAGAGACTTACCACTGCTCCTATCCTAATTTTGCCCGAAAGGGGCAAGGGTTATGAGGTACAATGCGATGCTTCAGGAGAGACACTTGGGTGTGTCCTCAGTCAAACTCATCGTGTGGTGGCGTATGGCTCCAAACAGTTGAAAATACATGAATGCCTCTGTCCCACGATGACCTGGAACTAGTCGCAAGTGGTCTTCGCTCTCAAAAGCTGGAGACACTATCTATATGGCGAGAAATTTGAAGTGTTTTCAGATCATAAGAGCTTGAAGTACTTGTTTGATCAGAAAGAGCTCAACCTGAGGCAGCGCAGATGGATGGAATATCTGCAGGATTATGCTGAGAGCATGTATGGTAGACTTCAAAGGTGGATGAGAGGATCACTTGCCGCTAGTAGAGTTCTCATATAACAACAGTTACCAGGCAAGCCCTAAGATGGCACCATTCGAGGCCTTATATGGTAGACCTTGTAGGTCACCAGTGTGCTGGACAGAGCCCGGTGGGCCTGTACTGATTGGACCTGAGTTAGTCGCAGAGACTATAGCACAGATACAGCTGATACGACAACACCTATTGGCTGCACAAACTCGTCAGAAGAGCCACGCTGACAAGAGAAGGAGGTTTCTTGAATTTGAGGTGGGGAACATGGTGTTTTTTAAAGTCTCACCACGAAAGGGACACATGCGGTTTGGAAAGAAGGGGAAACTGTCGCCTAGATATGTGGGACCGTTTTCAATAATAAGGAGGATGGGGGAGGTGGCTTATCAATTGGCACTTCCTTCACAATTGGCATCTTTGCACGATGTGTTTCATATATCTATGTTGAGGAAGTGCAATCCGGATCCCTCACATGTACTGAATATACAAGACATAGAGGTGCAAAGTGATGTGACATACATCAAAAAGCCTATCAGAGTTGTGGAGACAGAGCAAAGGGTTTTACGAAACCGAGCGATTCAGTTTGTCAAGGTGGTTTGGGATCGACGTGGTAATGAGGAAGCCACTTGGGAACTTGAATCAGAAATGAGAACAGCTCACCCTGAGTTATTTGTGTAAATTGTTGGAACCCTACTTCGCTTGATTTTCGAGACGAAAATTTTAAAAAGAGGGTTGTATTGTAACACCCAGGATTTTCAAGATATCAATTTATATGAAATTTGCCATTTAACTTTATGAACTAATGGATATGGACTTTAGATGGGTAAGGTGTTGGACAATGGCCCAATTAAGACCCAACGGTTATGGAATGAGAGTTCAATGTAAGGTAAATGGGTAAGATACATTTAATTGGGTCAAGGTTGCTATTTGGGTCAAAATGCCCAATTGGGACCCAATGGGTCATGGTTGACTTGGTTGACCACCAAGTGAGTTCAAGCCTAACTTAATTAGGGCTGAATTAAAATGGGAAGGCAATCAAGTGAGTGAGTTGACTTTAAAGTGATGAGTTAAGTGAGTTGAGTTGACTTGAAATGAGTTAAATTAAAGTGGTGAGTTGAATTAAAGAGTGAGTGAAGTGTGAAGATGAAGGTTGCTCCATTCGGGGTATTCGATAAACAAACGTGGGGAGGGATCCGCACTGATTCCGATTGACATATGGGAAATGGTATATGATGTTTGAAATGAAAGAGGAGTCCACGCTCTATTCGGTGGGACCGATAATCAAGAGGATTATCAATGTATATTGAGATATGGTTGATGGGTGGGAAATCATTGCCATATGATACCCATGACATGGCATTGAATTAGCATGATTTTGATATTATGTATCTATTCTGATTTTATACTAATCCCATGTGTATGACCCTACTTGGAATACCTACTGGGTGGTTGACTGACGCCCTACTTCTACCTTAGATGATGGTTCAGGGAACGGAACGGACGATGGACGCGAAATGAGCCAAGCTTAAGAGCTTGGGCAGCTTATTGCTTACTTTATTTAATTTTTATTTTGGACAATGTCTTTGAGTTAATTGCACTTTGGGACTGTAATAACTTAGATATTATTTTGTTATGGTTTGATGGTTTGGATACTTAAGTTCAGTTTATTATATGGTGATTGACTTCCTTGCTAATTAATGGATAAGGATAGTAATTCTAATCATATGATATTTCAGCAACGTGTTTATTCCGCAAGTATAACTTTAATGCGTGTGAACTGTTTTAGTGGACTCGGTCCACGCACACGTATTGTTGGCCAATTAAGGGTCGGGCTTTGGAAGCTCAGACTTAGCCCGTATCATGACGTCCCACTCTCTCTGACTCTTTATTTTTTTATAAAAAAAATAGACTCTGATTTTTGGCTAGTGAAAAAGGGCGGGGCGTTACAACAATATACTTCATATCCCTTGTCTCTTTCCGGTAAAATCAGAATAGGAGATGTAGTGAGCTTCTGTTTCAGATCCTCAAATCTTCGATTGCATACATCCGACCATTCAAACTTGACTCCTTTCTGGGTTAGTCGGTTGAGTGGAGCTGCATTTTTGGAGAAGTCCATAATAAACTTCTGATAGTAACCAGCCAATCCCAGAAAGCTACGGATTTCGGTCACATTCTTCAGAGCTTTCCAGTCTCTAATCGCTGCCACTTTAGCTGGGTCCACGGCTATTTCCTTCTACTGATATAACATGTCCTAAGAAGTTGACCTCAGATAGCCAAAACTCGCACTTTCTTGCTTTGGCATATAACTAATTCTTCTTCAGGGTGTCCAAGACTATCCTTAGATGCTCAGCATGCTCTTCCCGACTGGTGGAATAAATCAGGATATTGTCAATGAAGACAATTACAAACTTTTCCAGTTAAGGACGGAAGATTCTGTTCATCAGATCCATGAATACGGCTAGTGCATTGGTGAGTCCAAAAGGCATGATTACATATTCATACAGTCGATACCGAGTTCTGAAAACCATATTTTCTATGTCTTCATCCCTGACACGAATTTGATGGTAGCCCTGACATCAGATCAATTTTGGAGAAATAGCTGGAACCTCTGAGTTGATCAAATAGATCAACAATTCGGGGTTGAAGGTACTTGTTCCTGACCGTCAGTTGATTCAGTTTCCTGTAATCCACACACATCCGAAGAGTACCATCCTTCTTCTTCACAAATAATACCGGTGCTCCCCAGGATGAAGTGTTGTTCCGGATGCATCCTAGTCTGACAACTCATCAATTTGTTTCTTAGCTCAGACATCTCTGTTGGGGCCATCCAATAATGTGGCAATGATACAGGAGTAGTGCCAGCGTACAATTTGATCTCGAAGTCAATCTCCCTTTTTGGAGGCAAATTATGGAGTTCTGTTGGAAATACCTCTGCGTAGTCTTTCACTACCGCAGGTAGTTTAGCCATTGGCGCCTTATCTAGTCTGATGTTGTTCAGTACTAGATGATTCATTTCTTCATGCAATCTCTTGGTCATAGAAATGCTCTGCCTGTCGGCATGTACTACATGTCGTTTTCCTTCGGGTGATCAGAATGTCACTCTGCGGAGATGACAATCAATGCTGGCCTAGAAGTTAGCCAACCAATCCATACCAAATATAATGCCGTATTCAGTCATCTCGAGTACCATATAGTTGAATTTAAATCTGAACCCAGCAAGTTCAGTGTCTACGGAAGTGCAGATCAAACCCAGTGATGTGTCTCCAATAGGGGATAAAATAGTAAGTACTGTGGACAGTTGTTGTACTAAAGTACCAGTAGCAGATATGAAGGTAGCAGATATAAAGGAGTGGGATGCTCCTGAATCAAATAATGTGAAAGCATAAGAACTACCAACTACTGCCATGCCATGAATCACCGAATGATCCACTATCTCTAAAGGAGGAACCAAGGTATATAACAGTCCAGATCCTGTCGAAATAGGTACCCGTCTTGTCTGGTTATGTCCTCTAGATGCCTGTGATTGAGGTGGTCGAGCTGGAGGATGGAAGGAACCCCTGGAGTGAGAAGGTCTGTTGTTCTACGGACAGTCCCTCTTGAAATGGCCCTGCTGACCACACTGATGTGGAGGGCTGATTGGAACGAAAACCTCCAGTAGAACCAGTAGAAGGTGAGGGCCTCCCAAAGTTGGGTTTGAATCTCTTGTTCGGGCGGAAAGTACTTCCCCCGCTCTGTCCTCGTCGGTTATCCACAAACCTAACTCTCTCTGCCAACTCTTGTTCGGCTATGCTAGCTCGAGTGACCACTTCTGCCAAAGTAGCTGACTTGAAGATAATGACTTTGGCCCTTAGGTTAGGTCGCAAGCCTCGTTCAAACTTCCCAGCCTTCTTGTATTCTATGTCCACCATGTATAAAGTATAACATAATAGACGGAGAAACTTTTGATAATATTCTGCAATAGTCATGGTGCCTTGGACCAGAGATATGAACGCTTGTGTCTGGCGCTCCTTCTTCTCCTCTGGAAAATAATGATCCAGAAACATTCCAGCGAACTGGTCCCATGTCATCTCAGTCCTTTCCCCCGCTGGAATCTATGTTTGCTGACGTTCTATAACTCTCCACCATTTGCCGGCATCGTCTATCAATTGTGATGTCGCCAGCAGTATTCTATCCTCATCACTAGTGATCTTGAGTAGCTTCAAGATATTGGTAATATTCTCGATTCAGTTCTCCACTCCTGTGGGTCCCTCTTTCCCTTTGAAATAAGGGGGATGTTGTTGTTGAAAGCCTCTGACCATGTTTAGGTCCTGCGATTCATTGGAGGTTGCGCCTCCATTGTCGTTCTTGTGATGTCGTAGAACGAAAGTGACCACTGCCTGTACTAGGCTCTGTAGCTCAGGAGGTACTTCAGGAATGTTCACACTATTCTGTCCCTTTTCTTAGTGTGGGTTCTGTACCTCTTCCTGGTGCGGGTTCTATACCTCTTCCTCCTGATGCGGGTTTTGTCGGATATTTTTTCTTCTTGGAGGCATTTTCCTAAGTCATCGAAACATTGATTGGCTTAGTTTTCTCATAAAATCTTATGTTTTCATACTTGGGGAAATTGCCTAATCATCATCTTGTATTTCTTGTTTTGGGGGAATTTTCCTATGTATCATATAATGTTTCTCATTTTGGGGAGATCATGATGTTTCTTGTTCGGGGGAGATACATCCTATTTTGCTATGTTTGATAGATCCACAATTTATAGTGATTGTCCTTCCCTTGCTTTTATCAAA
Source organism: Chimonanthus salicifolius (assembly GCA_013350335.1). Classification (NCBI taxonomy): domain Eukaryota; kingdom Viridiplantae; phylum Streptophyta; class Magnoliopsida; order Laurales; family Calycanthaceae; genus Chimonanthus; species Chimonanthus salicifolius. The sequence continues at coordinate 30,809,729 of CM023536.1, forward strand.
TGTTGTTCTCAGATTGAATGCTTCAGTCTGATCCTCAACAAAGTACATTAATCCGACCCCCGTACAGCAGACTCCGAAGAGTTGGTCAGTTGGGATTCTTATCTAGCCAGTGAGACATGATACCGTATTAATCTTATTTTGAGAGACTCAACACTTCTGGTTTCGCTCTGATACCAACTGTAACGCCCCGTCCTTTTTCTATCGTCGAAAATCAGAGTATATTTTTTTTATAAATGAAGAAGAGTGAGAGAGAGCGGGGATTGTCAGGACGCGAGCTAAGTCCAAGTTTCCAAAACTCAGCCCTTAACTGGCCACCCTTACGTGTGCATGGACTAAGACCACTAAAACATTTCAAACGCTTTACAGTTAATTGCGGAATTAATATATGAACATGATACCATTCATATACATGACAACAATAAACAAGGAAGGCAATGACCATAAAATTAACTGAAATGTAAGAATCATCAAACCATAGCAAAATATTACTAAGTTATTACAATCCAAAATATCAGTCCTCCCAATACATCTTTCAAAATCAAACTAAGTAATATAACATAAAACTGTCCAATGCTCCTACGCTTGACTCCCTTCATGTCCCATGTCCTTGTCATTCCATGTTCCATCATCTATAGGGTAGAAGTAGGGCGTTAGTCAAAGAGCCGAGTAGGAATTCCAAATAGGGTTATGTACACATAGGATCAAGATAAAATCAAGATAAGTACATCATATCAAAACTGTAAAACATCTCATAATACTAAAACCAGTGCATGATACTCATATCAAAATCATGCTAATGTATGTGTCATGTCATGGGTGTCATATGCCAATGATCTCTCACCCAATTTCCTTATCCAATCACAACACAAATATATCAACAGTTTCCTTGATAAAAAAGTCATATCAAGGTGCTCCCTTGGCCATTTACATCCGCAGTGTTTTGTGATCACCAAGTCACTGTTATACCTCCCCACATATGTTAATCGGAATTACCAATGGAGTGTGGACTCCTCCCTCTGCGTAGGGTTTCGGGACTGGTTACCCAGGAGCTCTTTGGCCCAGACTACGCCGTACCCATTTCTAACAATCCTGGACAAGGCCAACATGTCAATAGTTCACATAGCTTCATACGAGCTAGTATCAAGCCCCAAGTCATGTCCGGACAGCTCATAACTTGGCTTGTTATCCCATATACTCCCTCCCATGCCATGCATGAGATCATGAATGCAATAATGCCATTTCATTTCAAATTGTATAAAACCTTTTGAAAATCAGTTCATATACATATATCAATTGTTTAACCAAAGTAAACCATCACATTTAGAAATAAAACCAGTAACAAATATACTATCCACAGTGTCTCCACAAGGTAGGAATCCTACCAAATTCCAGTTTACTATCTTCGCTGTTTTGTGAAGATACCGTTCAACAATCACGTCACAACGAATCGCAACCCTTTGTGAATCTCCTTTCCTTATTAAATTCAATCGCATACATAAATCAATTTGATGATCCATTTAATTTTAAGCATCCTTTACATCCTTCCAGATAAACTGTAGCATCTGGAAAATATTCAAAAATTATTCTTTTCAATTCAGTCGACTGAATCATGTCCAGATACAGTCCTCTGTCTTACCCGCAGACTTTCAGTCAACTGAAATACATATTCAATCGGCTGAAACACCACTCGGCACATTATATCCTTGACTCGTAACCTTTTAGTCGACTGAATCATAGATTCAGTCGGTTGACTCTGAGTCAAACCCCCTATATTCTTGGTCAATGCCAGTTCAGTCGACTGAATCACAGATTCAGTTTCCTGAGTTCGGATCAGATTATTTGTTTCTTCGGCCAGTTCACATTCAGCCGACTGAATCAAAGATTTCGTCGGGTGAATTACCAACCAACCCTTTACGTGTTCAATAAGCATCCCTTCAGTCGATTGAAACTCATCAGATCCCTTTCTTATTTGATACGTTTATGTTCAGCCGACTGAATCCTAGATTCAGTCGGCTGAACCAATCATAAACCTTATATATTTTAATCCAGTCCATGTTCAGTCGACTGAATCACAAGATTCAGTCGGCTGAAACTCCAGAAACTCTTTTTTGTTTCTGCCAATACCAGTTCAGTCGACTGAATCCCATATTCAGTTGACTGACTGTTTGCCAGTACCCTTTGTTTGCATATTTGGCCTGACCCTTCCTCATAGAATCCATTCCTTATCACTTTTAAACATAGATAATACCACTCATATAACTCTTAGTGAGTTTACACTACCCTCTAGCCAAAGCTAGGGTCTTTTCCATTTATCTTTCCATCATTCGTTTATAATATAGATTCGGATATCACATTTCTTTTTGTTTCAAACCACTAACAATCCTTGAATGGATTTTCAACTTCCATGACCCTATAAGTGTAGAGATGAAAATGGAAAAGGGAGATGAGAGAAAATCTCTTGGTGTGCAAGAGATGGGTTCGGCCAAGGGGTGTGAAGTGCCCCTTGGTTGATGTCTCTTTGTAACAACCCAAGACTCTTTTACTTCCCACTTTATTATTTGTCCAACCAAGGAGTCCCTTGGGTTAACCAAGGAGACCCTTGGTCTTCCATTGAGTTCCTTGGGTCTCATCCCCCATAAGATGGAAACTCCCCATCTTTCCACTCAACTCACTTTGAGATGAAAGTCTCCTCAACTTCCCATCTTAACTCATAAATTAACTAGACTCAATTGGACTCACTCATGGTTGACCAAGTCAACCATGACTTAGCCGACCTTGCATGTACATGACACGTGGGTCCCATCTTAGCCATATCATTTGATGATATGGCACCTTGCCTAGTTGGCTTCCATGCATGCCACATGGCAATGCCACCTCACTTGATGAGGTGGATTTAATGTGTTGGGTTTTAATTGGGTAGCTGACCCAATTACTTTAACCTTACCCATTTACCTTAAATTAAGTTCACTATAACCCATTGGGTTCCAATTGGATGATTGACCCATTTAATTAGACTTTACACAATTAATTTAAAATCAGCCTTACTCATGATCCATTGGGTCTTAACTGGGTAATTGACCCAATTCCTTTCCCATCTAGGGTCCATTTCAACTATTTAAATCTTAATTTCCATTAAATCACAATTTAAATGAATCATTTCAATATATATTTATGTGATGAAAATTTGGGGTGTTACATTTTTGTCTAAGTGCTTGGAGAGATTTTAGGTGCTAAAATCGTGTGGACTGTGTGTTGGATGGATAGAGTGGTGACAAGGCATGGGCGATGAAGGCTAGCTTGAGATTCAAGTTGTTCTAACTTAGGGTTTGGTGAATGGATGGCTAAGATTGATTGGCCTATATCTAATGGCTATGATGGATGATAGGTGACCTAATTGGATGGATGGATAGATGGTGCATGGATGATCCTATTCCTAAGGTTAATCTATATGATAGATGGTTTGGATGTCCTAAATCTAATTATGATGCATGAACGGGTTGGATTGACTAAGTGGATCTAGGGTTTGATGATATGAAATGCATGGGATAAATGAGATGCATGAAGTGAATGGTTTGGATTGGTTGATTGGTTCAATGGATAGTGTGAATGGGTGATTGAAGATTGGATGGTTAAGATTAGATGGGCAAGATGGGTCATGGATATGGCCTTTTGGGTTTGGACCTAAAAATGGATATGGGCTTAGGGTTGGTAAACTTGGATTTGAACCTAGAGCATTGGATCTTTAAATTGGACTTGGACTTGAATTAGAGGCTTGGACTTAAGCTTGCTGGGCTTAAATTCACTCTAGCCTAGCCCACATTGGGAAATACGCCTAAAGTGCTTGGCCTGGCCTAGTGTCTGGCATTTGGAGCAAAGCTTGGCCCAATTGCAGTGGATCTCTGGCCCATGGATCTTGATTTCAACTCTTGGCCTTTTAATTGCAGTCTTGGATTTTAAAATTAAATAATTAATCAATACCACTATAACTCTAAATATTGAATAAATCTATACTCTCATAAATGGATCCAGATTATCCAATTTACATTAAAAACCCTAAAGTGGCATGAATTAATTATGAAATTCTAAAATTTCTATTTTAAGCTCTTTTCCGGGAATTATCCATTGTTTTATGCATGAATCTTTTTTTTCCATATTTTTATCTACAAAACTAGAAATAACCATTAAACGTATCTTTTATATACAAAATCAAGGCTAACTTAATCACAATTAAAGGCTAAAAATGTAAGATTTTTAGACTTAACAATTTGGCTGTTGACTTGATTCGTGGTACTTCGCCTATTTCTATATCCATTTATAGAATAGCATCAGATGAATTTGATAGAATTGAAAATGATAGTTCTATGAGACTGGACTTTGGAAGTTTTACCTTTAAGTGCGTAGGAATCCAATAGGGCATTGTAGTTATGTTGACATCGTTGATGGGTGTTTATTGGTATTGTGGATTATTTGCATGCATTACCAAGATATGAAAGCTATGTTAAAGATGATGGAGTATAGTTAGCTTATAATGGTTTCATTGTGAGATGTGACGAACGCAACATGAACTACCAACACTGGAGTAGACAGCTTAACCATGTCGCGAGTGGTAAGGTTACCCATGTAGGGATTATAGGAAGTGGAGGTGAAGGTCTCTTGGTGACGTGACATACGCAACGATGGAGTAACGCACTCCTTTTATATCGTCTAGACTTGTGGATAAATTAGACTTAGTTGGAAGAGATTGATGAATCGGTGTTTATTTCAGTCCCTCTGGGATGACTTACCAGAGTGGGTAAATTTTGCAGAACTTGTGTTATAGCAATTGGAGGAGATAAACTAGAATGTAATTTGAGCATGGTTGGGTTTGATTGTCAGCTTTTAGTGTAACCTAGATTGTTTAAAGAGAAGTGGTAAGATTTGCAGTTCGTTGTTTGACTTCTCAGCAGGTCAAGGCAATATATCGGAAATGAGCAGGTGATTAGAATATTTGGGGATTTTGACTTCGAGATTTCCTATCATCGAGGAAGACCTAATCTTGTGACCGATGCCTTGAGCCTTAAATCTCGAGGGTTAGTAACTTGTTTGTTTGGTGATTGTCATTTAAAAGAAATTGGGCAGCATGGTAACGCATCTTAGTTTGCTCAATTTTATTTTAAAAGCTAAACAAACAGATGGCAGTGTAGAAAGTCTACCCCTACTTGTTTGACGACCCAGGTATGTACTTTAGTAAATTTCGGGGCGAAATTTCTTTTAGGGGGGTAGGTTGTAACGACTCGACCAAAACTAGTGGGTCATGGTCGAGCTAGAGTTAAATCAAGTATTTATTTCCTAATCGCGTAATTGTGTATTTTAGCAAAATTGTTTGATATTGCTTGAAATTGTTTGATTGTGTGTCAGACAATAAAATTTTGAACTCTAGACCCCCAATATGTGTTTATCGTAGTTTAAATTGAAGTTTGGAACTGAAAACAAAATTTGAAATCGGGGTTCCAAAAAAGGCAGGTGTCCAAAATTGGAATCTTTCTAAATTTAGATTTTTATAAATTTAGCATGTTTGAGGGGCCCATGTCTATAAATTCAGGCAATTTATTATGAATATATAATTGCAGAGTTGAATTTTGAATATTTCACTTTGGTGGGTATGAAGCAAAATTGGAATCTTTCCAAATTTACCACCGGTAGGACCCACTTGTATTGAATCAAACCGATTGAGAAATATACTTTTCGAAACCCCATTTTTAGAATTTGAAAAAAAATCAATTTTGGGTTTAGAAGCTAGAAATGAATTCAAATTCGACTATATTATATTAAATTCTCTTGAAATTGTGAAAAGACAAAATGCACTTAGCATAGGCAAATTTTAAATTTTCTTTCTTTCTTTACCCTGGTTTCTCTCCTCTCCAACGTTGAAGACAAGGAAAGAAAGCACTCCACACGTTGGAGCGTTGGGTTGTTTTTAGAAAAGTTTTTTCTTAAGGAAAGAGAGGCATGTGCTAAAATTAGGTGAGAATTTTCTCTCCATGGCCGATCCTCTCCACATAAGAAATAAAAATATGTGGGCACAAAACAAAACACCTATACACGATTCTCTCTCTTCAAACGAAGTTGCAAACACTCTCTCTCTCTCAAGGGTCGATTGAAGTGTTCTTAGATTTCTCTTTCTCTTAGCTTGAGTTTCATCTCTCTCCTTGAGGCAAGTAAATCTGGATTTTCTTTAAAGAAGGGATTGTAGAAGAGAAAAAAATTAAAATTTGAAAACATGGGTTGTAATTTTCGCATAGGGTACAAAACGTACAAATCATGGGATCTATTTTCCATGGATTAGGGTTTGGATTTACTATTAATTCTTGGAATTAAATTTATGAAAAACGTTAACTTTCTGACGTATATTGATGGATTAAAAACACCCTATACGAAATTAATACCCTAGGGTTTGGAAAGAGGAAGTGTGGATCTGATTAGTTTGTTTAAAAAAGGGTAAGACTGTTTTCGGATCTATTCTGTGCATCGTCGCGAAAAAATTCATATCTGGGACTTCTGAAGGAATTTTTCAACAACCTTTGTTTGTTAGATTCCAATTTGATAGATCTAGTTTTTTTTCTGAATTTGGAATCAAAATGAAGTGATTTGATGCCCCAGATCTGATCTGAAACACGGACCAAAATCTGATTCAGATCTGAGATACAGTTTCGATGGGTTTTACTAAATAAACCATAACTTGTACTCCCGTCATTGAAATGACATAAAATTTGTGTCTATTCTGATCAAAACGATAAGATATATCTCCAGTTAAAATATGATGAATTTTAAATGACGTTTGATACCCAAAACCATATCTGTAAGTCGGACCTAGTTGTAGACTGCTAAAAAACCGACAGTTTTATAGAGCTGGATTGTAGAATTTTATCTCAGTCTCTAATCATTAAAATGGTGTAAACTTTGTACCTAAACTGAAACCCATGAAGATATCTAGCTATAGTAAAAATATCATAGGGAAAATCATCGATTTGAAGGTTCGAATATGGTCTGTAAGATAGAAACCTCGGATGAGACTGCAAACTATTGAGCAGTGTACATGTCTGAGTATTTTGATCATAACTAAGACTATGGATGTTCGTTTTGGACGAACTAGATATCGTTATAATCTTATCTCAGAGACCTATCTACTGTAAGAATATTAGACCTTGGTTTGATTTAAACTGATACCAAAAAATTCTGCAAGATAGGTCAAATTCTGCTCCGTTTAACTTTTTTAAACCTCAGACTAATTGTATTTTGTTTAGTACCCCTTGGACTTGATTTGTTTGGAAAGAATCAATGGGGTCTATTTGTTGAATTCCTTGATTTAAAAAGGATTTAAATAGAATAAAATTTTAATGGTCCAAAACTCTAATCAATGACAGTGAATTTGGGGACCTGAAGCTTGTTGGAACTTGGAATTGGTGATGTGCCTGTACTTGGTGAATTGCAAAGTTTAGGTGAGGAAAACTTAACCTTATTTACTGAATTGTTCTGATTTTGGTTGATTGAATGTAAAATTGACTCTAAGAGTTGGGGTTATTTTTCATAAGATTGGAAGTTATTTGATTGACAGGTAAATCTAGTGCAAGGGCACGTAGTGTAAGGGAAATTACTTAAGGCTAAATGTTTTAAGCCTGAGCGGCCCAGTCGGTCCGGATATGTTATGATGTTACTTACCCGTCTGTATTGTTGGAAGAACCTCAACTGAACATTGTGGAACTTGTTTGATGAAAGTTGGAACTTGGATGTATGATCAGATGATTGTTCATGCTTGATTGATTTACTTGATGTCATATGATTATTGAATTGTTTAACACATGTTATATTTGTTAATCGTCATGTGTTTATTGAATTGTTTAACACATCTTATATTTGTTAATCGTAATGTGTTTATTGAATTTGTTAACACATGTCATATTTGTTAATCGATCATTGTGATCATGTTAATGGCGTACATGACATGGCATTCATGCATGAGATATTTGTTGATTCGTCATGCATGTGCATCCAAGTTTGGATGGGTGATTGGTATTGTTGATTCGGGTCATTAACCCCGCACTCCTTTGGGGACATTCGTCGTGCAAATTCATTGGGCTCTTTGCTTGATTGCCTTGCACTCCCCTATGGACATTCGTCATGCACATTCGTTCGATTTTGACCATTTGTACACATGTGCTATGCTTAGCTAAGTTGAGCTTTGCATGACTCGTTTGACTTGTTTCGTTCATTGAGATGGATGGTAAGGGGGCATGCATCATATTCGTATCATAATAGGCCATGCATTTTGTAAAAGCAATGCTCGAATTTATTTGAATAATTTCTTATATGCTTAGCTTCTTATTGTTACCTGTAAATTACTTGTATGGAGTTTCTTTCACTGGATGTGCAGCTCATCCCTTACATTACAGGAAATTTGTTGAAGATAGCAGCCGGCCAGGCTCAATAGTAGGTTGGATTTGCGTGGAGCGTTTAGATTGGACCATATCTTATTGAACTCCTTAGAATCTGTTAGACTTTACTTTGAGGTTGTAAGGCACAATAAATGTCAATTTGATTTAACTGTTTTATCATTAGATTATGGATAGTGCTTCTGTTTCCAACTTGTAGTTGGGGAAGCTTTGATTTTATTGATTATGGGTTTTATCGTATGGTTTGACATTAGACCTCTTTTATGATAATTTTTTTTATTATTGGACTATCGATTTAATTCCATGCTATATGAGGACTAATCCTATAAGGGAATGTTATAGTTTTGGACATGGCTAAATTATTGAAATAATTCCGCACTCTGATCATCTTGAATTATGTTATTAGAGTTATATAATTTGAAAAGAAAAAAAATGAGCCATGGATTTTGTTATACCCGTTGTTGGATTGCATTCGATTCGTGTAAGGCTCCGTTTATTGTGTTAAAACGGGCGAGTACTTACACTCCTAAGCTCTATTATAAATGGTTCGTGCACTTGGGATTATAAATTTAAAACACAGTAAGGTTTTGATGCCACCTAGGAACTTGGAAAAATTTCAATTGAATAATGTAGGCTTTGAAGCATTGCTATTTTAGAAAGTTTCTAAGTTTTACAACTCTTAAAAATTAGAAGTTGTTTTTTAGAAACTCTAAACCTAAAAAGTAACTTCAATTAGAAGTTTTACAAATAACAAAACTCTGGAAATATTCTGAATTTAAAAACACTGCTACATTTAGAAACTTGCCATTTTTGGAAAAACTCTTATTTTTAAAAATTTATAAATATAATTAGTTTCTCATTTTAGAATTTTCTAATCTAAAAAATATAATTTAGTTTAGAAGAATTCTATTGTTAGAAAATAGATCTAAATTTGAAAATTTTTAATTTTGGAGCTTCTATCTATGGAAAGTTCTAAAATTGTCTAATTTTAGAAATTTCTATTTTTAGAAGGTGTCTAATTTGGGACAATTTCTAGACTTTGAAATTTTCTAATTTAAGACCCTCATCTATATTTGGAAGGATACCAACTACAGTGTCTAATTAAAGCCAAGATTATGTTCATGGAACAATTTTGGATTTTATATGGATTATTCATAGACTTGAAATTCTAACTTTCATTAATTTGGTGGATTTTAATTTAGAAATTTTTTCTGGTCATAAATTAATTTAAAATCCTTAATTTGGTTCCAATTAGTTAATCACCTCTAGTAGTTATGACATTCGGAAAATTTCATTTAGATTATATTTCATGTACTTTTTTATGACATTCAGATTCTTCAACCCGGTTTGATGTGTCAAATTGTGTAGAACGATTTTCAAGTGCACACTAAAAATTTCTGCCCGAAAGCACTATAAGCCCATGTAAGTCCCAAACTCATCTTCTTTAATTTTTAATTTTTCATTCATTCTTATAGATTTTATTAGGTTGTCTTGCATTTATTTTAGATAAAAAAATTGCATATTTAATTAGACACCGTAATTGGAAACCTTCCATATTTAGATGAGGGCCTTAAATTAAAAAACTTCTAAGTCTAGAAACTTTCATAAATTTGATGTTATCCAACATTTGCAATTTATAAAATTAGACATTTTTTTTAACTTCCCATAGACAAATGCTCCAAAATTGAAACTTCCCAAATTTAGATCTATTTTCTAAGAATATAATTCTTCTAAACTGAATTATATTTTAAGATAAGAAAATTCTTAAAAGAAAAAGTAGTCAATTTTAGAAATTTCCAAAAATATGAGTTTCCAAAAATGACAAGTTTTTAAATTAAGTAGTATTTCCAAATTCAGATAATTTCTAGATTTTTGTTATTTACAAAAACTTCTAATTTAGGTAACCTTCTAACAACTTCTAATTTTAAAAAGTTAACAAAAATAAAAAATTTTTAGAAATAGCATTCTTTTAAATATAATTAATCCAACGAAACTTTTCCAAGTTCCCCGGCAACGACGCAAAAAACTTGTTGTTTTTTTAAATTTGTACTCACAAGCGTACAAACCATTTATAATATACCTAAGGAGTGCAAGGTCAAATCCATCAAAACTTAAAAAAATATATCCATGAAAAACACACCATTGAATTATATAGTTTAAGGAATTTAGAAAATCATGAAAAAAAATCTTAAACTTGGATTTAATTATCTAATCTAGAATTATAAAATTAATTTAGAAACTTTCTAGGAATAGAAAATAAAATCTAAAACTAGAAATCACGTTTATAAATAGAAATTAACCAGTAAAGAGTTCTAATAACTAAAAATTTATCTAAATTTAATTAAGATGGTGGAATTAATTTAAAAATTATAAACAATCTTAATCTAAATTAGAACATAAAATTAAGATGCAATTAATTAATTACCAACCTAGTGTCCAAATTTCAAGAATTCGAATGATAAAAAAAAAAAAACATAAAATTACATATTTACATACTTACTGTATAATTGTAATGCCCCGCCCTTTTTCACTCGCTTCTTCCCGTAAATCAGAGTCTATTTTTCTTTTTTTATAACAGAGTAGAGTGATAGAGAGCGGGACGTCACGACGCGAGCTAAGTCTGAACTTCCAAAGTCTGACCCTTAACTGGCCAACCCTATGTGTGCATGGACTTAGTCCAAGAAAATGGTTCACACATAGAAATACAAACATGCGGAATAAAAATCATAACATGCGGAAACATAATAGAACACAATTCTATTCCATTCAGGTAGCAAAGTATGTCAAGTCCTTAATCATCATTATCATATCATAATTATCCAATAAAACATCCAGCCATAACAAATCCATCTAAGTTATTACATCCGTAATCTAGATACTCAAAACACAAGCCCATGAGTATCTTAAACAAAATATAAGCTATTATCCTCCAAGCTCCTATGCGTGGCTCGTTACACGTTCATCGTTCTCCTCGTTTCCTGTATCATCAACTAGGGTAGAAGTAGGACGTTAGAACAACGCGCCCAGTAGGTATTCCAATTAGGGTTAACACATGGGTTAGTACCAAAAATCCAGATATAACATATATATCAAATCCAGTATAATAAATCATACCATACTTATAAAACATCGTATCCAAAATAGTGTATGATAATAGAGATCCAATCATACAGATAAAAACCAGTAACCTTGCATGATAATAAAGATCATAATCATGCCGATTCAATGCCATGCCATGCTATCATATGCAATGAGTCCCACCCATCACAAACACATAGTAACCTCTTGATGGAAAGCTCCTCATCAAGGTATTCCCCACGATTATTTTACGAACGCCCTGATGGAGTGGTGGATCTTCGGAAATCTTCTTGATGGAAATCACATCAAGGTATCCCCCACGATTGTTTTACGGATGCCCCGACGGAGTAGTGGATCTCCGGCTACATTTCACACATAGTATCCTCTTGATGGAATTCTCCCCATCAAGGTATCCCCCCACGAGTGCTTTATGGACACCCCGACGGAGTGTGGGTCCCCGGCTACATATCATCCCTCCCATGCCATGCATGAGATGCAAATGCCAATGAAAACACATGTTATTTTATCATATAAACATAGCATTAAAAATCACATTTTGAAACATATCCAACACATGCTATTTTAATCATATAAACATAGCATTTAAAATCACCATTTGAAACATATCCTTTGCAATATAAATTTCATCAAAAATAAGATAAAAACAGTGTACATAAACCCATGGTTTCAAAGAGGTGGAATCCTACCAAAGACCGCTACGTGCCCTTGCGTCTTTCGTCTAGTAACCGCTCACGATCGTAAACACCTTGTGAGGTCCCGTTACCTTATAGTATAACAATCAATCAAAACCAAGTCCCACTTGATTCACAATATTTTTAAGTCCATAAACCAATCCCCATGAGGTTTATCATTTTCATACTTATTTACCAAATTGCCATTGATCTAATCATTATTTAATATTTCATTTTAATATGCCAAACATAGTCCCTATGTCCACCAAACAATTACCATGGGGTTCGGCCATGCACCATGGCCGAACCCATGGTCCATTAATTCAATTAATTACAATAATGCCATTATTCCTTCCATGGTTAGTCACCTTCATTTATTCACCCATGTTTAGATCCAAATACATAGATCATAAACATCTAAGTCCAGTAAACCTTCCCCATGGGGTTCGGCCATAAACCATGGTCGAACCCATGGTCCCTTATTTTCACCTAATTATCAAAATGCCATCCATGGCTATCATAACCCATATTCTCCTATTTACAACATTGCCATTACTTTAGGTTTATGTCCAAAACCCATCCATAATATTAATACATAAACTTAATATATCCATAATTGGTTCCTTAGTCCCAACATGATTCATCATATATTTCCCATGTGGTTCGACCATACACCATGGCCGAATCCATGGTCCTTTATTCTTACTTAATTACCAACATGCCATTATACCTAATAACATGACCAATAACATAACTTATGAACATAAGTCTATATGTAATTAAATCCCTCATTACCTTAAACATGCATAACCACTCTAAGTGTCCCTTAAAATATTCCAACACATCAAATAATTCATGGGGTTCGGCCATACACCATGGCCGAACCCTATATCCATTATTTTGACCTATTTACAATTTTGCCATCACTTTCAGCACCTTAGATTTTGGTTCCAAACATAAGTCCATTCACTTATACATTATATATATGAATCCTCCAATAATCCACAACCATGGAACCATAAATAAGACCTTCTATTCCTTTTAACCATATTAGGCCCATCAAAGACCCATAAATTTGGTTCATGGGGTTCGGCCATACACATGGCCGAACCCATGATGTCTATGTTTCCATTTTCATCAACTTAGCAAATCCATAATTAACAAGTCCATATTTAGAAACTTTTTAAATTCAATATCCTCTTTCTATTTTTAAATCCTTTCTAAATTAAATTCCACTTTCCATATTTAGAAGGTTTCCAATTTAGCCTCCATCCTTCCATAATTGGAAGCTTTCCAAATTTAGCAACCAACTTCCATAATTAGAAGCTTTCTAATTTAGCCAATCAAAATCCATCAACCATACCAAAAAAACTCCATGGGGTTCGGCCATACACCATGGCCGAACCCTATGGTCCATGATCCTTTCAAAACCATATATCATTACCAACAATTTCCTTCCATTATTTCCATGATCTAATTGCATTAACATTATCCCATACATCTTTATGGGGTTCGGCCATACACCATGGCCGAACCCTAAGGTCCTTGGTTCTCCATCAAAAACATTCCTTTAAATCATTAACCTTAAGTCCATGTATACTCCTTGGTGGGGTTCGGCCATACACCATGGCCGAACCTCACCCTTTTGTTTTGTGCCCTTCTTTCCATTTAAACCTTATTTAAAACATACATAATGTTCTATGGTTTTCATCCCTCAAAAATAACCAACAACCTTCCATTAAAATTTATTAAAGTTCTTCCATGTAATCCCTTCAAAAGAATTGATAATCCTTCAATGGTTTCCAACCAATAAAATTAATAAATCAGCCCACATGATTCAATGTCTAAGAAACCCCAAATCCATAACTATATTTGGTGGGGTTCGGCCATACACCATGGCCGAACCTCATCCCTTCTTTTCTATTAAAATTATCAAAATGATCTCCATTCTTCTTCCATGGGGTTCGGCCATATACCTTGGCCGAATCCTATGGTTCCTTATTTCATTAAACAAAAACATAAAATCACTTACCGGTTCCGCGGCTCCTCCGATTGATCTTGCTCTTCCAATCTTTCTCTTCTTCTTGATCTTGCCATGAACACCTTCTTGATTGTATGTGTATTATGCGCCCTTGCTGCCCTTCTCTTCCTTTGAATAAAATTCTAATCAGCCAATACTAAAATCTAATTGCCGTGAGCCCTTTGTTTGTGGCTGCCTCCCTTTGAATATCAAAGTCGTGTGCCCCTCCTTCTCTTATAAAAACTCCACACGGCACCATCCAATATTAGAGTGTGAATGTCGTGAGCCCTTGTGTCTCTCCTTTTATCAACTTCTAATTGATCCCAATTTAGAAGGTACCAAGTCCCATTCATTTAGTAATTCCTAGTATCACTCCAACACCTCATGCGCATATCTCATAGACATTCATATCTCTTCATGCGACCATGCATCCTATCTTAGAAGATGCCATGATAAATAATTCCCCTTGTGCGCCCCTTCCTTGTTGCCTCTTAATTAATCCCCCAATCAGTCCTATCTTATTAATATAGCAAGACCCTTAAGTTTAGCCATTCTTAATGCCGTGTATCCCTTGCCAAAATCACCATTGTCGTGTGCACTCTTACCTGGAGTTGTCTTTCTTTTAAAACTCCAATTAATCCCAGCTTAGAAGGTACCAAGACCCTTTAGCTTAGCCAATGCCTAATGCCGTGTGTTACCGTTTTTAAATGATCCATGTGCATCACGTAAATATGCAATCCCTATACACGGCCAATGTAATCATTCATTTGATTTTTAAACATCTTCTTGGATATTCAAATCCAATAACTCGACCATGCAAAATCATTTATTTAATTTAGACATAAAGCATACTCTTTTAATTCAACCCATTTAAATTTTATTGAAACCCTTTTCCAAAACCGTTGGGTCCTAATTGGGCCAATGACCCAATACATTACCCATATAAGTTCCATATCTAAAATTTCACAAATTAAATGGGTAATTTCCGTAAATATTTATAACTTGAAAAATCTGGGGTGTTACAATAATTGGATCAGAAAATCAAGGAGACATAATTTTTCATATTTTTAAAATAAAATAAAGGCCTAGACTATAGTGCTCACGTAAATTACCAATCATGCATTCTAATATCTCATTAATTAAAATTCCATATATAAAAGCCATGAATTCAATAATCAAGAATTTCTTAAATTAAATATTTGACTAAATAAACTTTAAACTTTTCTCAAAATCTAAATATTTTAGTGCACGCTTGAAAACAGAGGCCTTTGGTCGAAGAAGGAAGTCTAATTAGTCTAAATATTTAAGTGCATCTAATTTGAAAAGCTAAAATGAAATCCAACATGTTCTTTATAAAAAGAATTAAAAACAAAATCAAATCTTCATAACACATGAATTAAATAATTGGAAAACCATAAACTAGTATTTCAGCACGCCTTTACTTTATTTAAAACATAAAATTAAAATTACAACTCAATGGAATTTGAATAAAGAAAATACAAGAAGACAATGAAATAAAATCAAACTACACCAACCTGAGAGACCCTCGTAGAGAATTAGAAATTCCCACTGTGTTCACCTCTATGCCTAACCCTTGAATTCCTCAGACCAAGTTCCATAATAAATTTCTACATAGGTAATTTTAAGTGTTTTTATTTTTATTTTTTCTATACATTCGAGTTCTTTAAAATTCGAAACTAGATTGGCAATTAATTAATTACATATTAATTTTATCTTCTCAGTTAGATTAAGATTATTTATAGTTTTTAGATTAAAACCACCATCTTAATTAAATTTCGAGAAATTTTGTGTTATTAGATCTCTGAAATGGTCAGTTTCGATTTTTAGACATGATTTCTAATTATAGAATTTATTTTCTATTTTTTGAAGATGATAAATTAATTTTACAATTCCTAGATTAGAGAATTAAATCAATATTTTAGATTTATTTTCGTGATTTTCTAATGTAATACCCCGGATTTTTCAATTTATTATTTATATGAAAATTATCCATTTTTAATTATGAATTTTAGATTGGATCTTATATGGATAAAGAATTGGGCCATGACCCAATTAGGACCCAATTGATTGTGGAATTGGTTTTATTAAAATTTAAATGGGTTGAATTATTTTAGTAATGCATTATGTCCAAAAATTAATTAAAAGATTTTATGGCCGTGTATGGGATAAGTTTGGCCGAATTTTAGATAATAAAATCTATCATAAGTGCATGGGATCTTTTAAAAAGGGTGTGCATATTTTCTTAAAATAAATAAAAGAAGTATCTAAATTAAAAGAAGGGGCACACGGCATAGGGGATTTGTTTAGCTATAGTACATTCCAAATTAAGGAAGAAAGGTCGGCAATGGCTAAAAATAAAACATGGGGCGCACGGCCAAAGGGGGGAGTAGCTATCTTAAGCACTTCCTAAATATGGACCAAGGGAAAATTATAAAAGGGAGAGAGGGACAAGGGCACAAGGTTACACTCTATTCGAATTCTCTCTCTCTATCTCTCTCAATCTCTCATTCTCTCTCACGCCAAAGAGCAAGGAGAAGAAGAAGGCAGCCAGCAAGAGGCGTTTTTGGTTAAAAAAATTAAGAAGAAAAGAGAAGGATTTGAAAGAGCAAGGAAATCGGAAAAGGTTGGTATTCTTATTTGATATTTATGCTTGAAATACAGAACTATAAGGTTCGGGCATGGTGTATGGCCGAACCTTATGGAAGAAGATTGGAGATGGGTTTGATGATTTGAATGGAAAGAAAGAACCATAGGGTTCGAGCCATAGTGCATGGCCAAACCCCATGGAAAGATTTGATTTATTTTGTTGGCTTATGAAGAATAAAAACGATGGGAGTTGGGTAATAGACTCATACGGTTTTGATAGATGTTGTTGGTGATTTTAATGGAAGATCATTGATAAGGTAAAATGATGTTTGGAGGGGTGAGGTTCAGCCATGGTGTATGGCCAAACCCCACCAAATAAATTTATGAATTTGGGGTTTTCTTAGGCATCGAATTATATGGACTTAAGGTTAATGATTTTAATGGAAGTTTAAATGATGGATTCTGGGTTTAGCATAACATGAACCATAGGGTTCGACTATGGGTATGGCCGAAACCCATGGGAAGGATATTGATAAAAAGGTATTGGATTTAAATAAATGGTCAAGATCATGAACCATAGGGTTTGGCCATGGTGTATGGCCGAACCCCATGGGGTTGTTTTTGGAATGGAGATAGATTTTGGTTGCTATATTTGGAAAGCATCCAATTAAGGAAAGATGGTTTCTAATTTAGGAAACTATCTAATTTTGGATTTGAATTGCTAAATTTGGAAAGCATCCAATTATGGAAAGATGGTTTCTAAATTAGGAAACTATCTAATTTTGGAAAGATGGTTTCTAATCTAGGAAACTATCTAAGTATGGAAAATGGTTATTAATTTGGGAAGTTTCTATTTTTGGAAGGAGTTGGCTCATTTGAAAGCTTCTAATTTTGGATGGTAAATATGGAAACCTTCTAATTATGGAAGGGTGGTTGATTAATTAAGAAACTTTCTAAATATGGACCTTTTAATTGTGGACTTGTTAATTATGGAAGTTTCTATAATTGGGAAGTTATACACCATAGGGTTCGGCCAAGGTGTATGGTCGAACCCCATGGACCAAATTAAGGGATCTTATGGCATTTTAAGTCATGGTTAATGGCTGATTTATGAATCAAATTATGAATCTATTTTATGAGTTTAGATTGATGTATTAATGAACAAAAGGTTGGAAATAATTAGGCCTATGGCAAAGCTGTAATTACATGCCAAAGTGAGGGATCATGGGTTCGGCCATGGTGTATGGCCAAACACCATGAGGAGTATTTGATGGACTTGTTTTGGTTAAGGAAATTTTATAGGGTCTAGTTATGGTAGATTTAAATGAATGAGGGAAACAATGGCAATTTTGTAAATGTATGGAAATATTGAACATAGGGTTCGGCCATGGTGTATGGCCGAACCCCATGATTTAATTATTGGACTATGTGATTGGATTCAAGAAGTGCGTATTATTTTGGAACCTAAGCAAGGAAAGTGACTATGGCTATGTACAATGGCATTATGGTAATTAATTGAATTAATGGACCATGGGTTCGGCCATGGTGTATGGCCGAACCCCATGGGGTTTTGTTTATGGACTTAGAACCTCGTAAATCAAGCGGGACTTTGTGTTGATTTATTATTATATTATAAGGTAACGGGATCTCGCAAACGGTGCGCGATCGGTGATCGATTCTTGGACGAAAGACTCAAGCACACGTTAGCGGTCTTTGGTAGGATTCCACCTCTTTGAAACCATGGGTTTATGTACACTTGTTTTATCTTATGTTTGATGAAATCTATGTTTCAAAGGATATGCTTTATATGAATTTTAAATGCTATGTTTTATTTGTTTAAATAGCATGTATTGGATATGTTTCAAAAGATGATTTTAAATGTTATGTTTATGTTATAAAATAGCATGTGTTTCATTAGCATCTCATGCATGGCATGGGATGGAGGATTTATAACCGGAGGGGTCACACTCCGTCGGGGCGTCCGAAAAACCTATGTGCGGTACCTTGATGTGATTTCCATCAAGAAGATTCCAGAGGGTTCACACTCCGCCGAGGCGTCCAAAAGACCTATGTGGTGGGTACATTTATGTACACGTGATGGGTGGGACTCATTGCATTTGTCATCATTGCATGGCATGGTTTTTACCTGGGTTTATATATGATGTTATAATATATGTTTTGTACTAACCATGTGTTAGCCGTGACTGGAATGCCTACTAGGCGCGTTGTTCTAACGCCCTACTTCTACCCTAGTTGATGATACAGGTAATCAGGGAACGATGAACGTAAGACGGGCCAGGCATAGGAGCTTGAAAGACTTATTTTATACGTTTTGAATAAAATTACTCATAAACTTGTATTTGAGTATTTAGATTTCGGAATGTAATAACTTAGATGGATGGATGTCAAATTTGATAATTATGGTATTTGATTGATGATTAAGGACTTGACGTACTTTGCTATCTGAATGGATTAGAACTTGGTTCTATTATGATTCCGCAATTTGGATGTTATAATTCCTCACGTTATGATTTTTATTCCGCATGTTGATATTGCTATGTGTGAACCATTTTAGTGGACTGAGTCCATGCACACATAGGGTTAGCCAGTTAAGGGTCGGACTTTGGAAGTTCGGACTTAGCTCGTGTCGTGATGTCCCGCGCTCTATCACTCTACTCTGTTATAAAAAACATAGACTCTGAATTTACGGGAAGAAACGAGTGAAAAAGGGTGGGGCGTTACATCTAAAGTTGTTAAACTATATAATTCAATGGTGCGTTTTTCATGAATATATTTTCTTAAGTTCCGATAGATCCGTCCTCGCACTCCTAAGCTATATTATAAATGGTTTGTGCGCTTAGGAGTATAAATTTAAAACACAACAACGTTTTGGCGCCGTTGCTGGGGAACTTGGAAAAATTGTCATTAGATCATTTCGGTTTAGAAGTATTGCTATTTCTAGAAAGTTTCTATTTTGCCAACTCTTTAAAATTAGAAATTATTTTTTTAGAAACTCTAACCCTAGAAAGTAACTTGAATTAGAAGTTTTTAGAGATAACAAAACTCTTGAAATATTCTGAATTTAAAAACACTGCTACATTTAGAAACTTGACATTTTTGGAAACTCTTATTTTTTGAAATTTCTAAATATAACTAGTTTCTCATTTTATTTTAAAAGAATTCTATTGTTTGAAAATAGATCTAAATTTAGAAAGTTTTAATTTTGGAGCTTCTGTCTATGGAAAGTTCTAAAATTGTTTAATTTTAGATATTGCTATTTTTAGAAGGTGTCTAATTTTGGACAATTTCTAGACTTAGAAAGTGTCTAATTTAAAACCCTCATCTAAATTTGGAAGGATACCAATTACAGTATCTAATTAAAAAAGAGATTATGTTCATGGAACAATTTTGGATTTTAAATGGATTATTCGTAGACTTGAGATTCTAACTTTCATTAATTTGGTGGATTTTAATTTAGAATTTTTTTCTGGTCTTAAATTAATTTAAAATCCTTAATTTGGTTCCAATTAGTTAATCACCTCTAGTAGTTATGACATTAGGAAAATTGCATTTAGATTATATTTCTTGTACTTTTTTATGACATTCAGATTCTTCAACCCGGTTTGATGTGTCAAATTGTGTAGAACAATTTTGAAGTCCGCACTAAAAATTTCTACCAGAAAGCACTATAAGCCCAGGTAAATCCCAAACTCATCTTCTTTAATTTTTAATTTTTCATTCATGCATATAGATTTTATTAGGTTGTCATGCATTTACTTTGGATAAAAAAATTGCATATTTAATTAGACACCGTAATTGGAAACTTCCATATTTAGATGAGGGCCTTAAATTAAAAAATTTCTAAGTCTAGAAACTGTCATAAATTAGATGTTATCCAACATTAGCAATTTATAAAATTAGACATTTTTTGAACTTCCCATAGACAAATGCTCCAAAATTGAAACGTCCCAAAATTAGATCTATTTTCTAACAATATAATTCTTCTAAATTAAATTATATTTTAAGATAAGCAAATTAAAAAAGAGAAGGTAGTTAATTTCAGAAATTTCAAAAAATATGAGTTTCCAAAAATGGCAAGTTTCTAAATTAAGCAGTGTTTCCAAATTCAGATAAATTCTAGATTTTTGTTATTTACAGAAACTTCTAATTTAGGCAACCTTCTAGGATTAAAGTTTCAAAGTAACAACTTCTAATTTTAAAGAGTTGCCAAAAACAGAAAATTTCTATAAATATCACTAGTTCTAAAAATACATGATCCAACGGCAATTTTTCAAGTTCCCCGGCAACGGCGCCAAAAACTTGTTGTGTTGTAAATTTTTACTCTCAAGTGCACGAACAATTTATAATATATCTAAGTAGAACGAGGAATGATCCATCGGAACTTATGAAAATATACCCATGAAAAACACACCATTTAATTATACAGTTTAAGAAATTTAGAAAATCATGAAAATAAATCTTAAACATGGATTTAATTCCCTAATCTAGAATTATAAAATTAATTTATAAACTTTCTAAGAATAGAAAATAAAAAGTAAAATTAGTGATCACATCTAAATATAGAAACTAACCATTAAAGAGTTGTAATAACAAAAAATTATCTAAATTTAATTAAGATGGTGGAATTAATTTAAAAATTATAAACAATCTTAATCTAACTTAAAACATAAAATTAAGATGTAAATAATTAATTTCCAACCTAGTGACCAATTTTCAAAAATTCAAATGTATAAACAAAATAAAAATAAAAACAGCTAAGATTACCTATTTACATATTTTCAATATAATTGATAAGAAAATCAAGGAGGCATAATTTTTCATATTTTTAAAATAAAATGAAGGCCTAGACTATAGAGCTCACGTAAATTACCAGTCATGCATTCTAATAGCTCGTTAATTAAAATTCCAAATATAAAAGCCATGAATTCAATAATCAAGAATTTCTCAAATTAAATCTTAGACTAAATTAAATTTAAATTTTTCTCCAAATCTAAATATTTTAGTGCACTCTTGAAAACAAAAGCCTTTGATCGAAGAAGAACTCTAATTAGTCTAAATATTTCAGTGCATCCGATTTAAAAAACCTAAAATTAAATCCAATATGTTCTTTATAAAAAGAATTAAAAACAAAATCAAATCCTCATAACACATGAATTAAATAATTTGAAACACATAGACTAGTATTTCATCATGCCTTTACTTGATTTAAAACATAAAATTAAAATTACAACTCAACGGAATTTGAATGAAGAAAAAACAATAAGACAATGAAACAAACTCAAACTCCACCAACCTGAGAGACCCTTGCAGAATTAGAAATTCCAACTTTCTTCTCTTCTGTGCCAACCCGAATTCCTCTGACCAAGTTCCATTATAAATATGTACATGTAACGCCCCGCCCTTTTTCACTCGCTTCTTCCCGTAAATTCAGAGTCTATTTTTTTTTTTATAACAGAGTAGAGTGATAGAGCGCGGGACGTTACGACCCGAGTTAAGTCCGAACTTCCAAAGTCCGACCCTTAACTGGCCAACCCTATGTGTGCATGGACCAAGTCCATGAAAATGGTTTACACATAGCAATATAAACTTGCGGAATAAAAATCATAACCTGTAGAATCATAACATCAATTCGCGGAATCATAATAGAACTAAGTTCTATTCCATTCAGATAGCAAATTACGTCAAGTCCTTAATCATTATTAAAACATCATAATCATCGAAATAAACATCCAACCATCTAAGTTATTACATTCCGAAACTAGTTACTCAATTACAAGTCCATAAGTAACTTTATTCAAAACATATAAAATAAATCATCCAAGCTCCTATGCCTGGCTCGTCTTGCGATCCTCGTTCCCCTGATTACCTGTGTCATCAACTAGGGTAGAAGTGGGGCGTTAGAACAACGCGCCCAGTAGGTATTCCAGTTACGGCTAACATATGGTTGTACAAAGCATACAATAATATCGTAATGTCAAAAAACCATATAAATCCATGCCATGCAATAATGACAAATGCAATGAGTCCCATCCATCACATGTACATAAAAAGTACCCACCACATAGGTCTTCCGGACACCTCGGCAGAGTGTCGACCCTCCGGAATCTTCTTGATGGAAATCACATCAAGGTACCGTACATAGGTTTTTCGGACGCCCCGACGGAGTGTGACCCCTCCGGTTACAAATCCTCCACCCCATGCCATGCATGAGATGCCAATGAAATACATGCTATTTTATAACATAAACATAGCATTTTAAAACACCTTTTGAAACATAATCAACACATGCTATTTATACAATTAAATATAGTATTTGAAATTCAATATAAAGCATATCCTTTGAGACATAATCTCATTAAAAATAAGATAAACACAAAGTACATAAACCATGGTTTCAAAGAGGTGGAATCCTACCAAAGACCGTTAACAGTGTGCTTGCGTCTTTCGTTCGACAATCGCTCACGATCGTAAATGCCGTGTGAGATCCCGTTACCTTATAATACAATAATAAATCAAAACCAAGTCCCACTTGATTTACAACTTTTAAGTCCATAAACCAATCCCCATGGGGTTCGGCCATACACCATGGCCGAACCCATGGCTTACCATTTTCACACCTATTTACTAAAATGCCATCCATGGCTATCATTCCATAATCCCATCTTTTCAATCATTAAAACAATTGCCTAAGTTAATGTTTGATCTACAAACCATCTCATGGGGTTCGGCCATGATGTGGCCGAACCCATGATCTTTCAATTTAGGCGTTATTTACAATTTTGCCACTAGCTTAGGTTTATGTCTCCCCATTAATCAGAGTTCACAAAATAAACCTCATGGGGTTCGGCCATACACCTTGGCCGAACCCATGATCCTCCAATTTATTTAAAACACACAAAACATAACCCACAAATTTGATTCATGGGGTTCGGCCATACACATGGCCGAACCCATGATGTCCTTGTTTCCAATTTTTCACGAATGATCCATAATTAGCAAGTTTCCAATTTATAATCCATCCTTCCATAATTTAGAAGGTTTCCATAATTAAAAGGTTTCCATAAATAATCTCCACCTTCCATTATTAGAAAGTTTAAAACTTAATTATTCACCCTTCTATAATTGGAAGGTTTCCATAAATAAAAGCTTCCCAAAATTAGCATGCATTTTTCCATACTTGGATAGTTTCCAAAATTAGCATGCAACTTTCCATACTTGGATAGTTTCCAAATTTAGATTCCTTAATTAGAAAGTTCTTAAATTAAAACTTTCTAATTTAGTTTCCACCTTCCAAAAATAGAAACTTTCCCATTTTAGCAACCTCCTTCCAAAATTAGATAGTTTCCTAAATTAGAAACCATCTTTCCATAATTGGATGCTTTCCAAATTTAGCAACCAAAATCCATCTACCATTCCAAAACAACCCCATGGGGTTCGGCCATACACCATGGCCGAACCCTATGGTTCATGATCTTGACCATTAATTTAAATCCACTAAATTTTATCAATATCCTTTCCATGGGGTTCGGCCATGCCCATAGCCGAACCCTATGGTTCCATTCTTTTCCTCTTTTTAAATCCAAACCACCTAACCATCAAAGATTTCCATGATCTGAAATTTAAGAACATAAACCCATAATTATTTCCATCATTCAAACTTCCATTAAAATCATTAACCTTAGGTCCATATAATTCAATGCCTAAGAAAACCCCAAATTCCTAAATTTATTTGGTGGGGTTCGGCCATACACCATGGCCGAACCTCACCCCTCCAAACATCGTATTACATTATCAACAACTCCCATAAAAATTCATGAACATGTTTGGTGGGGTTCGGCCATACACCATGGCCGAACCTCACCCCTTTCCTTCCATTCCTTTGATCTTATATCTTAGCCATAATCAAATCATGGTTCAGCCATGCAATGGCCGACCCATATCCTTTTCCATATCTCCATTTAAAATTAACATGATTATCTCCCAATCTTCTTCCATGGGGTTCTTTTCTTTTTAAACAAAAATTATAAAATCAAACTACTAATCGTTTACGCGACTCCTTCGGTTTTTCCTCGGTTGTTCTTTGCTCTTCTAATCCTTTTCCTTCTTAATCTTTTCCTCTTGCTGGCTGCCTTCTTCTTCTCCTTGCTCTTTGGCGAGAATGAGAGATTGAGAGAGATAAAGAGAGAGTTCGGCTATGAAGGTGTAAAACCATGAGCCCCTCTATGTCTCCCCTTTTATTACTTCCTCTTGATCCAAAGTTAGAAGGTGCTAAGATAGCCAACCCCCTTAAAGTCGTGCGCCTTGCTATTTAATTGGGACTTGCCGACCTTGGCTTCCCATATTTAGAATGTGCTTAAGATAATCCATGCCCCATTGCTGTGTGCCCTTGTGTTTAACTTAGACACTTCTTTTATTTAATTTAAGACTATATGCGTACTCTTTTTTAAAAGATCCCATGCGCCTATCATAGATATGAAATATCTTTATACACGGCCTAAGTATCTTTCTTGGATATGCACATCTAAAATTCGGTCATGCAATATTTATTTAATATTGCATTATTAATTAAATTCAACCCCATTTAATTTTTATTGAAACCAATTCCAAAAACCGTTGGGTCCTAATTGGACCAATGACCCAACTCTTTGTCCAATTAGAATCCATAACTAATATTCACAAATTAAATGGATACTTTTCATACAAAATAATAAATTGAAAATCCGGGGTGTTACAATACAACCCTCGTTTTAAAATTTTCGTCCCGAAAATCGAGTGAAGTAGGGTTTCAGACATTTACATAAATAGCTCAGGATGAGCTTTTCTCATTTCCGACTCGAGTTCCCATGTGGCTTCCTCAATGCCATGTCGATCCCATACTACTTTGACAAACTGGATCGTTCGGTTCCGTAACACCCTTTGTTCTGTATCCACCACTCGGACAGGCTTCTCAACGTATGTCACGTCTCTCTGAACCTCTATGTCTTGTACGTTCAGTACGTGAGAAGGATCAAGATTATACTTTCTCAACATCGATATATGAAACACATAGTGTAAAGATGCCAACTGTGATGGGAGTGCCAATTGATAAGCCACGTCCCCCATCCTTCTTATGATTGAAAACGGTCCCACATATCTTGGCGACAATTTCCTTTCTTTCCAAATCTCATGTGTCCCTTCCGTGGCGAGACTTTCAAGAACACTATGTCTCCCACTTCAAATTCAAGGAACCTCCTCCTTTTGTCAGCATAGCTCTTCTGACGACTCTGCGCAGTCAATAGGTGCTTCCGTATCAACTGTATCTGTGTTGTAGTCTCTGCAACCAATTCAGGTCCAATCAGTGCAGGCTCTCCGGCCTCTGTCCAGCACACTGGTGACCTACATGGTCTACCATATAATGCTTCAAATGGTGCCATCTAGAGGCTTGCCTGGTAACTGTTGTTGTATGAGAATTCTACCAACGGTAGGTGATCCTCCCATCCACCCTTGAAATCTAGCATACATGCTCTCAACATATCCTCTAGTGTCTGTATTGTCCTCTCAAACTGTCCATCAGTCTGAGGATGGAATGTTGTACTAGTCAATAAATCTATTCCCATGGCCGCCTGCATGCTCTGCCATACTCTGCCTGTGAATCGACCATCTCTGTCAGACACAATAGTCCGAGGAATACCATGCAATCTGATGATATCCCTGATATACCGCCGACCCAAAGTCTCAGATGAGTCTGTCATCTTAATGGGAATGAAATGTACAGACTTGGTCAGTCGGTCTACCACGACCCATATCGCATCGTTGCCCTTTGAAGACCTTGGCAACCCTGTTACAAAATCCATGGAGATATGCTCCCATTTCCATTCCGGCACTGGTAAGGGTTTGAGTAACCCTGGTGGCTTCTGATGTTCCGTCTTAACCTGCTGACAAGTTAAGCAATGAGCCACAAATTCTGCCACATCTCTTTTGAGTCCGTGCCACCAGTAATGTCTCTTCAAGTCGTGATACATCTTAGTGCTGCCCGGATGAATAGAGAGTTTGGTCTGATGTGCCTCAACCAATAACTCTTTTCTGTAGCTCTTAGGTACATAAATCCTTCCTTGGAATAGAAGACCCTGTCCCGGTCGTAATTCCCATTCTGGTATGATTTCACCAGTAGACATCTTGGCCCAGATTTCCTCCACCTCCGGGTCTGTCCGCTTTCCTGTTCAATCTTGGTAACCATGTTGGACCGTATGATCAAATTGTAGATAGTCCCATGGTTATTGAGGTAAAGTTTAAACTCTCGAATGGTATTCAGCATCTCCCATTTTGTCCTGATCAAACATGCCACTGATGCATGTGATAAACGGCTGAGAACATCTGCCACCTTGTTCTCCTTGCCAGGGTGATAACGGAGTGCGAACTCATAATCCGCCAGATATTCCATCCATCTGCTCTGCCTCAAATTGAGCTCTTTTTGATCAAACAAGTACTTCAAGCTCTTATGATATGAAAACACTTCAAATTTCTCGCCATAAAGATAATGTCTCCAGCTTTTGAGAGCGAAGACCACTGCGGCTAGTTCCAGATCGGGCAGTAGGATAGAGACGTTCATGTATTTTCAACTGTCTTAAATTGTATGCCACCACACGATTACTTTGACTGAGTGTACACCCCAGTCCCTCTCCTGAAGCATCGCATTGTACCTCATAACGCTTGCCTCTTTCCGGCAAAACTAGGATAGGAGCAGTAGTAAGTCTCATCTTCAGCTCTTCAAATCTCTGGTCGCACAATTTTGACCATTCATATTTGTCTCCTTTCTGAGTGAGTCGAGTAAGTGGAGCTGCAATGTTTGAGAAGTCCGTGATAAATTTCCTGTAATAACCAGCCAATCCCCAAAGGCTATGGATTTCGGTTACATTCTTTGGCGCTTTCCAATCTCTTACTGCCGCTATCTTGGCCAGGTCCACGACTATACCTTCTTCTGATATAACATGTCCCAAAAAGTTGACCTCAGATAGCCAAAATTCACATTTACTGGCTTTAGCATATAGTTTGTTCTTCCTCAAAGTGTCTAGAACTATCCTCAGGTGCTCAGCATATTCTTTCTGAGTCTTGGAGTAAATCAAAATATCATCAATGAATACAAAACAAATTGGTCCAAATAAGGACGGAAGATCCTGTTCATTAAACACAGCAGGTGCATTGGTGAGTCCAAACGGCATGACTACAAATTCATATAGTCCATATCGCGTTCTGAAGGCTGTCTTCTCTATGTCCTCCTCCCTAACCCGGATTTGGTGATATCCGGACATCAAGTCAATCTTAGAAAAATGACTGGGACCTTTAAGTTGATCAAATAAATCATCGATCCCGGGTAGAGGGTACTTGTTTCTAACTGTCAGTTGGTTCAGTTTTCAGTAATCCACACACATACGAAGTGAACCATCCTTCTTCTTTACAAATAAAACCGGAGCTCCCCAAGCCAATGTACTATTCCGTATGCACCCCAGTCTGAGCAGTTCATCAATCTGCTTCTTTAACTCGGACATCTCTGCTGGTGCCATCCGGTAATGTGGTAATGACATTGGTGCAGTGCCAGGGTACAGCTTGATCTCAAAATTGATCTCCCTCATGGGAGGCAAACCAGGGAGTTCCTTTGGAAAAACGTCTGCATAGTCCTTTACTATTTCCGGAAGTTCCACCACCGGTGCCTTGTTGATTCTGATAATGTTCAATACCAGATGATTCAACCCTTCATGCAGTCCGCTTTGTTTATCAGCACGCACCACATGTTGTTTTCCCTCGGGCGACAAAAATGTCACCCTGCGACGATAACAATCAATGTTGGCCTTAAAGCTACCCAACCAATCCATGCCGAAAATAATATCATATTCTGACATATCGAACACCAAATAATAGAACTCAAATCTGAGTCCAACAAGTTCAGTATTCACTGTTGTGCATATAAGTCCCAATGATGTGTCTCCGACGGGGGATACAATGGTGAGTGATGAGGACAATTTTTGTACCACTGTACCAGTGGCGGTTATAAATGCAGCAGATATGAAAGAGTGAGATGCTCCCGAATGAAATATTGCAAAGGCGTAGGAACTACTGACTACTGCCATACCTTGAATCACTAACTGATCCTCTGCTGCTGGAGGTGCTAAAGTGAATAACCGTCCAGATCCTGTAGGTGGCCGTCCCGCCTGGTTAACTGTCCTGCCTCCACGTGAATTAGTTGGCCTAACTGGTGGACGAGATGAGCCTCTGGAATATGAGGGTTTGTTGAGTTGTAGACATTCCCTCTTAAAATGACCAGGTTGATCACAATGAAAGCAGTTGCTCCCACCTCTGGGAGCCTGAGTGACTGATGCAGATGGGGAGGGATGATTGGGATGAAAACCCCCTGTTGACCTAGTAGATGTAACGCCCTGCCCTTTTTCACTCACTTCTTCCCGTAAATTCAGAGTCTATTTTTTTTTTCATAACAAAGTAGAGTGATAGAGCGCGGGACGTCACGGTGCGAGCTAAGTCCGAACTTCTAAAGTCCGACCCTTAACTGGCCAACCCTGCGTGTGCATGGACTCAGTCCATGAAAACGGTTCACACATAGCAATATAAACATGCGGAATAATAATCATAACATGCAGAATCATAATAGAACACAGTTCTATTCCATTTAGATAGCAAAGTACGTCAAGTCCTTAATCATCATTATCATAACATAATTATCCAATAAAACATCCCGCCATAGCAAATTTATCTAAGTTATTACATCCGAATTCTAGATACTAAAAAATACAAGCCCATGAGTATCAGAAACGAAAATATAAACTATAATTCTCCAAGCTCCTATGCTTGGCCCGTTTCGGGTTCATCGTTCTCTTTGTTTCCTGTATCATCAACTAGGGTAGAAGTAGGGCGTTAGTACAACGCACCCAGTAGGTATTCCAATTAGGGTTAACACATGGGTTAGTACCAAAAATCCAGATATAATAAATATATCAAATCCAGTATAATAAATCATATCATACTTATAAAACATTGTATCCAAAACAGTATATGATAATAGAGATCCAATCATACCGATAAAACCAGAAACCTTGCATGATAATAAAGGTCATAATCATGCCGATTCAATGCCATGCCATGCTATCATATGTAATGAATCCCATCCATCACAAAATCATAGTATCCTCTTGATGGGATTCTCATCATCAAGGTATCCTTCCACGAGTGTTTTACGGACGCCCCGACGGAGTATGGATCTCTGGATATATAGTATCCTCCTGATGGAATGCTCATCATGAAGGTCTTCATACATAGTATCCTCTTGATGGGATTCTCATCATCAAGGTATTATACATAGTATCCTCTTGATGGAATTCTCACAAGTATCCCCCCACGAGTGTTTTAAGGATGTCCCGATGGAGTGTGGGTCCTCGGTTACCTGTCATCCCTCCCATGCCTTGGATGAGATGCAAATACCACATGCTATGCAATTATACAAAATCATAGCATTCAAAAGCTCATATTTAAAACACATGTTATTTTATCAAATAAACATAGCATATAAAATCACCATTTGAAACATATCCTTTGCAATATAAAATCATTAAATCAAGATAAAAACAATGTACACAAACCCATGGTTTCAAAGAGGTGGAATCCTACCAAAGACCGCTACGTGTCCTTGCGTCTTTCGTTCGGTAACCGCTCACGATTGTAAACACCTTGTGAAGTTCTGTTACCTTATAACATATTAATCAATCAAAACCAAGTCCCACTTGATTTACAATAATGTTTAAGTCCATAAATCAACCTTGTGGGGTTCGGCCATACACCATGGCCGAACCTCACCCCTTTCTTTCCCATTCTTTTGATCCAATCAACTTAGCCATAAAGCAATCATGGTTCGGCCATGCCATGGCCGACCCACATCCCTAACCATATCTCCGTTTAAAATCCTCTTAAGACATAAGCATAAATCCATGATCTTCATGTTTGAAAACCCCATGAATTTGGATTAATGGGTTAATTATTAGCCTAAGTATATTGTAAATAAGAATAATGAGTTATATTAGCCATGGGTGGCAATCTTGTAAATATATGAAAATAAGGAAGGTAAATGGCTATGGATATGTATAATGGCATTTTGGTAATTAAGTGAAAATAAGGGACCATGGGTTTGGCCATGGTGTGTGGCCAAACCTCATGGGGATTGTTTTGATGAACATAGGGTTGGCCAGTTAAGGGTCGGACTTTGGAAGTTCGGACTTAGCTCGCGTCGTGATATCTCGCTCTCTATCACTCTTTGTTTTAAAAAAAAAATAGACTCTGATTTACGGGAAGAAGCGAGTGAAAAAAGGCGGGGCGTTACAGTTGGTATCAGAGCGAACCCGAAACATTGAATCTTTTGGAGTAAATTAATGCGGCCTCTGTGCATTAATTTATTTCGTTAGACTCAGACGGATGATGGGAAGGAAGTACGTCAAAATAATTGGAATTATCCAACATAGCAAAATAGGATATATTCCCCGGAAACAAAGAAAAATCAAAGAGTGCTTACTTGGAAATTTTTCCCCAAGGACAAGAAACACAAGATGATTATTTGGCAATTTCCCCAAACAAGAGACATTATGTGATACGTAGAAAAAAATTCCCCAAAACAAAGACTTAGTTTGATAAGAACTGATATTGGCATTGGCATACGTCGGTTGTTGTGATATAGATATGTCAGGCAACACAGAGTATGCAGAGTTGTGGGACAGAGGGACACCTAGCTGTCCGATAGATTTGGTTTCTTCTTCCAATGATTCTAGCATACCAAACTTCAACAATGAAGTTGAAATCAGTCAGGACATGGAAGTAGAATCGCCCGAGTACAACGTTGGGGTTGATCCAGCCTTTGTCCCCGAAGAGGATGAAGAAGATGTCCCAAATTTAGAAGAATCCGTAGGGGAGATAGGCTCGCCCGAGTATACTCCTGCTACTTTGACTTCGGATGAGTGGACAGATTATATGTGCGAATTATGCAATCAGGAGGGGCACAACGGTATTTATTGCCCCCATCCTATTAAGATTGTTTGCCCTGTTTGTGGACTTCACAAGCATGGGAATGAGAGGACTAACTGTCCATACATTGGGGGACCAGGAATAATACCCTGTCTGACTTGTGGAGTGTTGGGGCACACGTCGACAACTTGGCCTGACAGCTTCTTCGATTTTTATGATGATGCAGGGTCTTCTATGGAAGATTAGGCTAAGAAAGGGTAAGGAAATGTCGGGGAAAAGGGAAAGATTTTGTAAGGGTTGTGGGTGCGTTTTGAATGGTTTGTTCTAACCCTACCAACCCTTGTATTGTGATGAAAGTTTGAATAATTTCAATAAAGTATGGAAACTTAAGAGTTTATAAAGTCTTTGGCATTGAGATGTATGTGACGGGGTCACTTGATTTTATTGAGACGTGGTATGGGTACGTCCCTCACGTGATATTGATGAGATAAGTATATAGATTCTATGAGTATGGCTTAGAGTAGCCATGAGACTGTGGGAACCTCGGTGTGAAATACGGAGACTTGGTCCCGTAGGGTTACCGTTGAGGAGTGGGTCCCTCGCAAGCTTCGCGCTGGAGGACGCTCTCACGGCTATTTTGCACACTTGATGTGCGTGGATGCGTAGAGATAGGTACTATTTTACCCCGTGGGGGTGGTAGTAGTTTCGTTAGACGCGGTCCGACCGCCTTAGAGCTTGACTGAATCACCCTTAGGGTGAAGGGATGCAGGGCGGGGTAGATCGGATTACGTTGGACGTGGGTCTTCCACTTAGTAAGTCATGGGCCCTAAGTCTTGCTAAGGGGTCGGGGTATAATTGTGATTTGATATGGTTACCACAGTCGGGTAGTGATTCATTCGAGTGTTGTTTCTATGGATAGAATATCTCATGGTAGAGGATGTGCTATGGATTAATTATGCCCATGAATGGATTATACCATAGGAGGGTTATATTCATGGATGGTAGTTAACCAGGATAGATGACTCACTAATAGAGTGGTACCAGGGATGGATGTGTATAACCGCGGATGGTGATTCCCGTGGTGGTTTAGATTGATGTCAGGTATTGGTACCACGGTAGACATGTTGAAAATATGGTGGACCTGTTGGTCTCATAGATGACATATAGATCTAATGATTGGGACATGTTTCGATTTACGTCCCACGTAATAAGAAAAAGGTATTAGTCGTATTACGACTTGTATCATAGGAAAGTCAGTGTGGAAAGATACTCGTTATCATAGAAGTTTTGAATAAAAGGTGTTAGTCACATGGTGACTTATGTACAAAGGAAGATATACTTACTTTTGGGAGATGTACTTAAAGGAAAAGTCTTGTAACGCCCGCCCCTTTTCACCGAAAATCAGAGTCTAATTTTTTTTTTAATTAATAAGTGACAAAGGGCGCGGACGTCACGACGCGAGTTAAATCCGAGCTTCTAAAGCCCGGCCCTTAACTGGCCAACCCTACGGGCGTGTGGAACGGAGTCCACGGAGAATGGTTCACCCGTAGAAATAACCTCGAGGAATAATACATTAAATGCGGAATGATAATAGATACTACCCTACCAATTTTTCTAGATAGCAGGGAAGATTTCATCATTTAATTACTAAAATGCCATAACATCATATGTGTACAATAAAATCCAAATCATAGTAATAAGTCTAAAATATTACATTTCCGACAAGCTAAACTATATAAATACACATTTCCCAAAATAAACTTAAACAAAATAATTAGTCCGCCTTCCCAAGCTCCTAAGCTTGGCTCCCGTCTCGTCCTTCTGCTCCAGCATTTCCTGCGTCATCAGCTAGGGTAGAAGTAGGGCGTTAGACCACGCGCCCAGTAGGACTCCGAGTAGGGCTAGCACATGGATTAGTAATAACAACATACAGATAATAACACAATGAAAACTGGTAAACCATCATATAATGAAAATATAAAGTGAATGTCATGCCATGGGTGTCTATGTTATGAATCCCACCCATCATCCCTACCATCATGATGTCATATCCCCCTTTACGGTAAGACCTCGTCAAGGTATCCCCATGCCTGTTCTCGGTTGCCTCGACGGAGCATGGACTCCGGTTATAGCCTATCAGGCTATCCCCATGCCTGTTCTCGGTCGCCCCGACGGAGCATGGACTCCGGTTATAGCCTATCAGGCTATCCCCATGCCTGTTCTCGGTCACCCCGATGGAGCATGGACTCCGGTTATAGCCTATTAGGCCATCCCCATGCCTGTTCTCGGTCGCCCCGACGGAGCATGGACTCCGGTTTGTTTATTTTTTTCCGCCCATGCCATGCATGAGATGTAATGCATTATGCTATGTAATATTTATAACTCATAACCTTAACATATCATACATAGCCTTAACTTATAATGCATAACCTTAAACATAATTCATAGCCATATTCCATATAATACTTAATCATAGCCATAAGAATCCATCTTAAACATATCATAATCTTAAAACCCATCATACAACCAATCAATATAATTACTAAAAATAAACCAATAAACCAATCACATAACATCTAATCTATGGCTTACAAATAGGTAGGAATCCTACCGAATACCGACTCGCGTCCTTTTTACTGTTTCGTCCGATAATCCGGCTACCGACACGCGTACCGCTCGCGATATCCAATACCTTATTACATACACAAAATTAGTCCATGTTTTTAACCTTTTAAATCCATTAATCACATACTTAACGTTACCATAATTGCACTTATGTCCATGATCATTTCTCATGGAGTTCTTGAATTTGACCATTATTTACAATTTTGCCACTACTCTTTTACATGATTAATTACTCATTTTTTTTCTCCATTCTTAGACCCATGATAGATCCAAAATCTTGGATCCATCAATGATTCATCAACATGTCACAAGATCACTAAAATTCCACCATCTAATTAGCCTAATCCTTAGTAATTTAAACACCCATATAGTCCCATACTTAACCCATCAATTGTCTCATAAAATTGGGTCATGGGTTCAAAATACCCCATTCCTCAAATCTTTCCATGGGGTTTACTTCATGCATTTAACCCACATTAAGTCCATTATCCATTCATGCCCTTTGAAGGCCATAAACATCATTCACATTTCAATCTAACCCATCACACGGCTCACCAATGGGCCATGGGTTCGGCCATACACCATGGCCGAACCCATGGTGTCCTTTTCCCATTTTCTTCCTTGGTCAACATATATCACTTAATTCCATCACAAGTCCCTCCATGTGGGAATTTTATCATACATTTTAGATCACCCCTTTGATCAACATTAGGTCTCTTTTTGGTTCATCTACATTACCAACACTCCCATTTATTTTCCATTATTCATAACCATTATCACACCATCACGAAACCCTCATCTTTAACTACATTGGAATCCATTACCAATATCAACAATAGGTTCATTTTGGTACAACAAAACCACCAACATTGATCACCATAGGGTTCCACAACATTCCATCCATAAAAATCTTTCCATAGTTTTTGTTTTTGAAACCCCATTTACAATGCTTAAGGTCCATTTAAAAGTTGTTAATCTTCTCCATCATTTTTCTTATAAACACCCCTTTAAACTTAACCACATTTAATCAATTAGCTCTTAAAACCCTAAGCCATTCTCCATACTTAATTAACACCTAATTATACAATGTCCTTCATTCCTTAAAACCCCAAAAGAATTCACACATTAATTACATAACCCTTAATCCATTTATATATATTTTTTTTTCTTTCTTTAACCCTAATTTATCTATTAGAGTTTCCTCCACTTTCCATTTTTCAAATTGATGGATTTAAAATCCATGGCATAAAATCTTTTGACCACCATTAAATTTAAAAAATGAATCCCAAATCTTAAACCCTAAAAATCCAAAATTTCTTGTTTAAGAAATACTCACAATCCGTCGTCTCCTCCGACTTCCGCCACTCCTGTCGACTTCCTTAGCCTTCTTTCTCCTTCCTCTTGATCTTTGGTAGGCCAAGATGCTTGATCAATGGTGAAACCCTCCTAACTTAGGATTGGCCAAGGTAGGGTTTGCTTGAGAGAGGGAGAGGGGAAGATGATGAGAGGGAAGACAATAGACCATGATCTTAGAGAAATGGACTAAGAAACCCACTTCTTTCTTCTCTCCTTCTCTTCTTTTCTCCTTAATTTTTCTTCTTCTTCCTTCCTTGGGTGTGGGACGATCTTGAGAGGGAGCAAAAGAGAGAGATAACGTGAGATGGAAAGGGGGTTGGAGAATGAGATGAGAGTTATCTCATTTGGTTAATTAATTCCAACATTAACTACTCCCACCTACCACACATAGATATTTTCCATGCTTTATGCCAAGCCCAACGTTGGTGTGTTTCTTTGGGTGGTTTGTGTTTGTTAAAAACCACCATTTGACTTATTTGACCAACTTAACTAATGTGATTAATTAAACCCTTAGCCTAGGTTAATTATTTCTTATTTAATCTAATTACCTTTCCTTAAATTCCCTCCATGTATCCACCCATGGTTGACCAATTCAACCATGGTGGTTGGCCCCACCAAACCTTGGGTCCACACGCCACCTCACTTGGTGAGGTGGAGGTGGGTCCCAATTGACCACCTCACCTTGGTCTAATTCCATCACCAACTTAGGTGATTTAGCTTTAACTAAGTCCATTCCAACCAATTGGATCCTCATTGGGCCCATGGCCCAATTACATTTATCCATACCCATTTATCTTAGGGCTTACATTATCTTAATCCATTGGGTCCCAAATGGGTATTGGGCCCAATTTGACCATCCT
Organism: Chimonanthus salicifolius; assembly: GCA_013350335.1. NCBI lineage: Eukaryota > Viridiplantae > Streptophyta > Magnoliopsida > Laurales > Calycanthaceae > Chimonanthus > Chimonanthus salicifolius. Next base: position 30,846,411 of record CM023536.1, read on the forward strand.
TGGCCCAATTGACCATCTTTGACCCTTTAAGTAAACTTAAATCCAATCCATAGTCCATTGGGCCCTAGTTGGGCCTTTGTCCATATTTTGGTCCATTTACCATTTATTCCATCAAATTTCCAATTTTCACCAGTAAAAATAAATAATAACACATATGTATTGATTTACAATTTCTGGGCCATTACAATACAATCCTCTTTTAAAATTTTCGTCTCGAAAATTCGAGCGAAATAGAGTTTCGAAACACCTCATACAAAGAGCTCCAGATGAGCGGCTCACATCTCCGACTCAAGTTCCCAGGTGGTTTCTTCATTGCCATGTCGTTCCCATACCACCTTGACGAACTGAATGGCACGGTTCCACTGCACCCTTTGCTCGCTCCCGATTATTCTGACCGGCTTCTCCACATATGTCACATCGCTTTGTACATCGATGTCTTGAACATTCAACACATGAGAAGGATCGGGGTTATACTTTCTCAACATGGATACATGGAATACATCATGTAGAGAGGATAGCTGCGGAGGGAGCGCTAATTAATAAGCTACCCCCCCAACCCCCCACCCTCTTCAAGATCAGAAACGGCCCCACAAATCTAGGAGACAGTTTCCCCTTCTTTCCGAACCTCATGTGCCCCTTCTGTGGTGAGACTTTAAAAAACACCAAGTCTCCCACCTCAAACTCGAGGAACCTTCTCCTCTTGTCGGCGTAACTCTTCTGACGGCTCTGCGTAGTGAGTAAACGTTGCCATATCAATTTAATCTGTGCTGTAGTCTCCGCAACCAACTCCGGCCCAATCAAAGCAGGCTCACCGGCCTCTGTCCAGCACACTGGCGATCTACACGGTCTACCATACAAGGCCTCAAATGGAGCCATCTGTAGGCTTGCCTGGTAACTGTTATTGTAGGAAAACTCCACCAGTGGTAAGTGATCCTCCCATTCACCCTTGAAGTCTAGCATGCATGCTCTCAGCATATCCTCCAATGTCTGTATTGTCCTCTGCGACTGTCCATCAGTCTGTGGATGAAATGCTGTGCTAGTCAATATGTCGGTCCCCATAGCCGACTGCATGCCCTGCCATACTCTGCCGGTGAATCGGCCATCTCTGTCGGACACAATAGTCTGGGGAATACCATGTAGTCTGATGATATCCCGGATGTACCGTCGACCCAATGTCTCCGATGAATCTATCATCTTGATGGGAAGGAAATGCAGAGATTTAGTCAACCGGTCCACTACGACCCATATCGTATCGTTGCCCTTTGATGACCTTGGCAACCCTGATACGAAATCCATAGATATGTGCTCCCATTTCCACTCTGGCACTGGTAAGGGTGCGAGTAAACCCGGTGGTTTTTGATGTTCCGCCTTAACCTGCTGGCAAGTTAGGCAACGAGCAACAAACTCTGCCACATCTTTCTTGAGTCCCCTCCACCAATAGTGCCTCTTAAGATCATGATATATCTTGGTACTGCCCGGATGGATAGAGAGCTTGGTTTGGTGTGCTTCAATTAACAACTCTCTTCTGCAGCGCTTAGGCACATATGTCCTACCTCGGAACACAAGACCCTGTCCTGGTCGTAGTTCCCACTCCGGTACAACCTCACCGGTAGACATCTTAGCCCATATCTCCTCCACCTCTGGATCTATCCGTTGTTCCCGTTCAATCTCGGAGACCATGTTAGATCGTATGATCAGATTATATATGGTCCCATGATAATTGAGGTAGAGTTTAAACTCTCTAATGGTATTCAATACTTCCCATTCCGTCCTGATCAAGCTGGCTACTGTCGCATGTGACATGTGGCTAAGGGCATCCGCCACCTTGTTCGCCTTGCCGGGATGATATCGGAGTGTAAAGTCATAATCTGCCAAATATTCCATCCATCGGCGTTGTCTCATGTTGAGTTCCTTCTGATCAAACAAATATTTCAGACTCTTGTGATCGGAAAACACCTCAAATTTCTCTCCATAGAGATAGTGTCTCCAGCTTTTGAGAGCGAAGACCACTGCTGCTAGCTCCAGATCATCTATGGGATAGTGGCGTTCATGGATTTTCAACTGTCTTGATCCGTACGCCACTGCCCGATTACCTTGACTGAGTGTACACCCCAGTCCCTCTCCTGAGGCATCACAGTACACCTCATAATTTCTGCCTCTTTCCGGCAAGATCAGAATAGGAGAGGTTGTAAGCTTCTCCTTTAGCTCCTCAAATCTCCGGTTGCACAGATCCGACCACTCAAATTTGACTCCTTTCTGAGTGATTCGTGTAAGTGGAGCTGCAATCTTGGAGAAGTCCATGATGAATTTCCTATAGTAACTGGCCAATCCCAAAAAACTGCGGATCTCGGTCACAATTGTCGGCACTTTCCACTCCTTCACTGCCGCTACCTTAGCCGGGTCCACGGCTATACCTTCCTCCGATATAACGTGTCCCAAGAAGTTAACCTTAGATAGCCAGAACTCACACTTGCTAGCTTTGGCATACAACTCGTTCCTCTTCAGGGTGTCCAGAGCTATCCGCAGGTGTTCAGCATGTTCTTCCTGACTCTTGGAATAGATCAAGATGTCATCAATAAATACGATCACAAACTGATCTAAGTAAGGCCGAAATATCCTATTCATCAGGTCCATGAACACAGCTGGTGCATTAGTAAGCCCAAACGGCATGACTACATACTCATATAGACCATACCTTGTTCTGAAGGCTGTCTTCTCTATGTCCTCGTCCCTAACTCGGATTTGATGGTATCCGGACATCAGATCAATCTTGGAGAAGTGAGAGGAACCCCTAAGTTGATCAAATAGATCGTCAATCCTGGGTGGGGAATACTTGTTCCTGACAGTCAGCTGGTTCAACTTTCTATAATCCACACACATCCGAAGGGTACCGTCCTTCTTCTTCACAAATAATACCGGGGCTCCCCATGCTGATGTGCTATTCCGAATAAAACCCAATCTGAGCAGTTCATCAATCTGCTTTTTCAACTCGGTCATCTCAGCTGGTGCCATCCTATAATGTGGCAACGATACTGGAGCAGTGCCAGGATATAACTTGATCTCAAAGTTTATCTCCCTCTTGGGTGGCAAACCAGGGAGCTCTGTTGGAAATACCTCGGCAAATTCTGCTACCACCGCCGGAAGTTCAGCCCCTGGTGCCCTGTCTAACTTAATGTTGTTCAAGACAAAGTGGTTCAATTTTTTTTACAGTCTTCTAGGAATACCTTGTCTATCAGCGGGCACTATATACCGCTTTCCCTCGGGTGACCAAAATATCACCCTTCGAAGATGGCAATCAATATGGGCCTGATATGTAGCCAACCAATCCATACCAAATATAACATCGTATTCCGCCATATCAATTACTAAATAGTTGAACTCGAATCTGAATCCAGCGAGTTCAGTGTTCAGTGCTGTGCATATGAGTCCCAAAGATGTGTCTCCGACAGGGGACACAATGGTAAGTGAGGTGGACAGTTTCTATACTAATGTGCCTGTAGCAGATATGAATGCAGCAGATATAAATGAATGGGAAGCTCCAGAGTCAAATAATGCAACAGCATAAGAACTACCAACTACAGCCATACCTTGAATCACCGAGCGATCCACCACTATTGGAGAAGGTATAGTAAAAAGCCGTCCAGATCCTACAGGGTCTGTCGCTCGCCCCGCCTGGTTGTGCGCTCTGCCTCCTCGCGACTGAGCTGGCTTAGCTGGAGGGAGGGAAGAACCCCTGAAAATAGAGGGTCTATTGAGCTGTGGACACTCCCTCTTGAAGTGGCCCTGTTGGCCACACTGATAGCAAGTACCCCCACCCCGTGGGACCTGAGTGATTGATGCTGATGGGGAGGGCTGGTTGGGGCGAAAGCCCCCCGTAGGCCCAGTGGAGGTTGAGTGTCTGTTGAAACTCGGGCGGAACCTCTTGTTGGGTTGAAATGTGCCCCGCCCACTCTGCCCCCGGCGATTGTCAGGCCGTGCCAACTCATTCAATTCTCGTTCTGCGATAGTGGCCCTGCTGACCACCCCTGCCAGTGTGGGTTCCTTGAAAATGGTCACCCTAGCCCTGATGCTCGGCCGAAGGCCTCGCTCAAACTTACGGGCCCTCCGATGCTCGGTATCCACCATGTAGAAAGCATAGACAGACAGATGAAGGAGTTCCCGGTGATATTCTGCCACTGTCATATTGCCTTGTACTAATGATATAAAAGCTTGAGTCTGGCTCTCTCTTTCTTCCTCCGGAAAATACTGTTCTAGAAAAGTGGCTGAGAACCATTCCCAAGTCATGGCAATCCTTAGCCCTTCCGGCACGAGTGCTTGCTGTTTTTCCACCACTTCCCACCAATTGCCGGCATCTTCAATCAGTTGAGATGTTGCCAGTAAGATTCTGTCAGCCGGACTCGAAATCTGAAGCAGATTCAAGATCTGAGTGATCTTCTTTAACCAATGATCTGCTCCTATAGCCCCTTCTTTTCTTCTGAAGTAGGGAGGGCGCTGTTGCTGGAAGTCTTTGACCATCTTCCGTTTATTGGTGTTGCTAGTAGTCGCATTTCCGCTCAAATGTTGTTGAAGAGCAACAGTGACTGCCGCTTGAACTACGTCTTTTACTTCGGGAAGTACACCTTGTATGTTCACACTATTCTGCCCCTCTGCTTGATGCGGTGGCGGTACCCCCTCTTGATGCGGTGGCGGTACCTCCTCTTCTACTCGGGGGTTCCGACGAGTCCTTCTTCTTGGAGGCATTTCCTAAACCATTGAAAATATTTACTGATTTAGTTCCTTCATAGAGTTGTTGTATTCATATATTTTGTGAAGAAATTTCCCTAAGTATCAAATGTTTTTCTTTCCATTTGGGGGGGAAGTTGCCAAATACACACACTTGGTTTTTCCTTTGTTCCGGGGAATACTGGGAAAATGCATCCAATTTTGCTATGTTTGACAAATCCAACTTAGAATGATTTTTTCTTCCCCTGCTATCACTCCTTTTCGTCAAACATTGTTCTCAGATTGAATGCTTCCATCTGAGTCAATCGAAGTAAATTAACTCGGCCCCCGTGCAGCGGACTCCGAAGAGTCGGTCAGTTGGGATTCTTAGCTGCCAGTGAGACATGCAACCGTCTTAATCTACTTCGAGAGATTCATTCTTCCGATATTCGCTCTGATACCAACTGTAACACCCGCCCTTTTCACCGAAAATCAGAGTTTAATTTTTTTTTTTTAAAATTAGTAAGTGACAAAGGGCGCAGACGTCATGACGCGAGTTAAGTCCGAGCTTCTAAAGCCCGGCCCTTAACTGGCCAACCCTACGGGTGCGTGGAACGGAGTCCACGGAGAATGGTTCACCCGTAGAAATAAGCTCGAGGAATAATACATTAAATGCGGAATGATAATAGATACTACCCTACCAATTTTTCTAGATAGCAGGGAAGATTTCATCATTTAATTACTAAAATGCCATAACATCATATGTGTACAATAAAATCCAAATCATAGTAATAAGTCTAAAATATTACATTTCCGACAAGCTAAACTATATAAATACACATTTCCCAAAATAAACTTAAACAAAATAATTAGTCCGCCTTCCCAAGCTCCTAAGCTTGGCTCCCGTCTCGTCCTTCTGCTCCGGCATTTCCTGCGTCATCAGCTAGGGTAGAAGTAGGGCATTAGACCACACGTCCAGCAGGACTCCGAGTAGGGCTAGCACATGGATTAGTAATAACAGCATACAGATAATAACACAATGAAAACTGGTAAACCATCATATAATGAAAATATAAAGTGAATGCCATGCCATGGGTGTCTATGTTATAACTCACCCATCATCCCTACCATCATGATGTCATATCCCCCTTGACGGCAAGACCTCGTCAAGGTATCCCCATGCCTGTTCTCGGTCGCCCCGACGGAGCATGGACTCTTATTATAGCCTATCAGGCTATCCCCATGCCTGTTCTCGGTCGCCCCAACGGAGCATGGACTCCGGTTATAGCCTATCCGGCTATCCCCATGCCTGTTCTCGGTCATCCCGACGGAGCATGGACTTCGGTTATAGCCTATTAGCCATCCCCATGCCTGTTCTCGGTCGCCCCGACGGAGCATGGACTCCGGTTTGTTTATTTTTTTCCGCCCATGCCATGCATGAGATGTAATGCATTATGCTATGTAATATTTATAACTCATAACCTTAACATATCATACATTGTCTTAACTTATAATGCATAACCTTAAACATAATTCATAGCCATATTCCATATAATACTTAATCATAGCCATAAGAATCCATCTTAAACATAACATAATCTTAAAACCCATCATACAACCAATCAATATAATTACTAAAAATAAACCAATAAACCAATCACATAACATCTAATCTATGGCTTACAAATAGGTAGGAATCCTACCGAATACCGACTCGCGTCCTTTTTACTGTTTCGTCCGATAATCCGGCTACCGACACGCCTACCGCTCGCAATATCCAATACCTTATTACATACACAAAATTAGTCCATGTTTTTAACCTTTTAAATCCATTAATCACATACTTAATGTTACCATAATTGCACTTACGTCCATGATCATTTCTCATGGAGTTCTTGAATTTGGCCATTATTTACAATTTTGCCACTACTCCTTTACATGATTAATTACTCATTTTTTTTCTCCATTCTTAGACCCATGATAGATCCAAAATCTTGGATCCATCAACGATTCATCAACATGTCACAAGATCACTAAAATTCCACCATCTAATTAGCCTAATCCTTATTAATTTAAACACCCATATAGTCCCATACTTAACCCATCAATTGTCTCATAAAATTCGGTCATGGGTTCAAAATACCCCATTCCTCAAATCTTCCCATGGGGTTTACTTCATGCATTTAACCCACATTAAGTCCATTATCGATTCATGCCCTTTGAAGGCTATAAACATCATTCACATTTCAATCTAACCCATCACAAGGCTCACCAATGGGCCATGGGTTCGGCCATACACCATGGCCGAACCCATTGTATCCTTTTCCAATTTTCTTCCTTGGTCAACATATATCACTTAATTCCATCACAAGTCTCTCCATGTGGGGATTTTATCATACATTTTAGATCACCCCTTTGATCAACATTAGGTCTCTTTTTGGTTCATCTACATTACCAACACTCCCATTTATTTTCCATTATTCATAACCATTATCACACCATCACAAAACCCTCATCTTTAACTACATTGGAATCCATTACCAATATCAACACTAGGTTCATTTTGGTACAACAAAACCACCAACATTGATCACCATAGGGTTCCACAACATTCCATCCATAAAATCTTTCCATAGTTTTTGTTTTTGAAACCCCATTTACAATGCTTAAGGTCCATTTAAAAGTTGTTAATCTTCTCCATCATTTTTCTTATAAACACCCCTTTAAACTTAACCACATTTAATCAATTAGCTCTTAAAACCCTAAGCCATTCTCCATACTTAATTAACACCTAATTATACAATGTCCTTCATTCCTTAAAACCCCAAAAAAATTCACACATTAATTACATAACCCTTAATCCATTTATATATTTTTTTCTCTTTCTTTAACCCTAATTTATCCATTAGAGTTTCCTCCACTTTCCATTTTTCAAATTGATGGATTTAAAATCCATGGCATAAAATCATTTGACCACCATTAAATTTAAAAAATGAATCCCAAATCTTAAACCCTAAAAATCCAAAATTTCTTGTTTAAGAAATACTCACAATCCGTCGTCTCCTCCGACTTCCGCCACTCCCGTCGACTTCCTTAGCCTCCTTTCTCCTTCCTCTTGATCTTTGGTAGGCCAAGATGCTTGATCAATGGTGAAACCCTCCTAAGTTAGGATTAGCCAAGGTAGGGTTTGCTTGAGAGAGGGAGAGGGGAAGATGATGAGAGGGAAGACAATAGACCATGATCTTAGAGTAATGGACTAAGAAACCCACTTCTTTCTTCTCTCTTTCTCTTCTTTTCTCCTTAATTCTTCTTCTTCTTCCTTCCTTGGGTGTGGGACGATCTTGAGAGGGAGCAAAAGAGACATATAACGTGAGATGGAAAGGGGGTTGGAGAATGAGATGAGAGTTATCTCATTTGGTTAATTAATTCCAACATTAACTACTCCCACCTACCACACATAGATATTTTCCATGCTTTATGCCAAGCCCAACGTTGGTGTGTTTCTTTGGGTGGTTTGTGTTTGTTAAAAACCACCATTTGACTTATTTGACCAACTTAACTAATGTGATTAATTAAACCCTTAGCCTAGGTTAATTATTTCTTATTTAATCTAATTACCTTTCCTTAAATTCCCTCCATGTATCCACCCATGGTTGACCAATTCAACCATGGTGGTCGGCCCCACCAAACCTTGGGTCCACACGCCACCTCACTTGGTGAGGTGGAGGTGGGTCCCAATTGGCCACCTCACCTTGGTCTAATTCCATCACCAACTTAGGTGATTTAGCTTTAACTAAGTCCATTCCAACCAATTGGATCCTCATTGGGCCCATGGCCCAATTACATTTGTCCATACCCATTTATCTTAGGGCTTACATTATCTTAATCCATTGGGTCCCAAATGGGTATTGGGCCCAATTTGACCATCCTTGGCCCAATTGACCATCTTTGACCCTTTAAGTAAACTTAAATCCAATCCATAGTCCATTGGGCCCTAGTTGGGCCTTTGTCCATATTTTGGTCCATTTACCATTTATTCCATCAAATTTCCAATTTTCACCATTAAAAATAAATAATAACACATATGTATTGATTTACAATTTTTGGGCCATTACAAGTCTAGTGAAACTCAAATGGGAAGCTCTGGGCGACTGCCGAATGAGACTGGCCACCTGACTCTGTAGTTAGCCGATGGAGTTCCAGGAGAGTGAAGGTAGAAACCTAGTTAAAATGCAATGAGGAAAAGACTTGAGCATAGGCTCATATTAGCAGGCCACCTCACACAGAGAGTAGACGAATGAACGTATTGAGCAAGTACGTGTGGAAAATATTTTTTTTGTAGCAGGTAAAGTGAAACAGAGTATATTGATTTACATAAGAATTGTAAATGGGTTCATGAGAAAAAGAGATAACATGAGACAGAGTAAGTTTTACAAGGATGAAACTCATAGGTTGATATGAGTGACTTAGATGTAATTGAATGGTACTTGACAAGATTGAACAGGAACAAAGGATAGATTCGGAAATGGAGGAGATATGGGTCAAGATGTTTACTGGCGAAGTCATACCAGAATGAAAATGGGAGCACATCACCATGGATTTGTAATAGGATTGCCAAGGTCTTAAAAAGGGCAACGATGCAATATGGGTCGTAGCAGACCGACTGACCAAGTCTGCACTATTTCTTCCTATTAAGATGAAAGATTCATCTGAGACTTTAAGTCGGCGGTATATCAGGGATATCATCAGATTGCATGGTATACCTCGGACTATTGTGTCCGACAAAGATGGTTGATTCACTGGCAGAGCATGTATGCTAGATTTCAAATGTAGATGGGAGGATCACTTGCCGTTGGTAGAATTCTCATGTACTAAACATGTAAAACATAGAAATCCAAAGCGACGTGACATATGTCGAAAAGCCTGTTCGAGTGGAGGACACAGAACAAAAAGGGTATAACGGAACCAAACAATCCAATTTGTCAAGGTGGTATGGGATCAACATGGCATTGAGGAAGCCATATGGGAACTCGAGTCGGAAATGAGGTCAGCTCATCCTGAGCTATTTTTGTTAATATTGGAAACCCTACTTCACTCGATTTTTGGGACGAAAATTTTAAAAAGAGGGTTGTATTCTAACGCCCCGGAATTTCAAGTTGTAAATATTTACGGAAACTACCCATTTAATTTGTGAATTTTTAGATATGGATCTTATATGGGTAAAGTGTTGAGTCTTTGCCCAATTTTGACCCAACAGATTATGGAAAGGGTTTTATTAAAATTAAATGGGGCTGAAATTAATTAGTGATGCAATATCTATAAATGAGGATATGGTGTCAACGAATGGAAGATATGGATGACTAGAGTTTAGGAGTTTTTAGTTGAACAAGGATTAACTAAGATGGGATATTGCTTTAGCCGATCATAATCAATAAAGAATATGTCTAAGTGAATAAATAATTGCATGGCCGAATATTGGTTATGCAATCTATGGATATGCGCATGATGTGATAGAATAAAAACAAGGGGCGCATCCCATATTGCTAAATATAGAAGATATCTAAGATTAAAAATAGAGATTGTCTTAGCCGCATATGAGACATGCGCATGGGTTGGAGTCTCTAAAGAGGGGTCTTTCCTTGATTAAAATGGCTAATTTAGAGAGCCATGGCACCTTCTAAATTAAGAGAACAAAGGGGCGCATGAAATATTTTAAAGGGACTCTCCAAAGAGGAAAGCTTGGTACGACAATTGCTATCTAAGAGAGGCAACAAGGGGCGCATAGCATCTTCTAAAGATGGAACCAATTGGAAGTAATAAGGGAAAGGCAACACAAGGAAAGAGTGCACACGGCAATGGTGATTTTGGCAAGGGATACATGGCATTAAGAATGGCTAAATTTAAAGGGATCATGGCACTTTCTATTTAGGAATGAGATATGCGCATAGGATCAATTAAAAGAGGCAACAAGGAGGGGCGCGTGACACCTTCTAAGTTGGGATTAAGGGAAGGTTTTAATAAAAGAAAGGCATCAAGGGCGTATAGCACTTTCTATTTTGGATTAAGTGGAGGTTTTATAAACAAGGGAAGTGCACACGGCAAAGGGGATTGCAGCAAGGGGTACACGACATTACATTCAAAGAGAGGCGTTTAAAGCAAAAGCTTGGAGTAATTTCTATTCCAAAACATCTTCTCTCTCTCTCTCAAATTATATCTCACGGTATTCACATACAAAGAAAGGCAGCCAGCAAGTGAGAAAGATCTAGGAGGAGAGAAGGCCAAGGAAGAAAAGAATTGGAAGAGCAAGAACCAGTCGGAGCGACGGAAAACCGGAGGAGTCGAGGAACCAGTAAGTGATTTTATGATTTTTGTTTAAAAGATAAGGAACCATAGGGTTCGGCCATGGTGTATGGCCGAATCCCATGGAAGGAATTCGGAGATGAATATGGTTTTTATTCATGAAAAGACATGGTTTAATTTATGAAATTTTAATGGATGTTTGAATGATTTTTGGTGAAGATTCTAGACCATGGGTTCGGCCATACTCTATGGCCGAACCCCATAAATATTTATGGAATAATGTTCATATACTTAGAGCATGGAAAATGATGGGAAAGGTCTATGATTTTGAAGGGTTAAAATGGAGAAGTATTGATTATGTTTTAAAGGATGGCAATTTTGTAAATACATGATAAAATGGAGGATCATGGGTTCGGCCATGATGTACTGGCCGAACCCCATGAGGTCTTTTATGGATTTAATTTATTAAAGGAATTTTATAGGATGAATGATTTTAAAATGAGGATTATGAAGCATAGGGTTCGGCCATGGTGTATGGCCGAACCCCATGGAGTTGTATTGGTATGGTTATTGGATTTAATTGATTAAATTGAAGATGTATATTTATTTAGAAAGTTTCTAAATATGGAAGGAACCTTGAATTATTATTTAATTATGGAAGGTGGAGATTAAATAGGAAAGTCTCTAATTATGGAAAGTGGAGATTAAATTGGAAAGTCTCTAATTATGAAAGATGCATGCTAAGTTTGGAAACCTTCTAATTATGGATTTGCTAATAATGGAAGATGATGAAAATGGAAACTAGACATCATAGGGTTTGGCCATGGTGCTTGGCCGAACCCCATGAACCAATTTTATGGGTTTAGGTTTATGTGTTAATGAATGGAAGGTTGGAAATAATTAGGCCAATAACAATTTTGTAAATAGGGTCTAGAATGAAGGACCATGGGTTCGGCCATGGTGTATGGCCGAACCACATGGGGAATATTTGATGGATCATATTGGGACTAAGGAATCGATTATGGAATTAATATGGGGAATGATTTATGATTTTTAATGTTTGAAAGGATTGGATTATGGGTTATGATAGCCATGGATGGCATTTTGGTAATTATGTAGAATTAATGGAACTCAAACATAAGTTGATTGAAGGCAATGGCAAAGTTGTAAATACATGCCAAAATGAAAGATCATGGGTTCGGCCATGGTGTATGGCCAAACCCCATGAATTTGGATTAATGGGTTAATTATTAGCCTAAGTATATTGTAAATAAGAATAATGGGTTATATTAGCCATGGATGGCAATCTTGTAAATATATGAAAATAAGGAAGGTAAATGGCTATGGATATGTATAATGGCATTTTGGTAATTAAATGAAAATAAGGGACCATGGGTTTGGCCATGGTGTGTGGCCAAATCCCATGGGGATTGTTTTGATGAATATAGGGTTGGCCAGTTAAGGGTCGGACTTTGGAAATTCGGACTTAGCTCGCATCGTGACGTCCCGCTCTCTATCACTCTTTGTTTAAAAAAAAATAGACTCTGATTTACGGGAAGAAGCGAGTGAAAAAGGGCGGGGTGTTACATGTCTAGTGCCGTGCGCCCCTTCCTTGTACCTCTTTTAGAAGGTGCCATGCGCCCCTCTCAGCAATTCCCTTAATGCCATTCTTAATCAAGGAAAAACCCCTTTTTAAATATATTCTAGCACATAATCTTGGATATGGATATCTAAAATTCGGCCATGCAATATTTATTTAATTTTAGATATCTTCTTATGATATTCTAGCATATCAATGTGGATTTGAAAATCCCACATAAATCTCATGCGCATATCCTTTTAATTCAACCCCATTTAAATTTTTATTGAAACCATTTCCAAAATTGTTGGGTCTTAATTGGGCAATGACCCAACACTTTACCCATATAAAATCCATATCTAATAATTCACAAATTAAATGGGTAATTTTCACATATATTAATAACTTGAAAATCCGGGGTGTTACACCTCAATACCCCCAAACTCGAATTGAACATTGTCATCATTGTTCCCTAATTTACAGTGATCAGGTGCAAATCAGGAAATATCGGAACAGTGTTAAATGGGTTTAGATGTACCTAAAAGGGCTCAACACGAAACCTATAAATAGACCTAATAATAAAATTCCTAAGTTGACTTAATAAAAATCCTAGGCTAGACTGATTCTATCAAATTAATTAAAATTCTAGATTGACTCAATGCAAACCTAATCTAGACACTAAGGACTCAGACCAACTCAGACATAGACATGTGGGTAGTGGGTCTGGGTAAATGAAGATGAGTCTGTGAATATGGGTAAATGGGTAAATGAGTGATGGGTAAATGGATAAATGAGTGATGGGTAAATGGGTAAATGAGTGATGGGTAAATTGATAAATGGGTTAAATGGGTAAGTGCATAAATGGGTGGATGGGTAAATGGGTAGATAGGTAAATGGGTTAATTTGGGTGGATCCTTTGATGGTTCTGGTGTGGGTGAAATGGTTGATTGGGTGGTGGTGATAAGGGTGGACTATCTATATCTATGACTGGGCTTGACTGAGTCCCGGACACAACGATCGATGGACTGACGGAAGTGTAACTCAAACCAAGCGATTGGTGGAGTCACTAGACCAATGATGCATACACAAACACGATCACACGTTCAAACAAAAATCACATAAGAAATGCCTAAATGTAGATTCAAATTTCCTTAAGAGAAATTGAATTTTGTATTTGCTGCTAATAGGACCCTAAAATTTGTCTCTAGACTTACTCCTACTTTTCTCTCCAAATAATCTAAGTCTATAATGAGAGTTTAACCACAAGATGGCCAGGTAAGTTCCCAGGTAAGTGGGGGATGTAACACCTTGGATTTTCAGATTATTATTTTATATGACACTTACTCTTTTAAATGGTGGATTTTAGAATTGGACCTTATATGGATAAGGAATTGGGCCATGACCCAATTAAGACCCAATTAAATTGTGACATTAGTTTTATTGAAAAATTAAATAGGATGTGCATAGCCGAATTTTTTATGTGAAATCTATAAATTAATGCCCATGAGTGATATGTGGGATTTTAAATCCACAATGATATGCTAGAATATTTTTAAAAGGGATGAAATATTTAGCAAATAATTAAAAGATTATCATGGCCGAATTTTGGATATTAAATCCATGGGATATGCGCATGACACCTTCCAAAATGGGAAGCCAAGGTCGGCCAATACTATTTTTATTATTTGCTCTGGCCCAATGAGGGAATTACTAAATGAAGAGCAATGGAGGTCGGCATTGCCATAAATGGCAAGGAGGTCACACGGAAAAGGAGGGGGCAAGATTCTATTAAGAACATTCTAATATTGGATTAAATGGAAGCTTAAAAGGAGAGGCAAAGAGGGGGTGCACGGTTTTTACAACTCCATTACCAAGTTTTTGTTCCTCCCTCTCCCTCTCTTAATTCATCATTCTCTTCCACGCCAAAGCAAGAGAAGAAAGGGCAGCAACAAGAAGGAGTTCTTGTTTGGAGACAAGCAAAGGGAAAAGAAAGAAAATTGGAAGAGCAAGAAACCAAAGGGGAAAAGGTTAGTATCTTGTTTAATAATTTTATGTTTTGGAACAAAAAGAACCATAGGGTTCGGCCTTATGGCATGGTCGAACCCCATGCAAAGATTTGATTTAATTCTTGGGTTTTAAGATTGAAAAACCATGGAGAGATTGGATTTACTTCATTGGGGTTATGTTCTTAAATCTTGGAACATGGAAAGACATGGTGATTTCATGATAAAACCATGGGGATTTATGGTTTAGAATTATAAATTTCAATGATGAAAATCCATATAAGAATTTGATAATTTTAAAAGGGAGATTTGGATAGGGATATGGGTCGGCCATGCCATGGCCGACCAATGATGTTTTTATGGTTAAGTATTGGATCTAAAAAGAAAAAACGGGGGGTGAGGTTCGCCATGGTGTATGGCCGAACCCCACCAAACATTTTTATGGATAATAATCGGTTAATGTTATGAGTAAATGTTTTATTGAATCTAAGCTAATGGCTAAGATCATGAACCATAGGGTTCGGCCATGGTGCTTGGCCGAACCCCGTGGGTTAAATTTGGAAAGTAGATGTAAAAGATGGACTTAGATCTACAAGGGTGAGGTTCGGCCATAGTGCATGGCCGAACCCCACTAGAGTTATTTTTGGAAACCTTTTTTATTTATGGAAGGTATTTACTAAATTGGAAAGCATCCCATTAAAGAAAGAATTGATAAAATTAGAAAATATCCAAGTATGGTAATGATTGTTAAATTTGGAAAGCAATCTAAAAATGGAAGGAAGGTTGTTATATTTGAAAACAATCTATTTTTAGAAGGTGTTTCCAATTATGGAAATTGTTGGTTAATTAAGGAAACAATCCATTTATGAAAAGGAGGTTGCTCATTAGGAAAGTTTCTATTCTTGGAATTGGATATTAAAATTAGAAAATATCTAATTAAGACCATGAAGATTATTTATGGAAACTATCCAAGAATGGAAATTGGGGTTTGATTATGGAACTTGGATTAAATTAAATGGATTGGATGCCATGGGTGAGGTTCGGCCATGGTGTATGGCCGAACCCCACTAAGGCTTAGTTTTTGAAAACCTATTTATTTATGGAATTAAATATATGGTTTAGGCTCAAGTATAACTGAATCAAAGGAGATGGATGGTATGAACTTAATGGCATGGTTGGAAATTATGCACCATAGGGTTGGTTCGGCCATACACCATGGCCGAACCCCATGGTCCAAATTAAAGGATTAATGGCACCTTTAATTCATGATTTAAGGGTTGATTTATGAATCAGATTGTGAACCCATGTCATGAGTTAGATTATGTGTAGTTTTAAAATAAAACAAAGGATACAATGTATGTTATGAATTGATGGAGAAAGGAATGGCAAAAATGTAATTCAACACCAAAGTGGAGAACCATGGGTTCGGCCATGATGTGTGGCCGAACCCCATGAGTTGTGTTTGATGGACTTATTTGGTTAGGGAAATTTGTAAGGTCTGATTATGGAAGATTTAAAGGAAAGAGGAAACCAATGGCATTTTGGTAAATATGAGAGAATATTGGACCATGGCCGAACCCCATGAATTATTTTATGGGATTATGTGCTTTGGAAGCATGAATGGATGACTTGGCACCTAAGTAAGAAAAAGGGGCTAGGATTATCAACAGTGGCAATTTTGTAAATATGTATGAAAAATGGTAAACCATGGGTTCGGATGATGGTGTATGGCCGAACCCCATGGGGTTTTGTTTATAGACTTAGAACCTTATAATTAGGTGAGACTTGGTGTTGATTTATCATTATATTATAAGGTAACGGGATCTCGCAAGCGGTGCGCGTTCGGTGATCGAATCTTGGACGGAAACGCAAGGACTTGTGAACGGTCTTAGGTAGGATTCCACCTCTTTGAAACCATGGTCTATGTACACCTATTTTATCTTATGTTTGATGAAATTTATGTTTCAAAGGATATGCTTTATATGAATTTTAAATGCTATGTTTATTTGTATAAAATAGCATGTGTTGATTATGTTTCAAATGTGATTTTATAATGCTATGTTTATGTTATAAAATAGCATGTGTTTCATTGGCATCTCATGCATGGCATGGGGTGAAGGATTTGGTAACCGGAGGGTCCACACTCCGTCGGGGCGTCCGAAAAACCTATGAGGTGTACCTTGATGTGTTTTTCCATCAGGAAGAAACCGGAGGGTCCACACTCCGCCGGGGCGTCCGGAAGACCTATGTGGTGGGTACATTTATGTACATGTGATGGGTGGGACTCATTGCATTTGTCATCATTGCATGGCATGGATTTTACCTGGTTTTATATATTATGTTATAATATATGTTTTGTACTAACCATGTGTTAGCCGTAACTGGAATACCTACTGGGCGCGTTGTACTAACGCCCTACTTCTACCCTAATTGATGATACAGGTAATCAGGGGAACAATGAACCTAAGACGGACCAGGTATAGGAGCTCGGAAGATCTAGATTATATGTTTTGAATAAAATTACTCATGAACTTGTATTTGAGTATTTGGATTTCGGAATGTAATAACTTAGATGGTTGAATGTTTTGGTTTGATGATTATGACGTACTTTGCTATCTGAATGGATTAGAACTTGTTTCTTATATGATTCTGCATTTTGATGTTATGATTCTGCAGTTGTATGATTTTATTCCGCAAGTCGGTATTGCTATGTGTGAACCATTTTATTGGACTGAGTCCATACACACATAGGGTTGGCTAGTTAAGGGTCGGACTTTGGAAGTTCGGACTTAGCTCGCGTCATGACGTCCTGCGCTCTATCACTCTACTTTGTTATAAAAAAAAATTATACACTGAATTTACAGGAAGAAGCGAGTGAAAAAGGGCGGGGCATTACAGTTGGTATCAGAGCGAACTCGAAAATTGAATCTTTCGGAGTAAATTAATCTGGCTCTCGTGTATTAATTTACTTCGTTAGACTCAGACGGATGATAGCAAAAGAAGTACAGTCAAAATAATCAGATTTATTCAACATAGCAAAATAGGATGTATTCCCTGGAAACAAAGAAAAATCAAAGAGTACTGATTTGGCAATTTCCCAAAGATAGGAATACAAGATGCTTATTTGATAATTTTCCCCAAGAACAGGAAACACAAGATGTTTATTTGGCAATTTTTCCCAAAACAAGAGACATTATGTGATACATAGGAAAGTTCCCCAAACAAAAGATATTATGGGATACATAGAGAAATTCCCCAAAACAAAGGTTAGTTGATTAGATTTACTATTGGCATTCGATATGCTTCTGTTTTTGTGATGCAGAAGATTAGCCTAAGTAGTGGTAAGAGAATGTCGGGGAAAAAGGAAAGATTTTGTAAAGGTTGTGGTTACGTTTTGAAGGGTTTTTCTAACCCTACCTACATTTGTATTGTGAGGAAAGTTTGAATATTTTCAATAAAGTTTGCAAATTTAAGAGTTTACGAGGATTTTGGCACTGTGATGTAGGTGACAAGGTCACTTGATTTTTATTGAGATACGGCATGGATGTGTTTCACACGTGATATTGATGAGATAAGTATATAGATTCCATGAGTAAGGCTTAGAGTAGCTGTAAGATCGTGGGAACCTAGATTTGAAGTACGGAGACTTGGTCCCATAGGATTACCGTTGAGGAGTGGGTCCCTCGCATGCTTCGCGCTAGAGGGCGCTCTCACGGCTGTTTTGCACACTTGATGTGCGGGATGCGCAGAGCTAGGTACTATTTTACCCTGTGGGGATGGTACTAGCTTCGTCAGACGCGGATCGACCGCCTTAGAGCTTGACTGAATCACCCTTGGGGTGAAGGGATGCAGGGCGAGGTAGACCGGATCACGTTGGACGTGGGTCTTCCGCTTAGTAAGTCATGGGCCCTAAGTCTTGCTAGGGATCGGGGTATATTTATGATTAGTATTGTTACTACAGTCATTTAGTGATTCATTCGAGTATTGTTCCTACGGATAGAATATCTCATGGTGGAAGATGTGCCTGGATTAATTATGATTAAGAATGATTATTTTCATGAATTGTTTTTACCCAGAAGGAGGGTTATATTCATGGACGGTTATTAATCATGGGTAGATAATACTCATGGATAGAGTGGTACCAGGGATGGATGTGTATAACCGTGGATGATGGATTCCATGATGGTTTGGATTAATGTCAGATATCGGTACCATGGTAGTCAAGTAGAAAGTATGATGGACTTGTTGGTCTCATAGATGACATATAGATCTAATGATTAGGACATGATTCGATTTACATTCCACAGTATGAGAAAAAGATGTTAATCATATTACGACTTGTATCACAAGAAAGTTAGTGATGAAAGATACAGGTATCATAGAAATTTTGAACAAAAAGGTGTTAGTCACATAGTGACTTATGAGCAAAAGAGGATATGTTTACTTTGGAGAAATACTTAAGGGAAAAAGTCTAGTGAGACTTGAATGGGAAACTATGGGCGACTGCTGAGTTAGACTGATCACCTGACTCTGTAGTTAGCCAATGGATTCCAGGAAAGTGAAGTTAAGAGTCTAGTGAAACTCGATTGGGAAGCTATGGGCGACTACGAGTGAGGCTGGCCACCTGACTCTATAGTCTAGCTAGTGGAGTTCCAAGAGAGTGCAGCTAGAAAACCTAGTTAAGATGGGATCAAGAAGAACATGCTGAGCACCTAAGGATAGTTCTGGACACCTTATGGAAGAACAAATTGTATGCCAAAGCCAGTAAATGTGAATTTTGGCTATCTGAGGTCAACTTTTTGGGACATGTTATAGCAGAAGAAAGCATAGTCGTGGACCCGGCTAAGATAGCGGCAGTAAGAGACTGGAAAGCGCCAAAGAATGTAACCGAGATCCATAGTTTCTTGGG
This sequence comes from Chimonanthus salicifolius, assembly GCA_013350335.1. NCBI lineage: Eukaryota > Viridiplantae > Streptophyta > Magnoliopsida > Laurales > Calycanthaceae > Chimonanthus > Chimonanthus salicifolius. Next base: position 30,865,903 of record CM023536.1, read on the forward strand.
ATTGGCGGGTTATTACAGGAAATTTATCATGGACTTCTCAAAAATTGCATCTCCATTGACTCGACTCACTCAGAAAGGAGTCAAATATGAATGGTCAAAATTGTTCAACTAGAGATTTGAGGAGCTGAAAGAGAGACTTACAACTGCACCCTATTTTAATTTTTGCCGGAAAGAGGCAAATGTTATGAGGTACAATGCGATGCTTCAGGAGAGGGACTGGGGTGTACACTCAGTCAAAGTAATCATGTGGTGGCATACGGATTAAGACAATTGAAAATACATGAACGTCTCTATCCTACGCATGATCTTGAACTAGCCGCAGTGGTCTTCGCTCTCAAAAGCTGGAGACATTAATTATATGACGAGAAATTTGAAGTGTTTTCAGATCATAAGAGCTTGAAATATTTGTTTGATCAGAAAGACCTCAACCTGAGGCAACGCAGATGGATGGAATATCTGGCGGATTATGAGTTCGTACTTCGATATCACCCTGGCAAGGCAAACAAGGTGGCAGATGCCCTCAGCCATTTATCACATGCATCAGTGGCATGTTTGATCAGGACAGAATGGGAGATGTTGAATACCATTCGAGAGTTTAAACTTTATCTCAATAACCATGGGACTATTTACAATATGGTTATACGTTACCAAGATTGAACATGAACAGAGGACAGACCCGGAAGTGGAAGAGATATGGGCTAAGATGTCTACTGGTGAATTCATACCGGAATGGGAGTTACGACCAGGACAGGGCCTTCTATTCCAAGGAAGGATTTATGTACCTAAGTGCTGCAGAAAAGAGTTATTGGTTGAGGCACATCAGACCAAACTCTCTATTCATCCGGGCAGCACAAAGATGTATCATGACCTAAAAAGGCATTATTGGTGGCATGGACTCAAAAGAGATGTGGCAGAATTCGTAGCACATTGCTTAACTTGTCAGCAGGTTAAGACAGAACATCAGAAGCCACCAGAGTTACTCAAACCCTTACCATTGCCGGAATGGAAATGGGAGCACATCTCCATGAATTTTGTTATAGGGTTGCCAAGGTCATCAAAGGGCAATATGCGATATGGGTCGTGGTAGACCGACTAACCAAGTCTGCACATTTCATTCCTATTAAGATGATGATTCATCTGAGACTTTGGGTCGGTGGTATATTAGGGATATCATCAGATTGCATGGTATACCTCAGACTATTGTGTCTGACAAAGATGGTCGATTCACAGGCAGAGTACGGCAAAGCATGCAGGCAACCATGGGAACAGACTTATTGACGAGCACGGCATTCCATCCACAGACTGATGGACAGTTTGAGAGGACAATTCAGACATTGGAAGACATGCTGAGAGCATGTATGCTAGATTTCAAGGGTGGATGGGAGGATCACTTGCCGTTGGTAGAATTCTCATACAACAACAGTTACCAGGCAAGCCTCCAGATGGCACCGTTTGAGGCATTATATAGTAGACCTTGTAGGTCACCTGTGTGTTGGACAGAGGCCGGTGAACCTGTACTGATTGGACCTGAGTTAGTTGCAGAAACTACAGCGCAGATACAGTTGATACGACAACATTTGTTGACTGCGCAGAGCCGTCAGAAGAGTTATGCTGACAAGAGAAGGAGGTTCCTTGAATTTGAAGTAGGAGACATGGTGTTCTTGAAAGTCTCGCCACGAAAAGAACACATGAGGTTTGGAATGAAAGGGAAATTATCACCAAGATTTGTGGGACCATTTTCTATCATAAGACGAATGGGGGACGTGGCTTATCAATTGGCACTCCCATCACAGTTGGCATCTTTACACGATGTGTTCCATATATCTACGTTGAGAAAGTATAATCCTGATCCTTCTCACGTATTGAAAGTACAAGACATAGAGGTTCAGAGTGACGTGACATACGTCGAGAAGCCTGTCCGAGTGGTGGACACAGAACAAAGGGTGTTACGGAACCGAGCGATCTAGTTTGTCAAGGTAGTATGGGATTGACACGGTGTTGGGGAAGCTACATGGGAACTCGAGTCAGAAATGAGGAAAGCTCATCCTGAGCTATTTAAGTAAATATTCAAAACCTTACTTCACTCTATTTTCGGGACGAAAATTTTAAAAAGAGGATTGTATTGTAACACCTCGGATTTTCAGATTATTATTTTATATGACACTTACTCTTTTAAATGGTGTATTTTAGAATTGGACCTTATATGGATAAGGAATTTGGCCATGACCCAATTAAGACCCAATTAAATTGTGACATTAGTTTTATTGAAAAATTAAATAGGATGTGCATAGCCGAATTTTTTATGTGAAATCTATAAATTTATGCGCATGAGTGATATGTGGGATTTTAAATCCACAATGATATGCTAGAATATTTTTAAAAGGGATGAAATATTTAGCAAATAATTAAAAGATTACCATGGTCGAATTTTGGATATTAAATCTATGGGATATGCGCATGACACCTTCCAAAATGGGAAACCAAGGTCGGCCAATACTATTTTTATTATTTGCTCTGGCCCAATGAGGGAATTACTAAATAAAGAGCAATGGAGGTCGGCATTGCCATAAATGGCAAGGAGGTCACACGGCAAAGGAGGGGGCAAGATTCTATTAAGAACATTCTAATATTGGATTAAATCGAAGCTTAAAAGGAGAGGCAAGGAGAGGGTGCACAGTTTTTACAACTCCACTACCAAGTTTTTGTTCCTCCCTCTCCCTTTCTCAATTCATCATTCTCTTCCACGCCAAAGCAAGAGAAGAAAGGGCAGCAACAAGAAGGAGTTCTTGTTTGGAGAAAAGCAAAGAGAAAATAAAGAAAATTGGAAGAGCAAGAAACCAAAGGGGAAAAGGTTAGTATCTTGTTTAATAATTTTATGTTTTGGAACAAAAAGAACCATAGGGTTCGGCCTTATGGCATGGCCGAACCCCATGCAAAGATTTGATTTAATTCTTGGGTTTTAAGATTGAAAAACCATGGAGAGATTGGATTTAGTTCATTGGGGTTATGTTCTTAAATCTTGGAACATGGAAAGATATGGTGATTTCATGATAAAACCATGGGGATTTATGGTTTAGAATTATAAATTTCAATGATGAAAATCCATAGAAGAATTTGATAATTTTAAAAGGGAGATTTGGATAGGGATATGGGTCGGCCATGGCATGGCCGAACCATGATGTTTTTATGTTTAAGTATTGGATCTAAAATTAAAAAAAAAAAGGGGGGGCTGAGGTTCGACCATGGTGTATGGCCGAACCCCACCAAACATTTTTATGGATAATAATCGGTTAATGTTATGAGTAAATGTTTTATTGAATCTAAGCTAATGGTTAAGATCATGAACCATAGGGTTCGGCCATGGTGCTTGGCCGAACCCCATGGGTTAAATTTGGAAAGTAGATGTAAAAGATGGACTTAGATCTACAAGGGTGAGGTTCGGCCATAGTCTAGAGTTATTTTTGGAAACCTTTTTTATTTATGGAAGGTATTTGCTAAATTGGAAAGCATCCCATTAAGGAAAGAATTGATAAAATTAGAAAATATCCAAGTATGGTAATGATTGCTAAATTTGGAAAGCAATCTAAAAATGGAAGGAAGGTTGTTATTTTTGGAAACAATCTATTTTTAGAAGGTGTTTCCAATTATGGAAAGGGTTGGTTAATTAAGGAAACAATCCATTTATGAAAAGGAGGTTGCTCATTAGGAAAGTTTCTATTCTTGGAATTGGATATTAAAATTAGAAAATATCTAATTAAGACCATGAAGATTATTTATGGAAACTATTCAAGAATGGAAATTGGGGTTTGATTTGGAACTTGGATTAAATTAAATGGATTGGATGCCATGGGTGAGGTTCGGCCATGGTGTATGGCCGAACCCCACTAAGGCTTAGTTTTTGAAAACCTATTTATTCATGGAATTAAATATATGGTTTAGGCTCAAGTATAACTGAATCAAAGGAGATGGATGGTATGAACTTAATGGCATGGTTGGAAATTATGCACCATAGGGTTCGGCCATGGTGTATGGCCGAACCCCATGGTCCAAATTAAGGGATTAATGGCACCTTTAATTCATGGTTTAAGGGCTGATTTATGAATCGGATTGTGAACCCATGTCATGAGTTAGATTATGTGTAGTTTTAAAATAAAACAAAGGATACAATGTATGTTATGAATTGATGGAGAAAGGAATGGCAAAAATGTAATTAAACACCAAAGTGGAGAACCATGGGTTCGGCCATGATGTATGACCGAACCCCATGAGTTGTGTTTGATGGACTTATTTGGTTAGGGAAATTTATAAGGTCTAATTATGGAAGATTTAAAGGAAAGAGGAAACTAATGACATTTTGGTAAATATAAGAGAATATTGGACATTGGGTTCGGCCATGGTGTATGGCCGAACCCCATGAATTATTTTATGGGATTATGTGCTTTGGAAGCGTGAATGGATGACTTGGAACCTAAGCAAAGAAAAGGGGCTAGGATTATCAACAGTGGCATTTTTGTAAATATATATGAAAATGGTAAACCATGGGTTCAGCCATGGTGTATGGCCGAACCCCATGGGGTTTTGTTTATAGACTTAGAACCTTGTAATTAGGTGAGACTTGGTGTTGATTTAGCATTATATTATAAGGTAACAGGATCTCGCAAGCGGTGCGCGATCGGTGATCGAATCTTTGACGGAAACGCAAGGACTTGTAAACGGTCTTAGGTAGGATTCCACCTCTTTGAAACCATGGTCTATGTACACCTGTTTTATCTTATGTTTGATGAAATTTATGTTTCAAAGGATATGCTTTATATGAATTTTAAATGCTATGTTTATTTGTATAAAATAGCATGTGTTGATTATGTTTCAAAGGTGATTTTATAATGCTATGTTTATGTTATAAAATAGCATGTGTTTCATTGGCATCTCATGCATGGCATGGGGTGAAGGATTTGGTAACCAGAGGGTCCACACTCTGTTGGGGAGTCCGAGAAACCTATGAGGTGTACCTTGATGTGCTTTTCCATCAGGAAGAAACAGGAGGGTCCACACTCCGCCGGGGTGTCCAAAAGACCTATATGGTGGGTACATTTATGTACATGTGATGGGTGGGACTCATTGCATTTGTCATCATTGCATGGCATGGATTTTACCTGGTTTTATATATTATGTTATAATATATGTTTTGTACTAACCATGTGTTAGCCGTAACTGGAATAACTACTGGTCGCGTTGTACTAACGCCCTATTTCTACCCTAGTTGATGATATAGGTAATCAGGGGAACAATGAACCTAAGACGAACCAGGCATAGGAGCTCGGAATATCTAGATTATATGTTTTGAATAAAATTACTCATGAACTTGTATTTGAGTATTTGGATTTCGGAATGGAATAACTTAGATGGTTGAATGTTTTGGTTTGATGATTATGACGTACTTTGCTATCTAAATGGATTAGAACTTGGTTCTAATATGATTCCGCATTTTGATGTTATGATTCCGCAGTTGTATGATTTTATTCCGTAAGTCGGTATTGCTGTGTGAACCATTTTATTGGACTGAGTCCATACACACATAGGGTTGGCCAGTTAATGGTCGGACTTTGGAAGTTCGGACTTAGCTCTGGTCGTGACGTCCCACGCTCTATCACTCTACTCTGAATTTACAGGAAAAAGCAAGTGAAAAAGGGCGGGGCGTTACAGGGGATCACACGGCATCTTGTCCCAGATTATCCTTAGAAGATGCTCCACTGCATGTCTTGGTGACAGAACTAGCCTTATACACCATTCTTGAAGATAAACTATTCATTGGTTACAAAAATTGATTTGAATTAAAAAGGTTCCTAATGAGCATGAAACCCTAAGAATCTAGCCTAACGGTTCCTCAATTGATTTTATTAGGGGAGTGCATGAACCATTTTTGTTTAATAATCTTTTTTATTTTTCTATTTTTGTGAATGCAATCCTAAACCTAACAATGCAATACTTAAAGCAAATATGCAAACAATAAGCAAACAATCTAATCTAATGCATGAAACTAGCAACCTAAATGCATGATCAAAGTAAATGTGCAATATTTTTTTTATGCAAAATAAATGAAAAACACCCTAAATAAAATCTATATGAATTCATGGAAAAATAAAAAAATTAAAGAAAATGAGGTTAGGCACTTACCTTGGCCTGTAGTACTTTCTTGATAGAAATTTTTATTGCGCAATTCAAAATCCCTGTACAATGAAATATCACAAAACAAAGTGAAGAGTCTGACTTTCATAAAGAATGCATGAAACCTAATCTAGATGCAAGTTTTCCTAAGCTACAAATAAAGAAGGAGATGTTATATTTACAGTCTATAAATAAGAATTTTAAAATATGATAAGATCATGGAAAGTAAATCAAAGTTCACTATATTAAAAATTTATTCCATGATTCCCAAGATTTGACATCTTATTTTGAGGATTTCTTAAGTTAGATATAAGTTCTAAAATTTTAGAAAAGTTCTAAGTTTCGAAATTTTGTTAAAATTGGAAGGTTTCCATGCCAAAAATAATATCATATTTTGACATATAGAGTACCAAAAAATTGAACTCAAATCTAAGTCCAGCAAGTTCAGTATTCACTGCCATGCATATAAGTCCCAATGATGTGTCTCCGATGGGGGATACAATGGTGAGTGATGTGGACAGTTTTTGTACCAATATACCAGTAGCAGTTATAAATGCAGCAGATATGAAAGAGTGAGATGATCCCAAATCAAATAATGCAAAGGCGTAGGAACTACTGACTACTGCCATACCTTGAATCACAGAGTGATTCTCTGTTGCTGGAGGTGCTAAGGTGAATACCCGTCCAGATCCTGTAGGTGGCCGTCCCGCCTGATTAAATGTCCTGCCTCCTCGTGAATTAGCTGGCCTAACTGGTGGACGAGATGAACCTCTGGACATTCCCTCTTAAAATGGCCAGGCTGATCACAATGAAAGCAGTTGCTCACACCTTTGGGAGCCTGAGTGACTGATGCAGATGGGGAGGGATGATTGGGACGAAAGCCCCCTGTTGACCCAGTGGATGGTGAAAGTCTGTTAGAGTTCGGTCGGAACCTCTTGTTGGGCTGAAATGTACCCCTCCCACTCTGAGTTCGGCGATTGTCAAAACGCATCAACTCAGTCATCTCCTGTTCTGCTACAGTGACCCTGCTGACCACTTCTGCCAATGTGGCTGCCTTGAATATAGTTACCTTGGCCCTTATGTTAGGCCGAAGGCCCCGCTCAAACTTGCGTGCCCGTCGATACTCTATATCCACCATATAGAATGCATATACAGATAAACTGAGAAACTCCTGGTGGTACTCTGCCACCGTCATGGTACCTTGTACCAAAGATAGAAAAGCCTGAGTCTGGCGCTCCTTCTCCTCCTCAGGAAAATAATGTTCCAGGAAGGTGGCTGAGAATTGCTCCCAAGTCATGGCAGTCCTCTCTCCTTCTGGAATAAGTGTTCGCTGCTTCTCTATCACCTCCCACCATTTACCGGCATCATCGATCAGCTGTGATGTGGCCAGTAAAATCTTGTGAGTATGACTCGTGATATTCAATAGAGTCAGAATCTGTGAAATCTTCTTCAGCCAGTTTTCCACTCCGACAGCCCCTTCTCTTCCCTTGAAGTAAGGAGGGCATTGTTGCTGGAAGTCCCTGACCATGCTCCTGTCATTGTTTTCCTTTGTGGTTCCATTCATTCAAGTGTTGTTGGAGCACTGAAGTAACCACCGCTTGAACAAAATTCTGCAATTCAGGAGGCACCACTGGTATGTTTACGCTACTTGCTTCCTCCTCGTGGAGGGATGGTTGTTCTTCCTCACGGTGAGATTGTTGTTCCTCTTCATGATGAGATGGTTGCTCCTCCTCATTTCAAGGATGTTCTACCTCATCTCCACCCCCGCTTGGGTTTTGTCGGGTATTTCTCATTGGCCTTCCCCTTGGAGCCATCTTTCCCTAAGCCATTAAAAAAATATATCATGACTTAGTTTCCATCATAAAATTTGTATTTCCTACTTTGGGGAAAATTTTCAGATAAGCACTATTGATTTTTGCTTTGTTTCTGGGGAAATACATCCTATGTTGCTATGTTTGATAATCCGATTATTTTGACTATACTTCATTTGCTATCATCGGTCTGAGTCTAACGAAGTAAATTAATGCACCAGACCGGATTAATTTACTCCGAAAGATTCAATGTTTCGGGTTCGCTCTGATACCAACTGTAACGCCCCGCCCTTTTTCACTCGCTTCTTCCCGTAAATCAGAGTCTATTTTTTTTTTTTTTAGCAGAGTAGAGTGATAGAGCGCGGGACGTCACGACGCGAGCTAAATCCGAACTTCCAAAGTCCGACCCTTAACTTCCCGACCCTATGTGTGCATGGACTAAGTCCATGAAAATGGTTCACACATAGCAATATAAACCTACGGAATATTAACATCAAAATTGTGGAATCATAATAGAACCAAGTTCTATTCCATTCAGATAGCAAAGTACATCAAGTCCTTAATCATCATTCAGATATCATAATTATCAAAATAAACATCCGACCATCTAAATTATTACATCCCGAAATCTAGATACTCAAATACAAGTCCATGAGTAACTTTTATTCATAACATATAAAATAAATCATCCAAGTTCCTATGCCTGGCCCGTCTTGCGTTCATCGTTCCCCTGATTTCCTGTATCATCAACTAGGGTAGAAGTAGGGCGTTAGAACAACGCGCCCAGCCAGAAGTATTCCAGTTACGGCAAACACATGGTTAGTACAAAACATATACTATAACATAATATCCAAACCATGTAAAACCATGCCATGCAATGATGACAAATGCTGTAATGCCCCGCCCTTTTTCACTCGCTTTTTTCTCGTAAATTCAGTGCATATTTTTTTTTTAATAACAAAGTAGAGTGATAGAGCGCGAGACGTCACGACACGAGCTAAGTCTGAACTTCCAAAGTCCGACCCTTAACTGGCCAACCCTATGTGTGTATGGACTCAGTCCAATAAAATGGTTCACACATAGTGTAACACCCCGCCCTTCTCGTATGGAAATCAATGCCTGTTTTTTTTTTTAAATATCAGAGTATGAGCAAGAGCGGAATGTCACGATGCGAGCTAAGTCCGAACTTCCAAGTCCGACCCTTAACTGGCCAACCCTATGTGTGCATGGACCAAGTCCAGGAAACAGTTCACACATATCCAAAACTATACACATGCGGAATACATCATCATTGCGAAATCATGATACAACTCATATCCAAACCATTTGATAGCAAAGTACTTAGTCAATAAATCAAATCACATTATCCAACTGATTATCCAAATAATATCCAAGCATAGTGATGTGAATTTTAAATTACTCGCAAGCGTACGAACCAATTTATAGTATAGAGTATGAGTGCGAGGTCGTACCCAAGGGAAATCTACAAAATATATGTACGAAATAAAAAAATAGCATTATTTAAAAATGATGTGATTTAAGGAAATAATTTTCTAAAACATTTAGTTATAATCTTAATTTAGAACAATGAATAGTTTTGATGAATTTTTGAGAAAAAGAAAAATAAATCAAGAATAAATAAATTTTTTACATAATCTACAATGGAATCAGGTCAAACATCGAAGTGACATGTTATCCGATTTAAAAACATAAACATGGCCTAGAGTATAAAATATTCTGGAATTATTAAATATAATTCAAGTTTCTTATTTACTAAAATTCTAATTAAAATAATTATTAACTTAGAATTTTCTCAAATCAAGCCTTAGGCTTGAGCGGGTTTTCAACTTGTATTTCCCCAAATCTAAAACAACCGTTCTTGATAAGAACCTTAGACTGGAGAGACGGCAAGTCCCACTGATCCTAAAAGGGGTTCCACTTTTCCTTGAAAAAATCCTAAAATTAATTTGCTCCATGAAGTTCTTAAAAAGAATTAAAATAAAATTGGAAACTATCATTATTAAATATTTAATAATTGGGAATATCATACATCTAAACAAACCGCCATGCATTTTATTTAAAAATTCAAAAATGAATTACAATTCTTTTGGACTTTACATAAAAATAAAAATAAAATAACTTACAAGAAATTATTTATTTTTCTTTGTCTTTCGTCGTCCAACTTATGCCTTCAATGTCTTGCCCGGTTCAACCTTCAATGGATCCAAAGCCTTGAATTTATAGAAGAGAGGGGATGAGATAAGAGTCCTTCAAACTCAACCGGGATAAGACCCATTTTAAATTCAAATTCAACCGGGATGTGCTTTGTCCTTATTCATCTCTCCTTATCCCTTCTATCTTTGAAACTCAGCTTCCAATGGCAGCTGATTCTTATCCTTTATCTTCTTTTCAATCTGTTAATTCTATCTCTTGCAAAACCGTCCTTCCATGGCCAGATAATTATCCCCTTTCTCTTCCCTTATCTCTTCTCTATTTTTGAAACTCAGCTGTCATCAGTTGATCTTATCCCTCCTCATATTTTTAAAACCCAACTGCTATCTTATCCAACAGCTACAAGGCAGCTCTCTATTTTGATTCCTTCTCTGCTTATCCCAGCTAAAAATCAAATTCTTCTTTATCCTCTGATCTTCCTTTCTCAGTTTCAATCGGCTAATCTTATCCTTATCTTATCTTCCTTCTTTCGTTGATCTGAAATCAATCTTATCAGCACCTAATTCTTTCCTAGTTGCTCGGTTAACAGCTGCTGCACGGCAGTTCTGCTGTCTTCTCTATCTTCCTCTCTGCTTGCCAGTACTCTGTTTCTGCAATAAAAATCGCAACTGCTGCTCTCTGTTTTGCCTCTGCTAGTTGCCGTCGATCACTGCCCCTCAGCTGGCTGCTGTTCTTCCTTTCCTCTGCTCTGTTCATGCCTTCAGCTGCCCTCTTCTCGGACTGGCTGCCATCGATCGCTACTGCTGCTCATCTTCTTCTCTGCAGGTGGTTGCCGTGTATGGCTGCCCAGCCTCTCTGCTCTTCTCGGACGGCTGCTCGTGTCAGCTATTCTTGTGTTGCTCTTGCTGCTTTCTTCCTTCATTTCGTCTCAGCTGGCTACTCATGTGGGCAGCATACTGATGTCGGTTGCCTCTGCTCCTTCCTCAGCTGCTGCTCGGGCGAAATTGATCTGCTGCTGCAGTGCTGTAGCTGCTGGTTTCTCTTCCTCCTCGGGTGCTGGCTGCTGTTCGTGAACAGCAGACTGACTCTGCTTTGGCCCTGAGATTCACAGCCGCTGTCGTTGCTCTGCCTTTGCTCGGACTGGCTGCTATGCATTGCTGGCCTCAGCTCTGCTGTTTCCGGTGCTGGCTGCCATCTGTTTGCAGTGCCCTTCTTCTCAGCTGGTTGCCGCTGTGTGCGGTGTTGGCTGCTCAGACTTCCCAGCTGGAGACGCTATCTTGCTGCTAGTCGCTGCAGCTCGGGCGGAACAGATGTGGCCTCAGCTGGTTTGCATGGCTTTCATTCACTGTTCCGGCTGCAAATCATCAGCAGCAGACTCTGCTGCTGCCACTGGTTACAGCTGTTCCACCATCGGCTGCCACTCCATTGCTGCTACTTGCTGTTCTTCTCATTTCTCCCACAAGTCCTGCAACCAAAGAAGGAAAAAAAAGTAGAAAAGAAATGGAAAAAGAAAAGAAATAGGAATAGTTCTTTCAGGCTTTCCATAGGCATCGGGCACCCCGATCGACGGTAAATGAGACTCGACTTTCACTCAAAATTTGGATAATAAAATTTAAATATTAATCTGAGTGTAGAAGGTTGGTTCTGAAAACCTCACTGGTTTAACCAACTTGACCTGACCCTTCTGAAGGTGACGTCGACCATTTTTATCATTTTTATTTTTTTTTTATATTTTTTTTCAAAATAAACTATAAAACTAAAAACAACCCTAAACATATCTAATATTTATAAAATAAGGACTAATTAATCTAATATTAAAGGGTAAAATTGTAATTTTACGGTGTTCATCAAATACCCCCAAACTTAGATTTTGCTAGTCCTCGAGCAAAACTAAATCTAAAAACTAAAAACGGAAAATTAAAATCCTAAATGACACCACTTTCACTGGCTCTCTCGATTGTATTTAGCGTATGCAACAAGCCTTTAAACCCCTAGGTTACCCCTAGTGGACGAGTTATAGTCTCGTGAGGGTTTCCAGTGTTGATACCCACAAACATCAAATCTCTTTTTCTTTTTTTTTTTCTTTTTTTTTTTCAACAAAAACACATAGCCAAAAATCTAAACATCATACAATACTAAAATTTGTTTTACAAGACTTATACTCGGAGTGTTGTGTGTGATAGCCATTATTAAGACAGTCTTCTTTTTCCAAATTGACACAAGTTTTATAACCACCATTGGAAAATATGTTTTGACTTAAATCCTCACCAGATATATCTCTCAGAAAGACTAACGCTCAAAGGTGGGTTTATTTTCTCTCAAGGTATATGTGAGCGGAGTTTATGTTTTCAAATCAAAATTCTCACATATATTTTAAACAAAGACGGCATAGATGAAGAAAATAATTGATCTCATGATTAGATGCCACTTTCCTAAGAACGTTGAGTCAAACACCTCTATTTTTCCTTTTCTATTCTCTACATGAAATACCTTATTTAGACTTAGGATCAATAGGACTTTCTAATAGGATGAAACGAGGCTTAGGACTGGGTCATATCAAAGAAGGGATAAAAGACTCTAAAGATTAACATTTTCATAAGAAAAGGTTAGAGGTCTTCATAACATAAGCGGGATATTCTTTTCTCTAATATTTTTCATTTTTTTTTTAAACATCCCATTTTGACGTATGGATTTTTTTTTTTTTCAAGAAACCTCTTCTTTTTTTCAGCATCCCTCTTTGATGTGTGGATGTTCTCATGTTGCTTTCTCTTTTGTTTTCATTTTTTAGTGAATTTTATCCCAAAGTCTTCCGTAACCTTTTCTCATATGATAATGGATATAAAATTTTGGCTCAAGCTCCATATCCGGAGTTAGGTATGGAAGATATGGCTAGTCAATAAAAGAGGCTATATTAGGCTCAAATGGGGAACTATCAAGATGGAATGACCTAAGTAGGTGGGCTTGAAGGCTCAAAACGGTCCAAAAATGGCCTATATCCTATCCTAAGCTTCATAAGATGATTTCTTTGTTTTGAATAAATTCAGAAAAATTTCAGGTGTACTAACTCAATTTTAATGGCGTTCTTAGTAATATGACCAAAACAATGATAATGAGATCACTCAACGACTCGATGCGCTTATCAACGAAATAAGAATTTACTTATAACCCTCAGAAGGACAGAATGGCTCTAAAACTCACTGGGTTTAAGTCTCCACTAGTATTCCTCTGGTGATCACTTGACTCATGAAAATTTTTCTTTTTCAGACTAACATTAATATGACTGTGTACATGTACTTCCGAGCATAAATCCTATAAAAATCTTTCCGGAAAAGTATGATATAAAGATTTTATTTATGTATTAATGCTAAAAAAATTATTCTATGACTCTTTTTACGTCACATTATCAGGACGCATGATTTTCTTAGACCTCAATTGACATTCTTTTTAAGTACCAAGGTGTCTTAGCTTTTGCCTACTCTACCCTTAAAAGATTAAGTTTGTCTCCCTATGCCTAAGAAAATTTTGACTCGTTTAAAGTCAGATTGTCAAGACGTTTATAGTCCCCTAAGCGAAAATCAATAGTTCTTTGAACACCAAGGAGTCTCAGTCTTTCCGGACTTACTCTACCTTTGACTAGGTCCAAATAAATCTTTCTATTTTCACTAATAGGTCTATGTTTTGCTGCTGTCACACAACGAACTCCTTGCTCAGATATTTTTTCATTACAATTCCCACGTCCACATTTGTGACAGATTCCTAGCCTCTTAGCTTTCCTCTTTGCAGCCAGAGTGCTTCGACCACAAAGAGGTCTGGGTTGCTCCTCTTGGATTTCCAGCTTCCTCACCCTCATAGCTAAGGAAACGATTTTCCTACACAAGTCTGGGGGAACTTGTGTTCTAGACAGACACAAAGCGAAGACAAAAACTCGACCGTCTACGTGCATGACTCCTATCCAGTTCTTTAACGTCTGCTGATCACAAAGACAAAACAGATGATGATTTTTTTTTTTTCAGATCTTTTTTTTTTTTAAAGGTAAATGACCTCAGTACCCCCAAACTTAAATTGAACATTGTCCTCAATGTTCCCTAATTGACACTAGCCAGGTGTAAAAGAAGAAAAAATTTAGAAAACGAACAATCGAGGTTCGGACATACCTAGGAATGCATGAGGTGCAAAATGGACCAAATAAAGAGATGCTAAACTGACTCAATGAAAACCTAAACTAGACACTGAAGATTCAGACTGACTCAGACATAGACATATGGATATGTGGGTTTGGATAATGGAAATGATGAAGATGGGTAGGTGAGTGAATGGGTAAGGGTTCTCAAATCAGTCTTGGTACACAGGATCAGCTAACTCGACCTCAGTCTCTTCTTCAGGAGTGGGGAACGATAAAAATGGCTTTAATCGTTGCCCATTAACTTTGAAAGCACGACCACTCGTAGGATGCCTGATCTCTACTGCCCCATGTGGGAATACGGATGAAACAATGAATGGACCTATCCATTTGGGCCTTAACTTTCCAGGAAATAGATGCATCCTTGACTCGTACAACAAGACCTTCTCACCAACTATAAAACTTTTTCTCAATATGTGTTTGTCATGAAACACTTTCATCCGGTCTTTGTACCTTTTAGTCGTGTCATAGGCTTCATTTCGTAATTCCTCCAGCTCAACAAGCTGAAGTTTCCGATGTTGCCCAGCAGAGTCTAGAGCAAAATTGAAATTTTTAATTGCCCAAAAGGCTTTGTGCTCTAACTCGACCGGAAGATGACATGCCTTTCCATAAACCAGGCGGTAGGGTGACGTTCCTATGGGCGTTTTGAAAGCTGTACGGTATGCCCATAGTGCGTCAATGAGTCTGGAAGACCAATCTTTCCGATTTGGATTGATTGTCTTCTCGAGAATACGCTTAATCTCTCTATTCGAAATTTCCACTTGGCCACTTGTTTGTGGGTGATAAGGAGTAGCTACTTTACGCGTCACCCCATATGATTTTAACAAATTAGCAAATGGGCGATTGCAAAGGTGTTTACCCCCATCACTAATGATGGTTCGTGGAATTCCAAATCTAGAGAAAACATTTTCTTTAATGAAGCGAAGGACAACCTTGTGGTCATTGGTTTTGCACGCCACCCCTTCGACCCATTTTGACACATAGTCGACCCCTACAAGGATGTATTGATGGCCAAAAGAATTAGGAAATGGTCCCATAAAATCGATGCCCCAAACATCAAAAAGCTCAATAGTTAGGATGGGGTTTAATGGCATCATATTTCTACGGGAGATACTTCCCAATCTTTGACACCTATTACACGAGACACAGAAAGTGTGGGTGTCTCGAAACATGGAGGGCCAATAAAATCCACATTGCAAAATTTTTGCAGTTGTCTTTCTTGTACATGCGGCGATATGCGAACGTACCGAATGGACATGTGAAAGTGGTTTTCTCCTAATCCTCAGGAGCAACGTAGATCTGGTTATAGCCGGAATAACCATCTAGGAAGCAATAAAATGCATGACCGGCTAACCGCTCAAGCATCTGATCGATGAACGGAAGAGGAAAATCGTCCTTCCGAGTAACAGTGTTCAGTTTACGGTAGTCAATGCAAACTCTCTAACCCGTTTGGATGCGGGTTGGCACCAACTCATTATCCTGATTTTTTACTACCGTAACACCCGATTTCTTAGGTACAATTTGTATCGGACTCACCCATTTACTATCAGAGATCGGGTAGATAATACCCGTCTCAAGAAGTTTTAAAATCTCAGCTCGTACCACATCCTGCATTGCCAGATTTAACCGTCTCTGTGGTTCTCTGGATGTCTTGGAATTTTCTTCCAAGTGAATTTTATGCATGACCACAGATGGGCTAAGTCCTTTGAGATTGGCAATGGACCATCCAATAGCTTCACGGTGATCTCTTAAAATAGCAAGGAGTTTAGACTCCTGCTCAGAAGTTAAATCGGAAGCTATGATCACAAGTAAAGTTTCTGATGGTACAAGATAAGAATATTTCAATGTCTCAGGAAGTGGCTTGAGCTCTAACTTTGGTGGCTTCTCGATAGAGGGGATCAGTACAGATTGAGTACTAGGGAGAGGTTCAAATTTGGAGAACCTTCGCACATATGGAGATGCATCAAATATTTCGTTCACTTCTTGTTTACCATCTTCATTGAAGTCTGTGCCAAAAGTGGACAGAGTCTTCTCAAATGGGTCATCACAAATGAAGTGAAGGAAGGACTCTTGAACAGAACTCTGAATCATGTTAACCTCATATGGATCATCTGTGCAAAAAGGTTGTCGACATAAGCCAAACACATTGAGTTCTGTCGTCAGATCTCAAAATGACAACTTAAGCATACCATTTTGGCAATTGATAACAGCTTTTGCGGTGGCAAAAAATGCTCGTCCTAAAATAACCGGAATGTGCCCACTTTCGTTCTAAACTGGTTGTGTATCCAACACAACAAAATCGACCGGAAAGTAGAATTTGTCTACTTTCACCAAGACGTCTTCTATCACACCTCTTGGAATTTTTACAGAGCGGTCAGCTAACTGTAGTGTGATAGGAGTGGCTTAAGCTCTCCCAGCCCCAACTGCTCATAAACGGAGTATGGCAGTAGGCTAACACTAGCTCCCAAATCTAATAAGGCCCTTTCAACTTCATATGTGCCAATGGTGCATGCAATGGTTGGGTACCCAGGGTCCTTATGTTTAATTGGGAACGGTTGTTGGAGGAGAGCACTAGCATTTTCTGCTAGAAATGTTTTTACGGGAACATTAGTTATCAGTTTCGCCGTACAGAGGTCTTTAAGAAACTTATCGTATGAGGGTATCTGATTGATGGCATCTAGTAGAGGAATGTTGATATTGACATTTTTGAAGACCTCTAATATGTCACCATAAGGTACCCTTTGCTTGGTGATGAGCCTCTGAGGGTACGGAGCCCTAGGTATGTAAGTTTTTCTAGTAGATGGATCCGGTTCGTTTTGGACTGGGGATGAACTAGATGGGTCATCCTGATGCTTGGAATGACCAGTGGTCTGGTCTTCCTGTTGCGCAGGTAATTTCACTTTATTATCTACCTGTCCCCCGGATCTCAAGGCAATAATGGAGTTAGCATCTTCTGGATTAGACGATGAAACTTCATTTTGGCCCTTGGGGTTTGGGATAGGCTGACTTGGAAATTTACCTTTCTCCCTATCTCCTATTATGGTGGCTAATTGCCCAAGCTGTGTCTCAAGCTTATGCATAGCCTGTTGGGTAGACTGCATGAACTGTTGCAACGTATCCTCGAGAGAGGGCTTACGTTGTTGAGATGGACCGGATTGATAAGACTGATTTGATTGGGCTGGATTGGATTGATAAGACTGATTTAACTGGGCTGGATGATTTTGAGATTGATGGAATGGTTGGTTTTGAGGTGGTTGGTATGGTGGATTTTGATATGGTGGACCTTGATATTGAGGGGGGCCTTGATATTGAGGGGGCCCTTGACCTACAGGAGGTTGGTTCTGGCGCCAAGAAAAATTGGGATGATTCCGCCAATTAGGATTGTATGTGGCAGAAAAAGGGGTTCCCTGCTGTCTTCCAAAATTATTGAGTACGTTGGCTTGTTCGGTTGAGCACTCAGTGTTAGGTCCAAAGGAAGGATAGTTTTGGGCAGTGTGTCCTAAGTTAGAACATATCGCGCAAACCTCTGCATTCAATCCTAATGTTGGGTTCATCGCCTGAGTCATCGGTAACGTATCGATTTTCTTTGTTAAGTTTGCAATTGCAAGCTTAACATCAAAGTCGGTACTAACTTCGTATAAACCTCCTCTTTTTGAGGTTTGGGCTGAATTATCTCTATTGGAGAAGTCCCATCGCTGAGAACTTTCTACCAAGGTTTCTAAGAAATTCCATCCATTGGTTGCAGTTAGCATTAAAAATTCCCCACCCTTCATAGACTCGACCATTGTGCGGTTTGAGATGGTTAAACCATCATAAAAGAATTGCACGAGTCTTCCCGTTTCAAATCCGTGGTGGGGACATTTATTCAACGTATCTTTGAATCTTTCCCATGATTCATAGAATTGTTCACCCTCTTTCTGATTAAAATTTGAAATTTCTTTCTTGAGGGCGTTAGTTTTAGATATAGGGAAAAATTTATTCAAAAACTTGTTGGCTAACAGGTCCCAAGTTGTGATGGAATTTAGAGGTAGAGAATTTAGCCAAGATTTCACTTTTTCTTTAAGAGAAAAAGGAAATAATCGAAGTTTGATGGATTCATCAGAGATGCCTTGAAGTCTGATGGTGGCGCAGATTTCTAAAAATTCTTTGATGTGTATGTAAGGATCCTCATGATCAAATCAATGGAAAGTGGGTAGAAGATGTAATAGGCCTGGTTTGAGTTCAAAGGCTGCATTAGTTGGTGGGACAACTATGCTTGATGGTGTATTGGGAGTGACTGCTGAAAAATAATCTTGGAGGGTTCTCTCTTCGATTCTTTCTTCGGCCATTTTGGGTGATGGTGGTGGTGATGGAGTTGGACTGTCTATAACTGAGATAGATTGAGCTCCGGACACAATGATCGGTAAATCGACAGAAGACTTGACTCGAACTAAACGGTTGTGTGAATCACGATACCAATATTTCATACACAATCAAGCTCATTCATGTTCATCCAAATTCACACAAGAAGAATGCCTAAATCTAAATTTGAATTGCAATAATGCAATCAAATCTTTATTTAGGTATTGGGACCCTAAGGATTGTTTCTAGACTGCTCCTACTTTTCTCTCCAAATAATCTAAGTATCCGGTGAGAGCTTAACCACAATCATGGCCAGGTAAGTTCCCACGTAAGTAGAGGAGAACATGGCATCTGCATTTCCACTTATCCTTAGGCTCTTTACACCTTGGTGACAGAACTAATCCTCGACACCATGATTGAAGATAAAATATTCACCGGTTACAAAAATTAATTTAGATTAAAAAGGTTCCTATTGAGCATAAAGCCCTAAAGTCTACCCTAATGGTTCCTTAATTGATTTTATTAGGGAAGTGCATGAACCAATTTTTACTAATCTTATTTTTCTAAGTATTATGAAAATGCAATCCTAAATTACCATACAACATTCAAGTTAATATACAAACATTAATAAAACAATCTAAACTAATGCATGAATACTAACAGCTTAAATGCATGGACAGATTAAATGCAAATAATAATAAATAACACCCTAAATAAATCTATATGAATGCATGAGAAAAAAAAAAAGAAGTAAAAACTCACCTTAGCCTTTTATGCGTATTTTCAGCATTTTTTTTTTGTTTTTGTTTTTGTTTAAGCGCGCAATTTTAAGCTTTACGGAAGATTTAGCCTTTTGTGCATATCTCCATCGATTCTTAAGCGCAACGTAAATAAAATTCCTGCAAAACAGACAATAAAAGCTTTGGTGAAGATTCTAATTCAAATAAAAATAAATAAATATAATAAAATAAATGAAATGCATGATACTAATCTAAGTACAATTGTTCTAAGGTTACAACTAATAAAAAAAAAAAAATTTAAATCAAGTCAAGGTTATGAAAATTGTACTCCAACCCATTCAATCAAAACTTTATTTCAAAATTAAGTAATTTTTTTTATTTTTTATTTTTTAAATAAATGAATAAAATAAATAAATAAATGAATAAATAAATAAATTCCTAAGTTAGATGAAATTCTAAATTAAGACATATCTGCAGTATTAGATTTATTTTCAAAAATCACATAATTTAATAGCACACAATTTTATTTCGAGATTTCCCCAGCAACAGCGCCAAAAACTTGATGTGAATTTTAAATTACTCGCAAGCGTACGAACCAATTTATAGTATAGAGTATGAGTGCGATGTCGTACCCAAGGGAAATCTACAAATATATGTACCAAATAAAAAAATAGCACTATTTAAAAATGATGTGATTTAAGGAAATAATTTTCTAAAACATTTAGTTATAATCTTAATTTAGAACAATGAATAGTTTTGATGAATTTTTGAGAAAAAGAAAAATAAATCAAGAATAAATAAATTTTTTACATAATCTACAATGGAATCGGGTCAAATATCGAAGTGACATGTTATCCGATTTAAAAACAAAAACATGGCCTAGAGTATAAAATATTCTGGAATTATTAAATATAATTCAAGTTTCTTATTTACTAAAATTCTAATTAAAATAATTATTAACTCAGAATTTTCTCAAATCAAGCCTTAGGCTTGAGCGGGTTTTAAACTTGTGTTTCCCCAAATCTAAAACAACCGTTCTTGATAAGAACCTTAGACTGGAGAGACGGCAAGTCCCACTGATCCTAAAAGGGGTTCCACTTTTCCTTGAAAAAATCCTAAAATTAATTTGCTCCATAAAGTTCTTAAAAAGAATTAAAATAAAATTGGAAACTATCATTATTAAATATTTAATAATTGGGAATATCATACATCTAAACAAACCGCCATGAATTTTATTTAAAAATTCAAAAATGAATTACAATTCTTTTGGACTTTACATAAAAATAAAAATAAAATAACTTACAAGAAATTATTTATTTTTCTCTGTCTTTCATCGTCCAACTTCAGCCTTCAATGTCTTGCCCGGTTCAACCTTCAATGGATCCAAAGCCTTGAATTTATAGAAGAGAGGGGATGAGATAAGAGTCCTTCAAACTCAGCCAGGATAAGACCCATTTTAAATTCAAATTCAGCCGGGTTGTGCTTTGTCCTTCTTCATCTCTCCTTATCCCTTCTATCTTTGAAACTCAACTTCCAACGGCAGCTGATTCTTATCCTTTATCTTCTCTTCAATCTGTTAATTCTATCTCTTGCAAAACCATCCTTCCATGGCCAAATAATTATCCCCTTTCTTTTCTCTTATCTTTTCTCTATTTTGAAACTCAGCTGTCATCGGTTGATCATATCCCTCCTCATATTTTTGAAACCCAGCTGCTATCTTATCCAGCAGCTACAAGGCAGCTCTCTATTTTGATTCCTTCTCTGCTTATCCCAGCTAAAAATCAAATTCTTCTTTATCCTCTGATCTTCCTTTCTCAGTTTCAATCGGCTAATCTTATCTTTATCTTATCTTCCTTCTTTCGCTGATCTGAAATCAATCTTATCAGCACCTAATTCTTTCCTAGTTGCTCAGTTAACAGCTGCTGCAAGGCACTTCTGCTTTCTTCTCTATCTTCCTCTCTGCTTGCCAGTACTCTGTTTCTGCAATAAAAATCGCAACTGCTGCTCTCTGTTTTGCCTCTGCTAGTTGCCGTCGGTCACTGCCCCTCAGCTGGCTGCTGTTCTTCCTTTCCTCTGCTCTGTTCATGCCTTCAGCTGCCCTCTTCTCGGACTGGCTACCACCGATAGCTACTGCTGCTCATCTTCTTCTCTGCAGGTGGCTGCCGTGTATTGCTGTCCAGCCTCTCTGCTCTTCTCGGACGGCTGCTCGTGTCAGCTGTTCTTGTGTTGCTCTTGCTGCTTTCTTCCTTCATTTCGTCTCAGCTGGCTGCTCATGTGGGCAGCATACTGATGTCGGTTACCTCTGCTCCTTCCTCAGCTGCTGCTCGGGCGGAATAGATCTACTGCTGCAGTGCTGTAGCTGCTGGTTTCTCTTCCTCCTAGGGTGCTGGCTGCTGTTCGTGAACAACAGACTGACTCTACTTTGGCCCTGAGATTCACAGCCGCTGTTGTTGCTCTGCCTTTGCTCGGACTGGCTGCTATGCATTGTTGGCCTCAGTTCTGCTGTTTGCGGTGCTGGCTGCCATCTGTTTACAGTGCCCTTCTTCTCAGCTGGTTGCCGCTGTGTACGGTGTTGGCTGCTCTGATTTCCCAACTGGAGACGCTATCTTGCTGCTCGTCGCTGCGGCTCGGGCAGAACAGATATGGTCTCAGCTGGTTTGCATGGCTTTCATTCACTGTTCCGGCTGCAAATCATCAGCAGCAGACTCTGCTGCTGCCACTGGTTGCAGCTGCTCCACCATCGGCTGCCACTCCATTGCTGCTACTTACTGTTCTTCTCATTTCTCCCACAAGTCCTGCAACCAAAGAAGGAAAAAAAAGTAGAAAAGAAATGGAAAAAGAAAAGAAATAGAAATAGTTCTTTCAGGCTTTCCATAGGCATCGGGCACCCCGATCGACGGTAAATGAGACTCGACTTTCACTCAAAATTTGGATAATAAAATTTAAATATTAATCTGAGTGTAGAAGGTTGGTTCTGAAAACCCCACTGGTTTAACCAACTTGACCTGACCCTTCTGAAGGTGACGTCGACCGTATTTTTGACTTAACCAATTTTTATCATTTTTATTTTTATTTTCTTTTCTTTTTTTTATATTTTTCAAAATAAACTATAAAACTAAAAACAACCCTAAACATATCTAATATTTATAAAATAAGGACTAATTAATCTAATATTAAAGGGTAAAATTGTAATTTTACGGTGTTCATCACATAACAAAATATCTAAGTTATTACATTCCAAACACTAGATTCTCTAAATACAAGTCCATCAGTATCTTTATTCAAAACATGTAAAATAAATCATCCAAGCTCCTATGCCTGGCCTTCCTTGCGTTCCCTGTTTTCCTCAATTCCTGCATCATCCACTACAGGGTAGAAGTAGGGCGTTAGAACAACGCGCCCAGTAGGTATTCCTGTTAGGGCTAACACATGGGTTAGTACCAAAAATCCAGATATAACATATATCAAAATCAGAGTTATAAATCGCAATATAATCATAAAACATGATATCCAAAACAGGGTATGATAATAGAGATCCAATCATACCGTTAAAACCAAACCCTTGCATGATAAATAAAATTATAACCATGTCATGCCATGCTGTCTTATGCAATGAGTCCCACCCACTGCAAACACATGGTATCCACCTGATGGAATTCTCCTCATCAAGGTTTGCCCCACAGATGCCTTACGGGCATCCCGACGGAGTGTGGGCTCCGGTTACACAGTATCCTCTTGATGGAAATCTCCTCATCAAGATAATCCTCCTAGTGGAATTCTCATCACCAAGGCAGGCCCCACAGTTGCCTTATGGACTTTCCGACGGAGTGTGGGCTCCGGGTACCTATCAATCCTTCCATGCCATGCATGAGATGAAATGCCAACATGCTATGCAATAAAACCATTCATAGCATCTAAAATCACATATTTGAAACATATAATTTTGCATCATAAAACATCATAAAAAAGATAAGAACAATGTACATAAGCCCATGGTTTCAAAGAGGTGGAATCCTACAAAAGACCGTTACGTGTCCTTGCGTTTCCGTCCAAGATTCGCTCACCTGATCGCGCACCGCTTGCGAGATCCCGTTACCTTATAATATAACGTAAATCAAAACCAAGTCCCACTT
The DNA here is from genome assembly GCA_013350335.1 of Chimonanthus salicifolius. Lineage (NCBI taxonomy): Eukaryota > Viridiplantae > Streptophyta > Magnoliopsida > Laurales > Calycanthaceae > Chimonanthus > Chimonanthus salicifolius. Next base: position 30,889,445 of record CM023536.1, read on the forward strand.
GATTTTCAAAATTCCAAATCCATAAACAAACCCCATGGGGTTTGGCCATACACCATGGCCGAACCCTATGGTTCATGACCTTCCTCAATGGTTTATATCCATTAAAACTCAACAATCAATTCATTAAAATATTTGGTGGGGTTCGGCCATACACCATGGCTGAACCTCACCCCTTCTTTTCATTAATATGGATCCAATCAATTAGCCATAAAACAGTCATGGTCCGGCCATGCCATGGCCGACCATATTCCATGTTCTTTCATTGATTTCTTGAATCTAAAACCGACAACCATCAAAGGTTTCTAGTGGTTTAAAATCTTAGAACATGCAACCAATTTCCCTCTAATTTCCTTCCATGGTTTTCAATATACAAATCCCAACAAAATAAATCCAATCTTTCCATAGGGTTCAGCCATGCACTATGGCCAAACCCTATGGTTCTTTCTATCCATTTAACCCATTAATCCATCTCTTAATCTTCCTCCATGGGGTTTGGCCCAAACATCATGGCCGAATCATATGGTTCTTTACTTCAAAATAATTTTATCAAAAGAGAGTACCAACCTTTTCTGATTGATTTCCTTATTCTTCCAATCTTTCTCCTTTCTTCTCCAATATTTTTCCTTCCCTTTGTTGGCCGAGAACACCTCTTCTTGTTGCTGCCTTCTTCTTCTCTTGCTCTTGCCGTGTGAGAGAATGAGGAATTGAGAGAGATAGAGAGGGAATTCGTATGAAGTCTAAAAACCGTGAGCCTTGTCCCTCTTCTCCTTTTATCACTTTCCTTGATCCAACATTAGAAAGTGTTTTAAGATAAGCAACCCCCTCCTTGGTCGTGCGCCCATCTCTTGCCTTAGATGGCAATGCCGACCTACCTTGCCTCAGATGGCGATGCCGACCTCCCTTGTTTAATTTAAGACCTTTCCTTAATCCTCTCTCTATTTAATTTAGATAGTTTCCTAGGCTACCAACTTATGCGCATAACATATAGATTTTACATCTAAAATTCGGCCATGCATAATCTCATTTGATTTTTGAACATTTTCTTAAGATATGCAAATCCAATTTAATTAATAAAGTCCCTCTTCAAATATTCTAGCATATCATTGTGGATTTAAAAATCCCACATATCTCTCATGCACATAATCTATGGATTTCACATTCAAAATTCGGCCATAAAATCTTTTATTTAAAAATTAGATATAATTCATCACTAAATTAATTCAACCCATTTAAATTTAATAAGACCAATTCCAACATTGGTTGGGTCCTAATTGGTCATGGCCCAATTCTTTATCCATTTAAGATCAAATGGATACATTTCATAAAAATAATAAACTAAAAATCCGGGGTATTACAATACAACCCTCTTTTTAAAATTTTTGTCACGAAAATCGAGTGAAGTGGGGTTTCAGACATTTACCTAAATAGTTTAGGATGAGCTTTCCTCATTTCCGACTCGAGCTCCCATGTAGCTTCCTCAATGCCATGTCGATCCCATACAATTTTGACAAACTGGATCGCTCGGTTCCGTAATACCCGTTGTTCTGTGTCCACCACTCAGACAGGCTTCTCGACGTACGTCACGTCGCTCTGGACCTCTATATCTTGTACATTCAGTACGTGAGAAGGATCAGGATTGTACTTTCTCAACATTAATACATGGAACACATCATGTAAAGATGCCAACTGTGATGGGAGTGCCAATTGATAAGCCACATCCCCCATCCGTCTTATGATTGAGAATGGTCCCACATATCTCGGTGATAAATTCCCTTTCTTTCCTGAACCTCATATGTCATTTTCATGGCGAGACTTTCAAGAACACCATGTCTCCCACTTCAAATTCAAGAACCTCCTTCTTTTGTCAGCATAGCTCTTCTGACGACTCTGCGCAGCCAATAGATGTTGCCGAATTAATTTTATCTGCGTTGTAGTTTCTGCAACCAATTTAGCTCCAATCAACGCAGGCTCACCGGCCTCTGTCCAGCACACAGGTGATATGCATGGTCTACCATACAATGCCTCAAATGGTGACATCTGGAGGCTTGCCTGGTAACTATTATTGTATGAGAATTCTACCAACGGCAAGTGATCCTCTCATCCACCCTTGAAATCTAACATACATGCTCTCAACATGTCCTCCAGTGTCTGTATTGTCCTTTCAGACTATCCATCAATCTGTGGATGGAATGCTGTACTAGTCAATACGTATGTTCCCATGGCTGCCTGCATGCTCTGCCATACCTTGCCGGTGAATCGACCATCTCTGTTAGACATAATGGTCCGGGGAATACCATGTAATTTGAGGATATCCTTAATATTCCGCCGACCCAAAGTCTCAGATGAGTATATCACCTTAATAGGAATGAAATGTGCAGACTTGGTCAGTCGGTCTACCATGACCCACATTGCATCGTTGCCCTTCGGTGACCTTGGGAACCCTCTAACAAAATCCATGGAGATATGCTCCCATTTCCATTCTGGCACTGGTAAGGGTTTGAGTAACCCTGGTGGCTTCTGATGTTCCGTCTTAACCTAGTTGACACATTAAGCAACGAGCCACAAATTCTGCCACATCTCTTTTGAGTCCATGCCACCAATAATGTCTGTTCAGATCGTGATACAACTTTGTGCTAACCGGATGAATAGAGAGTTTGGTCTGGTGTGCTTCAACCAATAACTCTTTTCTGCAGCTCTTAAGTACATAAATCCTTCCTCGGAATAGAAGACCCTGTCCCGGTCATAACTCCCATTCCGGTATGGCTTCACCAGTAGATATCTCGGCCCAAATTTCCTCCACTTCTGGGTCTATCCATTGTTCCTGTTCAATCTTGGTAACCATGTTAGACTATATGATCATATTGTAAATAGTCCCATGGTTTTTGAGGTAAAGTCTAAACTCTCGAATGGTATTCAGTATCTCCCATTCTATCCTGATCAAACATGCCACTGATGTATGTGATAGACGGCTGAGGGCATCCACCACCTTGTTCACCTTACCAGGGTGATATCGCAATGCGAACTCATAATCTGCCAGATATTCCATCCATCTGCGCTACCTCAAGTTGAGCTCTTTTTGATCAAACAGATATTTCAAGCTTTTATGATCTGAAAACACTTCAAATTTCTCGCCATATAAATAATGTCTCCAGCTTTTGAGAGCAAAGACCACTGCGGCTAGTTCAAGATCGTGCGTAGGATAAAGACGTTCATGTATTTTCAATTGTCTTGAACCATAGGCCACCACACGATTACTTTGACTGAGTGTACACCCCAGTCCCTCTCCTGAGGCATCACAATATACCTCGTAACACTTGCCACTTACTGGCAAAACTAGAATTGGAGCAGTGGTAAGTCTCGTCTTCAGCTTTTCAAATCTCTGGTCACACAGTTTTGGCCATTCATATTTGACGCCTTTTTGAGTGAGTCGAGTAAATGGAGATGCTATCTTGGAGAAGTTCATAATAAATCTCCTGTAGTAACTGGCCAATCCCAAAGAGCTACGGATTTCAGTTACATTTCTTGGTGCTTTCCAATCTCTTACTACGGCCACTTTAGCTGGATCTACGGTTATACCTTCTTCTGATATAATATGTCCCGAAAAGTTGACCTCAGATAGCCAAAATTCACATTTACTAGCTTTAGCATATAACTGGTTCTTCCTCAAAGTGTCCAAAACTATCTTCAGGTGTTCAGCATGTTCTTCTTGACTTTTAGAATAAACCAAAATATCATCAATAAATACAATAACAAATTGGTCCAAGTAACGACGAAAGATCCTGTTCATTAAATCCATGAACACAGCTGGTGCATTAGTGAGTCCAAACGGCATGACTACAAACTCATATAGTCCATACCGCGTTCTGAAGGCTGTCTTCTCTACATCTTCCTCCTTAACCCGAATTTGATGATATCCAGACATCAAATCAATCTTAGAGAAATGACTGGAACCGTTAAGTTGATCAAATAAATCATCGATCCTGGGTAGAGGATACTTGTTCCTAACCGTCAACTGATTCAACTTTCGGTAATCCACGCACATACGGACTGAACTATCCTTCTTTTTCACAAATAACACTGGAGCTCCCCAAGCTGATATACTGTTCCGGATGAAACCCAGTCTGAGCAATTCATCAATTTGCTTCTTTAACTTGGACATCTCTGCTGGTGCCAGCTGGTAATGTGGTAATGACACTGGTGCAGTGCCAGGGTATAACTTGATTTCAAAATTAATCTCCCTCATGGGAGGCAAATTAGGGAGTTCTTTTGGAAATACGTCTGCATAGTCCTTTACTATTTCTGAAAGTTCAGTCGCTGGTGTCTCATTGATTCTGATACTGTTCAATACTAGGTGGTTTACCCCTTCATGCAGTCTGCTTTGTTTGTCAGTATGCACTATATGTTGTTTCCCTTCCGGTGACCAAAATATCACCCTACGACGATAACAATCAATGTTGTCCTTAAAGCTAGCCAACCAATCCATACCGAAAATAATATCGTATTCTGTCATATCGATCACCAAATAATTGAACTCAAATCTGAGTCCAACAAGTTTAGTATTTACTGCTGTGCATATAAGCCCCAATGACATGTCTCCGACGGGGGATATAATAGTGAGTGAGGTGGACAATTTTTGTACCAATGTACCAGTAGCAGTTATAAATGCAGCAGATATGAAAGAATGTGAAGCTCCAGAATCAAATAATGCAAAGGCGTAGGAACTACTGACTACAGCCATACCTTGAATCACAGAATTATCCACTGCTGTTGGAGGAGCTAAGGTAAACAACTATCCAGATCCTGTAGGTGGTCGTCCCGCCTGGCTAAATGTCCTGCCACCTCATGAGTTAGTTTGCCTAACTGGTGGACGAGACGATCCTCTTGAATAAGAGAGCTTGTTAAGCTTCGGGCAATCCTTCGTAAAATGTCCAGGCTGATCACAATGAAAACAGGTGCTCACACCTCTGGTAACTTGGGTGACTGATGCAGATGGGGAGGACGATTATGACGAAAGCCCTCGGTTGACCCAATAGATGGTGTGGGTCTGCTAGAATTCAGTCGGAACCTCTTATTGGGCTGGAATGTACCCCTCCCACTCTGAGCTCTGCGATTGTCAAAACGCGTTAACTCAGCCAACTCTTGCTCTGTTATTGTGGCCTTGCTTACCACTTCTGCCAGTGTGGCTGCCTTGAATACGGTGACCTTGGCCCTTATGTTTGGCCGTAGGCCGCGCTCAAACTTGCATGCTCTTCGGTACGCAGTATCCACCATATAAAATGCATACATAGACAAACTGAGAAACTCCTAGTGGTACTCTACCACCGTCATGCTACCCTGTACCAAAGATATAAAGGCTTGTGTCTGGGGCTCCTTCTCTTCCTCAGGAAAATAATGTTCCAGGAAGGTAGCTGAGAATTGCTCCCAAGTCATGACAGTCCTCTCTCCTTCTGTAATAAGTGATCGCTGCTTTTGTATAACCTCCGACCATTTGCCAGCATCATCAATCAGTTGTGACGTGGCCAGTAAGATTTTGTGGGCATGACTCGTGATATTCAGCAAAGTCAGGATATGAGAAATCTTCTTAAGCCAATTTTCTGCTTCGACAGCCCCTTCTCTTCCCTTGAAGTAAGGACAGCGCTGCTGCTGAAAGTCCCTGACCATGCTCCTGTCACTGTTCTCCCTGGTGTTTCCATTATCATTCATGTGCTGTTGGAGCACCGAAGTGACCACCGCTTGAACCAAATTTTGCAACTCAGGAGGCACTACCGGTATGTGTAAGTTGTTTTGTTGCTAAGATTGCCTTTCCTCATCATGCTGAGATTGTCGTTCCTCCTCATGATGAGAGTGTTGTTCTTCCTTATGATGAGATTGTTGTTCCCTCTCATCTTCACCCCCTTTTTGGTTTTGTCGGGTGTTTCTCCTTGGCCTTCCCCTTGGGGCCATTTTTCCTAAGCCATTGAAACATATCAAGATTTAGTTTCCACAATAACAATTTGTTTTTTCCTACCTATGGGAAAATTTCCAAATAAGCACTCTTGGTTTTTCTTTGTTGGGGAAAGTGCATCCTATTTTACTATGTTGGACAAATCCGATTATTTTGATTGTACTTCCTTTGCTATCATCCGTCTGAGTCTAACGAAGTAAATTAATACACGAGCGCCGGATTAATTTACTCCGAAAGATTCAATTTTTGGATTCGCTGTGATCCCAAATGTAACACCCCGCCCTTCTCGCATGGAAATCAATGCCTGTTTTTTTTTTTTTAAAAAAAATATCAAAGTATGAGCAAGAGCGGAATGTCACGACCCGAGCTAAGTCCGAACTTCCAAGTCCAACCCTTAACTGGCCAACCCTATGTGTGCATGGACCAAGTCCAGGAAATAGTTCACACATAGCCAAAACTATACACATGCGGAATACATCATCATTGCGGAATCATGATACAACTCATATCCAAACCATTTGATAGCAAAGTACTTAGTCAATAAATCAAATCACATTATCCAACTGATTATCCAAATAATTTCCAAGCATAGCAAAATATCTAAGTTATTACATTCCAAACACTAGATTCTCTAAATACAAGTCCATCAGTATCTTTATTCAAAACATGTAAAATAAATCATCCAAGCTCCTATGCCTGGCCTTCCCTGCGTTCCCTGTTTTCCTCAATTCCTGCGTCATCCACTACAGGGTAGAAGTAGAGCGTTAGAACAACGCGCCCAGTAGGTATTCCTGTTAGGGCTAACACATGGGTTAGTACCAAAAATCCAGATATAACATATATCAAAATCAAAGTTATAAATCGCAATATAATCATAAAATATGATATCCAAAATAGGGTATGATAATAGAGATCCAATCATACTGTTAAAACCAAAACCTTGCATGATAAATAAAATTATAACCATGCCATGCCATACTATCTTATGCAATGAGTCCCACCCACTGCAAACACATGGTATCCACCTGATGGAATTCTCCTCATCAAGGTTTGCCCCCACAGATGCCTTACGGGCGTCCCGACGGAGTGTGGGCTCCGGTTATACAATATCCTCTTGATGGAAATCTCCTCATCAAGATAATCCTCGTGGTGGAATTCTCATCACCAAGGCAGGCCCCACAGTTGCCTTATGGACTTTCCGACGGAGTGTGGGCTCCGGGTACCTGTCAACCCTCCCATGCCATGCGTGAGATGAAATTCCAACATGCTATGCAATAAAACCATTCATAGCATCTAAAATCACATATTTGAAACATATAATTTTGCATCATAAAACATCATAAATAAGATAAGAACAAAGTACATAAGCCCATGGTTTCAAAGAGGTGGAATCCTACCAAAGACCGTTAGGTGTCCTTGCGTTTCCGTCCAAGATTCGCTCACCGATCGCGTACCGCTTGCGAGATCCCGTTACCTTATAATATAACGTAAATCAAAACCAAGTCCCACTTGATTTTCAAAATTCCAAATCCATAAACAAAACCCCATGGGGTTCATGACCTTCCTCTGTAATACCTCAGATTTTCAGATCATTATTTTATTTGACACTTACTCTTTTAAATTGTGAATTTTAGAATTAAACCTTATTTGGATAAAAAATTGGGCCATGACCCAATTAGGACCCAACCAATGTTGGAATTGGTTTTATGGGTTGAATTAATTTAGTGATGAGTTATATCTAATTTTAAACAAAAGATATTATGGCCGAGTAGTGGATTTGAAATATCCAAGTAGATGTTAAAAAAAATTCAAATAAAGATTATCTTGGCCGAATTTTAGATAATGATTTACAATGATATGCTAGATATTTAAAAAGGGATGAAATATCTATTAATTAAATTAAAAGATAATTTGGATTATGATTAGGGTTATGCGCATAGTACTTGCTAATAAGAATTAAAGGAAGTCTTAATAAAGCAAGGGAAAGTCAGATTATGGCTAATTAAAGAGGGAAAGTCGGCCATGGCTTAAATAAGGAAGGTTTGACATATGTCTAGTATTTTGGTTATAACTTTCCACTCTGATAACTGATTTCTTTGATTATTTTTGGATTGGAAAGAAGACTTCAAGAGCTACAACTTTGTATTTTATCACTTTTTCTGATTCGGAAGTTAACAAGGTTAAAACTGAGCTACAATATAGTATACGTGTAAAAAAAAAGGGGAAACACAAGAGGGCAAGATTTTATTAAGAACATTCTAATATTGGATTAAATGGAAGCTTAAAAGGAGAGGCAAGGAGAGGGTGCACGTTTTTTACAACTCCATTACCAAGTTTTTATTCCTCCCTCTCCCTCTCTCAATTCATCATTCTCTTCCACGCCAAAGCAAGAGAAGAAAGGGCAGCAACAAGAAGGAGTTCTTGTTTGGAGAAAAGCAAAGGGAAAAGAAAGAAAATTGGAAGAGCAAGAAACCAAAGGGGAAAAGGTTAGTATCTTGTTTAATAATTTTATGTTTTGGAACAAAAAGAACCATAGGGTTCGGCCTTATGGCATGGCGGAACCCCATGCAAAGATGTGATTTAATTCTTGGGTTCTAAGATAGAAAAACCATGGAGAGATTGATTTACTTCATTGGGGTTATGTTCTTAAATCTTGGAACTTGGAAAGACATGGTGATTTCATGATAAAACCATGGGGATTTATGGTTTAGAATTATAAATTTCAATGATGAAAATCCATGGAGGAGTTTAATAATTGTTAAAGAAAAATTGGAGGGACATGTGGGTCGGCCTTCGTGTGGCCGAACCATGATTTCTAGATGGCTAAATTATTGGATGTAAAATAATAAAAGGAAGAGGTGAGGTTCGGCCATGGTGTATGGCCGAACCCCACCAAACATTTTATGGAATGATGAACGGTTTGTATTGGATCTAGACCAATGGCTAAGATCATGAACCATAGGGTTCGGCCATGGTGCTTGGCCGAACCATAGGGTTCGGCCATAGGGTTCGGCCCATGGGGTAGATTTTGAATGGAGATTAAAAATAGAAAACTTCTAATTAAGGAAAGGGTTTGCTAAATTGGAAAGCACCCGATTTTGGAAGATGTTCTACTAAATTTGGAAACCTTCCATTTATGGAAGAAGTTGTTTAATTAAGTATGTATAATTAAGGAAAGTACCCAAATATGGAAAGTATTGCTAAATTTGGAAAGCAATTTAAATATGGAAAGAGTTGTTAATTATGGAAAAGCAATCTAATTTTAGAAGGTGTTTCCAAATATGGAAAGGAGGTTGCTCATTAGGAAAGTTTCTATTCTTGGAAGTAGATATTAAAATTAGAAAATATCTACTTAAAGACCATGAAGATTATTATGGAAACCATCCCAAGAATGGAAGGTAAGGCTTGATTATGGAACCTAATTTAAATAAATGGAATGGTTGCCATGAGTGAGGTTCGGCCATGATGTATGGCAGAACCCCACTAGGGTTTAGTTTTTGGAAACCTTGTCATTTTTGGAATATGATATTCAATCATAGAAGGGTTGGTGTTTAATTAAGAAACCTTCTAAATGTGGACCTTAGGTTAAAAATGGAAGGTAGAATTATTTTTACAAAACTTTCCATTTATGGAAGGATGTTGATATTGTGGTAAGTTAAATAGGGAAAGCTTCTAAGGATAGAAGGGAGATTAATAAAGGGAAGTGCTATTCTTGGAAGGTGAAATCTAAATTTGGATACCTTCCAATTATAGAAAGGTGGAGATTAATTGGAAATTATACATCATAGGGCTCGGCCATGGTGTATGGCTGAAACCCATGGTCTAAATTAAGGGATTAAAGGTATCTTTAATTCATGGTTTAAGGGCTGATTTATGAATCAGATTATGAATCTACATTATGAGTTAGGTTATGTGTAGTTTTAAAATAAAATAAAGGATACAATGTATGATATGAATTGATGGAGAAAGGAGTGGCAAAAATGTAATTAAAATACCAAAGTAGGAGAACTATGGGTTCGGCCATGATGTATGGCCGAACCCCATGAGATGTGTTTGATGAACTTATTTGATTAGGGAAATTTTTAAGGTCTAGTTATGGAAGATTTAAAGGAAAGAGGAAATCAATGACATTTTGGTAAATATGAGAGAATGTTGGACACCATGGCCGAACCCCATGAATTATTTTATGGGATTATGTACTTTGGAAGCATGAATGGATAACTTGGAACCTAAGCAAAGAAAAGGGGCTAGGGTTACCAACAGTGGCATTTTTGTAAATATGTATGAAAAATGGTAAACCATGGGTTCGGCCATGGTGTATGGCTGAACCCCATGGGGTTTTGTTTATGGACTCAGACGGATGATAGCAAAGGAAGTACAGTCAAAATAATCAGAATTATCCAACATAGTAAAATAGGATATATTCCCGGAAACAAAGAAAAATCAAAGAGTGCTTATTTGGAAATTTTCCCTAATGACAAGAAACACAAGATGTTTATTTGGCAATTTTCCCCAAACAAGAGACATTATGTGATGCATAGAGAAATTCCCCAAAACAAAGATTTAGTTTGATTGGAACTGCTGTTGGCATTAACATATTTCGGTTGCTGTGATACAGATATGTTAGGCAACATAGAGTATACAGAGTTGTGGGACAGAGGGACACCTAGCTATCCTATAGATCTGGTTTCTTCGTCCGATGATTCCAGCGTACCAAACTTCAACAATGAAGTTGGAATTAGTTAAGACATGGAAGTAGAATCGCCCGAGTACAATGTTGGGGTGACTCCAACCTTTGTAACCGAAAGAAGAACATAACGGAGGGGGTCAGGACAGTGTAAACATTCCTGAAGTACCTCCTGAACTACGAAACCTAGTACAAGTGATAGTCACTTTCGTTCTACAGCAATTCTTGAGTGGAAATGGGGACACAAACCCCAATGAAACACAGGACCGAAAAGGTCGGGGTGGGGGAAATACTTTTTGCCCTCACAAAAGATTCAAACCCTACTTTTGGAGATCTTCAGCCTCTATTGGTTCCACTGGAAGTTCCTATTTCCGATGTGGTCAGCAGGGCCATTTCAAGAGGGAATGTCCACAGAATGGTAGATCTTCCCATTCCTGTTTCGATGTGGTCAGCAGAGCCATTTCAAGAGGGAGTGTCCACAGAATGGTAGATCTCCCCATTCCTGTTTCCGATGTGGTCAGCAGGGCCATTTCAAGAGAGAGTGTCCACAGAGCAAAAGATCTCCTTACTCCAGGGGTTCTCTTCGTCGTTCGGCTCAACTAGCTCAGTCACAAGGATCTGGACGACTGAATACTTCAACTTCTTTCCCAAAGACAGTGGATCATTCGGTAATTCAAGGGTCTTCCACGAAAGGTTAGGCTAAGGAGTGGTAGGAAAAGTCGAAGGAAGGGAATATTTTGTAAAGGGTTTTGTTTTAACCCTACCAACTCTTATATTGTGATGGAAGTTTGAAATAAATTTCAATAAAGTTTTTCAAATTTAAGAATTTATGAGCATTTGGGCATTGAGATATATGTGACGAGGTCACTTGATTTTATTGAGATATGACATAGGTGTGTCTTTGTAACACCTCGGCTTTTCAGTTTATTATTTATTTAATTTTGATTATGAATTTTGGAATTAAACCTTATATGGATAAGGAATTGGGTCATGACCCAATTAGTACCCAACCAATGTTGGAATTGGTTTTACTAAAATTTAAATGGGCAGGATTAAATTAGTGGTGAATCATACCCAATTTTGAATAAAGGATATTATGGCCGAGTAGTGGATTTGAAATATCCAAGTAGATGTTAAAAAAATCAAATAAAGATTATCTTGGCCGAATTTTAGATAGTGATTTACATATTATGCACATGAGAGATATGTGAGATTTTTAAATCCACAATGATATGCTAGATATTTAAAAAGGGATGAAATATCTATGAATTAAATTAAAAGATTATTTGGATTATGATTAGGATTATGCGCATAGTAATTGCTAATAAGAATTAAAGGAAGTCTTAATAAGGCAAGGGAAAGTCGGATATGGCTAATTAAAGAGGGAAAGTCGGCCATGGTTAAATAAGGAAGGTTTGACATATGTCTAGTGTTTTGGTTATAAATTTTCACTCTGATATCCGATTGCTTTGATTCTTCTTTCGTTAGAAAGAAAATTTCAAGAGCTACAACTTTGTAGTTTACTACTTTTTCTGATTCGGAAGTTAAGAAGGTTAAAACTATGCTATAATATAGTATACGTGTAAAAAAAAGGGGAAACACAAGAGGGCAAGATTCTATTAAGAACATTCTAATATGGGATTAAGGAGAGCTTAATAAAAGGAGAGATCCATAGGGGTGCACGGTTTTTACAACCCCGTTACCAAGTTATATTCCTCTCTCTCTCTCCCTCTCTCAAGTCCTCTCTTACACGGCAAGAACAAGAGAAGAAAGGGCAGCAACTAGAAGGAGTTCTTGTTTGGAGAAAATCAAAGAGAAAGGAAGAGAAAGATTAGAAGAGCAAGGAAGAGGTTAGTATCTAAGTATTAATTTTATAATTTTATTTATGAAATCAAAAGAACCATAGGGTTCGGCCATGGTTGTTGGCCGAACCCCATGAAGAGAAAATTAGAGATGGGTAAATGGTTTTAAAAGAGAAGAAAGAACCATAAGGTTCGGCCATAGTGCACGGCTGAACCCCATGGAAAGATTTGCTTAATTAATTGGTTTTAAAATTGGAAACCATGGAGAGTGTTGATTTGTTAATTGGGTTTATGTTCCTCATAGAAACCTTTGGTGATTGTATGTTTTAGATTCAAGAAAATCAATGAAAGAATATGGAGTATGGGTCGGCCATGGCTGTTTTATGGCTAGTGGAGTGGATCTAAAATAATAAAAAGGAGGAGTGAGGTTCGGCCACGGTGTATGGCCGAACCCCACCAAACATTATATGGATTGATGATTAATTTTGGATTAGATCTAAACCAAGGGCCAAGATCATGAACCATAGGGTTCGGCCATGGTGCTTGGCCGAACCCATGGGTTAAATTGGAAAGAAAATGTAAAAGATGGACCTAGATCTAAAAGGGTGAGGTTCGGCCATGCAGAGTTACTTTTGGAAACCTTATTATGGAAAGTATTGCTAATTTGGGAAGCAATCCACATATGGAAGGAGTGGTTAATTATGAAAAATTCATCTAATTTTGGAAGGTGTTTCCAAATATGGAAAGGAGGTTACTTATTAGGAAAGTTTCCATTCTTGGAAGTTGTTATTAAAATTAGAAAATATCCACTTATTGACCATGAAGATTATTTATGGAAACTACCCAAGAATGGAAAGTGGGGTTTGATTATGGAACTTGGATTAAATTAAATGGATTGGATGCCATGGGTGAGGTTCGGCCATGGTGTATGGCCGAACCCCACTAGTGTTTAGTTTTTGAAAACCTTTTTAATTATGGAATTAAATATATGGTTTAGGTTTATGTATAATTGAATCAAAGGAGATTGATGGTATGAATTTAATGGTATGGTTGGAAATTATGCACCATAGGGTTCGGCCATGGTGTATGGCTGAACCCCATGGTCCGAATTAAGGGATCTAATGGTATTTAAGGCATGGTTAAGGGCTGATTTATGAATCAGATTATGAACCTATGTTATGAGTTATGTTATGTGTATTTTTAAAATAAAATAAAGGATACAATGTATGTTAGGGATTGATGGAGAAAGGAATGGCAAAAATGTAATTAAACACCAAAGTGGAGAACCATGGGTTTGGCCATGATGTATGGCCGAACCCCATGAGTTGTGTTTTGATGGATTTATTTGGTTAGGGAAATTTTTAAGGTCTAATTATGAAAGATTTAAAGGGAAGAGGAAGTCAATGGCATTTTGGTAAATATGAGAGAATGTTGGACATTGGGTTCGGCCATGGTGTATGGCCGAACCCCATGAGTTATTGTATGGTATTATGTATTTTGGAAGCATGAATGAATAACTTGGAACCTAAGCAAAGACAAGGGGCTAGGGTTACCAACAATAGCATTTTTGTAAATATGTATAAAAAATGGTAAACCATGGGTTCAGCCATGGTGTATGGCCGAACCCCATGGGGTCTTGTTATGGACTTAGAACCTTGTAATTAAGAGGGACTAGATGTTGATTTATTGTTATATTATAAGGTAACAGGATCTCGCACGCGGTGCGCGATCGGTGATCGAATCTTGGACGGAAACGCAAGGACTTGTGAACGGTCTTAGGTAGGATTCCACCTCTTTGAAACCATGGATTATGTACTTGTTTTTATCTTATCTTTGATGAAAATGTGTTTCAAAGGATCTTATTTATTATTGAATTTCAAATGCTACGTTTACCTTGATTTAAATGGCATGGATTAATTATGTTCAAAAGGTGATTTTACATGCTAGGTTTTATTTGTATAAAGAGCATGTATTGGATATGTTTTCAAATGATGATTTTCAATGCTATGTTTATGTTATAAAATAGCATGCATTTCATTGGCATCTCATGCATGGCATGGGGTGAAGGATTTATAACCGGAGGGGTCACACTCCGTAGGGGCGTCTGAAAAATCTATGTGCAACACCTTGATGTGATTTCCATCAAGAAGATTTTCGGAGGGTCCACACTCCGTCGGGGCGACCGAAAGACCTATGTGGTAGGCACATTTATGTACAGGTGATGGTGGGACTCATTGCATATTTGTCATCATTGCATGGCATGGATTTATATGGTTTTGATATCACTATGTTATATGATATGTTTGTACTAACCATGTGTTAGCCGTAATTGGAATACCTATTGGGTGCGTTGTACTAATGCCCTACTTCTACCCTGTAGTTGTTGATACAAGTAATCAGGGAAGTAATGAACCCAAGACGGACCAGGCATAGGAGCTTGGAAGATCTAGTTTATATGTTTTTGAAATAAATTACTCATGAACTAGTATTTGAGTATTTGGATTCAGAATGTAATAACTTAGATGGTTGAATGTTTTGGTTTGATGATTATGATGTACTTTGCTATCTGAATGGATTAGAACGTGGTTCTAATATAATTCCGTATATTGATGATTATGATTCCGCAGTTGTATGGTTTTATTCCACAAGTTGGTATGGTTATGTGTGAACCATTTTATTGGACTGAGTCCATATACACATAGGGTTGGCCAGTTAAGGGTCGGACTTTGGAAGTTCGGACTTAGCTCCGTCGTGACGTCCCGCGCTCTATCACTCTACTCTGTTATAAAAAAACATATATATATACACTGAATTTACGAGAACAAGCGAGTGAAAAAGGGCAGGGCGTCACAGTCTTACACGTGATATTGACGAGACAAGTATTTAGATTCTATGAGTATGGCTTAGAGTAGTTATGAGACTGTGGAAATCTCGATATGAAACACGGAGACTTGGTCCCGTAGGGTTATCATTGAGAAGTGGGTCCCTCGCATGCTACGCGCTGGAGGGCACTCTCACGGCTATTTTACATACTTGAAGTGCGAGGTTGTGCATAATTAGATACTATTTTACCCGTGGGAGTGGTACTAGTCTCGTTAGACGCGGTTTGACCGCTTTAGAGCTTGACTGAATCACCCTTGGAGGTGAAAGAATGCAGGGCAGGGTAGACCGGATCACGTTGGATGTGGGTCTTCCACTTAGTAAGTCATGGGACCTAAGTCTTGCTAAGGGGTCGGGATATATTATGAAGGATATTTTAGCTACAGTCACATGGTGACTCATTCGAGTGTTGTTACTATGGAAAGAATATCTCATGGTAGTATGATGGATCGGTTGGTCTCATAAATGACATATAGATCTAAAGATTGGAACATGTTTCGATTTACGTTCCATGTTATAAGAAAAAGGTGTTAGTCGTATTATGACTTGTATCACAGGAAAGTTAATGTGGAGAGATACAAGGTATCATAGAAGTTTTGAATAAAAGATGTTAGTCACATGGTGACTTATGTACAAAATAAGATAGGCTTACTTTTGGGAGATGTACTTGAGGGGAAAGTTAAGAGTCTAGTGAAACTCAAATGGAAGCTATGGGCGACTGCCGAGTGAGACTGGCCACCTGACTCTGTAGTTAGCCGGATGGAGTTCCAGGAGAGTGAAGCTAGAAACCTAGATAAAATGGAATCAAGAAAAGTTTTGAGCATAGGCTCGTATTGGCAGGCTACCTCACACAGAAAATAGACGAATGAACGTATTGAACAGGTACGTATGGAAAATATTTTAGGTAGCAGCTAAAGTGAAACAGAGTATATTGATTAACATAGAAATTGGAAATGAGTTCACGAGAAAAATAGATAACATGAGACAGAGTAAATTCTGTGAGAATGAAACTCATAGGCTGATATGAGTGATTTTGATATAATTGAGTGATACTTGACAAGATTGAACAGGAACAATGGATATATCCAGAAATAAAGGAGATATGGGCGAAGATGTTTATTGGCGAAGTCATACCGGAATGGGAGTTAAGATTTGAACGGGGTCTTGTATCTCGAGAAAGGGTATATGTACTAAAGAGCTGTAGAAAAGAAATACTGAATGAGGCACATCAGACCAAACATTAAACTCATTCGGGTAGCACCAAGATATATCACGACCTGATGAGACATTACTGGTGGCACAGACTCAAAAGGATGTGACAGAATTTGTGGCTCATTGTTTAACGTGTCAACAGGTAAGGCATAACATCAGAAGCCACCAGGATTACCCAAACTCTACCAGTGCCGGAATGGAAATAAGAACACATCTCCATGGATTTTGTGACAGGGTTACCAAGGTCTTCAAAGGGCAACGATGCAATATGGGTTGTGGTAGACCGACTGACCAAGTCTGCACATTTCATTCCTATTAAGATGACAGACTCATTTGAGACTTTGGGTCAGTAGTATATTAAGGATATCATCAGATTGCATGGTATGCTTCGGACTATTGTGTCCGACAGAGATGGTTGATTTACCGGCTAGAATATGGTAAAGCATATAGGCGGCCATGGGAACAGACTGATTGACTAAGTACAGCAATTCATCCACAGACTGATGGGCAGTCTGAGAGGGCATCACAGAACAAAGGGTATTACGGAACTGAGTGATCCAGTTTGTCAAAGTGATAGGATCGACATGGCATTAAGGAAGCCATAAGGGAACTCGAGTCGGAAATGAGGACAGCTCATTCTGAGCTATTTATGTAAATATTTGAAACCCTAGTTCGCTCGATTTTCGGGACAAAATTTTAAAAAGAGGGTTGTATTGTAACACCTCGGATTTTCAAGTTATAAATATTTACGGAAATTACCCATTTAAATTATGAATTTTAGATATTGATCTAAGATGGGTAAAATGTTGGGTCTTTGCCCAATTAAGACCCAACGATTTTGATAAATGGTTTCATTAAGAATTAAATGGGGTTGAATTAATTTAGTGATGCATTATGTTCAAAATTAAATAAAAGATTGCATGGCAGAATTTTAGAGGTAAAAATTTAGGAATATGCACATAAGATATTTGTGGGATTTTCATATCCATGATGATATGCAAGAATATCTTAAGAAGATAATAAGAATTAAGTTAGATTGTGCATGGCCGAATTTTGATGAGAAATCCTTGAAATATGCGCATATCATGTTAGAATATTTTTAAAAGGGGCTCACGGCAATGGCTAATTAGAGAGGCATGGCACCTTCTAATCTAAGATAGGATTAAAGGGAAGGTTCAATAAACGAAAGGCATCAAGGGCGCACACTATCTTCTAAGTTAGGAACCAATGGAAGATTAATTAGCAATGGCTAATTTAAAGGATATTGCACATGGCAATAGGGATTGAGGCAAACATGGGGCGCATGGCACTTTTTATTCTTGAGTAAATGAAGGTTTTAAAAGAGGCAACACACAAGGGCTCACAGTATTCACACTCAAATATTTGATGTTGCCGTGTGGAGTTTTATAAGACAAAAGAAGGGGACGCAAGGCACCTTCTAAATTGGGATTAAGGAAGGTTTTAATAAGAGAAAGAGGGAGGGGCGCATGGCAACACTTATACATTAAGGCCGATCTCTCTCTCCCTATCTCTCAAGCCTCATTCTCGTCTACAACAAGAGAAAGAGAGATCAACCAGCAAGAGGTGTTCTTAGTTTGTGAAAGACCAAGGAAGAGAAGAGGCTAAGGAAGAGAAGGATTGGAAGAACAAGATCAACCGACGGAAACCGAGGAGTCCCGGAACCGGTAAGTGATCTTATGATTTTTGTTTATTTAAGATAAGAAACCATAGGGTTCGGCCAAGGTGTATGGCCGAACCCCATGGAAGAAGATGGAGAGATGGTTTTAATAATTTTAAATAGAAAAGAAAGGGGTGAGGTTCAGCCATGGTGTGTGGCCGAACCCCACCAAGTATAGTTATGGATTTGGGGTTTCTTAGATATTGAATCATGTGGACTGATTTATTATGTTTATGGATTGAAAACTATGGACTAATTATGTATGTTTTAAAAAGGGATTTAAAATGGTTTAAGAAGAGGTTAAGAAACATAGGGTTCGACCATGATGAAGGACTGGACCCCATGAAAGGTTGTTGGTTATTTTATGGAAGAAAAATTGGGAAGGATTATGGTTAATAAATTTGTATGGTTTTAATGGAAGGTTATTGATTATATTTTTATGGTTAAAAACCATGGAAGAAAACTATGGGAGATGAATAAAATAAATCTAAGGGAAGGTGATGAACCATAGGGTTTGGCCATGGTGTATGGCCGAACCTCATGGAGTTGTTTTGGGAAAGATTGATGGGTTTTGATTGGTTAAATTAGAAACTATCTAATTATGGATCTTAGATTAAAATGGAAGGTGGGGATTATTTATGGAAACCTTCTAAATATGGAAGCATGGATGCTAAATTTGGGAAATGTTTAAATATGGAAACATGGATGCTTAATTTAGAAAGTGTTTAATTATGGAAACCATGGGAAGTGTTGATAATGTTATATGATTTATGAAGGATAATGTTTTATTTTAAAAGGGTTGGTGATTGATTAAATGGAAAGGAATTATTATTAATTCTAGAAGGAAGATTGTGAACCATAGGGGTCGGCCAAGGTGTATGGCAGAACCCCATGGAGTTGAATTGGTATTTTGATGTATTATTATTGATGAAAATGGAGTATAGTTATTAAATGGGAAAGTTTCTACTTATGGAAGTTGTATTTTGAATTTAGAAAGTTTCTATTTATAGACTTTCTAATTATGAACTTTTGATCACAATGGAAAGTTAGATGTCATAGGGTTCAGCCATGATGTTTGGCCGAACCCCATGAACCAATTTGTAGTGGATACCGCAATCCTAGATCATGTTTGGATTAAGGAATTGGTATGGATGATTAAATAAATGAGAGGTTGATGTTAATACTACATGTTCTTAAATAAGGATTTTGAAACCATAGGGTTCGGCCATGGGTATGGCCGAACCCCATGGAGTTGGATTGTTATTTTAATGTAAGTAAATTTATTAAAATGCAAGGATGGTTATTGGATTTAATTAATTAATCGAAGTTGTTTATTAATTTAGAAAGTTTCCAAATGTGGAAGGTGGAGTTTAATGTAGAAAGTTTCCAATTATAGAAGGAAGAAATTAATTTGGAAAAATCTAATTATGGAAGGTTTTATTTGTGGTTCCATGGTTGTGGATCATTGGTGGATCCATGTATGTAATATAGTGGAACCTAAACATAAATTGTCAAAGGCAATGGCAAAGTTGTAAATACTTGCTAATGGAAGGTTAGCCATGGATGGCATTTTAGTAATTATATGAGAATTAATAGACCTAGTGTTTTGGGACCTAAAACTTAGGTGATGAGATCAATGGCAATTTGGTAAATAAAGGGTAAAAATGAGGAATGGTTTATGGACTTAAAATATTGTAAAATCAAGTGGGACTTGGTTTTGATTCTTTATTATATTTTAAGGTAACGAAACCTCACAAGGTGTTTACGATCGTGAGCGGTTACCGGACGAAAGATGCAAGGACACGTTAGCGGTCTTTGGTAGGATTCCACCTCTTTGAAACCAGTGGGTTTATGTACATTGTTTTTATCTTGATTTGATGAATTTATATTGCAAAGGATATGTTTCAAATTATGATTTTTATATGCTATGTTTATATGATAAAATAGCATGCGTTGTATATGTTTCAAAATGAGCTTTTAAATGTTATGATTTTGTATAATTGCATAGCATGTGGTATTTGCATCTCATGCATAGCATGGGAGGGATGACAGGTAACCGGGGACCCACACTCCGTCGGGGCATCCTTAAAACACTCGTGGGGGGATACCTTGATGATGAGAATTCCATCAAGAAGATACTATGTATAATACCCTGATGATGACAATCCCATCAAGAGGAATACTATGTATGAAGACCTTGATGATAGCATTCCATCAGGAGGATACTATATATCCGGAGATCCACACTCCGTCAAGGTGTCGGTAAAACACTCGTGGAATGATACCTTGGGTAAGAGGATACTTGGACTGAGTCCATACACACATATGGTTGGCCAGTTAAGGGTCGGACTTTGGAAGTTCGGACTTAGCTTGAGTCGTGACGTCCCGCACTCTATCACTCTACTCTGTTATATAAAAAAAAAAAATAGACTCTGAATTTACGAGAAGAAGCGAGTGAAAAAGAGGCGGGGCGTTACAATAGCATGGCATGGCACTGAATCGACATGATTATGATCTTTATCATCATGCAAGGCTTCTAGTTTTTATCGGTATGTTTGGATCTCTATTATGATACACTGTTTTGGATACAATGTTTTGTAAGTATGGTATGATTTATTATACTAGTTTTGATGTATTTATTATATCTGGATTTTTTGTACTAACCCATGTGTTAACCCTAATTGGAATACCTACTGGGCGCGTTGTACTAACGCCCTACTTCTACCCTTTAGTGGATGATGCAGGAAACGAGGAAAACGCTGAATGTGGAAAGAGACAAGCATAGGAGCTTGGAATGCTTTTAGTTTTATATTTTGTTTAAGATACTCAGGGATTTGTATTTAGAGTATCCAGATTTCGGAATGTAATAACTTAGATGAATTGCTATGGTTGGATGTTTTATTTGGATAATGATTAAAGTGATTTATTGACTAAGTACTTTGCTATCAATGGAATAGAACTAGAGTATTATGATTCCGCAAAGTGATGTTATGATTCCGCAGTTGTGATTTTTTATTCCACAAGTTGATATTGCTATGTGTGAACCATTTTTCGTGGACTTGGTCCATGCACACATAGGGTTGGCCAATTAAGGGTCAGACTTTGGAAGTTCGAACTTAGCTCGCGTCGTGACGTCCCGCGCTCTATCACTCTACTTTGTAATAAAAAAAAATAAACTCTGAATTTACGGAAAAAAATGAGTGAAAAAGGGTGGGGCGTTACACATACCACATGGTCGAACCCTATGGTTCAACATTCCATTAATTAATACTCCAATCAACTCCCAATTTTCTTCCATGGGGTTCGGCCACACACCATGACCGAACCCTATGGTTCTTTTCTTTTAAACAAAAGTTATAAAATTACTAACCGGTTTCGATTGATTCTTGTTCTTCCAATCCTTCTCCTTTCTTCTTAATTTTTCCAAACCAAGAGCACCTCTTGCTGGCTGCCTTCTCCTTCTCCTTGTTCTTACTGTGAATGAGAACTTGAGAGAGGGAGAGAGAGAAATAAAATTGGAGAGAGAGATGTACAATCCGTACGCCCATTGTCCTTTTCTCCTTATATTACTTACAACTTGTCCCAATTTAGAAGGTATCAAGATAGCAATTGCTAATGATCCTTTCCTTTGGTCAGATACCCTTGTCTTAATTAGTAATGCCGTGTGCCCTTGTGTTTAATTTGCCATTGCCGTGTGCTCTTCTTTTAGAAGGTGCTATGCGCATAATCACTAAATCATAGCCTAAGCAATCTTTTAATTTGGATACTTCCATAATGCCTTGGGCCCCTTGTTGCCTCTTTTAAATGATCTTATGTGCCCAACATAGATATGGCAATCCCTATACACGGCCAATGAAATCCTCATTTGATTTTTAAACATCTCCTTGAATATTCATATCCAAAATTCGGCCATGCACAATCTTTTATTTAATTTTGGGCATAATACATTACTAAATTAATTCAACCCATTTAATTTAATTGGAACCCTTTCCAAAACCGTTGGGTCCTAATTGGGCCAATGACCCAACTCTTTACCCAATTTAAGATCCATATCTAATATTCTCAAATTAAATGAATAATTTTCATAGAAATTAATAAATTGAAAATCCGGGGTGTTACAATACAACCCTCTTTTTAAAATTTTCGTCCCAAAAATCGAGTGAAGTAGGGTTTCAAACATTTACATAAACAACTCAGGATGAGCTTTTCTCATTTCTGAGTCGAGTTCCCATGTAGCTTCCTCAATGCCATGTCGATCCCATACCACCTTGACAAATTGGATCGCTCGGTTCCATAACACCCTTTGTTCTGTGTCCACCACTCGGACAGGCTTCTCGACGTATGTCACGTCGCTCTGAACCTCTATGTCTTGTATGTTCAGTACGTGAGAAGGATCAGGACTATACTTCTTCAACATCGATATATGGAACACATCGTGTAAAGATGCCAACTGTGATGGGAGTGCCAATTGGTAAGCCACGTCCCCCATCCTTCTTATGATTGAAAACGGTCCCACATATCTTGGCGATAATTTCCCCTTCTTTCCAAATCTCATGTGTCCCTTTCGTGGCGAGACTTTCAAGAACACCATGTCTCCCACGTCAAATTCAAGGAACCTCCTTCTCTTGTCAGCATAGCTCTTCTGATGACTCTATGCAGTCAATAGGTGCTGCCGTATCAACTGTATTTACGATGTAGTCTCTGCAACCAACTCAGGTCCAATCAGTGCAAGCTCACCGGCCTTTGTCCAGCACACTGGTGACCTACATGGTCTACCATATAATGCCTCAAATGGAGCCATCTGGAGGCTTGCCTGGTAACTGTTGTTGTACGAGAATTCTACCAACGGCAAGTGATCCTCCCATCCACCCTTGAAATGTAGCATACATGCTCTCAGCATATCCTCCAATGTCTGTATTGTCCTCTCAGACTGCCCATCAGTCTGTGGGTGGAATGTTGTACTAGTCAATAAGTCTGTTCCCATGGCCAACTGCATACTCTGCCATAGTCTGTCGGTGAATCGACCATCTCTGTCAGACACAATACTCCGAGGTATACCATGCAATCTGATGATATCCTTGATATACCGCCGACCCAAAGTCTCAGATGAGTCTGTCATCTTAATAGGAATGAAATGTGCTGACTTGGTCAGTCGGTCTACCACGACCCATATCGCATCGTTTCCCTTTGATGACCTTGGCAACCCTGTCACAAAATCCATGGAGATGTGCTCCCATTTCCATTTCGGCACTGGTAAGGGTTTGAGTAACCCTGGTGGCTTCTGATGTTCCGTCTTAACCTGCTGAAAAGTTAAGCAATGAGCTACAAATTCTGCCACATCTCTTTTGAGTCCGTATCACCAGTAATGTCTCTTCAGGTCAGTGATACATCTTACTGTTTCCCAAATGAATAGAGAGTTTGGTCTGATGTGCCTCAATCAATAACTCTTTTCTGCAGCTCTTAGGTACATAAATCCTTCCTCGGAATAGAAGACCCTGTCCTGGTCGTAACTCCCATTCCGGTATGATTTCACCAGTAGACATCTTGGCCCAAATCTCCTCCACCTCCGGGTCTGTCCGTTGTTCCTGTTCAATCTTGGTAACCATGTTGGACCGTATGATCAAATTGTATATAGTCCCACGGTTATTGAGGTAAAGTTTAAACTCTCGAATGGTATTCAGAATCTCCCATTTTGTCCTGATCAAACATGCCACTGATGCATGTGATAAACGGCTGAGGGCATCTGCGTCCTTGTTCGCCTTGCTAGGGTGATAACGAAGTGCGAACTCATAATCCGCCAGATATTCCATCCATCTGCGCTGCCTCAAGTTGAGCTCTTTCTGATCAAACAAGTACTTCAAGCTCTTATGATCTGAAAACACTTCAAATTTCTCGCCATAAAGATAATGTCTCCAGTTTTTTAGAGCGAAGACCACTGCGGCTAGTTCCAGATCGTGCGTAGGATAAAGAAGTTCATGTATTTTCAGCTGTCTTGATCCGTATGCCACCACACGATTACTTTGACTGAGTGTACACCCCAGTCCCTCTCCTAAAGCATCGCAATGTACCTCATAACACTTGCCTCTTTCTGGCAAAATTAGGATAGGAGCAGTGGTAAATCTCTTCTTCAGCTCTTCAAACCTCCTGATTGCACAGATCTGACCACTCATATTTGACTCCTTTCTGAGTGAGTCGAGTAAATGGAGATGCAATTTTTGAGAAGTCCATGATAAATTTCCTGTAATAACCAGCCAATCCCAAAAAGCTACGGATCTCGGTTACATTCTTTGGGGCTTTCCAATATCTTACTACCGCTACCTTAGCTAGGTCCACGGCTATACCTTCTTCTGATATAACATGTCCCAAAAAGTTGACCTCAGATAGCCAAAATTCACATTTACTCGCTTTAGCATATAGTTGTTCTTCCTCAAAGTGTCCAGAACTATTCTCAGGTGCTCAGCATGTTCTTCCTGAGTTTTGGAGTAAATCAAAATATCATCAATAAATACAATGACAAATTGATTCAAGTAAGAATGGAAAATCCTGTTAATAAGATCCATGAAGCACAGCCGGTGCATTGGTGAGTCCAAACGGCATGACTACAAACTCATATAATCCATATCTCGTTCTGAAGGCTGTCTTTTCTATGTCCTCCTCCCTAACCTGGATTTGGTGATATCCGGACATCAGGTCAATCTTAGAAAAATGACTGGAACCTTTAAGTTGATCAAATAAATCATCGATCTTGGGTAGAGGGTACTTGTTTCTGACCTTCAGCTGGTTCAGTTTTCGGTAATCCACACACGTACGGAGTAACCCATCCTTCTTCTTTACAAATAAAACCGAAGCTCCCCAAGCCGATGTATTGTTCCAAATGCACCCCAGTCTGAGCAATTCAGTCAATCTGCTTCTTTAACTCGGACATCTCTAGTTGGTGCCATCCGGTAATGTGGTAATGACACTGGTGCAGTGCCAAGGTACAACTTGATTTCAAAATTAATCTCCCTCATGGGAGGCAAACTAGGGAGTTCCTTTAGAAAAACGTCCGCATAGTCCCCTGCTATTTCCGGAAGTTCAACCACCGGTGCCTTGTTGATTCTGATAATGTTCAATACCAGATGATTCAACCCTTCATGCAGTCTGTTTTGTTTATCAGCACGCACCACATGTTGTTTTCTCTCGGACGACCAAAATGTCACCCTGCGACGATAACAATCAATGTTGGCCTTAAAGCTAGCCAATCAATCCATGCCGAAAATAATATCATATTATGACATATCGAGTACCAAATAATTGAACTCAAATCTAAGTCCAACAAGTTCAGTATTCACTGCTGTGCATATAAGTCCCAATGATGTGTCTCCGACGGGGGATACAATAATGAGTGATGTGGATAGTTTCTGTACTAATGTTTCAGTTGCAGATATGAATGCAACAGATATGAAAGAGTGGGATGCTCCTGAATCCAATAATGCAAAGGCGTAGGAACTACTAACTATTGCCATACCTTAAATCACAGAGTGATCCTCTGCTACTGGAGGTGCTAAGGTGAATACCCGTCCAGATTTGGAAGTCTTACTAAATTTAGAAACTTATTGAATTGAGAAATTTATATTTTTATAAATTTTATAATTTTAGATATTATTTCTATTTTTTCGAAATTAACTACTTTTGGAAATTTCTATTTTAGGCTATTATTTAAAATTTGTAGTGTTTATTTTTAGAAACTACAATTGTAGAAAGTTACCTAAATTTAAAAGTTTCTTTTAATATAATTGAAATTATAAATTTTATAT
The DNA here is from genome assembly GCA_013350335.1 of Chimonanthus salicifolius. Taxonomy (NCBI): domain Eukaryota; kingdom Viridiplantae; phylum Streptophyta; class Magnoliopsida; order Laurales; family Calycanthaceae; genus Chimonanthus; species Chimonanthus salicifolius. The sequence goes on from CM023536.1 coordinate 30,915,444, forward strand.
AGATTTGGAAGTCTTACTAAAGTTAGAAACTTGTTAAATTGTGAAATTTATATTTTAAGAAATTTTATAATTTTAGATATTATTTATATTTTTTGAAATACTACTAACTTTACAAATTTCTATTTTAGGGTAGTATTTAAAATTGACAGTTTCTATTTTTAGAGACTACTATTGTAAAAATTTACCTAAATTTAAAATATTTTTTTAAAATAGTTGAAATTCTAGAATTTATATAGATTTTGAAGTTTTACGAAATTTAGAAACTTATTGAATTGAGAAATTTCTATTTGAAATTTTTTTCTAATTTTAGATAATATTTCTATTTGTCGAAATACTGCTACTTTTGGAAATTTCTCTTTTAGACTAATATTTTCAATTGACAGTTTCTCTTATTAGAAACTTCAATTTTAGAAGGTTACCTAAATTTACAAGTTTCTTTTTAAAAAAGTTTAAATTATTGAATTTATATAGATTTGGAAGTCTTACTGAATTTAGAAACTTGTTGAATTGTGAAATTTCTATTTTTAGAAATTTTATATTTTTAGATATTATTTCTATTTTTTGAAATACTACTACTTTTGGAAATTTCTATTTTAGGTTAATATTTAAAATTGGCAGTTTCCATTTTTAGAAATTATAATCTTAGAAAGTTACCTAAATTTAAAAGTTCCTTTTTAAAATAGTAGAAATTCTAGAATTTATATAGATTTGGAAGTCTTACTAAATTTAGAAACTTGTTGATTTAAGAAATTTCTATTTTTAGAAATTTTATAATTTTAGATATTGTTTTTATTTTAAATTAGAAGTTATTTCTATTTTTTGAATTTGTTTTCCATTTTAGAAAGTTTCTAGATTGAGTTATATTTCTAAGATTAAAGTTTTGATTTCTATATTTAAATTTATTTCCATGATATTGTAATGACTTATACCATAATATCTCAATCGCATATATTTTGCTTTGTTCCAATTGGGTTCGAACTCAGATTCCTGAAGCTATACTATTAATGGTTCGTCTGATTGCAAATATAAATTTAAAGCACCATATTTTTAGTGGCACAACATGTTTTAGGCACCGTTGTCAAGGAAAAAACAAATATATGTTTTTAAATTTTGTCTTTCTAGGAATACTACTACTTTTGGAAATTTCGATTTTAGGCAACTATAAAAAATTTACAGTTTCAGTTTTTTGAAATTATAATTTCAGAAGATTACCTAATTTTAAAAGTTTCTTTTTAAAATAGTAGAAATTCTAGAATTTATATAGAATTGGAAGTCTTGCTAAATTTAAAAACTCGTTGAATTGAGAAATTTCTATTTTTAGATATTTTATAATTTTAGATATAATTTCTAGTTTTCAAAATACTGCTACTTTGGAAATTTTGATTTTAAGCAACGCACTAAAATTGGCAGTTTCTATTTTTAGAAATTATAATTTCAGAAGGTTACCTAATTTTAAAAATAGTTGAAATTCTAGAATTTACATAGATTTAGAAGTCATACTAAATTTAGAAACTAGTTGAATTTGGAAATTTCTATTTTTCAAAATTTTATAATTTTAGATATTATTTCTATTTTTCAAAATACAGCTACTTTGGGAAATTTCTATCTTAGGCTAATATTTAAATTGGCAGTTTCTATGTTTAGAAACTATAATTTCAGAGGGTTACCTAAATTTAAAAGTTTCTTTTTAAAATAGTTGAAATGATAGAATTTATATAGATTTGGAAGTCTTACTAAATTTAGAAACTTGTTGAATTGAGAAATTTCTAATTTTAGAAATTTTATAATTTTAGATATAATTTCTAATTTTCGAAATACTGCTAGTTCTAGAATTTTTTTTTTAAGTTACTATTTAAAATTAACAATTTGTATTTTTAGAAACTATAATTTTAGAAGGTTACTAAATTTAAAAGTTTCTTTTTAAAATAGTAGAAATTCTAGAATTTATATAGATTTAGAAGTCTTACTCAATTTAGAAACTTTTGAGAAATTTCTATTTTTAGAAATTTTAGAAATTTTTATATTATTTCTATTTTAAATTGGATTTTCCATGCAAATTGGACTCCAAAATTGTCAATTTCTAATTTTAGATGTTATTTCTATTTTTTGAATTTGTTTTCCATTTTTATAAAGTTTCTACATTGAGTTATATTTCTGTGATTAGAGTTTTGATTTTTATATTTAGATTTTTTTCCACGATATTGTAATGACTTGTACCATAATATCTCAATTGCATATATTTTTTTTTTTTTTTTCTAGTGCGTTCGAACTCAGACTTCTGAAGGTATACTACTAATGGTTTGTCTGATGGCAAATATAAATTTAAAACACTATATCTTTAGTGGCATAACAAGTTTTAGGCGCCGTTTTCGTAGAAAAAAAAATATATGTTTTTAAATTTTGTGTTTTTCGAAATACCGTACTTTTGAAAATTTCTATTTTAGGCAACTATCTAAAATTGACAGTTTCTATTTTTTGAAATTATAATTTGAGAAGGTTACCTAATTTTAAAAGTTTCTTTTTAAAATAACAGAAATTCTAGAATTTATGTAGATTTGGAAGTCTTACTAAATTTAGAAACTCGTTGAATTGAGAAATTTCTATTTTTAGAAATTTTATAATTTTAGATATTATTTCTATTTTTTGAAATATTGCTACATTTAGAAATTTCTAATTTAGGCTACTATTTAAAATTTGCAGATTCTATTTTAGAAACTACAATTTTAAAAGGTTATCTAAATTTAAAAGTTTCTTTACAAAATAGTAGAAATTCTAGAATTTATATAGATTTGGAAGTCTTACTGAATTTAGAAACTTGTTTAATTGAGAAATTTATATTTTTAGAAATTTTATATTTTTATTTTTCAAATTATTGCTACTTTTGGAAATTTCTATTTTAGGTTACTATTTAAAATTGGCAGTTTCCATTTTTAGAAATTATAATCTTAGAAAGTTACCTAAATTCAAAAGTTTCTTTTTAAAATAGTAAAAATTCTAGAATTTATATAGATTCAGAAGTCTTACTAAATTTAGAAACTTGTTTCTGGTCAAGTTCTGACAATCCCAGCTTTTAAAGAGGTGTTATACAGTCAAGCAAATCCCATGAACACCTATAAAAGGCCTTTTTCTTCACCCTATTCCGAAATATATAACTCTCATTGGAGGAATCATCCCAACTTTAGTTGGTGAAATGATCCAAATGCAAATAACCATGCCCCTCAAGGGCCTTCTACTTCTAATCCTTATGTGCCTCCACATAAGAAGACCCTTGAGGAAACTTTGAATGCATTCATGCAAAGTCAATCAGTCATTAATAATCAGATAATGCAAGACATGAGTGAATTGAAGAATTTCATGAACAAATCGACCTCCTTGCCCAACAATCAAGAAATGGGCAAGTTCCCTACTCAACCTCAACCAAATCCTAGAGGTCAATTTAAGGGAAACAATTCAAATTCTTCTAATTCACATCAAGAACATGCTAGGTCCATCACCACGCTATGAAATGGAAAAATAATTGATAAAAGTATTCCGACGAAGGTTAGCAAACCCGAGGAACTTTCAAACTCAAAGAGTGATGATGGGCCTAACGAGTCTAAGCCTAATGTGGTTTCGCAACATCCAATGCCTGCCCATTTTCCCCAAGGGTTACAGCCTCCAAAAAAATCAATGGCCAATGCCGACATTTTTGAATTTTTAAACATGTCAAAATCAATATTCCTTTGTTGGATGCTATTAAACAAATACCGTCATATGCTAAATTTTTAAAAGATATATGTATAGTAAATCGTAATCTAAATGCACAAAAGAAAGCATTCTTGACGGAATAAGTGAGTGCTATCATCCAACAGAATACCTCACCAAAATACAAAGATCCGGGGTGTCCAACCATATCATGTGTATTGGTGAGTTTCAAATTGGGCAAGCTTTGCTTGATCTAGGGGCAAGTGTTAACCTCCTACCTTATTCAATATATGAGAAGTTGGGGCTTGGTGAGCTTAAACCGACCACTGTAATGCTCCAACTTGCCGACCGCTCAGTTAAGATACCGAGAGGAATAGTTGAAGTCGTGTTAGTCCAAGTAGACAAATTCTACTTCCCTGTCGATTTCATAGTCTTGGACACCCAACCTGTGTTGAATGCGAGTGCCCAACCTATGTTGAATGCGAGTGCCCAAATTCCTGTCATTGTAGGCCGCCCATTCCTTGCAACCTCCAATGCCTTAATCAATTGCAGGATGGAGTCATGAAATTGTTTTGGCAACATGACTTTGGAATTGAACATATTTAATATTTACAAACAACTAAGTGATGATAGCGATGTGCATGAAGTAAATTTCATTGAAATGCTCATCCAAGACCAATCTCCTCTATCAGTGCTCACTGATCCTCTTGAGGCTTGTTTAGCACACTTCAATTTTGATGAGGACTCCATAATTAATTCTGTATATTCTGTTTTAGAGTCTGCACCATTATTAGATGCATATAGGTGGAGGGCACGTTTTGAAGAGTTACCACCTAGTGACACCATGCCCCTCCCATCCTGTGTTCAAGTGCCAAAACTTGAGTTGAAACCTCTACCAAGTGGACTCAAGTATGCATTCTTAGGACCAGTAGAGACATTCTCGGTGGTTATTTCCTCAAAATTAAATCAAATCGAGGAAGAAAAATTGATCGATGTTCTTAGAGAACATAAAGGCGCAATTGGATGGACCATAGCTGATATTAAGGGAATCAATCCCTCAATTTATACCCATAGGTTTTATTTAGAGGACAATTCTAAACCCTCTCGAGAATTACAACGTAGGTTGAATCCTAATATGAAAGAGGTTGTTAGAGCAGAGGTCATAAAGCTTTTGGATGTAGGAATTATATACCCAATCTCTGACAGTACTTGGGTTAGTCCTGTTCAAGTGGTACCTAAGAAATCTGCAGTAATCGTAGTCAAGAATGCCAATGATGAATTAATCCCAACTAGAGTCACAACGGGTTGGCGCATTTGCATTGACTATAGGAAACTGAACTCAATGTCTAGGAAAGACCATTTCCCTTTACCATTCATAAACCAAATCCTAGAAAGGGTAGTTGGCCACAAATTCTATTGTTTCCTAGATGGTTGCTCTGGGTATAATCAAATAGAAATTGCACCTGAAGACCAAGAAAAGACCACCTTTACATGTCCATTTGGAACTTTTATTTATCGGAGGATGCCATTTGGGCTATGTAATGCCCCTGCTACATTCCAGAGATGCATGTTGAGCATATTTAGTGATATGGTAGAGCGTTTCCTTGAGGTCTTTATGGATTATTTTTCTGTTTTTGGCGATTCTTTTGATGAATGTTTGAATAATTTGAATAGATGTGAAGAGAAAAACCTCATTTTGAATTGGGAGAAGTGTCACTTCATGGTCTCAAAAGGAATCGTGCTTGGTCACATTGTCTCCTCCCAAGGAATTGAAGTGGACAGAACCAAAATCAATTTGATAGCTAATCTGCCCACCCCTAAGATTGTTAAAGACTTTAGATCTTTTCTGGGACATGAAGGATTCTATAGAAGGTTTATTAAAGAATTTAGTGCAATATGCCAACCATTGTGTAACCTTCTGTCAAAGAACATTCCCTTAGAGTGGACCGAGGTGTGCCAAGATGCTTTTACAAAGTTGAAGGGCATGTTAACTTCTGCTCCTATTATGCAACCACCTGATTGGATTTTGCCCTTTGAGATTATGAGTGATGCTAGTGATTATGCAGTTGGGGCCGTGCTAGGGCAACGCAAGGACAAAAAGCCTGATGTCATTTATTATGCGAGCAGAACATTGAACAATGCTCAAATGAACTATTCCCCTACAAAAAAATAACTCCTTGCAGTAGTCTTTGCCTTGGATAAATTTCGGTCTTATTTGATTGAATCCCAGATTATTATTTTCACTGATCATGCGGCTTTAAGATACCTTCTAACTAAGAAGGATGCAAAGCCCAGATTACTTAGGTGGATCCTCCTGCTCCAAGAGTTTAACTTGGTGATTAAAGATAAAAAAGGAGTAGAGAATGTGGTGGCTGATCACTTATCCAGGTTTATATTTTCTGATTCCTTAGAGATAATGCCAATCAAGGACATGTTCCCCGATGAGCAACTCTTTAGTGTCTCCCAATTATCATGGTATGCTGACATTGCTAATTTTTTGGTTACAGGTGAACTTCCAACCCAGTGGACCCAACAAGATAAAAGGAAATTTTTGGTCAAAGTGAGAAAGTTATTTTGGGACGATCCATACATTTTTAAATATTGTCCCGACCAAATAATCAGGAGATGCATGCCTAATAGTGAAATTCAAAGTGTCATCTCCTTTTGTCATTCAGATGCATGTGGTGGTCATTTTTCTACCAAGAAAACCACTGCAAAAATCTTGCAGTGTGGTTTCTATTGGCCCACTATTTTCAAGGACGCTCATGAATTCTATAAAGCATGTGACCGTTGTCAAAAGTTGGGAGGGATCACCCGTCGAAATATGATGCCATTGAACACAATCTTAATTATTGAAGTATTTGACTTTTGGGGCATCGATTTCATGGGACCTCCTCCCCCCCCCCCCTCCCCCCCCCCCCTTCTTTTGGATATCTTTATATCCTTTTAGCTGTCGATTATGTGTCCAAATGGATCGAGGCAGTTCCATGTAGAAATAATGATCATAAGACCGTTTTGAAATTTTTAAAAGAAAATGTCTTATCTAGATTTGGAACACCTCGAGCCATTATTAGTGATGGGGGTACACATTTTTGTAACAAGCCTTTTGAGGCCTTGATGCGCAAATATGGAATTACTCATAAAGTCAGTAGCCCTTATCACCCACAAACAAGGGGAGTAGTTGAGTTATCCAATCGGGAAATTAAAAATATTTTGGAAAAGACGGTCGGTCAACCCGGATAGCAAAGATTGGTCTTTACGACTAACTGATGCGCTTTGGGCTTATTGCACAGCCTTTAAAACCCCGAGTGGTATATCACCTTATAGACTTGTCTTTGGAAAGGCTTGTCACTTGCTTGTGGAATTAGAACATAAAGCATATTGGGCGATAAAGAAATTTAATTTTGTAACGCTCCGTTTTTTTCACTCGCTTTCTCTTCCGAACTTTAGAGTCTATTTTTTTTTTTTTATAAACGAAGAGTGATAGAGAGCGGGACATCACGACGCGAGCTAAGTCCGAACTTCTAAAGTCTGACCCTTAACTGGCCAACCCTATGTGTCCATGGACTAAGTCTATGAAAACAGTTCACACATAACAATATCAACATGCAGAATAACATCATAACTGCGGAATCATAACATGCGGAATAATAATAGAACCAAGTTCTATTCCATTCAGATAGCAAAGTACGTCAAGTCCTTAATCATAATTATCCAAATAAACACCCAACCATCTAAGTTATTACATGCCCAGAAACTAGTTACTCAAATACATGTCTATAAGTAACGTTATTCAAAATATAAACTAAATCATCCAAGCTCCTATGCTTCGCCCTCCTTGCGTTCATCGTTCCCCTGATTTCCTGTGTCATCCACTAGGGTAGAAGTAGGGCGTTAGAACAACGCGCCCAGTAGGTATTCCAATTAGGGCTAACACATGGTTAGTACAAAACATATGTAATATCATAATGTCCAAAACCATATAAAACGATGCCATGCAATGATGACAAATGCAATGAGTCCCACCCATCACATGTATATAAAAGTACCCACCACATAGGTCTTTCGGACAAATCCTTCACCCCATGCCATGCATGAGATGCCAATGAAACACATGCTATTTTATCATATAAACATAGCATTAAAATCACATTTTGAAACATGTCCAACACATGCTATTTTATCATATAAGCATTGTAACGCCCCGTCCTTTTTCACTCCCTTTTTCCCATAAATTTAGATTATATTTTTTTTTATAACAGAGTAGAGTGATAGAGCGTGGGACGTCACGATGTGAGCTAAGTCCGAATTTCCAAAGTCCGACCCTTAACTGGCCAACCCTATGTGTGCACAGACTCAGTCCAATAAAATTGTTCACACATAGCAATATCAACTTGCGGAATAAAATCATAACCTGCGGAATCATAACATCAAAATGCGGAATCATAATAGAACCAAGTTATATTCCATTCAGATAGCAAAGTACGTCAAGTCCTTAATCATTATTAAAAACGTCATAATCATCAAACTAACCATCCGACCATCTAGGTTATTTCATTCCGAAACTAGTTGCTCAATTACAAGTCCATGAGTACTTTTATTCAAAACATATAAAATAAATCATCCAAGCTCCTAAGCCTGGCCCGTCTTGCGTTCTTCGTTCCCCTGATTACCTGTATCATCAACTAGGGTAGAAGTAGGGCGTTAGAACAACGCGCCCAGTAGGTATTCCAGTTACGGCTAACACATGGTTAGTAAAAAACATATATTATAACATAATATATAAAACCAGGTAAAATCCATGCCATGCAATGATAACAAATGCAATGAGTCCCACCCATCACATGTACATAAATGTACCCACCACATAGGTCTTTCGGACATCCCGGCGGAGTGTGGACCCTCCGGATTCTTCTTGATGGAAATCACATCAAGGTACCGCACATAGGTTTTTCGGACGCCTCGACGGAGTGTGACCCCTCCGGTTATAAATCCTCCACCCCATGCCATGCATGAGATGCCAATGAAATACATGCTATTTTATAACATAAACATAGCATTAAAATCATACTTAAAACACCTGTTATTTCCTCATATAAAGATAGCATTTAAAATCACAATTTAAATCATACCCTTTGAAACATAATTTCATCAAAATATAAGATAAGAAACATTGTACAAAAATCCATGGTTTCAAAGAGGTGGAATTCTACCAAAGACCGTTCACGAGTCCTTGCGTTTCCGTCCAAGATTGGATCACCGATCGCGCACCCTTTGCGAGATCCCGTTACCTTATAATATAATAATAAATCAAAATCAAGTCCCACTTGATTTACCACATTTATAATCCATTAACCAAATTTGTGGGATTCGGCCATACCCATGGCCGAGCCTCACCCTTGTTTGTTCATTTATCCCATTAATTACCAAAATGCCATTGAGCATAACCATAGACTTCTTTCTTGCTTAGATTTCAATAATCCATTCATACTTCCAAGCACATAATTCCATAAAACAATTCATGGGGTTCGGCCATACACCATGGCAGATTCCAATGTTCCATATTTTTTCACGTAATTACAAAAATGCCATCCATGGCTATTATTCCATTAGTCCCATCTTTTCCATCATTAAAACAGTTGTCTAAGTTAATGTCTAATCCAAAAATCATCATAGGTCCATAAAAAAAGCTTCATGCGGTTCGGCCATACACCATGGCTGAACCCATGATCCTCCAATTCAACCTTTATTTACAACTTTGCCACTCCTTAAAATTAACCAATAATCCGATCCTTGCATCATTAAACATAAACCATAATTTGATTCAGGGGGTTCGGCCATACACATGGCCGAACCCATGATGCCTAATTTTCCTTAAACAATCTCCACCCTTCCATAATTGGAAGGTTTCCATAATTAGCAACTACCTTCCATAATTGGAAACTTTCTAAGATTAGAAAACTCCTTTCCAAAATTGGAGTGCTTTCCAATTTAGCCACCTCTTCCATACGTGGAATCTTTCTAAATTTAGCAACCTTCTTTCCAAAATTAGCAGCTTTCTACTTTTAGAAACTCCTTCCATCAATGGAAGCTTGCTAAGTTTAGCAACCCCTTTCCTTAATTAGATAGTTTCCTATTTAATCTCCATTCCAAATCCATCCACCATTCCAAAATCACCCCATGGGGTTCGGCCATACACCATGGCCGAACCCTATGGTTCATGATCTTTGACCATAAATTTAGATCCATAAAATCAAACACCAATCATAAAAATGTTTGGTGGGGTTCGGCCATACACCATGGCCGAACCTCACCCCTTTTTTTTATTACTTTTAGATCCAACAACTTAGCCATAATACAATCATGGTTCGGCCATGCAATGGCCGACCCCCATCCCTAACCACGTCTCCATTAGTCAATCATGGATCTTTCATTTAATCCATTCAAATTCACATATTATTTACACCAAACAACCTCCATGGTTTTCATTCTTAAAAACCAACAATTAATTTACAGCTTTCCATGGGGTTCGGCCATGCACTATGGCCGAACCCTATGGTTCTTTCTTTTCCATTTAAACCATTAACCCATCTCCAATCTTCCTCCATACTTCTTCCATGGGGTTCAGCCAAACACCATGGCCGAACCCTATGGTTCTTTGGTTTTATAAAAATTATTCAATCAATTAGATACTAACCTTGTCCGATTCTGGGCTCTTCTAATCTTTCTCCTTTCTTCCTTGCTGGCCGAACTACCTCTTGTTGATTGCCTTCTTCTTGCTCTTGGTGTAGCCGAAAATAAACAATTGGGAGAGAGAAAGAAAGAGAGAAATCGGCTAAGGGATTGCAAAACCGTGTACCCCTCTCCATGTATCTCTTTATAGGTTTTCCTTGGTCCAACATTAGAAATTCCTTAAGATAACCAACCCCTTAGGTCGTGCACCTTGCTATTTAGCCATTGCCGACCTCCCTTGCCTTAAATGGCAATTGCCGACCTCCCTTGATTTATTAAGAACCTTCCCTGAATCCTCTCTCTATTTAAATTAGATAATTTCCTTGGCTACCAATCCATGCGCATAATATAGATATTAATATCTAAAATTCGGCCATGCTTAATCTTGTAATTATTTTATAGATATCTCATCCCTTTTTAAATATTCTAGCATATCATTGTGGATTTAGAATCCCACATATCTCTCATGCGCATAATCTATGGATTTCACATTCAAAATTCGGCCAGGGCAATCTTTTATTAAATTTTTGATAAAACCAATGTCACAATTGAATTGGGTCCCAATTGGGTCAAGGCCCAATTCTTTGATCCAAATAAGATCCAATCTAAAGTTCATAATTAAAAATGGATAATTTTCATATAAAATAATAAATTGAAAATCCGAGGTGTTACAGGCATAGCATTTAAAACTCACATTTAGAAACCTATCCTTTGCAATATAAATTCATCAAAATAAGATAAAAACATTGTACATTAAACCCATTGTTTCAAAGATGTGGAATCCTACCAAAGACCGCTAATGTGTCCTTGCGTCTTTCGTCCGGTAACCGCTCACGATCATAAACACCTTGTGAGGTCCCGTTACCTTATAATATAAAATCAATCAAAACCAAGTCCCACTTGATTTACAATATTTTAAGTCCATAAACCAATCCCCATGGGTTTCGGCCATTCACCATGGCCGAACCCATGATCTTTCATGTTTACCCATATTTACATTCTATGCCATTGTTCATTCTATTCATTTAAAACATGCAAGATCATGGGTTCGGCCATAGTGTGTAACGCCCCGCCCTTTTTCACTCGTTTCTTCCTGTAAATTCAGTGTATATTTTTTTTTTATAACAGAGTAGAGTGATAGAGCGCGGGACGTCACGATGCGAGCTAAGTCCGAACTTCCAAAGTCCGACCCTTAACTGGCCAACCCTATGTGTGTATGGACTCAGTCCAATAAAATGGTTCACACATAGCAATACCGACTTGCGGAATAAAATCATACAACTGCGGAATCATAACATCAAAATGCGGAATCATATTAGAACCAAGTTCTAATCCATTCAGTGTAACACCTCGGATTTTTCAGATCATTATTTTATATGACACTTACTCTTTTAAATTATGAATTTTAGAATTAAACCTTATTTGGATCAAGAATTGGGCCATGACCCAATTAGGACCCAACCAATGTTGGAATTGGTTTTATTAAATGCAAATGGGTTGAATTAATTTAGTGATGAATTATATCTAATTTTAAACAAAAGAAATTATGGCCGAGTAGTGGATTTGAAATATCCAAGTAGATGTTAAAAAAATCAAATAAAGATTATCTTGGCCGAATTTTAGATAGTGATTTACATATTATGCACAGGAGAGATATGTGGGATTTTTAAATCCACAATGATATGCTAGATATTTAAAAAGGGATGAAATATCTATGAATTAAATTAAGAGATTATTTGGATTATGATTAGGGTTACACGCATAGTACTTGCTAATAAGAATTAAAGGAAGTCTTAATAAGGCAAGGGAAAGTCGGATATGGCTAATTAAAGAGGGAAAGTCGGCCATGGTTAAATAAGGAAGGTTTGACATATGTCCAGTGTTTTGGTTATAACTTTTCACTCTGATATCCGATTGCTTTGATTCTTTTTGCGTTGGAAAGAAGATTTTAGGAGCTACAATAACACTTTTCTGATTCGGAAGTTAACAAGGTTAAAACTGAGCTACAATATAGTATACGTGTAAAAAAAAAAAAAACGGGGAAACACAAGAGGGTAAGATTCTATTAAGAACATTCTAATATGGGATTAAGGAGAGCTTAATAAAAGGAGAGATCCATAGGGGTGCACGGTTTTTACAATCCCATTACCAAGTTATATTCCTCTCTCTCTCTCTCCCTCTCTCAAGTCCTCTCTTACACGGCAAGAGCAAGAGAAGAAAGGGCAGCAACTAGAGGGAGTTCTTGTTTGGAGAAAATCAAAGAGAAAGGAAGAGAAAGATTAGAAGAGCAAGGAAGAGGTTAGTATCTAAGTATTAATGTTATAATTTTATTTATGAAATCAAAAGAACCATAGGGTTCGTCCATGGTGGTTAGGCTGAACCCCATGAAGAGAAAATTAGAGATGGGTTTAATGGTTTAAAAGGAGAAGAAAGAACCATAGGGTTCGGCCATAGTGCATGGCCAAACCCCTTGGAAAGAGATGATTAGTTATTGGGTTTTAAAGATTCGGAAACCATGGAGAGTGTTGATTTATTAATTGGGTTTATGTTCCTAGATCTTAAATCATAGAACCCTTTGGTGATTGTATGTTTTAGATTCAAGAAAATCAATGAGAGAATATGGAATATGGGTCGGCCATGGCATGGCCGAACCATGGCTGTTTTATGGCTAATGGAGTGGATCTAAAATAATAAAAAGGACGAGTGAGGTTCGGCCATGGTGTATGGCCGAACCCCACCAAACATTTTATGGATTGATGATTAATTTTGGATTAGATCTAAACCAAGGGCCAAGATCATGAACCATAGGGTTCGGCCATGGTTCTTGGCCAAACCCCATGGGTTAAAATTGGAAAGTAAATGTAAAAGATGGACCTAGATCTAAAAGGGTGAGGTTCGGCCATAGTGCATGGCTGAACCCCACTAGGGTTAGTTTTTGGAAACCTTGTAAATTTTGGAATAAGATATTCAATCATAGAAGGGCTGTTGTTTAATTAAGAAACCTTCTAAATGTGGACCTTAGGTTAAAAATGGAAGGTAGAGTTATTTTTAGAAAACTTTCCATTTATGGAAGGAGGTTTATATTTTTGGTAAGTTAAATAGGGAAACCTTCTAATGATAGTAGGAGAGATTAATAAAGGGAAGTTCTATTCTTGGAAGGTAAAATCTAAATTTGGAGACCTTCCAATTATAGAAAGGTGGAGATTAATTGGAAATTATACACCATAGGGTTTGGCCATGGTGTATGGCCGAACCCCATGTTCTAAATTAAGGGATTAAAGGTGTCTTTAAATTAGGGTTTAAGGGCTGATTTATGAATCAGATTATGAACCTACATTATGAGTTAGGTTATGTTAGTTTTAAATAAAATAAAGGGTACAATGTATGATATGAATTGATGGAGAAAGTAATGGCAAAAATGTAATTAAAATACCAAAGTAGGAGAACCATGGGTTCGGCCATGATGTATGGCCGAAACCCCATGAGATGTGATTGATGAACTTATTTGATTAGAGAAATTTTTAAGGTCTAATTATGAAAGATTTAAAGGGAAGAGGAAGTCAATGGCATTTTGGTAAATATGAGAGAATGTTGGACATTGGGTTCGGCCATGGTGTACGGCCGAACCCCATGAGGTATTGTATGGTATTATGTATTTTGGAAGCATGAATGAATAACTTGGAACCTAAGCAAAGAGAAGGGGCTAGGGTTACCAACAGTGGCATTCTTGAAAATATGTATAAAAAATGGTAAACCATGGGTTCGGCATACATGGGGTTTTGTTTATGGACTTAGAACCTTGAAATTAGGTGAGACTTGGTGTTGATTTATCATTATATTATAAGGTAACGGGATCTCGCAAGAGGTGCTCGATCGGTGATCGAATCTTGGACGGCAACGCAAGGACTTGTGCACGGTCTTAGGTAGGATTCCACCTCTTCGAAACCATGGCTTATGTACTTTGTTTTTATCTTATATAAAAATATGTTTCAAGGAATATGCTTTATTTTTGGATTTCAAATGCTGTGTTTTAAATTGTTTAAAATAGCATGGATTGATTATGTTTCAAAGGTGATTTTACATGCTAGGTTTTATTTGTATAATTTCAAATGATGATTTTCAATGCTATGTTTATGTTATAAAATAGCATGTGTTTCATTGGCATCTCATGCATGGCATGGGGTGAAGGATTTATAACCGGAGGGGTCACACTCCGTCGGGACGTCCGAAAAACCTATGTACAACATCTTGATGTGATTTCCATCAAGAAGATTTCTGGAGGGTCCACACTCCGTCGGGGCGACCGAAAGACCTATGTGGTAGGCACATTTATGTACCGGTAATGGGTGGGACTCATTGCATATTTGTCATCATTGAATCGGCATAATTATGACTTTTATTATCATGCAAGGTTTCTGATTTTTATCGGTATGATTGGATCTCTATTATTATACAATGTTTTTGAAATGATGCTTCATAAGTATGGCATGATTTACTATAGCTGGTTTTGATATTTATTATATCTGGATTTTTGGTACTAGCCCATGTGTTAACCCTAATTGGAATACCTACTGGGCGCGTTGTACTAACGCCCTACTTCTACCCTGTAGTTGGTGATACAGGTAATCAGGGAAATAATGAACCTAAGGCGGACCAGGCATAGGAGCTTGGAAGATATAGTTTATAAATTACTCATGAACTTGTATTTGAGTATTTGGATTCCGGAATGTAATAACTTAGATGGTTGAATGTTTTGGTTTGATGATTATGACGTACTTTGCTATCTGAATGGATTAGAACTTGGTTCTAATATGATTCCGTATTTTGATGATTATGATTCTGCAGTTTTATGATTTTATTCTGCAAGCCGGTATTGCTATGTGTGAACCATTTATTTGGACTGAGTCCATACACACATAGGGTTGGCCAGTTAAGGGTCGGACTTTGGAAGTTCGGACTTAGCTCGCGTCGTGACGTCCCGCGATCTATCACTCTACTTTGTTACAAAAAAAAAAAATATACACTGAATTTACGGGAAAAAGCGAGTGACAAAGGGCGGGGCGTTACATTCAGATAGCAAAGTACGTCATAATCATCAAACCAAAACATTCAACCATCTAAGTTATTCCATTCCGAAATCCAAATACTCAAATACAAGTTCATGAGTAATTTTATTCAAAACATATAATCTAGATATTCCGAGCTCCTATGCCTGGTTCGTCTTAGGTTCATTGTTCCCCTGATTACCTATATCATCAACTAGGGTAGAAATAGGGCGTTAGTACAACACGTCCAGTAGTTATTCCAGTTACGGCTAACACATGGTTAGTACAAAACATATATTATAACATAATATATAAAACCAGGTAAAATCCATGCCATGCAATGATGACAAATGCAATGAGTCCCACCCATCACATGTACATAAATGTACCCACCACATAGGTCATCCGGACGCCCCTGGCAGAGTGTGGACCCTCTGGTTTCTTCCTGATGGAAAAACACATCAAGGTACACCACATAGGTTTTTCGGAAGCCCTGACGGAGTGTGGACCCTCCTGTTACCAAATCCTTCACCCCATGCTATGCAAGAGATGCCAATGAAACACATGTTATTTTATAACATAAACATAGCATTATAAAATCACCTTTGAAACATAATCAACACATGCTATTTTATACAAATAAACATATTATTTAAATTCATATAAAGCATATCCTTTGAAGCATAAATTTCATTAAACATAAGATAAAACAAGTGTATATAGACCATGGCTTCAAAGAGGTGGAATCCTACCTAAGACGGTTCACAAGTCCTTGCATTTCCGTCCAAGATTCGATCACCGATCGCTTACCGCTTGTGAGATCCCGTTAGCTTATAATATAATGATAAATCAACACCAAGACTCACCTAATTACAAGGTTCTAAGTCTATAAACACAACCCCATGGGGTTCGGCCATACACATGGTTTACCATTTTTCATACATATTTACAAAAATGCCACTATTGATAATCCCAACCCCTTTTCTTTGCTTAGGTTCCAAGTCATCCATTCATGCTTCCAAAGAATATAATCCCATAAAATAATTCATGGGGTTTGGCCATGGTGTCTAATATTCTCTCATATTTACCAAAATGCCATTGGTTTCCTCTTTCCTTTAAATCTTCCATAATTAGACCTTATAAATTTCCCTAACCAAATAAGTCCTATCAAACATAACTCATGGGGTTCGGCCATACATCATGGCCGAACCCCATGGTTCTCCACTTTGGTGTTTAATTACATTTTTGCCATTCCTTTCTCCGATCAATTCATAACATACATTGTATCCTTTGCTTTATTTTAAAACTACACATAATCTAACTCATGACATGGGTTCACAATCTGATTCACAAATCAGCCCTTAAACCATGAATTAAAGGTGCCATTAATCCCTTAATTTGGACCATGGGATTCGGCCATACACCATGGCCGAACCCTATGGTGCATAATTTCCAACCATGCCATTAAGTTCATACCATCCATCTCCTTTGATTCAGTTATACTTGAGCCTAAACCATATATTTAATTCCATAAATAAATAGGTTTTCAAAAACTAAGCCTTAGTGGGGTTCGGCCATACACCATGGCCGAACCTCACCCATGGCATCCAATCCATTTAATTTAATCCAAGTTCCATAATCAAACCCCAATTTCCATTCTTGGATAGTTTCCATAAATAATCTTCATGGTCTTAATTAGATATTTTCTAATTTTAATATCCAATTCCAAGAATAGAAACTTTCCTAATGAGCAACCTCCTTTTCATAAATGGATTGTTTCCTTAATTAACCAACCCTTTCCATAGTTGGAAACACCTTCTAAAAATAGATTGTTTCCAAAAATAACAACCTTCCTTCCATTTTTAGATTGCTTTCCAAATTTAGCAATCATTACCATACTTGGATATTTCTAATTTTATCAATTCTTTCCTTAATGGGATGTTTTCCAATTTAGCAAATACCTTCCATAAATAAAAAAGGTTTCCAAAAATAACTCTAGTGGGGTTCGGCCATGAACTATGGCCGAACCTCACCCTTGTAGATCTAAGTCCATCTTTTACATCTACTTTCCAAATTTAGCCCATGGTGTTTGGCCAAGCACCATGGCCGAACCCTATGGTTCATGATCTTAGCCATTAGCTTAGATTCAATAAAACATTTACTCATAACATTAACCGATTATTATCCAAAAAAATGTTTGGTGGGGTTCGGCCATACACCATGGCCGAACCTCACCCCCCCCCCTTTTTTTTTTATTTTAGATCCAATACTTAACCATAAAAACATCATGGTTCGGCCATGCCATGGCCGACCCATATCCCTATCCAAATCTCCCTTTTAAAATTTTCAAATTCTTCTATGGATTTTCATCATTGAAATTTATAATTCTAAACCATAAATCCCCATGGTTTTATCATGAAATCACCATGTCTTTCCATGTTCCAAGATTTAAGAACATAACCCCAATGAAGTAAATCCAATCTCTCCATAGTTTTTCAATCTTAAAACCCAAGAATTAAATCAAATCTTTGCATGGGGTTCGGCCATGCCATAAGGCCGAACCCTATGGTTCTTTTTGTTCCAAAACATAAAATTATTAAACAAGATACTAACCTTTTCCCCTTTGGTTTCTTGTTCTTCCAATTTTCTTTCTTTTCCCTTTGCTTTTCTCCAAACAAGAACTCCTTCTTGTTGCTGCCCTTTCTTCTCTTGCTTTGGCGTGGAAGAGAATGATGAATTGAGAGAGGGAGAGGGAGGAACAAAAACTTGGTAATGGAGTTGTAAAAACCGTGCACCCCCTCCTTGCCTCTCCTTTTAGGCTTCCATTTAATCCAATATTAGAATGTTCTTAATAGAATCTTGCCCCCTCCTTTGCCGTGTGACCTCCTTGCCATTTATGGCAATGCCGACCTCCATTGCTCTTTATTTAGTAATTCCCTCATTTGGCTAAAGAAAATAATAAAAATAGTATTGGCCGACCTTGGCTTCCCATTTTGGAAGGTGTCATGCGCATATCCCATAGATTTAATATCCAAAATTCGGCCATGATAATCTTTTAATTATTTGCTAAATATTTCATCCCTTTTAAAAATATTCTAGCATATTATTGTGGATTAAAAATCCCACATATCACTCATGCGCATAAATTTATAGATTTCACATAAAAAATTCGGCTATGCACTATCCCGTTTAATTTTTCAATAAAACTAATGTCACAATTTAATTGGGTCTTAATTGGGTCATGGCCTAATTCCTTATCCATATAAGGTCCAATTCTAAAATCCACCATTTAAGTGTCATATAAAATAATAATCTGAAAATCCGAGGTGTTACAATACAATCCTCTTTTTAAAATTTTCGTCCTGAAAATCGAGTGAAGCAGGGTTTTGAATATTTACATAAATAGCTCAGGATGAGCTTTCCTCATTTCTGACTTGAGTTCCCATGTAGCTTCCTCAAAGCCAATGTCGATCCCATAATACCTTGACAAACTAGATCGCTCGGTTCCGTAACACCCTTTGTTTTGTGTCCACCACTCGGACAGGCGTCTCGACATATGTCACGTCGCTCTGAACCTCTATGTCTTGTACGTTCAATACGTGAGAAGGATCAGGATTATACTTTCTCAACATAGATATATGGAACACATCGTGTAAAGATGCCAACTGTGATGGGAGTACCAATTGATAAGCCACGTCCCCCATTTGTCTTATGATAGAAAATGGTCCCACATATCTTGGTGATAATTTCCCTTTCTTTCCAAACCTCATGTGTCCTTTCGTGGCGAGACTTTTAAGAGCACCATGTCTCCCACTTCAAATTCAAGGAACCTCCTTCTCTTGTCAGCATAAATCTTCTGACGGCTCTGTGCAGTCAACAAATGCTATCGTATCAACTGTATCTACGCTGTAGTTTCTGCAACTAACTCAGGTCCAATCAGTACAGGTTCACCGGCCTCTGTCCAACACACAGGTGACCTACAAGGTCTACTATATAATGCCTCAAACGGTGCCATCTGGAGGCTTGCCTGGTAACTGTTGTTGTATGAGAATTCTACCAACGGCAAGTGATCCTCCCATCCACACTTGAAATCTAGCATACATGCTCTCAGCATGTCTTCCAATGTCTGAATTGTCCTCTCAGACTGTCCATCAGTCTGTGGATGGAATGTCGTGCTCGTCAATAAGTCTGTTCCCATGGCTGCCTGCATGCTTTGCCATACTCTACCTGTGAATCGACCATCTCTGTCAAACACAATAGTCCGAGGTATACCATGCAATCTGATGATATCCTTAATATACCGCCGACCCAAAGTCTCAGATGAATCTGTCATCT
Organism: Chimonanthus salicifolius; assembly: GCA_013350335.1. Lineage (NCBI taxonomy): Eukaryota > Viridiplantae > Streptophyta > Magnoliopsida > Laurales > Calycanthaceae > Chimonanthus > Chimonanthus salicifolius. The sequence goes on from CM023536.1 coordinate 30,935,240, forward strand.
TAATAGGAATGAAATGTGCAGACTTGGTCAGTCGGTCTACCACGACCCATATCGTATCATTGCCCTTTAATGACCTTGGCAACCCTGTAACAAAATTCATGGAGATGTGCTCCCATTTCCATTCCGGCAATGGTAAGGGTTTGAGTGACCTTGGTGGCTTCTGATGTTCTGTCTTAACCTGCTGACAAGTTAAGCAATGTGCTACAAATTCTGCCACATCTCTTTTGAGTCCGTGCCACCAATAACGCCTTTTTAGGTCATGATACATCTTTGTACTGCATGAATGAATAGAGCGTTTGGTCTGATGTGCCTCAACCAATAACTCTTTTCTGCAGCTCTTAGGTACATAAATCCTTCCTTGGAATAGAAGACCCTGTCCTGGTCGTAACTCCCATTTCGGTATGACTTCACCAATAGACATCTTAGCCCATATCTCTTCCACTTCCGAGTCTATCCTCTATTCCTATTCAATCTTGGTAACCATATTGGACCGTATAACCATATTGTAAATAGTCCCATGGTTATTGAGGTAAAGTTTAAACTCTCGAATGGTATTTAGCATCTCCCATTTTGTCCTGATCAAACATGCCACTGATGCATGTGATAAACAGCTGAGGGCGTCCGCCACTTTGTTCGCCTTGCCAGGGTGATATCGAAGTGCGAACTCATAATCCGCCAGATATTCCATCCATTTGCGTTGCCTCAGGTTGAGGTCTTTCTAATCAAACAAATATTTCAAGCTCTTATGATCTGAAAACACTTCAAATTTCTCGCCATATAAATAATGTCTCTAGCTTTTGAGAGTGAAGACCACTACGGCTAGTTCAAGATCATGCGTAGGATAGAGACGTTCATGTATTTTCAATTGTCTTAATTCGTATACCACCACATGATTACTTTGACTGAGTGTACACCCCAGTCCCTCTCCTGAAGCATCGCATTGTACCCCATAACATTTGCCTCTTTCCGGCAAAAATTCAAATAGGTGCAGTTGTTAGTCTCTCTTTCAGCTCCTCAAATCTCTGGTTGCACAATTTTGACCATTCATATTTGACTCCTTTTTGAGTGAGTCGAGTCAATGGAGATGCAATTTTTGAGAAGCCCATGATAAATTTGCTGTAATAACCCGCCCATCCTAAGAAACTATGGATCTCGGTTACATTCTTTGGCGCTTTCCAGTCTCTTACTGCCTGCTATCCTTAGCCGGGTCCACGGCTATGCCTTCTTCTGCTATAACATGTCCCAAAAAGTTGACCTCAGATAGCCAAAATTCACATTTACTGGCTTTGGCATACAATTTGTTCTTCCATAAGGTGTCCAGAACTATCCTCAGGTGCTCAGCATGTTCTTCTTGATCCCATCTTAACTAGGTTTTCTAGCTGCACTCTCTTGGAACTCCATTAGCTAGACTATAGAGTCAGGTGGCCAGCCTCACTCGTAGTCACCCATGGTTTCCCAATCGAGTTTCACTAGACTTTAACTACACTTTCCTGGAATTCCATTGGCTAACTAAAGAGTCAAGTGATCAATCTAACTCAGCAGTCGCCCATAGTTTCCCATTCAAGTCTCACTAGACTTTTTCCCTTAAGTATTTCTCCAAAAATAAACATATCCTCTTTTGCTCATAAGTCACCATGTGACTAACACCTTTTTGTTCAAAATTTCTATGATACCGGTATCTTTCATCACTAACTTTCTTGTGATACAAGTCGTAATACGATTAACATCTTTTTCTCATACCGTGGAATGTAAATCGAATCATGTCCTAATCATTAGATCTATATGTCATCTATGAGACCAAAAAGTCCATCATATTTTCTACTTGACTACCATGGTACCGATATCTGACATTAATCCAAACCATCATGGAATCCATCATCCACGGTTATACACATCCATCCCTGGTACCACTCTATCCATGAGTATTATCTTCCCATGATTAATAACCGTCCATGAATATAACCCTCCTTCTAGGTAAAATCCATTCATGAAAAATAATCATCCTTGATCATAATTAATCCAGGCACATCTTCCACCATGAGATATTCTATCTGTAGGAACAATACTCGAATGAATCACTAAATGACTGTATTAATAATACTAATCATAAATATACCCCGACCCCTAGCAAAACTTAGGGCCCATGACTTATTAAGCGGAAGACCCACGTCCAACTTGATCCGGTCTACCTCGTCCTGCATCCCTTCACACCCCAAGGGTGATTCAGTCAAGCTCTAAGGTGGTCAAACCGCGTCTGACGAAGCTAGTACCACCCCCACGGGGTAAAATAGTACCTAGCTCTGCGTATCCCGCACATCAAGTGTGCAAAACAGCCGTGAGAGCGCCCTCCAATGTGAAGCATGCGAGGGACCCACTCCTCAATGGTAATCCTACGGGACCAAGTCTCCGTACTTCAAATCTAGGTTCCCACGATCTTACAGCTACTCTAAGCCTTGCTCATGGAATCTATATACTTATCTCATCAATATCACGTGTGAAACACACCCATGCCTTATCTCAATAAAAATCAAGTGACCTTGTCACCTACATCACAATGCCAAAATCCTCGTAAACTCTTAAATTTGCAAACTTTAATGAAGATCATTCAAACTTTCCTCAGAATACAAATGTAGGTAGGGTCAGAACAAACCCTTCAAAACGTAACCACAATCTTTATAAAATCTTTCCTTTTTCCCCGACATTCTCTTACCACTACTTAGGCTAATCTTCTACATCACAAAAAACAGAAGCAAATCAAATGCCAACAGTAAATCTAATCAACTAATCTTTATTTTGGGGAATTTCTCTATGCATCCCATAATATCTCTTGTTTGGGGAACTTTCCTATGTATCACATAATGTCTCTTATTTTGGGAAAAATTGCCAAATAAACATCTTGTGTTTCCTGTCCTTGGGGAAAATTTTCAAATAAGCATCTTGTATTCCTATCCTTGGGAAATTGCCAAATCAGTACTCTTTGATTTTTCTTTGTTTCTGGGGAATACATCCTATTTTGCTATGTTGGATAAATCTGATTATTTTGACTGTACTTCCTTTGCTATCATCCGTCTGAGTCTAACGAAGTAAATTAATACACGAGAGCCAGATTAATTTACTCCGAAAGATTCAATTTTCGAGTTCGCTCTGATACCAACTATAACGCCCCGCCCTTTTTCACTCGCTTCTTCCCTGTAAATTCAGTGTATATATTTTTTTATTTTTATAACAGAGTAGAGTGATAGAGCGCAGGATGTCACGACGCGAGCTGAGTCCGAACTTCCAAAGTCTGACTCTTAACTGGCCAACCCTATGTGTGTATGGACTCAGTCCATTAAAATGGTTCACACATAGCAATACCGACTTGCGGAATAAAATCATACAACTGCGGAACCATAACATCAAAGTACTGGAATCATATTAGAACCAAGTTCTAATATATTGAGATAGCTAAGTACGTCATAATCATCAAACCAAAACATTCAACCATCTAAGTTATTACATTCCGAAATCCAAATACTCAAATACAAGTTCATGAGTAATTTTATTCAAAACATATAATCTAGATCTTCCGAGCTCCTATGCCTGGTCCGTCTTATGTTCATTGTTCCCCTGATTACCTGTATCATCAACTAGGGTAGAAGTAGGGCATTAGTACAACGCGCACAGTAGGTATTCCAGTTACGGCTAACACATGGTTAGTACAAAACATATATTATAACATAATATATAAAACCAAGTAAAATCCATGCTATGCAATGATGACAAATGCAATGAGTCCCACCCATCACATGTACATAAATGTACCCACCACATAGGTCTTCCGGACGCCCCGGCGGAGTGTGGACCCTCCGATTTTTTCCTGATGGAAAAGCACATCAAGGTACACCACATAGGTTTTTCGGACGCCCCGACGGAGTGTGGGCCCTCTGGTTACCAAATCCTTCACCCCATGACATGCATGAGATGCCAATGAAACACATGCTATTTTATAACATAAACATAGCATTATAAAATCACCTTTGAAACATAATCAACACATGCTATTTTATACAAATAAACATAGCATTTAAAATTCATATAAAGCATATCCTTTGAAACATAAATTTCATCAAACATAAGATAAAACAGGTGTACATAGACCATGGTTTCAAAGAGGTGGAATCCTACCTAAGACCGTTCACAAGTCCTTGCGTTTCCGTCCAAGATTCGATCACCGATCGCACACCGCTTACGAGATTCTGTTACCTTATAATATAATGATAAATCAACACCAAGTCTCACCTAATTAAAAGGTTCTAAGTCTATAAACAAAACCCCATGGGGTTCGGCCATACACCATGGCCGAACCCATGGTTTACCATTTTTCATACATATTTACAAAAATGCCACTGTTGATAATCCTAGCCCCTTTTCTTTGCTTAGGTTCCAAGTCATTCATTCATGCTTCCAAAGCACATAATCCCATAAAATAATTCATGGGGTACGGCCATACACCATGGCCGAACCCAATGTCCAATATTCTCTCATATTTACCAAAATGCCATTGGTTTCCTCTTTCCTTTAAATCTTCCATAATTAGACCTTATAAATTTCCCTAACCAAATAATTCCATCAAAGACAACTCATGGTTCTCCACTTTTGGTGTTTAATTACATTTTTGCCATTCCTTTCTCCATCAATTCATAACATACATTGTATCCTTTGATTTATTTTAAAACTACATATAATCTAACTCATGACATGGGTTCACAATCTGATTCATAAATCAGCGCTTAAACCATGAATTAAAGGTGCCATTAATCCCTTAATTTGGACCATGGGGTTCAGCCATACACCATGGCCGAACCCTATGGTGCCATGCCATTAAGTTCATACCATCCATCTTTTTTGATTCAGTTATACTTGAGCCTAAACCATATATTTAATTCCATAAATAAATAGGTTTTCAAAAACTAAGCCTTAGTGAGGTTCGGCCATACACCATGGCCGAACCTCACCCATGGCATCCAATCCATTTAATTTAATCCAAGTTCCATAATCAAACCCCAATTTCCATTCTTGGATAGTTTCCATAAATAATCTTCATGGCCTTAATTAGATATTTTCTAATTTTAATATCTAATTCCAAGAATAGAAACTTTCCTAATGAGCAACCTCCTTTTCATAAATGGATTGTTTCCAAAAATAACAACCTTCCTTCCATTTTTAGATTGCTTTCCAAATTTAGCAATCATTATCATACTTGGATATTTTCTAATTTTATCAATTCTTTCCTTAATGGGATGCTCTCCAATTTAGCAAATACCTTCCATAAATAAAAAAAGTTTCCAAAAATAACTCTAGTGGGGTTCTGCCCCGCTATGGCTGAACCTCACCCTTGTAGATCTAAATCCATCTTTTACATCTATTTTCCAAATTTAACCCATGGGGTTCGGCCACGCACCATGGCCGAACCATATGGTTCATGATCTTAGCTATTCGCTTAGATTCAATAAAACATTTATTCATAACATTAGCCGATTATTATCCATAAAAATGTTTGGTGGGGTTCGGCCATACACCATGGCCGAACCTCACCCCCCCTTTTTTTTAGATCCAATACTTAACCATAAAAACATCACGGTTCGGCCATGCCATGGCCGACCCATATCCCTATCCAAATCTCCCTTTTAAAATTATCAATTTCTTCTATGGATTTTCATCATTGAAATTTATAATTCTAAACCATAAATCCCCATGGTTTTATCATGAAATCACCATGTCTTTCCATGTTCCAAGATTTAAGAACATAACCCCAATGAAGTAAATCCAATCTCTCCATGGTTTTTCAATCTTAAAACCCAAGAATTAAATCAAATCTTTGCATGGGGTTCGGCCATGCCATAAGGCCGAACTCTATGGTTCTTTTTGTTCCAAAACATAAAATTATTAAACAAGATGCTAACCTTTTTCCCTTTGGTTTCTTGCTCTTCCAATTTTCTTTCTTTTCCCTTTGCTTTTCTCCAAACAAGAACTCCTTCTTGTTGCTGCCCTGTCTTCTCTTGCTTTGGCGTGGAAGAGAATGATGAATTGAGAGAGGGAGAGGGAGGAACAAAAACTTGGTAATGGAGTTGTAAAAATCGTGCACCCCCCTTGCCTCTCCTTTTAAGCTTCCATTTAATCCAATATTAGAATGTTCTTAATAGAATCTTGCCCCCTCCTTTGCCGTGTGACCTCCTTGCCATTTATGGCAATGCCGACCTCCATTGCTCTTTATTTAGTAATTCCCTCATTCGGCCAAAGAAAATAATAAAAATAGTATTGGCCGACCTTGGCTTGTAACACCCTGCCCTTTTCACTCTAATTTTTAGAGTTTATTTTTTTTTTAATAATCATGTGATCGGGGCGAAGTGTCACGACGCGAGTTAAGTTCGGATCTCTAAATCCGACCCTTAACTGGCCAAGCCCATGTGCGTATGAACTAAGTCCATAAAACTGATCCGCACATGGTTTATATATAACTTGCGGAATTAACTTAGTCTAAATCTAACTGAGGTTATAATAGAACCTATGACTAATCCAATTTTCCATTCTTAGATAGCAAAGTACATAACTTATTTTCCAAAATTACTAATCAATCTTAACTACTCGTTTAATCAAAACATCCAACATAAAACAAACCATAGCATCTATCTTAACTACTTATTACAAGCCAACATAACTAATTACCAAATCACATTGTCCAAATATAACAAATATCAAGTCCATAAAATAGTCCATTCAAAATCCATTCCAATCATTCAAACCGCCCAAGTTTCCGTACTTGGTCCTCTTCTCGATCCACGTTCTTCCCTTTCCCTGCATCATCCACTAAGGATATAGATAGGGCGTTAGATCAACGCGCCCAGTAGTGTTTCCGAATAGGGCTATCACATGGTTAGTCAAAAACATGCAAATAATATAATAATAGTACATGTGTGTCAAAATTCCATAAAACATGTTATGTATGAAATGAACATGTAATGAGTCCCACCCATCACCATTCAACATAGCCATCACTTGACGGGATTCTCATCGTCAAGGTAACCCACAGTGGCCTTTCGGACGCCCCGGACGGAGTGTGGCCTCCGGTTACAACACCATCATCCCATGCCATGCATGAGATGTCTATGCAAACATGTCATTTAGAAACATAACTTTACAATCATATAAGATATCAAAATCAACATAAAACAGCATATGGAATAGTGGTTACAATAAAGGTAGGAAACCTACTATAGTTTACTTTGTTCGACCCTTCCTTTGGACCGTCTTCCGATCACAGCTTGTTCACCGTTCTAGAAATTCGAATACCCTATGTACATGGCAGCAAGTTAATCATTTGACCATATGATTCTAATTTGATCTAAAACCCAAAAATCCACTTAAAGTTCCATGTCCTATCTTAGCCATAAAACCCCATAGTTTTGGTCCTTTTAGACATGTTTTTGGTCTCATTTAGACATAGGATAACAGTATAATGTTACCATATTTTTACCTTTCAAAACCATCCAATAAGCCCATCACTTTGTATGATTTCCATTTTGTAAAACTCAATCCAAATATCCACATAACAGTCCATGAACGCCTCTACCCCACACATGATCTGGAATTAGCTGCGGTGGTCTTCGCTCTCAAAAGCTGGAGACACTATCTATATGGTGAGAAGTTTGAAGTATTTTCAGATCACAAGAGTTTGAAGTATTTATTTGATCAGAAAGAGCTCAACCTGAGGCAATGCAGATGGATGGAATATCTGGCGGACTATGAATTTGCACTCCGATATCATCCGGGAAAGGCCAACAAAGTGGCGGATGCTCTCAGCCGCATGTCTCATGCATCAGTGGCATGTTTGATCAGGACTGAATGGGAGATGTTGAATTCCATTCGTGAGTTTAATCTATACATCACAAACCATGGGAGTATGTATAATTTGATCATACGATCCAACATGGTTACAAAGATTGAACAGGAGCAGCGAACAGATCCGGAAATGGCAGAGACATGGGCCAAGATGTCTATTGGCGAGGTTGTACCGGATTGGGAATTATGACCTGGACAGGGTCTTATGTTCCAGGGTAGAATTTATGTGCCAAGAAGCTGCAGAAAAGAATTACTGATAGAGGCACATCAGAGCAAGCTGTCCATTCATCCGGGTAGCACAAAAATGTATCATGACTTAAAAAGACATTATTGGTGGCATGGACTCAAGAAGGATGTTGCAGAGTACGTGGCTCATTGTTTAACTTGTCAGCAAGTTAAGACGGAACATCAGAAGCCACCAGGGTTACTCAAACCCTTAGCAGTGCCAGAATGGAAATGGGAGCACATTTCCATGGACTTTGTGACGGGGTTACCGAGGTCCTCGAAGGGCAATGACGCAATATGGGTTGTGGTAGACCGACTGACCAAGTCCGCACATTTTATTCCTATCAAGACGACGGATTCATCAGAGACATTGGGTCGGAGATATATCAAAGACATCATCAGATTACATGGTATCCCACAGACTATAGTGTCTGATAGAGATGACCGATTCACCGGCAGGGTATGGCAGAGAATGCAGTCGGCCATGGGAACCGATCTACTTATTAGCACAGCATTCCATCCACAGACCGATGGACAATCAGAAAGAACAATACAAACGTTGGAGGACATGTTGAGGGCGTGCATGCTAGACTTCAAAGGTGGATGGGAGGATCATTTGCCATTGGTGGAGTTTTCTTATAACAATAGCTACCAAGCAAGCCTCCAGATGGCACCATTCGAAGCTTTGTATGGTAGACCATGCAGGTCACCAGTGTGCTGGACCGAGGTTGGCGAACCTGCACTGATAGGACCCGAGTTGGTTGCAGAAACTACTGCACAGATCCAGTTGATACGTCAACATTTGTTGACCGCACAGAGTCGGCAAAAGAGCTATGCTGATAAAAGGAGGAGGTTTCTCGAATTTGAAGTAGGAGACACGGTATTCTTGAAGGTCTCGCCACGAAAAGGGCACATGAGATTTGGGAAGAAAGGAAAATTGTCGCCAAGATATGTGGGACCGTTTTCAATTATCAGAATGATGGGAGATGTAGCCTATCAGTTGGCACTTCCTTCGCAATTGGCGTCTCTACATGATGTATTCCATGTGTCGATGCTGAGGAAGTACAACCCTGATCTGTCTCATGTTTTGAATGTGCAAGATATAGATGTGCAAAGCGACGTCACTTATGTCGAGAAGCCGGTCAGAATATTGGAGAGTGAGCAAAGGGTGTTGCGTAACCGAGCGATTCAGTTCGTCAAGGTGGTATGGGATCGACATGGTGTTGAGGAAGCCACTTGGGAATTGGAATCGGAGATGAGAACATCTCACCCTGAATTGTTTGTATGATTTACATTGAAATCCTACTTCGTTCGATTTTCGGAACGAAAATTATAAAAAGAGTATTGTATTGTAACACCCTGGAATTTCAAAGTTATCATTTTATATGAAATTATTCATATTTACGGAATTGCCATTGTGATAAAATTGATTTGAATTTAAATGGGTCAATGGCTCAATCAAGACCCAAAGGATGGAAGTTTGTTTACAAAACAAATAAATGTTTAAGATATACTTAAACGGGTCAAAAATCATATTTGGGTCAAATTTTGTGAAATGGGTCAAAATGGCCAAATTGGACTCAATGGGTCGTAGTTGACATATTTGACTATTTGGTGAGCTCAAAGCTCAATTGGGTTAAGATGAGTTAAATGTTTAAGTGGGTTGAGTTGAAATAAATGTTGGAGTGAGTTGAGTGGAATTTATTAGTTGAGTTACATTAAATGAATAAGATGAGTTGAGGGAGTTAAATTTATTGAAAGTGAGTGAAGTGTGTGAATGAGAGGGGAAGTGTTTTAATTCCAAATTTTGAGCAAGGAAAAACGTTGGTGCATGGGAGGCATTACCATGCATGTAACTCTCATTTATGTGATGAATAAAATGGGAGTTACATTTTGGATGGGAGTTACATTTTGAAGTTACATGGGATGCATAGGGACGTTGGATGCATGAGAACATTGCATGCATGTAACGGCTACAATGGAGTTAGTGGGATGGCTGTTTTGAGAATTACAAATGCAAGGATAATGAGAGATCAATAAAGAAGAGAATGCAAATAATCACAAAGATATACATGGAAGACGTTGGAGGTGGGAGTGTGATTTCAAATGTAAAGTATTTACACGTTGGAAATGGTTAGAGTACATTGGTTGGGTCTTCAAAAGACAGCCAATACATGGAATGATGGTTCATGCATGTAACTCCAAGGTTGGAGAATAAAATGGGTAGCTGATTGGAGGAGTTACACACAATAGATTATGGCATTCCAAATTCAAATTAGATTACTAAACCAATGGGAGTTACAAAGTGTGTTCACACTTGGAGGAGGGGAGTTTTATTCCCATGATAGAACTCCCACATGGGACTAAGATATAGGCGACGAGGTCACTTGATTACATTGAGACGTGGTATGGGTGCGTCCCTCACGTGATGTTGATGATTGAGATGTGGTATGGGTGCATCCCTCACATGGTATTGATGAGATAAGAATATAAACTTCATGAGTATGGCTTTGAGTAGCTATGAGGTTGTGGGAACCTTGATAAGAAATACGGAGACTTGGTCCCATAGGGCTACCGTTGAGGAGTGGGTCCCTCGCATGCTACGCGCTGGAGGGCGCTCTCACAGGCTGTTTGGCACACTAGATGTGCTGGAATGTGCAGAGCTAGGTACTATTTTACCCGGTGGAGGTGGTACTAGCTTCGCCAGACGCGGAACGACTACCTTAGAGCTTGACTGAATCACCTATGAGGTGAAGGGATGCAGGGCAAGGTAGACCGGGTCACGTTGGACGTAGGCATTTTGATAAATTTGGTTTAAAGTAAGGAACCATAGGGTTTGGCCATGGTGTAAGGCCGAACCCCATGGAAGAAAATTGGGGGATGATTATGGTATTTTAAGGGAAAGGAGGAATCATAGGGTTCGGCCATAGTGCATGGCCGAACCCCATGAAAAAACATTGGTTATTTTTAAATGGAGCTTGAAGGGTAAAAATCATAAGTTTATGTGTATGATGTTAAAAGGTTTTTAAAGAGCTTAAATGGAGATATGTATGAGAATCCCATCAAAGGATTATAAGCTTGGATAAATGATTGTTAAGAGAAGATTATGAACCACCATGGCCGAACCCCATGGAAGGTTATTAATAATTTTGAAAAGGATGAAAACCCTGGAAGGTTATTAATAATTTTGAAAAGGATGAAAACCATAGAGGGTTATGATGTTTTAAAAGGATTTAAAAGGGAAGTATTGTTAAAGACATTAGCCATGTATAAAGAATGGAAAAGAAGGACACAAAGCCAAAGGGTGAGGTTAGGCCATGGTGTATGGCCGAACCCCACCAAGTAATATTTATGGATTTAGGGTTTTCTTAGATATTGAATTATGTGGCTTGTTTAATATTTTAATGGGCTTCAAAACATGGAAAATGGTAGATGCATGTTAAGGATTTTTAAAAGACTTTAAAGGGAGGATTACTAATCATTTTACATGATGTTAAAATGATATTTGGTGAAAGAACCATGAACCATGGGTTCCGCCATGGTGTATGGCCGAACACCATGGAAGGTTATCAAGGACTTTGAAGGGATTAAATGGAGTAATATTGTTGGACATAGGTATTTTTAGATCATGGGGAATGGTGATAAGTTTAATTGGCTTAAACATGGTAGATGATGATCAAAAAGAATGAATCTAAATACATGGTTAAACTCCATGAAGGGTCCTTGTTTGATGGACCTAAGAAGGGTAAATGATTCATGAACCATTTTGTGGATCAAAATGTGGACTTATGTATGCTTAGATGAATGGAATGTTAGCCATGGATAGAAGAATGGCAATATTGTAATTAAGTGGAAATAATGGACCATGGGTTCGGCCATGGTGTATGGCCGAACCCCATGGGAAATGTTTGGTGGACTTAGGGTTTATAAATGTTAGATTAAATGAAAAGCGATATGATCTTGGCTTAAGTTAAAGATCAAGAGGGACCAAAAATCAGGGGGTGAGGTTCGGCCATGTTGTATGGCCGAACCCCACAAAGGTTGGGTTTATGGTTTTATGTTTAGAATGAAAATCAAATGGGACTTTAGTTTGACTTGTCGATATGTAACAAGGTGACGAACCTCACAAGCGGTATACGATCGTAAGCGGTTTCCAGACAAAAGCACACTTTGAGCAAAAGGAGTTGGCACCAAGGTTTAAGATCAAAGTTTCCTTTCTCTCTCTTTCTTCCTCAAATCCATGTCATCTGGCTGAAGTATTCCAAGGAGATTGCAGCAAGGTCAGTCTCAGCCCAAAGAACAGTAAGAGAGAAGGAGAGGTCAAGCAAATAAAGGGTCAAGAAAGGAGTCAAAAGAACCGAAGGAGACGCGGTGTTCGTAAGTGCATTTTGAACTCTTGTTTAATAGATTGGTTAAGAAAATGAGATCTGGCCATCGTATGGACAGATCCATCAATGGTTTAAATATGGGATTATGATGTTTAAAAGTGATAAAATATGGACCATAGGGTTCAGCCCTTTGGATGGCCGAACCCCATGGAAAACCTTGGTGATTTTTATGGTGTTTGAGAGATGAAATTCATATTATGTATTGAAGTTATTTTAAAGGATTTTAAAGGGAGATAAGGTCACTGATTTTGACCAGTTATTACATGGCTGAATTATGTGTTTATTAAGCTAAATACTGATCAAAAAATATGGACAATTATTGGAGGGTTTACATCAAGGAAACCTTGGGGTTCGGCCATGTGTATGGCCTAACCCCATGGACTGTTTTTTATGGTTATTTGGGTCAAGTGTAGGATGGATTTTTATGTAAACATAATGTGCTTTGATTTAAGAATAAACCAAGTTTATAAATGGATAAATGGATCTAAACCATAGGCCATGAGGTTCAGCCAATTGGGTGGGCCGAACCCCATGAAATGGTATGACATTTCATGGAAGTATTAAATGGTTTTGTGAGATTTTAAAGGATTTAAAGTGAAGATAAGCTTACTGTTTTTAGGTAACTATGGCTTGGCTGAACCATATTAATACTATGGTTAAATTATGGATTAAAACCATGGACAATGGTTGGATTAATTACACCAAGAACCATAGGGTTCGACCATATGTATGGCCGAACCCCATGGACTGTTATGTGGATATTTGGATTGAATTTTACAAAATGGAAATCATACAAAGTGATGGGCTTATTGGATGGTTTTGAAAGGTAAAAATATGGTAACATTATACTGTTATCCTATGTCTAAATGAGACCAAAACATGTCTAAAAGGACCAAAACTATGGGGTTTTATGGCTAAGATAGGACATGGAAGTTTAAGTGGATTTTTGGGTTTTAGATCAAATTAGAATCATATGGTCAAATGATTAACTTGCTGCCATGTACATAGGGTATTCGAATTTCTAGAACGGTGAACAAGCCGTGATCGGAAGACGGTCCAAAGGAAGGGTCGAACAAAGTAAACTATAGTAGGTTTCCTACCTTTATTGTAACCACTATTCCATATGCTGTTTTATGTTGATTTTGACATCTTATATGATTGTAAAGTTATGTTTCTAAATGACATGTTTGCATAGACATCTCATGCATGGCATGGGATGATGGTGTTGTAACCGGAGGCCACACTCCGTCCGGGCGTCCGAAAGGCCACTGTGGGTTACCTTGACGATGAGAATCCCGTCAAGTGATGGCTATGTTGAATGGTGATGGGTGGGACTCATTACATGTTCATTTCATACATAGCATGTTTTATGGAATTTTCACACACATGTATTATTATTATATTATTTGCATGTTTTTGACTAACCATGTGATAGCCCTATTCGGAAACACTACTGGGCGCATTGATCTAACGCCCTATCTATATCCTTAGTGGATGATGCAGGGAAAGGGAAGAACGTGGATCGAGAAGAGGACCAAGTACGGAAACTTGGGCGGTTTGAATGATTGGAATGGATTTTGAATGGACTATTTTATGGACTTGATATTTGTTATATTTGGACAATGTAATTTGGTAATTAGTTATGTTAGCTTGTAATAAGTAGTTAAGATAGATGCTATGGTTTGTTTTATGTTGGATGTTTTGATTAAACGAGTAGTTAAGATTGATTAGTAATTTTGGAAAATAAGTTATGTACTTTGCTATCTAAGAATGGAAAATTGGATTAGTCATAGGTTCTATTATAACCTTAGTTAGATTTAGACTAAGTTAATTCCGCAAGTTATATATAAACCATGTGCGGATCAGTTTTATGGACTTAGTTCATACGTACATGGGCTTGGCCAGTTAAGGGTCGGATTTAGAGATCCGAACTTAACTCGCGTCGTGACACTTCGCCCCGATCACATGATTATTAAAAAAAAAATAAACTCTGAAAATTAGAGTGAAAAGGGCGGGGTGTTACATGGCTTCCCATTTTGGAAGGTGTCATGAGCATATCCAATAAATTTAATATCCAAAATTCGGCCATGATAATCTTTTAATTATTTGCTAAATATTTCATCCCTTTTAAAAATATTCTAGCATATCATTGTGGATTTAAAATCCCACTTATCACTCATGCGCATAAATTTATAGATTTCACATAAAAAATTAAGCTATGCACTATCCTATTTAATTTTTCAATAAAACTAATGTCACAATTTAATTGGGTCTTAATTGGGTCATGGCTCAATTCCTTATCCATATAAGGTCCAATTCTAAAATCCACCATTTAAAAGAGTAAGTGTCATATAAAATAATAATCTGAAAATCCGAGGTCTTACATGGTGAATGGCCGAACCCCATGGGGATTGGTTTATGGACTTAAAATATTGTAAATCAAGTGGGACTTGGTTTTGATTGATTTTATATTATAAGGTAACGGGACCTCACAAGGTGTTTACGAAAGTGAGCGGTTACCGGACGAAAGACGCAAGGACACATTAGCGGTCTTTGGTAGGATTCCACCTCTTTGAAACCATGGGTTTAATGTACAATGTTTTTATCTTATTTTGATGAATTTATATTGCAAAGGATAGGTTTCAAAATGTGAGTTTTAAATGCTATGCTTATATGATAAAATAGCATGTGTTGAATATGTTTTAATGTAACGCCCTGCTCTTTTTCACTCGTTTCTTCTCGTAAATCAGAGTCTATTTTTTTTTAAATAACAGAGTGAGCAAGAGCAGGACGTCACGACACGAGCTAAGTCTGAACTTCCAAAGTCCGACCCTTAATTGGCCAACCCTATGTGTGCATGGACTAAGTCCACGAAAATGGTTCACACATAACAATATCAACTTGCGGAATAAAAATCATGACATGCGGAATTATAATAAAACCAAGTTCTATTCCATTCAGATAGCAAAGTACGTCAAGTCCTTTATCATCATTCAGATATTATAATTATCAAAATTAACATCCAACCATCTAAGTTATTACATTCCCGGAAACTAGTTACTCAAATACATGTCCTTAAGTAACTTTATTCAAAACATATAAAATAAATCATCCAAGCTTCTATACTTGGCCCTCCTTACGCTCATCGTTCCCCTTGTTTCCTGTATCATCAACTAGAGTAGAAATAGGGTGTCAGAACAACGCGCCCAGTAGATATTCCAATTATGGCTGATACATGGTTAGTACAAAACATATAATAATATCATAATGTCAAAAATCATATAAAATCATGCCATGCAATGATGACAAATGCAATGAGTTCCACCCATCACATGTACATAAAAGTACCCACCACATAAGTCTTTCGGATGCCCCGACGGAGTGTGGACCCTCCGGTTTCTTTCTGATGGAAAAGCACATCATGGTACCTCACATAGGTTTTTCGAACGCCTTGACAGAGTGTGGCCCCTTCGGTTACAAATCCTCCACCCCATGCCATGCATGAGATGCCAATGAAACACATGCTATTTTATAACATAAACATAGCATTTAAAATCATACTTAAAACACATGCTCTTTCCTCATATAGACATAGCACTTAAAATCATCATTTGAAACATATTTTTTGCAGTATAAATTCATCAAAAGTAAGATAAACACAATGTACATAAACCATGGTTTCAAAGAGGTGGAATCCTACCAAAGACCGCTACGTGTCCTTGCGTCTTTTGTCCGGTAACCGCTCACGATCGTAAACACCTTGTGAGATCCCGTTACCTTATAATATAACAATCAATCATAACCAAGTCCCACTTGATTTTCAATGTTCAAAGTCCATAAACAAAACCCCATAGGGTTCGGCCATACACCATGGCCGAACCCATGGCCTACCATTTTCACGCTTGTTTACCAAATTTCCATTGGTCTATCATTCCATAATCCAATCCTTTCAATTATTAAAAAAATTGCTTAAGTTCATGTTTGCTCCTCAAACCATCTCATGGGGTTCGGCCATACATCATGGCTGAACCCATGATCTTTCAATTTAGGCGATATTTACAATTTTGCCACTACCTTAGGTTTATGTCTCTCCATTAATCCAATCACTATATTAAATCCATAAAATCCATTCAACTTGATTCATGGGGTTCGGCCACACACCATGGCCGAATCCTATGATATCTGAATTTCATTTAATGACTTATAATCTCAGGTCCAACAACCTAAGTCTATACTTGCATCCTCCCTTTATTTAAAATATACAAAAACCATAAACCCATAAATTTGGTTCATGTGTATGGCCGAACCCATGATGTCTAAGTTTCCATTTTCACAAATGATCCATAATTAGAAGGTTTCCAAATAAATCTCCACCTTCTATATTTAGAAGGTTTCCAAATTAAAATTCCATAATTAAAAAGTTCCTAATTAAACTTTCTAATTTAGTATTCACCTTCCAAAAATAGAAACTTTCCCATTTTAATCTCTTCCTTCTATTTTTAGAAACTTTCTAAATAAACAAACTTCCATAAATAAACTTTAGTGGGGTTCGGCCATACACCATGGCCGAACCTTACCCATAGAAACAAATCTAACCCTTTCCATTCACTTTCTAAATTAATATAACTTCCATAAATAAATGCTTTCTAATTTAGCAACCTCCTTCCATAATTAGATATCATCTTCCATTTTAATCAATTAAAATGCATAAATATAGTTGGTGGGGTTTAGCCGTACACCATGGCCGAACCTCACCCCTTCTTTTCTATTCTTTTGATCCAACATCCTAGCCATAATAAAATCATGGTTCGGCCATGCAATGGCCGACCCACATCCTTAACCATATCTCCATTTAAAAATCCTCTTAAAACATAAACATAAATCCATGATCTTCATGCTTGAAACCCCATAAACTTATTAACAACTTCCATGGTTTTCATTATTAATAATCCAATAAAATAAACCATGCCTTTCCATGGGGTTCGGCCATGCACTATGGCCGAACCCTATGGTTCTTTCTTTCCATTAAAATTAATACATTCATCTCCCTATCCTCTTCCATGGGGTTCGGCCATGGCATGGCCGAACCCTATGGTTCTTTTCCTTAAACAAAATTTATCAAATAAGATACTAACCAGTTCCGATTGATTCTTGCTCTTCCAATCCTTCTCCTTTCTTCCTGATTTTTCCCTCTTGTTGGTTTCCTTCTCTTCCTCTTTGTTTTGCATTGAACAAGACTTGAGAGAGAGATAAAATTCGGCTATGGAGAGTAAACCGTGTGCCCCTCCTATGTATCTCTTTATAAAGTCTTTCCTTGGTCCCAACTTAGAAGGTGCTTAAGATAACCTCACCCCCTTAGGCCGTGCGCCCCTTGTTTAATTTTAGTAATGCCGTGTGCCCTCTTGTATTTCTCTCTTTGAAGAGTCCTAATTTAGGACATGATATGCACCCCTCTTGCCTTTCTTTTATTAAGCTTCCATTGATCCCAATTTAAGATAGAAATTGCCGACCTTGGCTTCCCACTTTAGATAGTCCTAGATAAAATATGTCATACGCATAATCATATATATGCAACCTAATAATCAGCCATGCTCAATTATCCCTTTCCTTATTTATTTAATATGGCATTATTAATTAAATTCAACCCCATTTAATTTTTAATGAAAACAATTCCAAAACCGTTGGATCCTAATTGGGCCAATGACCCAACTCTTTGCCCAATTTAAGATCCATAACTAATATTCACAAATTAAATGGATAATTTTCATACAAAATAATAAATTGAAAATCTGGGATGTTACATTCAAAATGTGATTTTAATGCTATGTTTATATGATAAAATAGCATGTGTTTCATTGGCATCTCATGCATGGCATGGGGTGAAGGATTTGTAACCTGAGGGTCCACACTCTGTCGGGGCGTCCGAAAAACCTATGTCGGGTACCTTGATGTGCTTTTCCATCAGGAAGAAACCGGAGGGTCCACACTCCGTCGGGGCGTCCGAAAGACCTATGTGGTGGGTACTTTTATGTACATGTGATGGGTGGGACTCATTGCATTAGTCATCATTGCATTGCATCGTTTTATATGGTTTTGGACATTATGATATTATATATGGTTTGTACTAACCATGTGTTAGCCCTAATTTGAATACCTACTAGGCACGTTGTTCTAACACCCTACTTCTACCCTAGTGGATGACACAGGAAATTAGGGGAACGATGAACGCAAGGAGGCCCAAGCATAGGAGCTTGGATAATTTAGTTTATATTTTGAATAAAGTTACTTATAGACATGTATTTGAGTAACTAGTTTCCGGGCATGTAATAACTTAGATGGTTGAATGTTTATTTGGATAATTATGATATTTTAATTATGATTAAGAACTTGACGTACTTTGCTATCTGAATGGAATAGAACTTGGTTCTATTATTATTCCGCATGTTATGATTCCGCAGTTATGATGTTATTCTGCATGTTAATATTGTTATGTGTGAACTGTTTTCATAGACTTAGTCCATGCACACATACGGTTGGCCAGTTAAGGGTTGGACTTTAAAATTTCGGACTTAGGTCGCGTCGTGACGTCCCGCGCTCTATCACTCTATTCTGTTATAAAAAAAAAAAAATAGACTCTGATTTACGGGAAGAAGCGAGTGACAAAAGGGCGGGGCGTTACAAATTTTAACTTGGATGATTCAAGCTCTCTTCGAAAGCTTCAACTTAACGAATTGGAGGAAATCCAAAATGAAGCTTATGACAATACTCGAATATATAAGGAGAAAATGAAAATATTTCATGACAAAAATATCATTCGAAAATCATTTGAGCCTTCACAGAAAGTTCTTTTATATAATTCAAGGCTACACTTGTTTCCTGGTAAGCTTCGATCTCGACTGTCTGGCCCATTTATTTTAAAGACCGTTTATCCTTATGGGGCCGTCGAGATAGAAAATCCAAATAATGGTAATATTTTTAAGGTAAATGGTCAACGATTAAAACTATTTTTGGAACCTTTTGTACCAGAGGTTGAGTCCACCGCTCTGGAAGATCCTATTTATTAAAATTAGCATTACTTTATGAGTGTATTTAGGCTTGTTCTTCTTTTACCTTCATTTTTATGTTTTGTTAGCTGTATCTTCATGTGTGCACTTATCAATTTCAGGTGTCTCCTACTCTCCCACATTATCTTTTATTGATTACTGTGTCCTTAAATGTTGATTTCGTCATACACTCTTTGCATTCATATATTTTTGACATTGAGGACAATGTCACATTCAGGTTGGGGGGTAGGAGCTTAGTTGTTAAAAAAAAATGTTTTTGGACAGTTTTCTAAAATTTGAAATTGTTTTTCAGTTAAATAATAATCCTCCTCTACAATGATGAACTTCTATTTTTCATATTTTATTCTGAGAAAAATGAGGGAACTATTGTTTAATCAAACGCTAAAAAAAAAAAGAAAAAAAGAAAAAGAAAAGAGGTTCATTTTTAAATGATGGAAAATTTTTATTTTTGGTTGCTCGAGGACTAGCAACAGGCTGGTTGGGGGTGTGATAAATGCCAAAAAATGCATTTATATCTTAATATTATATGGCATTCTCACATTTCTTTTATATTTAATATATGCATTTACACGTGAATTTATGAGTTTTATTTAATATGACTTATTACGTGTATTTTCTTTATTTCAGGAAATTAACCCAGCCAATTTAATAAAGTTAGTCCTGAGCCAAATCTCGAGTCAACGTCGAGTCCCAGAGTCAAATCCCGAGTCGAATTTTGGTCAATCTCGAGCGACTCAACAAATTGAGTGGAAGTTGAGTCAAAGAATGGTGTTGTTGCTGCAACCAAATGGAAAATGAACAAGGAAATGAAGCTGGAGAAGGGCACTAATGGAGATCTCAAGCTGTCAAACAGATAAAAATGGAAAGCATGAGAGAGCCGTTTGGAAATCAAGTGGGTCACTCTTTGCTGCCGTGGTGTACATTTTAGGAAAAGAGGGAGAGAGCCATTTGAGAGCAAAGATGGAAATACAGCAGAAGAATCGGTATGGGAGAGAGTCGTTACTGGTTCTCTTACAAAAGGGGATCGACTGAGAGAGAAAAGGGTATCTTTTTCCTAGGTGGAGAATCTCTTCCTTGGTGGAAGTAAGCAGCCAGCAAAATCCTTCTTCCTCTTTTTCTTGTTTATCGAAGGAGAGAGCCGTTGGGGGATTGGATCGGCTTGGGTTTTCTCGAGCAGATCAGAAATCAGCTGGGGTTAGATGCACGGACGGTCGGCGAGTGACATGCCATAGGAGAGCATCGAGCAGGGCTTGGTTGCAGAGTCGGCCAGAGGCAACAGTGGTGAGTAATATTCCGGAGCCGTTTAGACGGAGGCAAAGCAGCATCGGCCGAGCGAGAGACAAACTGGACAGCAGAGGCAACAGTGTGCACTGACGTCTGGGCACCATTGTACGCCTCTCTGCCACTCTGTTTTTTTTACTTATGTGGATTGACAACAACCTACTACTCTCTTGTTTCTCTGACTTGCTTTTACTAAGGAGTTTGTTATCATTTTACTTTTATTTTCATTTTCACTTCCATGTCTTCAAATTCTCTTCGTTATTGAATTGTGTTTGTGAGTATTAAATCTTGAATTATTTTAAGCAATTGATTTTCATTTGATGTTTAAATTAAACTCCTTAATGTCCTTTTTCATTACAATGTTAGGCTAAATTCCAAACTAAGGTTAAGGGTGAAGTTTAATTATTTATTGGGGTATTTTATTTCAACAGTTATGATATTAATGTGAGTTTTTGATTAATTGAATGGTTTAATCTAATCTTGAATAATTATTATAAATCTAAATATTTTCCTTGATTTATTATAGTTTACGAACACAATAAATACTTGGATAAATCTATGGTATTTGTGATAAATTTTCAAGAACCTATCCATGTCTATATATTTTTCTTGATTTATTTTTATTTCTAAATACAGTAAATGCTTGTTGAATCCCTGTGACATGTGATATGTATTTAACTATTTCCTAACCATTAATTATTTGAACGTAATATTTGAAGTTTGTTATTGGTTTAATTGCTAAATCATCCGATTCGATAGAATTATTATTCGAAGCGAATTGAGTCAAGTTGACGAAAATGCCGTATGAATAATTAAATGGATCCTTGAACCTTAGTGCATTTTTTTTTATTGATTTAAATTCACCACCATCTTTGCTCCATAGTTTGTGTGGAAATAATCAAAATCCAATTTTTATTCTTTTCTTTTTAAATAGTGTTCTTAATACCTTCAGTCCCTGTGGATTTGACCTTGGATTCACCGAGTAATTATTACTTCGCTACCTACGCTTGGGTTTACACTTTTAAAGTGGTAGCAGGGTTCGAACTCGTACTCATGAAGCTATACCATTAATGGTTCATCCGATTGCAAAGATAAATTTAAAACACTATATCTTTAGTGGCACAACAAGTTTTAGGGGCCGTTGCAGGAGAAAAAATAAATTTTTGTTTTTAAATTTTGTGTTTTTTAGAAATACTGTTACTTTCAAAAATTTCTATTTAGGCAACTATTTAAAATTGACAGTTTCTATTTTTAGAAATTATAATCTTAGAAAGTTATCTAAATTTAAAAGTTTCTTTTCAAAATAATTGAAATTATAGAATTTATATAGATTTGGAAGTCTTACTGAATTTAGAAACTTGTTGAATTGAGAAATTTATACTTTTAGAAATTCTATAATTTTAGATATTATTTCCATTTTTTGAAATACTGCTACATTTGGTAATTTCTATTTTAGGAAACTATTTAAAATCCGCAGTTTCTATTTGTAGAAATTATATCCTTAGAAGGTTACCTAAATTTAAAATTTTCTTTTCAAAATAGTAGAAAATCTAGAATTTATATAGATTTGGAAGTCTTACTAAATTCAGAAGATTTTTGAATTGAGAAATTTCTGATTTTAAAATTTTTATAATTTTAGATATTATTTCTATTTTTTGAAATACTATTACTTTTGGAAATTTCTATTTTAGGCTACTATTTAAAACTAGGAGTTTCTATTTTTAGAAATTATAATCTTAAAAAGTTGCCTAAACTTAAAAGTTTCTCTTTGAAATAGTTGACATTCTTGATTTTATATAGATTTAGAATTCTTACTGAATTTAGAAACTTGTTAAATTGAGAAATTTATATAATTTTAGATATTATTTCTATTTTTCAAAATAATACTACTTTTTGAAATTTCTATTTTAAGAAACTATTTAAAATTGGCAGTTCCTGTTTTTAGAAAAATTATAACCTTACAAAGTTACCTAAATTTAAATTTTCTTTTCAAAATAGTAAAATTTTTGAATTTGTATAGATTTGGAAGTCTTACTAAATTTAGAATCTTGTTGAATTGAGAAATTTCTAATTTTAAAATTTTTATAATTTTAGATATTATTTCTATTTTTTGAAATACTGCTACTTTTGGAAATTTCTATTTTAGGCAACTATTTAAAATGGACAGTTTTTATTTTAGAAACTACAATTTTAGAAGGTTACCTAATTTAAAAGTTTCTTTTTAAGATAGTTGAAATTATAGAATTTATATAGATTTGAAAGTCTTACTAAATTTAGAAATTTATTGAATTGAGAAATTTCTATTTTTACAAATTTTATAATTTTAGATATTATTTCTATTTTAAATTGGAATTTTACTAAATTTTGTTTTTTCAAAATACTACTATTTTTGAAAATTTCAATTTTAGGCAACTATCTAAAATTGACAATTTTAGGCAACTATCTAAAATTGACAATTTCTATTTTTAGAAATAATAATCTTAGAAAGTTACCATAATTTAAAAGTTTCTTTTCAAAATAGTAGAAATTCTAGAATTTATATAGATTTGGAAGTCTTACTAAATTTAGAAACTTGTTGAATTGAGAAATTTGTATTTTTAGAAATGTTATAATTTTAGATATTATTTCTAGTTTTGGAAATACTACTAACTTTGTAAATTTCTATTTTAGGCCATTATTTAAAATTGGTAATTTCTACTTTTGGAGACTACTATTTTACAAATTTACCTAAATTTAAAAGTTTCTTTTAAAATAGTTGAAATTCTAGAATTTATATAGATTTTGAAGTCTTACGAAATTTAGAAACTTGTTGACTTGAGAAATTTCTATATTGAGAAATTTTATAATTTTAGATATTATTTCCATTTTTCGAAATACTGCTACTTTTGGAAATTTCTATTTTAGACTACTATTTTAAATTGGATTTTTCATACAAATTGGACTCCAAAATTGTCAATTTCTAATTTTAGATGTTATGTCTATTTTTTGAATTTGTTTTCCATTTTTAGAAGGTTTCTATATATACATTTATTTCCAAGATATTGTAATGACTTATACCATAATATCTCAATTGCATATATTTTGCTTAGTTCATAGTGGGTTCGAACTCGCACTCCGGAAATATAGATTTCGAAGTCTTACTAATTTTAGAAACTTATTGAATTGAAAATTTCTATTTTTAAATTTTTTTTAATTTTAGATATTATTTCTTTTTTTTCGAAATACTGCTACTTTTGGAAATTTTATTATAGGCTATTATTTAAAATTGACAGTTTCTATTTTTAGAAACTATAATTTTAGAAGGTTACCTAATTTTAAAAGTTTATTTTTAAAATAGTTGAAATTC
Source organism: Chimonanthus salicifolius (assembly GCA_013350335.1). Classification (NCBI taxonomy): domain Eukaryota; kingdom Viridiplantae; phylum Streptophyta; class Magnoliopsida; order Laurales; family Calycanthaceae; genus Chimonanthus; species Chimonanthus salicifolius. Next base: position 30,959,425 of record CM023536.1, read on the forward strand.
AAGAATTTATATACATTTGGAAGTCTTACTAAATTTAAAAACTTGCTGAATTGAGAAATTTCTATTTTTAGAAATTTTATAATTTTAGATATTATTTCTATTTTTCAAAATACTGTTACTTTAGAAAATTTCTATTTTATGCTACTATTTAAAATTGATAGTTTCTATTTTTAGAAATTACAATTTTAGAAGGTTACCGACATTTTAAAAGTTTCTTTTTAAAATAGTTGAAATTATAACAAAGTAGAGTCTATTTTTTTTTTTTTTATAACAGAGTAGAGTCTATTTTTTTTTTATAACATAGTAGAGTGATAGAGCGCGGGACGTTACGACGCGAGCTAAGTCCGAACTTCCAAAGTCCGACCCTTAACTGGCCAACCCTATGTGTGCATGGACTCAGTCCAAGAAAACAGTTCACACATAGCAATATAAACATGCAGAATAAAAATCATAACATGCGGAAACATAATAGAACACAGTTCTATTCTATTTGAATAACAAAGTACATCAAGTCTTTAATCATCATTATCATAATTATTCAGTAAAGTATCCAACCATAGCAAATTCATCTAAGTTATTACAATCGGAATTCTAGATACTCAAAATACAAGCCCATGAGTATCTTAAACAAAATATAAGTTATAATCCTCCAAGCTCCCATGCTTGACCCGTTTCGCGCGTTCATCGTTCCCCTCTTTTCCTATATCATTCACTAGAGTAGAAGTAGGGCGTTAGTACAACGCGCCCAGTAGGTATTCCAATTAGGGTTAACACATGGGTTAGTACAAAAAATCCAGATATAATAAATATATCAAATCCAGTTATAATAAATCATACCATACATACAAAGTATCGTATCCAAAACAGTGTATGATAATAGAGATCCAATCATACAGATAAAAACCGGAAACCTTACATGATAATAAAGATCATAATCATACCGATTCAATGCCATGCCATGCGATCATATGCAATGAGTCCCACCCATCACATAATATCCTCTTAATGGAATGCTCCTCATCAAGGTGTCCCCCACGATTCTTTTACGGATGCCTCGACGGAGTGGTGGATCTCCGGCTACATTTCATACATAGTATTCTCTTGATGGAATTCTCCTCATGAAGGTACCCCCAAAATTGTTTTACGGACGCCCCGACGGAGTGGTGGATCTCCGGCTATATAGTATCCTCTTGATGGAATGTTCATCATCAAGGTCTTCCCCCACAAATAATTTAAGGATGCCCCGACAGAGTGTGGGTCTCCGGTTACCTGTCATCCCTCCCATGCCATGCATGAGATGCAAATGTCCATATGCTATGCAATTATACAAATCATTGCATTTAAAACCTCATATTTGAAACATATAAAACGCATGCTATTTTATCATATAAACATAGCATTTAAAATCATACTTTGAAACATATCCTTTGCAACATAATTTCATCAAAAATAAGATAAAGACAATGTACATAAACCCATGGTTTCAAAGAGGTGGAATCCTACCAAAGGCCGCTACGTGTCCTTGCGTCTTTCTTCCGGTAACCGCTCACGATATTAAACACTTGTGAGGTCCCGTTACCTTAAAATATAACAATCAATCAAAACCAAGTCCCACTTGATTCACAATATTTTTAAGTCCATAAACCAATCCCCATGGTATATCATTTTCATACTTATTTACCAAATTGCCATTGGTCTAATCTTTATTTAATATTTCATTGTAATATGCCAAACATAGGCCCTATGTCCACCAAATAATTACCATGGGGTTCGGCCATACACCATGGCCGAACCCATGGTCCATTAATTCAATTAATTACAATAATGCCATTATTCCTTCCATGGTTAGTCACTTTCATTTATTCACCCATGTTTAGATCCGAATACATAGATCATAAACATCTAAGTCCAGCAAACCATCCCCATGGGGTTCGGCCATACACCATGGCCGAACCCATGGTCCCTTATTTTCACCTAATTACCAAAATGCCATCCATGGCTATCATAACCCATATCATAATTGATAATCATAATTTGTATCTTTCATTTAATATTTAATCAATCACTAGGTTAATTCCATAACCAATCCATACAATAGTTCATGGGGTTCGGCCTTACTCCATGGCCAAACCCTATGTCCAATATTTCACATATTTCAAGCTTGCCATTACCTCATGTTCATGTCTTTCCATTAATCCAATCATCACATTAAATTCATAAAATCCATTTAACATGATTCATGGGGTTCGGCCACACACCATGGTCGAACCCTATGATATCTTAATTCCACTAGACATATTAATATCCTTTTAAAATTAAAACCCACATGATCCCTTAGTTGATTCATCATCTTGGGTCCATAAATGACCCATAAAAATCCTTAACCACTTAAATCCATAAAGAACCTCATGGGGTTCAGCCATACACCATGGTCGAACCCGTGATTCTCCACTTTGGCCTTTAATTACACTTGCCATTACCTTCATCACCTTAGGTTTAGATTCCAAAACATAATCCACCATTGATTCATGGTTCATAAAATAAAACCCTAATCCCATAACATAATCCATAAATCATTTATTTGCATTCTCTAATTGGTCCACCATTCATTTAAAATACTAAGTCCATACATGACCCATAAATTTGGTTCATGGGGTTCGGCCATACACATGGCCGAACCCATGATGTCTATGTTTCCATTTTCATCAACTTAGCAAATCCATAATTAACAAGTCCATATTTAGAACCTTTCTAAATTCAATATCCACTTTCTATTTTTAAATCCTTTCTAAATTAAACTCCACTTTCCATATTTAGAAGGTTTCCAATTTAGCACCCATCCTTCCATAATTGGAAGCTTTCCAAATTTATCTCCACTTTCTATATTTAGAAGGTTTCCAAGTTAGCACCCATCCTTCCATAATTGGAGGCTTTCCAAATTTAGGAACCAACTTCCATAATTAGAAACTTTCCCATTTTAATCTCCTCCTTCTATTTTTAGAAGGTTTTCCAAATTAAAATTCTATAATTAGAAAGTTCCTAAATTAAAATTTTCTAATTTAGTCTTCTCCTTCCAAAAATAGAAACTTTCCAAATAAACCAACTTCCATAAATAAATGCTTTCTAATTTAGCCAATCAAAATCCATCAACCATGCCAAAACAACTCCATGGGGTTTAGCCATACACCATGGCCGAACCCTATGGTTCATGATCTTGACCATTTAATCCCTTTCCAAAATCATATAACATTAACATCAAATTCCCATTTAAACTTAACCAATACTCTTCCATGGGGTTCGGCAATGCACTATGGCCGAACCCTATGGTTCTTTCTTTCCATTAAATTAAACCATGATCACGCAATTAATCAATCAACATTATTAATATCCTTTCCATGGGGGGTTTTCAACCCTTTACAATTAATAAATCAGTCCACATGATTCAATGTCTAAGAAACCCCAAATCCATAATTGTATTTGGTGGGGTTCGGCCATACACCATGGCCGAACCTCATCCTTTCTTTTCTATTAAAATTATCAAAATGATCTCCCATTCTTCTTCCATGGGGTTCGGCCATACACCATGGCCGAAGCCTATGGTTCCTTATTTCATTAAACAAAAACAAAAAATCACTTACCGGTTCCGCAACTCCTCCGGTTGATCTTGCTCTTCCAATCTTTCTTTTCTTCTTGATCTTGCCGTGAACACCTTCTTGATTGTATGTGTATTATGCGCCCTTGCTGCCCTTCTCTTCCTTTGCATAAAATTCTAATCAGCCAATACTAAAATCTAATTGCCGTGAGCCCTTTGTTGTGGCTGCCTCCCTTTGAATATTAAAGCGCTATGCCTCTCCTTCTCTTATAAAAGCTCCACACGGCACCATCCAATATTAGTGTGTGAATGCCGTGAGCTCTTGTACCTCTCCTTTTATCAACTTCCAATTGATCCCAATTTAGAAGGTACCAAGACCCTTTAGCTTAGCCAATGCCTAATGCCGTGTATTACCCTTTTTAAATGATCCATGCACATCACCTAGATATGCAATCCCTATACACGGCCAATGTAATCATTCATTTGATTTTTAAACATCTCCTTGGATATTGAAATCCAATAATTCAGCCATGCACATTCATTTATTTAATTTAGACATAAGGCATACTCTTTTAATTCAACCCATTTAAATTTTATTGGAACCCTTTTCCAAAACCGTTGGGTCCTAATTGGGCCAATGACCCAATACATTACCCATATATGTTCCATATCTAATATTTCACAAATTAAATGGGTAATTTCCGTAAATATTTATAACTTGAAAATCTGGGGTGTTACAATATCCACATTGATATGCTAGAATATCTTAAGAAGATATCTAAGATTAAATAAAGATATGCGCCTGTGCTAGAATATTTTAAAGAAGGTCTTTCTTGATTAAAATGGCATTAAGGCAATGGCTAAAAGAAGGGGCGCATGGTACCTTCTAAGTTGGGACCAATTGAAGATTAATAAAGGAAGCATAGCAAGGGTGCACGGCACACACAAATTAGGAGAGGGGCGCACGGCATTCATAAAACAAAGAGAAGGAGAAGGCAAAGATTTAGGAGGAGAGAAGGCCAAGGAAGGAACGGATCGGAAGAGCAAGAACAAGTGAAGCAAAATCGAATGAGTCACGGAATCGGTTAGTATTTGATAATTTTGTTTTAAAAAAAATAAGGAACCATAGGGTTCGGCCATGGTGTATGGCCGAACCCCATGGAAGAAGATTGAGAGATGATTTGAGTATAATTAATGGAATGATGAACCATAATTCGGCCATGTTGTATGGCTGAACCCCATGGAAGGACTTTGGCGATTTTAATGGAAGGTTATTGGTTATTTTTAAGGGATGAAAACCATGGAGAGACATGGTTTAATTTATGGGTTTTTGAAGGATAAACTCCATGGAAAAATATGTAGATGGATTTAATGTGGTGAATGATGTAACACCCTGGATTTTCAAGTTATTTAAATATATGAAAATTACCCATTTAATTTGTGAATTATTAGATATGGATTTTATATGGGTAAAGTGTTAGGTCATTGCTCAATTAAGACCCAACGGTTTTGGAAATGGTTTCAATAACATTTAAATGGGGTTGAATTAAAAGGATATGCGCATGAGATGTATGTGGGATTTTCATATCCACATTGATATGCTAGTGTAACGCCCCGCCCTTTTTCACTCTATTTTTTCCCGTAAATTCAGCGTATATATATATATATATATATATTTTTTTTTTTTTATAACAAAGTAGAGTGATAGAGCGCGGGACGTCACGACGCGAGCTAAGTCCGAACTTCCAAAGTCCGACCCTTAGCTGGCCAAACCTATGTGTGCACGGACTCAGTCCAATAAAATTGTTCACACATAGCAATATCAACTTGCGGAATAAAATCATAACCTGCGAAATCATAACATCAAAATGCAGAATCATAATAGAACCAAGTTCTATTCCATTCAGATAGCAAAGTATGTCAAGTCCTTAATCATTATTAAAAACGTCATAATCATCAAACTAACCATCCGACCATCTAGGTTATTACATTCCGAAACTAATTACTCAATTACAACTCCATAAGTACTTTTATTCAAAACATATAAAATAAATCATCCAAGCTCCTAAGCCTGGCCCGTCTTGCGTTCTTCGTTCCCCTAATTACCTGTATCATCAACTAGGGTAGAAGTAGGGCGTTAGAACAACGCGCCCAGTAGGTATTCCAGTTACGGCTAACACATGGTTAGTACAAAAACATATATTATAACATAATATATAAAACCAGGTAAAATCCATGCCATGCAATGATGACAAATGCAATGAGTCCCACCCATCACATGTACATACATGTACCCACCACATAGGTCTTCCGGACGTCCCGGCGGAGTATGGACCCTCCGATTTCTTCCTGATGGAAAAGCACATCAAGGTACACCATATAGGTTTTTCAGACGCCCCGACGAAGTGTGGACCCTCCGGTTACCAAATCCTTCACCCCATGCCATGCATGAGATGCCAATCAAACACATACTATTTTATAACATAAACATAGCATTAAAAATCATATTTAAAACACGTTATTTCCTCATATAAAGATAGCATTTAAAATCACAATTTAAGTCATATCCTTTGTAACATAATTTCATCAAAATATAAGATAAGAGACATTGTACAAAAATCCATGGTTTCAAAGAGGTGGAATCCTACAAAAGACCGTTCACGAGTCCTTGCGTTTCCGTTCAAGATTCGATCACCGATCGTGCACCGCTTGGGAGATCCCGTTACCTTATAATATAATGATAAATCAACACCAAGTCCCACTTGATTACAAGGTTCTAAGTCCATAAACAAAACCCCATGAGGTTTGGCCATACACCATGGCCGAACCCATGGCTTACCATTTTTCATACTCATTTACGAAAATGCCATTGTCCATAATCGTAGCCCTTTTCCTTTGCTTAGGTTCTAAATCATCCATACATATTTCTTTTAATCCACAACACATAGTCCATAAACTTTTCATGAGGTTCGGCCATACACCATAGCCGAACCCAATGTTCCATAATTTTCATATATTTTCAAAGAATGCCAGTCATGGCTAACATTCCATAACATACATTGTATCCTTCACTTTATTTACACTAACAATACCAAACTAATTCCATGGGGTCCGGCCATGCCCGTGGCCGAACCCTATGGTTTCCAAATTTAGATTTCACCTTCCAAAAATAGAACTTTCCCCTTGTTAATCTCCCCTTCTATTTTTAGGAACTTACTTAATTAAACAACCTTCTATAAATAAAAGGTTTCCAAAATAAATCCTAGTGGGGTTCGGCCATACACCATGGCCGAACCTCACTCATGGTATCCAATGCATTCATTTAATCTAAGTTCCATAATTAATCCCCACCTTCCATTCTTGGATAGTTTCCATAAATAGTCTTCATGGTCTATAATTAGATATTTTCTAATTCCAATGTCCACTTCCAAGAATAGAAACTTTCCTTATTAAGCAAACACCTTCCATAATTGGAACTTTCTAAATTTAGCAAACACCTTCCAAAAATAGAAGGTTTCCAAAAATAATAACCTTCCTTCCATATTTAGATTGCTTTCAAAAAATAACCTACACCTTTCCATAATTGGAAGGTTTTCTTAGATTAGAATTTTCTTTCTAAAATTGGAGTGTTTTCCAATTTAGCAACTCTTTCTATATTTGGAATGCTTTCCAATTTAGCAACTCCTTTCCATATTAAGCAACTCTTTCCATAATTGTATAGTTTCCAAATTTAATCCCCATTCCAAAAACAACTCCATGAAGTTCGGCCAAGCACCATGGCCGAACCCTATGGTTCATGACCTTCCTCAATGGTTTCGATCCATTAAACTCAACCAACAATTCATTAACATATTTAGTGGGGTTCGGCCATACACCATGGCCGAACCTCACCCCTTCTTTTCATTAGTATGGATTCAATCAATTAGCCATAAAACAATCATGGTTCAACCATGCCATGGCTGACCCATATTCCATATTCTTTCATTGATTTCTTGAATCTAAAACCGACAACCATCAAGGTTTCTATGATTTAAAATCTAAGAACATAAACCCAATGAAATAAATCAAATCTCTCCATGGTTTTCAATCTTCCAAAACCCATGAATTAAATACTTCTTTCCATGGGGTTCGACCATGCACTATGGCCGAACCCTATGGTTCTTTTTCTCCATTTAAATGTAATCCAAACATCATCCGAACTTCTTCCATGGGGTTCGGCCAAAAACCACGGCCGAACCCTATGGTTCTTTTTGTTTCAAAATAAAATTATTGCATTAGGCTACTAACCTCTTTTCAATTCCTTGCTCTTCTAATCTTTCTCCCTTCTTCTTAATTTTTCTCCAAACAAGAACTCTTTCTTGTTGTTGCCCTTTCTTCTCTTGCTCTTGGCGTGAGAGAGGACTTGAGGAGGGAGAGAGAGGAATAAACTCAACAATGAAGGATGTCAAAAACCGTGTACACTTCTTGATCTCTCCTTTTATCACTTTCCTTGTTCCAATATTAGAAAGTGTTTAAGATAGGCAACCCCCTCCTTTGGCCGTGCGCCCCCTTCCTATAGCTGGCCATGCCGACCTCCCTTGCTTATTTAAGAACCTTCCCTTAATCCTATTTCTATTTAAATTAGATAATTTCCTTGGCTACCAATCCATGAGCATAATATAGATTTTAATATCCAAAATTCGGCCATGTATAATCTTTTAATTATTTCATAGATATCTCATCCCTTTTTAAATATTCCAGCATATCTTTTGTGGATTTAAAATCCCACATATCTCTCATGCGCATAATCTATGGATTTCACATTCAAAATTCGGCCAAGGCAATCTTTTATTAAATTTTTTGATAAAACCAATGTCACAATTTAATTGGGTCTTAATTGGTTCATGGCCCAATTCTTTATCCAAATAAGATCCAATATGGAATTCACAATTAAAAATGAATAAATAATAAACTGAAAACTCGAGGTGTTACAATACAACCCTCTTTTTAAAATTTTCGTCCCAAAAATCTAGTGAAGTAGGGTTTCAAACATTTACCTAAATAGCTTAGGATGAGCTTTTCTCATTTCCGACTCGAGCTCCTATGTCGCTTCTTCAATGCCATGTCGATCCCATACCACTTTGACAAACTGGATCACTCAGTTCTGTAATACTCTTTGTTCTATGCCCACCACTCGGACAGGCTTCTCGACGTAAGTCACGTCACTCTGAACCTCTATATCTTGTATGTTCAGTATGTGAAAAGGATCAGGATTATACTTTCTCAACATCGATATATGGAACACATCGTGCAAAGATGCCAACTGTGATGGGAGTGCCAGTTTATAAGCCCATCCTTCTTATGATTGAAAATGGTCCCACATATCTTGGTGACAATTTCCATTTCTTTCCAAATCTCATATGTCCCTTTGGTGGCGAGACTTTCAAGAACACCATGTCCCCCACTTCAAATTCAAGGAACCTCCTTCTCTTGTCAGCATAACTCTTCTGACGACTCTGCGCAGTCAATAAGTGTTGCCGTATCAACTATATCTGCGTTGTAGTTTCTGCAACCAATTCTGGTCCAATCAATGCAGGCTCAGCGGCCTCTGTCCAGCACAGTGGTGACCTACATGGTCTACCATATAATGCCTCAAATGGTGCCATCTGGAGGCTTGCCTGGTAACTGTTGTTGTATGAGAATTCTACCAACGGCAAGTGATCCTCCCATCCACCCTTGAAATCTAGCATACATGCTCTCAGCATGTCTTCCAATGTCTGTATTGTCCTTTCAGACTGTCCATCAGTCTGTTGATGAAATGTCGTACTAATCAGTAAATCTGTTCCCATGGCCGACTGCATGCTCTGCCATACTCTGCTTGTGAATCGACCATCTCTGTCAGACACAATAGTCCAAGGAATACCATGTAATCTGATGATATCCCTGATATACCGCCGACCCAAAGTCTCAGATGAGTCTGTCATCTTGATAGGAATGAAATGTGCAGACTTGGTCAGTCTGTCTACCACGACCCATATCATATCGTTGCCCTTTGATGACCTTGGCAAGCCTGTAACAAAATCCATGGAAATGTGTTCCCATTTCCATTTCGACACTGGTAAGGGTTTGAGTAACCCTGGTGGCTTCTGATGTTCAGTCTTAATCTGTTGACAAGTTAGGCAATGTGCCACAAATTCTGCCACATCTCTTTTGAGTCCATGCCACCAATAATGTCTCTTCAAGTCGTGATACATCTTGGTGCTACCCGGATGAATAGAGAGTTTGGTCTGATGTGCCTCAACCAATAACTCTTTTCTGCAGCTCTTAGGTATATAAATCCTTCCTCGGAATAGAAGACCCTGTCTCCTATTTTGGTATACTTCACCAGTAGACATTTTAGCCCAAATCTCCTCCACCTCCGAGTCTGTCCGCTGTTCCTGTTCAATCTTGGTAACCATGTTGGACTGTATGATCAAATTATAAATAGTCCCATGGTTATTGAGGTAAAGTTTAAATTCTCGAATGGTATTCAGCATCTCCCATTCTGTCCTGATCAAACATGTCACTGATACATGTGATAAACGGCTGAGAGCATCTGCCACTTTGTTCGCCTTGCCAGGGTGATAACGAAGTGCGAACTCGTAATCTACCAGATATTCCATCCATCTGCGCTGCCTCAGGTTGAGCTCTTTCTGATCAAACAAATACTTCAAGCTCTTATGATCGGAAAACACTTCAAATTTCTAGCCATAAAGATAATGTCTCCAACTTTTGAGAGCGAAGACCACTGTGGCTAGTTCCAGATCGTGTGTAGGATAAAGACGTTCATAAATTTTCAATTGTCTTGAGCCATAAGCCACCACACGATTACTTTGACTGAGTGTACACCCCAGTCCCTCTCCTGAAGCATCGCACTGTACCTCATAACACTTGCCTCTTTCCGGCAAAATTAGGATAGGAGCAGTGGTAAGTCTCTTCTTCAGCTCTTCAAACCTCTGGTTGCACAAATTTGACCATTCATATTTGACTCTTTTCTGAGTGAGTCGAGTCAATGGAGATGCAATTTTAGAGAAGTCCATAATAAATTTCCTGTAATAACCCGCCAATCCCAAGAAACTACGGATCTCGGTTACATTCTTTGGCGCTTTCCAATCTCTGACTGCCGCGACCTTAGCCGGGTCCACGGCTATACCTTCTTCTGATATAACTTGTCCCAAGAAACTGACCTCAGATAGCCAAAATTCACATTTACTGGCTTTAGCATATAGTTTGTTCTTCCTCAAAGTGTCCAGAACTATTCCCAGGTGTTCCGCATGTTCTTCCTGAGTCTTGGAATAAATCAAAATATCATCAATAAATACAATAACAAATTGATCCAAGTAAGGACGGAAGATCCTGTTCATAAGATCCATAAGCACAGCCGGTGCATTGGTGAGTCCAAACGGCATGACTACCAATTCATATAGCCCATACCGCATTCTGAAGGCTGTCTTCTCTATGTCCGGTTAGGGATTTGGTGATATCCGAACATCAAGTCAATCTTAGAAAAATGACTGGAACCTTTAAGTTGATCAAATAAGTCATCGATCCTGGGTAGAGGGTATTTATTTCTGACCGTCAGCTGATTCAGTTTTCGGTAATCCACACACATACGGAGTGAACCATCCTTTTTCTTCGCAAATAATACTGGAGCTCCCCAAGCCGATGTACTGTTCCGAATGCACCCCAGTCTAAACAGTTCTTCAATCTGCTTCTTTAACTAGGACATCTATGCTGGGGCCATCAGGTAATGTGGTAATGACACTGGTGCAGTGCCAGTATACAGCTTGATATCAAAATTGATCTCCCTCATGGGAGGCAAACCAGGGAGTTCCTTTGGAAAGACGTCTGCATAGTCCTTTACTATTTCCGGAAGTTCAACCACCGGAGCCTTGTTGATTCTGATAATGTTCAATACCAAATTATTCAACCTTCATGCAGTTATCAGCACGCACCACATGTTGTTTTCCCTCGGGCGACAAAAATGTCACCCTGCAATGATAACAATCAATGTTGGCCTTAAAGCTAGCCAACCAATCCATGCCGAAAATAATATCATATTCTGGCATATCAAGCACCAAATAATTGAACTCAAATCTGAGTCCAGCAAGTTCAGTATTCACTGCTGTACATATAAGTCCCAATGATGTGTCTCTGACGGGGGATACAATAGTGAATGATGTGGACAGTCTTTGTACCAATGTACCAGTAGCAGTTACAAATGCAGCAGATATAAAAGAATGTGATGCTCCCGAATCAAATAATGTAGAGGCGTAGGAACTACTGACTACTGCCATACCTTGAATCACAGAATGATCCTCTGTTGCTGGAGGTGCTAAAGTGAAAACCCGTCCAGATCCTATAGGTGGCCGCCCCACTTGATTAACTGTCCTGCCTCCACGTGAATTAGCTGGCCTAAGTGGTGGACGAGATGAGCCTCTGGAATATGAGGGTTTGTTGAGTTTGGGACACTCCCTCTTAAAATGACCTGGCTGATCACAATGAAAACAGTTGTTCACCCCTCTGGGAGCCTGAGTGACTGATGCAGATGGGGAGGGTTGATTGGGTCGAAAGCCCCCCGTTGACCCAGTGGATGGTACGGGTCTGCTAGAGTTCGGTCGGAACCTCTTGTTGGGCTGGAATGTACCCCTCCCACTGTGAGCTAGGCGATCGTCAAACCGCGTCAATTCAGCCAATTCCTGCTCTGCTATAGTGGCCCTGCTGACCACTTCTGTCAATGTAGGTGTCTTCAATATAGTTACCTTGGCCCTTATGCTAGGCCGAAGGCCCTGCTCAAACTTCCGTGCCCTTCGATGCTCAGTATCCACCATATAGAATGCATACACAGATAAACTGAGAAATTCCTGGTGGTACTCTGCCACTGTCATGGTACCCTGTACCAAAAATAGGAAAGCTTGTATCTGGCGCTCCTTCTCCTCCTCAGGAAAATAATGTTCCAGGAAGGTAGTTGAGAACTGCTCCCAAGTCATGGCAATCCTCTCCCTTTCCGGAATAATTGCTCATTGCTTCTCTATCACCTCCCACCATCCAGCATCATCAATCAGCTGTGATGTGGCCAGTAAAATCTTGTGAGCATGACTCGTGATATTCAGTAGAGCTAGAATCTGAGAAATTTTCTTCAGCCAATTTTCTGCTCCGACAGCCCCTTCTCTTCCCTTGAAGTAAGGAGGGCGTTGTTGCTGGAAGTCCCTGACCATGCTCCTGTCATTGTTCCCGTTGGTGTTTCCATTCTCATTCATGTGTTGTTGGAGCACTGAAGTAACCACTGCTTGAACTAGATTCTGCAATTCAGGAGGTACCGCTGGTATGTGTACGTTGCTTTGTTGCTCTTCCTCTTCCTGATGAGAATGTTGTTCCTCCTCATGATGAGAACGTTGTTCCTCCTCATGATGAGAACGTCGTTAATCCTCTTCATCCCCTTTTGAGTTTTGTCGGGTATTTTCCCTTGGCCTTCCCCTTGGAGCCATTTTTCCCTAAGCCATTGAAAACATCAAGACTTAGTTTCTATAAACAAAATTTGCAATTCCTACCTGTTGGGGAAAATTTCCAAATAAGCACTCTTGATTTTGTTTTGTTTCGGGGGAAATACATCCTATGTTGGTATGTTTGATAATCCGATTATTTTGACAGTACTTCCTTTGCTATCATCCATCTGAGTCTAACGAAGTAAATTAATGCATGAGACCGGATTAATTTACTCCGAGAGATTCAAGTTTCAGGTTCGCTCTGATACCAACTGTAACACCCCGCCCTTTTTCACTCGGTTTTTTCCCGTAAATTCAACGTATATTTTTTTTTTATAACAGAGTAGAGTGATAGAGCGTGGGACGTCACGACGCGAGCTAAGTCCGAACTTCCAAAGTCCGACCCTTAACTGGCCAACCCTATGTGTGTATGGACTCAGTCCAATAAAATGGTTCACACATAGCAATCTCAAGATGTGGAATAAAAATCATAACCTGCGAATCATAACATCAAAATGCTGAATCATAATAGAACCATGTTCTATTCCATTCAGATAGCAAAGTACATCAAGTCCTTAATCATTATTAAAACGTCATAATCATCAAACGAACCATCGAACCATCTAAGTTATTACATTCCAAAACTAGTTACTTAATTACAAGTCCATGAGTAATTTTATTCATAACATATAAAATAAGTCTTCCAAGCTCCTATGCCTGGTCCATCTTACGGTCATCGTTTCCCTGATTACCTGCATCATCAACTACGGTAGAAGTAGGGCGTTAGAACAACTGCCCAGTAGGTATTCCAGTTACGGTTAACACATGGTTAGTACAAAAACATATATTATAACGTAATATATAAAACCAGGTAAAATCCATGCCATGCAATGATGACAAATGCAATGAGTCCCACTCATCACATGTACATAAATGTACCGACCACATAGGTCTTCCGGACGCCCCGGCGGAGTGTGGACCCTCCAGTTTCTTCCTAATGGAAAAGGACATCAAGGTACACCACATAGGTTTTTCGGACGTCCCGACGGAGTGTGGACCCTCCGATTACCAAATCCTTCACCCCATGCCATGCAGGAGATGCCAATAAAACACATACTATTTTATAACATAAACATAGCATTAAAAATCATATTTAAAACACATGTTATTTCCTCATATAAAGACAGCATTTAAAATCACAATTTAAATCATATCCTTTGTAACATAATTTCATCAAAATATAAGATAAGAAACATTGTACAAAAATCCATGGTTTCAAAGAGGTGGAATCCTACCAAAGACCGTTCACGAGTCCTTGCGTTTTCGTCCAAGATTCGATCACCTACCGCGCACCGCTTGCGATATCCTGTTACCTTATAATATAATGATAAATCAACACCAAGTCCCACTTGATTACAAGGTTCCAAGTCCATAAACAAAACCCCATGGGGTTCGGGTGTACCCATGGCTTACCATTTTTCATACTTATTTACGAAAATGCCATTGTCCATAATCATAGCCCTTTTCCTTTGGTTAGGTTCTAAATCATCCATACATATTTCTTTTAATCCACAACACATAGTCCATAAAATAATTCATGGGGTTCGGCCATACACTATGGCCGAACCCAATGTTCCATAATTTTCACATATTTACAAAGAATGCCATTCATGGCTAACATTCCATAACATACATTGTATCCTTTACTTTATTTACACTAACAATACCAAACCAATTCCATGGGGTTCGGCCATACCCGTGGCCGAACCCTATGGTTTCCAAATTTAGATTTCACCTTCCAAAAATAGAACTTTCCCCTTGTTAATCTCCCCTTTTATTTTTAGGAACTTACTTAATTAAACAACCTTCTATAAATAAAAGGTTTCCAAAATAAATCCTAGTGGGGTTCGGCCATACACCATGGCTGAACCTCACTCATGGTATCCAATCCATTCATTTAATCTAAGTTCCATAATTAATCCCCACCTTCCATTCTTGGATAGTTTCCATAAATAGTCTTTATGGTCTCTAATTAGATATTTTCTAATTCCAATGTCCACTTCCAAGAATAGAAACTTTCCTTATTAAGCAAACACCTTCCATAATTGGAACTTTCTAAATTTAGCAAACACCTTCCAAAAATAGAAGGTTTCCAAAAATGATAACCTTCCTTCCATATTTAGATTGCTTTCCAAAAATAACCTACAACTTTCCATAATTGGAAGGTTTTCTTAGATTAGAATTCTTCTTTCTAAAATTGCAGTGCTTTCCAATTTAGCAACTCTTTCTATATTTGGAATGCTTTCCAATTTAGTAACTTCTTTCCTTATTTGGAACCTTTCCATATAGTTTCCAAATTTAATCCCCATTCCAAAACAACTCCATGGGGTTCGGCCAAGCACCATGGCCGAACCCTATGGTTCATGACCTTCCTCAATGGTTTAGATCCATTAAACTCAACCACCAATTCATTAACATATTTGGTGGGGTTCGGCCATACACCATGGCCGAACCTCACCCCTTCTTTTCATTAGTATGGATTCAATCAATTAGCCATAAAACAATCATGGTTCAGCCATGCCATGGCTGACCCATATTCCATATTCTTTCATTGATTTCTTGAATCTAAAACCGACAAGCATCAAGGTTTCTATGATTTAAAATCTAAGAACATAAACCCAATGAAATAAATCAAATCTCTCCATGGTTTTCAATCTTCCAAAACCCATGAATTAAATACTTCTTTCCATGGGGTTCGACCATGCACTATGGCCGAACCCTATGATTCTTTTTCTCCATTTAAATATAATCCAAACATCATCCGAACTTCTTCCATGGGGTTCGGCCAAAAACCACGGCCGAATCCTATGGTTCTTTTTGTTTCAAAATAAAATTATTGCATTAAGCTACTAACCTCTTTTCAATTCCTTGCTCTTCTAATCTTTCTCCCTTCTTCTTAATTTTTCTTCAAACAAGAACTCTTTCTTGTTGCTGCCATTTCTTCTCTTGCTTTTGGTGTGAGAGAGGGAGAGAGAGGAATAAACTCAACAATGAAGGATGTCAAAAACCATGTACACTTCTTAATCTCTCCTTTTATCACTTTCCTTGTTCCAATACTAAAAAGTGTTTAAGATAGGTAACCCCCTCCTTGGCCGTGCGCCCCCTTGCTATAGATGGCCATGCCGACCTCCCTTGCTTATTTAAGAACCTTCCCTTAATCCTATTTCTATTTAAATTAGATAATTTCCTTGGCTACCAATCCATGCTTATAATATAGATTTTAATATCCAAAATTTGGCCATGTATAATCTTTTAATTATTTCATAGATATCTCATCCCTTTTTAAATATTCTAGCATATCTTTTGTGGATTTAAAATCCCACATATCTCTCATGCGCATAATCTATGGATTTCACATTCAAAATTCGGCCAAGGCAATCTTTTATTAAATTTTTTGATAAAACCAATGTCACAATTTAATTGGGTCTTAATTGGGTCATGGCCCAATTCTTTATCCAAATAAGATCCAATCTGGAATTCACAATTAAAAATGAATAAATAATAAACTGAAAATCCGGGGTGTTACAGCTAGAATATCTTAAGAAGATATCTAAGATTAAATAGAGATTGCTTATGGCCATGTATAGGGATTTCCAAATCCAAGGTTAGGCGCATAAGATCATTTAAAAAGGGTATGCAAATTGTCTAAAATTAAATAAAGAAGATGTCTAATTAAATAAAGATTGTATGGCCGTGTGTGACATTGCTAAATGGGAAGGTTGGCAACTTCTAAATCAAGGCACACGAGGGGCGCACGGCATAAGGGAATTGTTATCTTAGCACCTTCTAAATTGGGATCAATGGGAGATTAATTAAGGCAACAAAGGGGCACATGGCACTTGTTATCTTAGAGAGACAAAGGAGCACACGGCAATGGCTAATTTAAGGGGTCTTGGTATCTTCTAAGATAGGACAATTGGTTTTATTAAAGAAAGAGGGAAGGGGCACACGGCAACACACACACACACCATAGACGAATTCTCTCTCTCTCTCTCTCAATTCTCATTCTCGGCATTAACAAGAGGAAGAGAGGGCAGCCAACAAGTGTGCAAGAAAGAAAAGGATCCGAAGAATCAATCGAAGCGAAGGAGAACCGGAGGAGTCGCGGAATCGGTTAGTATTTTGATGTTTTTGATTAAAAGAAAAGAACCATAGGGTTCGGCCATGGTGTATGGCCGAACCCCATGGAAGAAAATTGATGGATGAATGATGAGGTTTTTAATGGAAAGACATGGTTTAATTATGGATTTTTAATGATGAAAACTATGGAAGTTGGTTAATGAATTCATATGGGTTTAAATGGTTTCATAAAAAGGGATGAACCATAGGGTTCGACCATGTTGTATGGCCGAACCCCATGGACTTGTGTTGGTAATGATTATGGGATTTTGAAGGATGAATCCCATGGAAAGGATAATAATATTTTTAATGGATTTAAATAATGGAATGTCATTGGTTATTTTTATGGAGGATGAAAACCATGGAATTTTAGGTATGCTTTAAAAGGGTTTCAATGGAAGGTTGTTGGTGAAGAACCTTAGACCATGGGTTCGGCCAAGGGGCATGGCGGCCGAACCCCATAAATAATTTTGGAATTATACTCATGTCCTTGGATCATGGAAAGGATGGCAATTTTGTAAATATAGGCCAAATTGAAGGATCATGGGTTCGGCCATGGTGTATGGCCGAACCCCATAAGGTCTTTTATGGACTTAAATTATTAAGGAATTTATATTGGATGAATGATTTTTAAAGAGAGGATTATGAACCATAGGGTTCGGCCATGGTGTATGGCCGAACCCCATGGAAGGTGGATTTTAATTTAGAAAGGATCTAAAGATAGAAGAATGGAAGGATGGAAATTAAATTTAGAAAGTTTCTAATTGTGGACGTTTGATAAAAAATGGAAGGTTAGACATCATAGGGTTCGGCCATGGTGTATGGCCGAACCCCATGAACCAATTTTATGGGTCATGTATGGACTTAATATTTTAAATGAATGGTGGACCAATTGGAGAATGCAAATATATGCTTATGGATTATATTATTGGATTATGGGTTTTTGTTTAGGTTGTTGGACCTAAAAATTAAGGAGATGAAAGATCATGGGTTCGGCCATACATCATGAGATGGGTTTGTGGATCAAAACATTGACTTAGGCATTTGTTAATAAATGAAAGGATTGGATTATGGGTTATGTTAGCCATGGATGGCAATGTGGTAAATACGTGAAAATATTGGACATAGGGTTCGGCCCTGGTGTATGGCCGAATCCCATGAACTATTTGTATGAATTATTTTGGAACATAAGCCTTATGAAAATAAGCAAGTAATTGGCTATGATATGTATAATGGCAATGTGGTAATTAAGTGATTAAATGTTTAACTGAGGGGTTATTGATTAATAAACCAAATAAGGAAACTAAAACAAAAGGGGTGAGGTTCGGCCATGGTGTATGGCCGAACCCCACAAGTTGGTTTATGGACTTGGACATTATTCTAAATCAAGTGGGACTTGGTTTTAATTGATTGTTATATTATAAGGTAACGGGACCTCACAAGGTGTGTACGATCGTGAGCGGTTACCGGACGAAAGCGCAAGGACACGTAGTGGTCTTTGGTAGGATTCCACCTCTTTGAAACCATGGATTTATGTACATTGTTTTTATCTTATTTTTGATGAATATATGTTGCAAAGGATATGTTTCAAATCGTGATTTTAAATGCTATATTTATATGATAAAATAATATGTGATTCATTTGCATCTCATGCATGGCATGGGGTGAAGGATATGTAACCAGAGGGTCCACACTCCATCGGGGAGTCCGAAAAACCTATGTGGGGAACCTTGATGTGCTTTTTCATCAGGAAGAAACCGGAGGGTCCACACTCTGTTGAGGTGTCCGAAAAACCTATGTGGGGTACCTTGATGTGCTTTTCTATCAGGAAGAAACCGGAGGGTCCACACTCCGTTGGGGCGTCCGAAAGACCTATGTGGGGATATTTTTATGTACATGTAATGGGTGGGACTCATTGCATTTGGCATCATGACATAGCACGGTTTATATGGCTTTTGACATTATGATATTATTATATATGTTTTGTACTAACCATGTGTTAGCCCTAATTGGAATACCTACTAGGCGCGTTGTTCTAACGCCCTACTTCTACCCTAGTAGATGACACAGGAAACCAGGGGAACGATGAACGCAAGGAGGGCCAAGCATAGGAGCTTGGATGATTTAGTTTATATTTTGAATAAAGTTACTTATGGACATGTATTTGAGTAACTAGTTTTCGGGCTTGTAATAACTTAGATGAATTTACTATGGTTGGATGTATTATTAGATAATTATGATTAAGGACTTGACGTACTTTGCTATTATAAGAACTTGGTTCTATTATAATTCCGCATGTTATGATTTTTATTCTGCATGTATATGTTGTTATGTGTGAACCGTTTTCATGGACTTAGTCCATGCACGCATAGGGTTGGCCAGTTAAGGGTCGGAATTTAGAAGTTCGGACTTAGCTCGCGTCGTGACGTCCCGCTCTTGCTCACTTATGTTGTTTAAAAAAAAAAACAAAAGACTCTGATTTTAGGAAAGGAAAGCGAGTAGAAAAAGGGCAGGGCGTTACAAATGATTAAATGGAAGATCAAAGATTAATCATTGTAAAAGAGAGCATTATGAACCATAGGGTTTGGCCATGGTGAATGGCAGAACCCCATGGAGATGTATTGGTATTGTTAATGGATTTTAATTGATTAAAATGGAACATGGTATTAAATTAGAAAGTTTCTAATTATGGAAGGAAACTTGTGGATTATCTAAAATTGAGAGTTTCTATTTTTTGAAATTATAATTTGAGAAGGTTACCTAATTTTAAAAGTTTCCTTTTAAAATAATAGAAATTCTAGAATTTATATAGGTTTGGAAGTCTTACTAAATTTAGAAACTTGTGGATTTGAGAAATATCTATTTTTAGAAATTTTATAATTTTTTATATTATTTCTATTTTAAATTGGAATTTCCATGCAAATTGGACTCCAAAATTGTCAATTTCTAATTTTTGATGTTATTTCTATTTTTTGAATTTGTTTTCCAATTTTAGAAAGTTTCTACATTGAATTATATTTCTAAGATTAAAGTTTTGATTTCTATATTTAGATTTATGTCCATGATATTGTAATGACTTATACCGTAATATCTCGATTGCATATATTTTGTTTTGTTCCTAGTGTGTTCGAACTCGCTCGCACTCTGGAAGCTATACTATTAATGGCTCGTCTGATTAAAAAGATAAATTTAAAACACCATATCTTTAGTGGCACGATAAGTTTTAGGGGCCGTTGCAAGAGAAAAAACAAATTTTTGTGTTTTTTAGAAATACTGTTAATTTTGGAAATTTCTATTTTAAGTAACTATTTAAAATAGGCAGTTTATATTTTTAGAAATTATAATCTTAGAAAGTTATCTAAATTTAAAAGTTTCTTTTCAAAATAGTAAAAATCCTAGAATTTATATAGATTTGGAAGTCTTACTAAAGCTAGAAACTTGATGAATTGAGAAATTTCTATTTTTAGAAATTTTATAATTTTAGATATTATTTCTATTTTTCGAAATAATGCTACTTTTGAAAATTTCTATTTTAGGCTAATACTTAAAATTGAAAGTTTATATTTTTAGAAACTACAATTTTAGGAGGTTACCTAATTTTAAAACTTTATTTTTAAAATAGTTCAAATTCTAGAATTTATTTAGATTTGGAAGTCTTACTAAATTTAGAAATTTGTTGATTTGAGAAAATTCTATTTTCAGAAATTTAATAATTTTTGATATTATTTCTATTTTAAATTGGATTTTTGAATTTGTTTTTCATTTTTATAAAGTTTCTACATTAAGTTATATTTCTATGATTAGCGTTTTGATTTTTATATGTAGATTTATTTCCATGATATTGTAATGAATTATTTCAAGTAGGTTCGAACTCAGACTCCTGAAGCTATACTGTTAATGGTTCGCCTGATGGCAAATATAAATTTAAAACACCATATCTTTAGTGGCATAACAAGTTTTAGGCACCGTTTTTGAATAAAAAACAAATATATGTTTTTTAATTTTGTGTTTTTCGAAATACTGCTAATTTTGGAAATTTTGATTTTAAGCAACTATCTAAAATTGACCGTTTCTATTTTTTGAATTATAATTTGAGAAAGTTACTTAATTTTAAAAGTTTCTTTTGAACATAATAGAAATTCTAGACTTTATATAGATTTCGAATTTTTGAATTGAGAGATTTCTATTTTTAGAAATGTTATAATTTTAGATATTATTTCTATTTTTCGAAATACTACTACTTCTGGAAATTTCTAATTTAGGCTAATATTTAAAATTAGCAGATTCTATTTTTAGAAACTACAATTTTAAAAGATTACCTAAATTTAAAAGTTTCTTTTCAAAATAGTAGAAATTCTAAAATTTATATAGATTTGGAAGTCTTACTGAATTTAGAAACTTGTTGAATTGAGAAATTTATATTTTTAGAAATTTTATATTTTTAGATATTATTTCAATTTTACGAAATACTGCTACTTTTGGAAGTTTCTATTTTAGGTTATTATTTAAAATTGGCAGTTTCCGTTTTTATAAATTATAATCTTAGAAAGTTACCTAACTTTAAAAGTTTCTTTGTAAAATAGTCGAAATTCTAGAATTTATATAGATTTGGAAGTCTTATTAAATTTAGAAACTTGTTGATTTGAGAAATTTCTATTTTTAGAAGTTTTATAATTTAAGATATTATTTTTATTTTAAATTTGATTTCCCATGTAAATTGGATTCCGAAATTGTCAATTTCTAATTTTAGATGTTCTTTCTATTTTTTGAATTTGTTTTCCATTGCATATATTTTGCTTTGTTCCGTTTGGGTTCGAACTCAGACTCCTAAAGCTATACTATTAATGGTTCCTCTGATTGCAAATATAAATTTAAAACACCATATCTTAAGTGGCACAGCATGTTTTAGGCACCTTTGTCGGAGAAAAAATAAATATATGTTTCTAAAGTTTGTCTTTTTAGAAATACTGCTAGTTTTGGAAATTTCGATTTTAGGCAACTATAAAAAATTGACAGTTTCTATTTTTTAAAATTATAATTTCAGAAGATTACCTAATTTTAAAAGTTTCTTTTTAAAATAGCAGAAATTCTAGAATTTATATAGATTTGGAAGTCTTACTAAATTTAGAAACATGTTGAAATGAGAAATTTCTAATTTTAGATATTTTATAATTTTAGATATAATTTCTATTTTTCAAAATACTACTACTTAAGGATAATTTTAGATATCTTATAATTTTTTATATTATTTCTATTTTAAATTGGATTTTCCATGCAAATTGGGCTCCAAAATTGTCAATTTCTAATATTAGATGTTATTTCTATTTTTTGAATTTGTTTTCCATTTTTATAAATTTTCTACATTGAGTTATATTTCTATGATTAGACTTTTGATTTTACTATTTAGATTTATTTCCATTATATTGTAATGACTTATACCATAATATTTCAATTGCATATATTTTGCTTTTTTTTTTTTTCTAGTGGGCTTGAATTCAGACTCCTATAGCTATACTATTAATGATTCCTCTGATTGCAAATATAAATTTAAAGCATCATATCTTTAGTGGCATAACAAGTTTTAAGTGCCGTTGTGGTAGAAAAAACAAATGTATATTTTTAAATTTTGTGTTTTTTGAAATACTTCTACTTTAGAAATATCGATTTTAGGGAATTATCTAAAATTGACAGTTTCTATTTTTTGAAATTATAATCTGAGAAGGTTACCTAATTTTAAAAGTTTCTTTTTAAAATAATAGAAATTCTAGAATTTATATGGGTTTGGAAGTCTTACTAAATTTAGAATCTTGTTGAATTAAGAAATTTATATTTTTAGAAATTTTATAATTTTAGATATTATTTCTATTTTTCGAAATACTACTAATTTTGGAAATTTCTATTTTAGGCTACTATTTAAAATTGGCAGTTTATATTTTTAGAAACTATAATTTTAGAAGGTTACCTAAATTTAAAATTTTGTTTTTAAAATAGCTGAAATTCTAGAATTTATATAGACTTGGAAGTCTTACTAAATTTAAAAACTTGTTGAATTGAGAAATTTCTATTTTTAGAAATTCTTTAAATTTTGATATTATTTATATTTTAAATTGGATTTTCCATGCAAATTGGACTGCAAAATTATCAATTTCTAATTTTAGATGTTATTTCTATTTTTTGAATTGGTTTTCAATTTTAAGGAAGTTTCTACATTGAGTTATATTTCTAAGATTAGAGTTTTGATTTCTATATTTAGATTTATTTCCATGATATTGAAATGACTTATATCATAATATCTCAATTGCATATATTTTGCTTTATTTCTAGTGGATTCGAACTCGCACTCCAAAAGCTATACTATTAATGGTTTGTCCGATTGCAAAGACAAATTTAAAACACCATATCTTTACTGGCACAACAAGTTTTAGGGGCTGTTGCAGGAGAAAAAATAAAATTTTGTTTTTAAATTTTGAGTTTGTAGAAATACTGTTACTTTTGGAAATTTCCATTTTAGGCAGCTATTTAAAATTGGTAGTTTCTATTTTTAAAAATTATAATCTTATAAAGTTACCTAAATTTAAAGTTTCTTTTCAAAATAGTTGAAATTCTATAATTCATATAGATTTAGACTCTTACTAAATTTAGAAACTTGTTGAATTGAGAAATATCTATTTTAGAAATTTTATAATTTTAGATATTATTTCTATTTTTTGAAATATTGCTACTTTTGGAAATTTCTATTTTAGGCTACTATTTAAAATTAACAGTTTCTATTTTTAGAAACTACGATTTAGAATGTTACCTAAGTTTAAAAGTTTCTTTTTAACATAGTAGAAATTCTAGAATTTATATAGATTTGGAAGTCTTACTAAATTTAGAAACTTCTGGTTTGTAGAAATTTATATTTTTATATTATTTCTTTTTTTTAATTGGATTTTTATATTTTTATTTTTTATTTTTTGAATTTGTTTTCCATTTTTAGAAAGTTTCTACATTAAGTTATATTTTTAAGATTAAAGTTTTGATTTCTATAGTTAGATTTATTTCCATGATATTGTAATGACTTATACTATAATATCTCAATTGCATATATTTTCCTTTGTTCCTAATGAGTTTGAACTCAGACTCTTGAAGCTAAAATATTAATGGTTCGTCATTTAATTTAAATTATAAAGTGTACCCTATAAATTCAATAATTAATTTTAATGTTTAATTTAAAATTAGTCTCATTTGATTGTATGGTCAATTTATTCAAATAAAATAAAAAAATTACTAAATTTATTTTCTTAAACTAAATAAAAATATTTTATTAATGTTTGCATCTTATAATTAAGATATTGATAATATTTATTTTATTTTAATAAGATCAACAAATTTTATGTAAATGGCTAAAATTGGACAAATTGGATGAACTTGACAAACTGGACAAAACGTACTTGACATTGGACATGCGGGACGAACAAAACTGACAAGTCGATTTGAACGAACTAGAGAAACTGGACGAGCTGCACCAACTAGAAGACCTAAACCAAGTGGATGAAGTCCAACGAAGCCTGCGATCCAGAATAAGGTCCTTCCCCCTTTCTTTGCATGAAAACAAGGCGCTGAAATTTAAGCGCTAGAATAGAGATTGAGGAACTCATGGAAAAACTGCTGCATCTATAATAGCATGAAGATCGATCGGCCCACGACCTTCTTCTTCTTTCAATCTACAAAGTGCCAAGGATATGTGGAAGCAAAGCCAAGTAAAGCCTGAGAAGTTTCAAGTCGAAGACAACACTTGTAACGACCCGCCCTGCTAACACAATATTGTCCGCTTTGGGCCTACACACGGACCCGCACGGCTTTGCTTTGGCAAGCCAACCCATTGTTGCTCCCAAAAGGCCTTGTGCTAGAAGGAGAAATGCTACTACTTATATACCAGAGAATTTCCAATGCCACTAGCAATGTGGGACTTTTGGGGCAGGGTATTACAATCTACCCCACTTAAAGCCAGAGCCGTCCTCGGCTCTGTACACACAACAACCAAGCCTACATCCTCAGGCAGAGAGTTGAACCATGCTCTGATACCATTTGTAATGACCCGTCCCGCTAGCACAATATTGTCCGTTTTGGGCCTACACACGGACCCGCACGGCTTTGCTTTGGCTAGCCAACCCGCTGTTGCTCCCAAAAGGCCTTGTGCTAGAAGGAGGAATGCTACTACTTATATACCAGAGAATTTCCAATGCCACTAGCAATGTGGGACTTTTTGGGGCAGGATATTACAGCACCGGACATTATTGATTGCATAAACCAACCCCAACTGTAGAACAGAGACATTACAGGCCGTGGAATCAACATACAAACATGTAAGGTAATGTCATAAATGACTCAGTGGTATATATAATAGTTGACCACGATAGTGTAGTCGCACATAAAATCCAGTTTTGAATCTTTTCTCTACTTCAAAGCTGTTGCGTGCCTATAATATAAATAGTAGTGATAGGGGAGGCATCTCATCTCACATGATAGATAGATCTAAGGGGAAGTCTACCCTGGTACAGAACCCTCAATGCTCTCTCCTAGGTGTCCTTTGAGGATCTGCTCAATCTAATCTCCGATCAATAGTGTGGGTTGGCGGAAAACAAAAGTCGGGAGTCAAATCAACAAATCGAAAATAGAATATCCACCTCAAATCTAATAATACACAAAGCTACAGCAAAAAGGCTAGCTAGCCAGCTAGCAGTAGAGTGAAGATCGTCCCAGCAATCCTTTTTAATGAGTCAAGGCATTTATCGTCTAAGGGCCTTCGAAAGGCAAACAATAAGTATAGGTGTCTCGCGTCAAGGGCCTTCTATTCCTAGTCATAATAACGTAAGGGCTTAGGCATTCTAAGAAGCCTTGCGACCAAGCTGCATGCATGCATGGGCAAGAGGGGTCGGTCTCACAAAAAAAGGGGCTCGTATCGTACTGTGTCTCCTTAATTAGATATAATAGAAGAACTCGGGCAAACAACCAATGTATTATTCTGCCTGCCAAGTGTGTCCCGCCGCTCTATGATCCGGTCAATGATATTGAGTCCACTTCTTCTTTACCCAAGAAATCAAAATTTGTACAAACTAGACAAATAGGACAAACTAGACAAATTGGACATATCCCTTCCTTCAAAAGAAAAAAGAAAAAGAATTTAATTTCCAAACTCCTAGTTATCCAATAATGGAGTTAATGAACAGGGCTGGAAATATCCCGATGAAAAGGCGTGCCTTAACTCTACCTAATCTACAAAAGGAATTAAATGATCAGAAAAGAGAAATTCGAGAATTAAGGTAAGAATTAACCAAGAAACACAATGAATTAAGAAGAAACAATTTCTTGGATAAAAATTGGTGGAAATATAAAAGATTATGAAGATGAAAAATCTTAACAAATTATCAAGAAGAATAAGGATTTATTCAAAGGATAAAAGGAGAAATTAACAAGGTCTCTACTGGAGCTATTCCCATTCCAACTCGTTGTTTATTACAACAATGGAGAGTTCATGTCAAAATCAAAGTAAAATCCTTTGAGAAAGTTGTGATTGCACTCATAGATTTTGGTGCTGACTTAAATGTGATACAATTGGGTGTTGTACCATTCAATCTCACATAAGGATCCCAACAGAACATCTCTGCTGCTAATGGTACTGGTATTGCTATTGAGAGAAAGATCTCAAACATCCACATCTATTGTCAAGGAGTTTGTATTACTTCACCGTTTATAATTTCCAAAGATATTTGTGATGAAGTAATTTTAGGATCTCCCTTTATATTACAAATTCAACCCTTTTCTTGTAACACCTCAGATTTTCAAATTATTATTTTATATGAAAATTATCCATTTTAATTGTGAATTTTAGATTGGATCTTATATGGATAAAGAATTGGGCCATGACCCAATTAGGACCCAATTGATTGTGGAATTGGTTTTATTAAAATTAAAGTGGGTTGAATTAATTTAGTCATGCATTATGATTATGCATGGTCGTGTATGGGATAAGATTGGCCGAATTTTAGATAATAAATCTAAGATAGGCGCATGGGATCTTTTAAAAAAGGGTATGTATATAGTCTTAAATTAAATAAAAGAAGTGTCTAAATTTAAACACAAGGGCACACAGCAATGGGGCATGGTTTATCTGAAGCACATTCCAAAAATGAGAGAGGGGTGCATGGCACCTTCTATTTAAATCAAGAGAGGTTTTAAAAAGAGGCAACAAGGGGTCGGCAATGGCTCTCTCAAGGGGGCACAGGGCATTAAGCAATTGCATCTAAGGCACCTTTTAAACTAAGATCAAGAGGAAGTGATAAAAGGGGAGACATAGAGGGGTGCACGGTTTTTACACCTTCATATCCGAACTCTCTCTCTATCTCTCTCATTCTCGCCAAAGAGCAAGGAGAAGAAGAAAGCAGCCAGTAAGAGGTGTTCTTGGCTAGGGAAAAATTAAGAAGAAAGGAGAAGGATTGGAAGAGCAAGGAATCGGAAAAAGGTTAGTATCTTATTTGAATAATTTATTTTGAAATAAAAGAACCATAGGGTTCGGCCATGGTGTATGGCCGAACCCCATGGAAGAAGATTGGAGATGGGTTTAATGATTTGAATGGAAATAAAGAACCATAGGGTTCGGCCATAGTGCATGGCCGAACCCCATGGAAAGTTATGGTTTATTTTGTTGGGTTATGAATGTTGAAAACCATGGAGGAACATTGATTGATTAATGAAAAGACATGGAAAGTCATGGTCTAATTATGGGTTTATGTTCTTAGATTTTAGATCATGGAAACCTTTGATGGTTAAGTGGTTTGGATTTAAAAAGAGAAAAGAATTGAACCATAGGGTTTGGCTATGGGTATGACCAAACCCCATGGAAAGGATATTGATAAAATTTAATGGATTTAAGTAAATGGTCAAGATCATGAACCATAGGGTTCGGCCATGGTGTATGGTTGAACCCCATGGGGTAGTTTTGGGAATGGTAAATGCATTTTGGTTGCTCAATGTTGAAAGCTTTCAATTATGGAAGGAGTTGCTAAAATTAGAAAGCTTCCAATTATGGAAGGAGTTTGCTCAATTTGGAAAGGTTCCAATTGTGGAAGGAGTTGCTAAAATTAGAAAGCTTCCAATTATGGAAGGAGTTGCTAAAATTAGATTTGTTTTTATAGGTGAGGTTCGGCCATGGTGTATGGCCGAACCCCACTAAAGTTCATTTATGGAATTTTGTTTAATATTAGAAAGTTTCTATTCTAGGAAGGTGGACATTGAAATTAGAAAGTATCTAATTATAGACCATGGAGATTAAACTAGGAAACTATCTAATTATGGAAGATGGTTACTAATTTTGGAAACCTTCCAATTATGGAAAGGTGGAGATTATTTATGGAAACTATCTAAGAATGGAAGGTGGAGATTATTTATGGAAACTTAGGCATCATGGGTTCGGCCATACACATGGCCGAACCCCATGAATTAAAGTTATGGTTTATGTTTAATGAGTTATGATTTTTAATGTTTGCAAGAATCGGATTATTGGTTATGTATGCCATGGATGGCAAAGTTGTAATTTCATGCAAAAATGGAGGATCATGGGTTCGGCCATGGTGTATGGCCGAACCCCATGAGGTTTATTTTATGGACATGATTGGTTAATGAATTAAGACAGAGTTTAGTTATGGTAGATTTAAATGAATGAGGGAACCAATGGCAATCTTGTAAATATATGGAAATATTGGACATAGGGTTCGGCCATGGTGTATGGCCGAACCCCATGAATTATTTATGGGACTATGTGTTTGGATTAAAAGAAATATGTATGGATTATTTGGAACCTAAGCAAGGAAAAAGGGCTATGGTTATGAACAATGGCATAATTGTAATTAACTAAAGATTAGACCATGGGTTCGGCCATGGTGTATGGCCGAACCCCATGGGGTTTTGTTTATGGACTTAGAACATTGTAAATCAAGTGAAACTTGGTGTTGATTTATTATTATATTATAAGGTAACGGAATCTCGCAAGCGGTGCGCGATCGGTGATCGATTCTTGGACGAAAGACGCAAGCACGCGTTAGTGGTCTTTGGTAGGATTCCATCTCTTTGAAACCATGGGTTTATGTACACTAGTTTTATCTTATGTTTGATGAAAATATGTTTCAAAGAATATGTTTTAAATTGAATTTTAAATGCTATGTTTATGTTATAAATAGCATGTGTTGAATGTATTTCAAAGGTTGATTTAAAATGCTATGTCTATATGAGGAAAGAGCATGTCTTTTAAATATGATTTTAAATGCTATGTTTATGTTATAAAATAGCATGTGTTTCATTGGCATCTCATGCATGGCATGGGATGGAGGATTTGTAACCGGAGGGGTCACAGTCCATCGGGGCGTCCGAAAAACCTATGTACGGTACCTTGATGTGATTTCCATCAAGAAGATTCCGGAGGGACCACACTCCGCCGGGGCGTCCGGAAGACCTATGTTGTGGGTACTTTTATGTACATGTGATGGGTGGCACTCATTGCATTTGTTGTCATTGCATGGCATGGTTTTACATGGTTTTATATATTATGTTATAATATATGTTTTGTACTAACCATGTGTTAGCCGTAACTGGAATACCTACTGGGCACGTTGTTCTAACACCCTACTTCTACCTTAGTTGATGATATAGGAAATCAGGGGAATGACGAATGTAAAACGGGTCAGGCATAGGAGCTTGGAAGACTTATTTTATATGTTTTGAATAAAGTTACTCATGAACTTGTATTTGAGTATTTAGATTTCGGAATGTCATAACTTAGATGGTTGGATGATTGATTGGATAATTATGATGTTTTAATTATGGATAAGGACTTGACGTACTTTTCTATCTGAATGGAATAGAACTTGGTTCTATTATGATTCCGTATATTGATGTTATGATTCCGCAGGTTATGATTTTTATTCCGCAAATTGATATTGCTATGTGTGAACCATTTTTCGTGGACTTAGTCCATGCACACATAGGGTTGGCCAGTTAAGGGTAGGACTTTGGAAGTTCGGACTTAGCTCGCGTCGTGACGTCCGGCGCTCTATCACTCTACTCTGTTATAAAAAAAATATATACTCTAAATTTACGGGAAAAAGCGAGTGAAAAAGGGCGGGGCATTACATTTCTGTCAGTACTAAGGGAATCACTACAAGGATTAAAGGTTTAGAAGTAAAATTTAATTTTATTGATGAACCAAGTCAAACGAAAGTCTTAAGAATAAACCAAATCATTGTAAATCAAGAAGAATATAAAGAATTTAAAAATGAAATCAAGTGTGTTAGAATCAAAACTGAATTAGAACAAAAAGAATTCAAAGAAAAATTAGAAAATTTTCAGATAGAAATTGAAGATGAATGTTGTTCTGACTTACCTTCTGCTTTTTGGGATAGGAAAAGGCATATAATTAGTCTTCCTTATATTAAAGACTTTGATGAAAGAAAAATCCCTACAAAAGCTAGACATTCACAGATGGATGATTACCATCTTGATCTTTGTAATAAAGAAATAGAAGATTTGCTAAAGAAGAAATTAATCAGAAAAAATAAATCCCGTGGAGCTGTACTACCTTTTATGTTGAAAAAGCTTCAGAGATTGAAAGAGGTGTTCCAAGACTTGTCATATCTCTTAACAAAATTTTGCAATCAATCAGGTATCCTTTGCCAAATACTTAAGATTTGTTGAATAGACTTTATAATGCAAAAATATTCTCAAAGTTTGATCTTAAGTCTGGTTTTTGGCAAATCCAAGTTAAAGAAAAGGATCGATACAAAACTGCATTTATTGTCCCAATGGGTCATTATGAATGGAATGTCATGCCTTTTGGATTGCATTTATTGTCCCAATGGGTCATTATGAATGGAATGTCATGCCTTTTGGATTAAATAATGCTCCCTCTGAATTTCAAAATATCATGAATGAAATATTTTCATCATACATTCAATTTTCTATTGTTTATATTGATGATATTTTGATATTTTCTAATTCAGTAAGCCAACATTGGAAGCATTTAGGCATTTTCAAGAAGACAATTAAACAAAATGGTTAGTTTTATCTAAAAAGAAAATGAGCCTATTCCAACAAAAAATTAGATTTTTAGGCTTTGAAATTCAAGATAAAAGGATATGTTCTTCCACTTCGTCCAGTTTGTCCAATTTGCCTAGCTTTTCCAATTGGTCAGGTTGTCTAGTTTGTCTAGTTCGTTTAGTTTGTTATGTTCGTCCAGTTTGTCCAATTCGTTCAGTTTGTCCAATTTTTCCAGCTCGCCCAGTATGTCTCGTTCGTCCAGTTTGTCCAATTCGTCCAATTCCTCTAGTTGGCCCAATTCGTCCAGTTTGTTCAATTTGTTAGGTTTGTCCAGTTGGTCCAGTTTGTCGAATTCGTCCAGTTCGTTTAGTTTGTTATTTTCCTCCAGTTAGGCCCATTCGTCTAGCTCGTTCAATTTGTCCAGTTCGTCCAGTTTGTCCTTTTTTTTTGGTTCATCAAATTCGTTTAGTTTGTTATGTTCCTCCAGTTCGTGTAGTTTCTCCAGTATGTCCAATTCATTCAGTTTGTCCATTTTTTCCAGCTCGTCCATTTGTCCTGTTCGTCCATTATGTCCAATTCGTCCAATTACTCTAGTTGGTTCAATTCGTCCAGTTTGTCTAATTTGTTTAGTTTGTCCAGTTTATCCAGTTCGTCCAATTTGTCCAGTTGCACCAGTTTTTCGAGTTCGTCCAATTCGTTTATTTTGTTATGTTCCTCCAAGTCGTCCATTTTCTCCAGTTCATCTAGTTTGTCCAATCCTGCAGTTCGTCCCGTTTCTCCAGTTTGTCTAGTTTATCCAATTTGTCCAGATTTTCCAATTCGCTTAGTTTGTCCTGTTTGTCCATTTTTCCCAGCTCGCCCAGTTTGTCCTATTCGTCCATTATGTCCAATTCGTCCAATTCCTCTAATTGGTTCAACAATTCGTCCAGTTTGACCAATTTGTTTAGTTTGTTCTCTTCGTCCAGTTTGTCTAGTTGGTCAATTTTTCAAGTTCATCCTGTTCGTTTAGTTTGTTAAGTTCCACCAATTCATCCAGTTTTTCAAATTCGCTCAGTTTGTCCTATTTGTCCAGTTTTTCCAGCTCGCCCAGTACGTTTCGTTCGTTCATTTGGCCTAGTTCTTCTAGTTCGTCCAAAATGTCCAATTCATCCAATTCCTCTAGTTGGTCCAATTCGTCTAGTTTGCCAATTTGTTTAGTGTGTCTGGTTCGTCCAATTTGTCATGTTTGTCCAGTTTGTCCAATTCGACCAATTTGTCTAGTTGGTCCAACTTTTGAAGTTCGTCCAGTTCCTTTACATTGTTATATTTGTCCAGTTCATCTAGTTTCTCCAGGTCGTCCAGTTTGTCCAATTTGTCTAGATTTCAAAATCGTTCAGTTTGTCTTGTTTGTCCATTTTTTTCCAACTCACCCAGTATGTCTCCTTCGTCCAGTTAGTCTAGTTCGTCAAGTTTGTCCAGTTTGTCTAATTTGTCCAGTTGGTCTAGTTTTTCGAGTTTGTCCAGTTCGTCTAGTCAATTCGTTCAGTTTGTCCTGTTTGTCTAGTTTTTTTAGCTCGCCCAGTATTTCTCATTAGTCAAGTTGGTCCAGTTCTTCCTATTCGTCCATTATGTCCAATTCGTCCAATTCCTCTTGTTGGTCCAATTCGTCCAGTTTGTCCAATTTGTTTAGTTTGTCTAGTTCATCCAAATTGTCCAGTTGGTCCAGTATGTCCAGTTCGTTATGTTTGTTATGTTCGTCTAGTGTGTCCAATTCGTCCTGATTTTCCAATTCGTTCAATTTGTCCTGTTAGTCCATTTTTACCAACTCGCCCAATCAGTTCGTTCCGTTTCTCCAGTTTGTCTAGTTTATTCAATTTGTCCAGATTTTCCAATTCGCTTAGTTTGTCCTGTTTGTCCATTTTTCCCAGCTCGCCCAGTTTGTCCTATTTGTCCATTATGTCCAATTCGTCCAATTCCTCTAATTGGTTCAACAATTCGTCCAGTTTGACCAATTTGTTTAGTTTGTTCTCTTCGTCCAGTTTGTGTAGTTGGTCAATTTTTCGAGTTCATCCTGTTCGTTTAGTTTGTTAAGTTCGACCAATTCATCTAGTTTTTCCAATTCGTTCAGTTTGTCCTATTTGTCCAGTTTTTCCAGCTCGCCCAGTATGTCTCGTTCGTCCATTTGGCCTAGTTCTTCTAGTTCGTCCAAAATGTTCAATTCATCCAATTCATCTAGTTGGTCCAATTCGTCTAGTTTGCCAATTTGTTTAGTGTGTAAACCCTAAACCCTGATCTAAGACGACGTGAAAATCAGTTTAGAAGATTAGAAAATGCTATCAGACAAATTGATGAAAATATAGCTGTAGGAGGGTATCTTGTTATTCGTGTTCAAACTATTAGAAGATCTATGTTAGTACGCTTGTGTAATCAAATCAATGATTATTGTAATAGATTGAATGAAGAATTAGAATTATTATCTCGTATTTAAATTTGTGTTAAAAAAAAAAAAAAAAAAAAAAACGGGATTTAGATGAATTAAATTTATTATCCAGGATCTGAAGCTATTTAGCCAGGTTGATCTACCCAATTTTCTGTAGAGTTTTTATTTTCTTTCTTATTCTCCAGTTCTGTGCCTCGTTCATCTTCTTAAGAGTGTGGTCGCGTTGTAAGTCCCGCTTCAGGCCGTGATCAGGCATCAAGGGCAGTAAATCGTTGACAAAAACTCTTCTTGTTTCTAACGAGCTACAAAAATAGAAAATTCTAAGGGAAAAACAAAACTTTTTAAGAATTGGTTTAAATCATTTCAGTATCCTTCTAATAGATCTAATTCATCTTCTTCATCCTACCAGTCTGCTTTAACCAGTTTTACCCATAATAGCTTAGAAAAAGAAAGTTCAGAAAAAACAAAAAATTCAGAAGAAATGATATATGAAAATTTTGATCAAGCGATATCAAATTGGAAGTTGCCAGCCTTGCCTGTAACAGAAATATATAGCAATGGCACATTTGAAGAGCAAAATGATTACCATATAAAAACTGTTGAAAAAACTGTCTCTCTCTCTGGAGGAAAACAGACAATTAAAGTTCTTGATAGAAGAATTATTGAACAAATCAGAACCAAATACAACTACCTGCACATAGGATTAATTCAGGTAGGAATCAAACCACTGTTTCGATTAGGATTAAATGTTGCAGTCTGTGCTTACGTGCGAGATCAGAGACATGATGAGTTTGATGATTCTCTTTATGCCACATTTTATCCAAAAAGGATAAAGGAGAAAGAAACATTTCAGAAAGAAACATTTCATACACCAACCTATACCATGATTGATCTTATGAATAGAGCAGAAAAAATTCATACTATAAATAAACCCTTAACTCTCTCAGATTTACAAAGAGAATTAAATGATCAAAAGAGAGAACTTCGAGAATTAAAAATAGAATTAATCAAAAAACAAAATCAGCTTGATGAAAGGTTAACTTGGTTAGAAAATGATGGTGCTATTGAAAAATATGATGAAGAAAAATTTGTCCAGAGAATTAAAGGAGAAATTAGCAAAATCTCTACTGGTGTAATTCCTACAAAATGTATTTACCAACAGTGGAGAGTTCAGGTAAAAATAAAAATAAAAAACTTCGAGAAGATTGTCAATGCCATAATTGGCACTGGTGCTGACTTAAATGTTATCAGACTTGGAATCGTTCCTATTGAATTTACAAGTGAATCAAAACAGTTTGTTTCAGCTGCTAATGGAACGACCATTTCCATAGAAAGAAAAATCCCAAATGTTCATGTTTGCATGAAAGGAGTCTGTGTTACTTCACCCTTTATTATTTCAGAAGATATTGTTAATGATGTACTCCTTGGATCTCCATTTATTCTTCAGATCCAACCTTTTTCTGTAACAACAAAAGGAATTTCTACACATATCAAAGGGATTGAAGTAAATCTTGATTTTATAGATGATCCTTGTGAGACGAAAATCCAAAGGATAAATCAGGTTATTGTCACAAGAGAAAATTACATAAATGGATTAAAAAATGAAATTAAATGTGTCCAAATGACAAAAGAATTAGAGAAAAAAGAATTTAAAACAAAATTAGAAGAATTCACCAAACAGATTGAAGAAGAATGCTGTTCTGAATTACCATCAGCCTTTTGGAATAGAAAAAGACACATAGTAGGATTACCATATGTAAAAGATTTTAATGAAAAGGATATTCCTACTAAAGCTCGTCCATCTCAAATGGATGCTGCCCATTTGAAACTTTGCCAAGAAGAAATCAATGATCTGCTGAAGAAAGGATTAATTAGAAAAAGCAAATCCCCTTGGAGCTGTACGGCATTTTATGTTGAAAAGGCCGCTGAAATCGAAAGAGGAGTTCCAAGATTGGTAATCAATTATAAACCTTTGAACAAAGTCTTACAATCTATTAGGTATCCTTTGCCTAATACTCAGGATTTGCTAAATAGATTAAACAATGCCAAAATATTCTCAAAATTTGATTTAAAATCAGGATTTTGGCAGATTCAAATAAAAGAAGAAGATAGATATAAAACTGCATTCACTGTTCAAATGGGGCATTATGAATGGAATGTTATGCCTTTTGGATTGAAAAATGCTCTGTCTGAATTCAGAATATTATGAATAATATTTTCTCATCTTACACCCAGTTTGCCATTGTTTACATTGATGACATTCTTATCTTTTCAGAATCTATGTTACAACATTGGAAACACTTGGGTATTTTCAAAAGAGTCATAAAAGAAAATGGATTGGCTTTATCCAAAAGAAAAATGAATCTCTTTCAGCAGAAAATCAGGTTTTTAGGATTTGAAATCCAAGACAGAAAAATAACTCCAACTAATAGAGTTATTCAATTTGCTGATAAATTTCCAGATGAAATTAAGGATAAAAATATGCTACAAAGATTTCTTGGATGTCTAAATTATGTTGGATTTTTCTATCAAGATTTGGCAAAATATAGAAAACTTCTCCAGGAAAGGTTAAAGAAAAATCCTCAGGAATGGTCTATCCAACACACTAATGCAGTAAAAAAGATTAAAGAAAGAGTTAAAAATCTTCCTTGTAGATGTTTATCTGACCCAGAAGCTTTCAAAATAGTTCAAACTGACGCCTCTGATGTCGGATATGGTGGAATTCTTTTACAACAAAAAGACTCAAAAGAAGAATTAATAAGATTCAATTCTGGATTATGGAATGAAGCACAAAAGAAATATTCAACCATCAAAAAGGAAGTTCTTGCCATAGTTATTTGTGTGACAAAGTTCCAACATGATTTATTGAACAAAGAATTTCTGATCAGAGTTGATGCTAAAGCAGCAAAAGAAATTTTGGAAAAAGATGTCAAAAATCTTGTCTCTAAGCAAATATTTGCTAGATGGCAAGCCATTTTATCAGTGTTTGAATTTAAGATTGAATTTATTAATGGAAATGCTAACTCTCTCCCTGACTTTCTTACTAGAGAATTTCTTCAGGGACGACAAAATGGCAAGTAGTTCTTCCCCGTTCATGAAGAAAAAAGGGAATGAAAAATTGGCAGATCAAGAAGAAAGCCAAAAGGGTTTTACTCCAACGAAAGACCCAAGTCAATCAGAATTATATCTTTACACCGGTAACAGAATTCTTGTTACTTCAGATTGTCTTATGGAAGAAAGATCTGTAGAAGATAATGTTTATTTTCTCTTTGGAAAGGGGCTTCATTATCATTCCCCTGATAAAAGAAAAACCAGAGATTGGTATCTCAATATTTTGCATCAGACGAAAAGTGTCCTCATCTTCCACAACAAAAATGCAAATGGTATCATCACTTACTCAAAGTTCACTATTCTCAAAATCCTTACTGAGGAAGATTGGGATGGTCCCTTGTATATGACAAAATCAGTCAAATTATACAACTCTACTGAATTCTATAATTATTGGGATTATATTGATGCCTGGAAATTTGCTTTGATGTGGCAAAATCGTCAGTATAATCACTCCTGGTTCATCAGATTCAAAGAAGAAAGTCCTGATGTTACTCCTATTCATCGTAATTTCCCATCCTGGTTTCTCTTCACCTGGTGGTCATATTATGGTGCTTCTCAAAAAATCCTTCCTGATAATTTTCGTTATTTGTTTATTAAGTTCTCTCAGGTTGAAGAAAAGGTTCCATGTGAAGCCATCAATATGCTTCGCTTCTTTGCTAAATTTCATATCCCTTATATTTTTCAATGGAAGTTTGAAGTAAAAAAGGATTTATATAATTTACCATCTCTTTATCAGACTTTTTATCAAAAGTGGTGGTCTAAGATTGAAAATGATACTTATGAGAGAATTCTGAATCAAATCTCTCCTCCTGTTAAAGAAGAAATTCCTCTTCCAGAAGAAAAACCTTTTGAGAATGAAACGCTCATGGCTGATCTTTTAGCCAAAAAGATTGCCAAAGAAATTGCTCGAGAAAAATCTCCTGAACCGATGGATATGTCTGTTGACTCCGTCAATTTTGAAAAAAAAATCAAGCAAATTCTAGAAGAATATCTCCCAAAGAAAAAAGTTGGTATTCATGATTGGGATAGTAATCATGATCCGGATGAAAATCTTGATGATGAAGTTGTGCCTCTTGAAGATCTCCATCCTCGTTGGGACCCTGACTCTCATATTAATCCCGATTCTCATATTAATCCCGATGGCTCAGTTACAGAATATCTTCGCTGTGGAAAGATTTGGTACTCTTCAGCAAAAGACAAAGGAAAAGAAAAAGAAGTCGAAAAGGAATCTCGGTTAGCTGAATTATTCCGAAAGAATTCTGCTAAAGCAAAAGAATTAATGAAAAAAAAGATGTGATTTGAGATTTCGGGTTTATATTTTCTTATCATTTTATTTCTTCTATCCTGAATAAATCTAGAACGCGAAGGTTTTCTCTTTGATTCAGGTGTTTGATCTAAACCAAACTGGAAGCAAAAATCTCCTAATTCTTTATCTCCAGAATATTTTCTCATTTTCTCATTCAGCATCCTAAGAGTCTCTGCTTCAGAGGATTTATTAATAAATCGTCTAAAGAAATGGAATCCTCAGGCGAAATTGCCAGAGACAAAGAATTATTATCCCAGACCAACCCCTGTTGATCTACAACTTGAAGAAGCTCCATACACTTATACCTCAGAATTAGCCTATTCAGGAAATTCTTTATATGAGTGGAATTTGGATGGATTAACAGAATATCAAATTGTCCAGATGGTTCACAGTATGTTAATATACTGTAATGCTTGTGAAGTCAGAGGAAAATCGCATTATTTGATAGGAATCATCTCAAATCACATCTTTTTTTTCATTAATTCTTTTGCTTTAGCAAAATTCTTTCGGAATAATTCAGCTAACCGAGATTCCTTTTCGACTTCTTTTTCTTTTCCTTTGTCTTTTGCTGAAGAGTACCAAAACTTTCCACCGCGAAGATATTCTGTAACTGAGCCATCGGGATTAATATGAGAGTCAGGGTCCCAACGAGGATGGAGATCTTCAAGAGGCACAACTTCATCATCAAGATTTTCATCCGGATCATGATTACTATCCCAATCATGAATACCAACTTTTTCCTTTGGGAGATATTCTTCTAGAATTTGCTTGATCTTTTCTTCAAAATTGACGGAGTCAACAGACATATCCATCGGTTCAGGAGATTTTTCTCGAGCAATTTCTTTGGCAATCTTTTTGGCTAAAAGATCAGCCATGAGCGTTTCATTCTCAAAAGGCTTTTCTTCTGGAAGAGGAATTTCTTCTTTAACAGGAGGAGAGATTTGATTCAGAATTCTCTCATAAGTATCATTTTCAATCTTAGACCACCACTTTTGATAAAATGTCTGATAAAGAGATGGTAAATTATATAAATCCTTTTTTACTTCAAACTTCCATTGAAAAATATAAGGGATATGAAATTTAGCAAAGAAGCGAAGCATATTGATGGCTTCACATGGAACCTTTTCTTCAACCTGAGAGAACTTAATAAACAAATAACGAAAATTATCAGGAAGGATTTTCTGAGAAGCACCATAATATGACCACCAGGTGAAGAGAAACCAGGATGGGAAATTACGATGAATAGGAGTAACATCAGGACTTTCTTCTTTGAATCTGATGAACCAGGAGTGATTATACTGATGATTTTGCCACATCAAAGCAAATTTCCAAGCATCAATATGATGAAAATATAGCTGTAGGAGGGTATCTTGTTATTCGTGTTCAAACTATTAGAAGATCTATGTTAGTACGCTTGTGTAATCAAATCAGAGAGTATTGTAATAGATTGAATGAAGAATTAGAATTATTATCTCGTATTTAAATTTGTTTAAAAAAAAAAAAAAAGGGGATTTAGATGAATTAAATTTATTATCCAGGATCTGAAGCTATTTAGCCAGGTTGATCTACCCAATTCTCTGTAGAGTTTTATTTTCCTTCTTATTCTCCAGTTCTGTGCCTCGTTCATCTTCTTAAGAGTGTGGTCGCGTTGTAAGTCCCGCTTCAGGCCGTGATCAGGCATCAAGGGCAGTAAATCGTTGACAAAAACTCTTCTTGTTTCTAACGAGCTACAAAAATGGAAAATTCTAAGGGAAAAACAAAACTTTTTAAGAATTGGTTTAAATCATTTCAGTATCCTTCTAATAGATCTAATTCGTCTTCTTCATCCTATCAGTCTGCTTTAACCAGTTTTACCCGTAATAGCTTAGAAAAAGAAAGTTCAGAAAAAACAAAAAATTCAGAAGAAATGATATATGAAAATTTTGATCAAGCGATATCAAATTGGAAGTTG
This sequence comes from Chimonanthus salicifolius, assembly GCA_013350335.1. Classification (NCBI taxonomy): domain Eukaryota; kingdom Viridiplantae; phylum Streptophyta; class Magnoliopsida; order Laurales; family Calycanthaceae; genus Chimonanthus; species Chimonanthus salicifolius. Next base: position 30,999,556 of record CM023536.1, read on the forward strand.
CCAGCCTTGCCTGTAACAGAAATATATAGCAATGGCACATTTGAAGAGCAAAATGATTACCATATAAAAACTGTTGAAAAAACTGTTTCTCTCTCTAGAGGAAAACAGACAATTAAAGTTCTTGATAGAAGAATTATTGAACAAATCAGAACCAAATACAACTACCTGCACATAGGATTAATTCAGGTAGGAATCAAACCATTGTTTCGATTAGGATTAAATGTTGCAGTCTGTGCTTATGTGCGAGATCAGAGACATGATGAGTTTGATGATTCTCTTTATGCTATGATGATTGAATCAAGTCTCTGTCATGGACCTGCTTATTTTAACTGCTTTCCCAATATCACAATTGATGCTCATGATGATGATATTCTTGATTGTGCTACTATTGGATTTCAAAGTAAAGGATTAAAAATGAGTCCAAGAAGTAAACCTTTTGCTATAGTTTATCTTGTGTTCTACAAATCCATGATCTCTGTCTTTCCCATGATAGCCTATAGAGATAAGGTTGATAAAGAAAAAACTGCAGTTCTGATGGAAACAAACTTTAACAATAATGTGTTCATCCCAAGAGTCATCAGTTGGGAAGAAGTTGTTCTCCCAGGAAATTGGCAAATAGAAGATATCACCCCAAGAGTAAATGAAATCACAGATGATTTACAAAGTATAGTCAAATTACCAAATGGTAATGTTGAAGTCAATTTCAGAAGAAAAATGGAAAAAGCTAGGAGAAGCTTTGCCGGTTATACAGAAGGAATAAAGAGTTTTAAATTAGAAGAAATGGATGATGACCAAAGGAGTAGTGAAAAGGCGGAAATGGATTAAAAAGTTTTTAGGAACAAAGAAAGTGGAATCGAACACCCTGTGTATAAAAGAACTTCATCACAAAAAACCTATAACCCTAGTGAGAGTGATTTTCTCCAAGGAGCCATAAGAATGGTTAGCATTCAAAAGCCAGAAGAAATACCTGTTAAAAAATTTCAAATTGATAAACCATATCTTAGAGAAAATTTGAAAAATCATCCTTTAAAAGATTGGTTCTTTAAAAAGTTTAACACAGAAGAAAAAGACAAAATGAGAGAATTATGGTATTCTCAAATGGAGGAAGAAGAAAGAAATATACCTTTCTTTGATTGGTTTATGGAATATTTTAAAAAAGGGAAAATCAAAGAAAAAGAAACTCAAAGCCCAGAACAAATAAGAGTTATAGGAAGAACTACTAGAACCTGGAAAGACACTGAAGGAAAAGAAGTTGATAAATCTCATCCACCTTGGAAGAAACTTGATATTTCTGTCCCTAATACAGAAACCAAGAATTATGCCATGCCTGTAAAGAATGCATCTATTTATGAAACAAAATCAGATCCAAATGCTAGACATAGGTATAGGTATTCGAGATATAATTGAACAAAACAATTACACCAATCTATGTCTATTAACCATTGGAGAACAAACAAATCGAATAGAAAGAACAATCAAATTAAAATCTGAAATCAATAAAGATAAAGATGAAAAATTAGAAGAAAGCTCTGCCAATGCAGTATATGTTCCCAGACAATAGACGACCATAACAAACATAACGAACTGGACATACTGGACCAACTGGACAATTTGGATGAACTAGACAAACTAAACAAATTGGACAAACTGGATGAATTGGACCAACAAGAGGAATTGGACGAATTGGACATAATGGACGAATAGGAAGAACTGGACCAACTTGACTAATGAGAAATACTGGGCGAGCTAAAAAAACTAGACAAACAGGACAAACTGAACGAATTGACTAGACGAACTGGACAAACTCGAAAAACTAGACCAACTGGACAAATTAGACGAACTGGACAAACTTGACGAACTAGACTAATTGGACCAAGGAGACATACAGGGTGAGTTGGAAAAAAATGGACAAACAAGATAAACTGAACAATTTTGAAATCTCGACAAATTGGACAAATTGGACGACCTGGAGAAACTAGATGAACTGGACAAATATTGTAAAGGAACTGGACGAACTTCAAAAGTTGGACCAACTGGACAAATTGGTCGAATTGGACAAACTGGACAAACATGACAAATTGGACGAACCAGACACACTAAACAAATTGGCAAACTAGACGAATTGGACACACTAGACGAATTGAACCAACTAGAGGAATTGGACGAGTTCGACATAATGGACGAACAGGACAAATTGGGCGAGTTGGTAAAAATGGACCGACAGGACAAATTGAACGAATTGGAAAATCAGGACGAATTGGACACACTAGACGAACACAACAAACATAACGAACTGGACATACTGGACCAACTGGACAATCTGGATGAACTAGACAAACTAAACAAATTGGACAAACTGGACGAATTGGACCAACAAGAGGAATTGGACGAATTGGACATAATGGACGAATAGGAAGAACTGGACCAACTTGACTAATGAGAAATACTGGGCGAGCTAAAAAAACTAGACAAACAGGACAAACTGAACGAATTTACTAGACGAACTGGACAAACTCGAAAAACTAGACCAACCGGACAAATTAGACAAACTGGACAAACTTGACGAACTAGACTAACTGGACGAAGGAGACATACTGGGTGAGTTGGAAAAAAATGGACAAACAAGACAAACTGAACGATTTTGAAATGTAGACAAATTGGACAAACTGGACGACGTGGAGAAACTGGATGAACTGGACAAATATAACAATGTAAAGGAACTGGACGAACTTCAAAAGTTGGACCAACTGGACAAATTGGTCGAATTGGACAAGCTGGACAAACATGACAAATTGGACGAACCAGACACACTAAGCAAATTAGCAAACTAGACGAATTGGACCAACTAGAGGAATTGGATGAATTGAACATTTTGGACGAACTAGAAGAACTAGGCCAAATGGACGAACGAGACATACTGGGCGAGCTGGAAAAACTGGACAAATAGGACAAACTGAACGAATTGGAAAAACTAGATGAATTGGTCGAACTTAACAAACTAAACGAACAGGATGAACTCGAAAAATTGACCAACTAGACAAACTGGACGAAGAGAACAAACTAAACAAATTGGTCAAACTGGACGAATTGTTGAACCAATTAGAGGAATTGGACGAATTGGACATAATGGACGAATAGGACAAACTGGGCGAGCTGGGAAAAATGGACAAACAGGACAAACTAAGCGAATTGGAAAATCAGGACAAATTGGATAAACTAGACAAACTGGAGAAACGGGACGAACTGGAGGATTGGACAAACTAGATGAACTGGAGAAAATGGACGACTTGGAGGAACATAACAAAATAGAGCTGGAAAAAATGGACGAACAGGAAAATTGAACGAATTGGACAAACTGGATGAACAAAACAAACTAAACGAACTGCAAGAACTCAAAAAACTGGACCAACTAGACAAATTGGACAAACTTGATGAACTGGACAAACTTAACGAACGGGACAAACTGGACGAAACTTAACAAACTAAACGAACAGGATGAACTCGAAAAATTGACCAACTACACAAACTGGACGAAGAGAACAAACTAAACAAATTGGTCAAACTGGACGAATTGTTGAACCAATTAGAGGAATTGGACGAATTGGACATAATGGACGAATTGGACAAACTGGGCGAGCTGGGAAAAATGGACAAACAGGACAAACTAAGCGAATTGGAAAATCTGGACAAATTGGATAAACTAGACAAACTGGAGAAACGGGACGAACTGGAGGATTGGACAAACTAGATGAACTGGAGAAAATGGACGACTTGGAGGAACATAACAAAATAGAGCTGGAAAAAATGGACGAACAGGAAAATTGAACGAATTGGACAAACTGGATGAACATAACAAACTAAACGAACTGCAAGAACTCAAAAAACTGGACCAACTAGACAAATTGGACAAACTTGATGAACTGGACAAACTTGACGAACGGGACAAACTGGACGAATTGAACCAACTAGAGGAATTGGACGAATTCAACATAATGGACGAACAGGACAAATTGGGCGACTTGGTAAAAAGGGATTAACAGGACAAATTGAACGAATTGGAAAATCAGGACGAATTGGACACACTAGACGAACATAACAAACATAATGAACTGGACATACTGGACCAACTGGACAATTTGGATGAACTAGACAAACTAAACAAATTGGACAAACTGGACGAGTTGGGAGTTTGTCCAATTCGTCTAGTCAATTCGTTCAGTTTGTCCTGTTTGTCTAGTCAATTCGTTCAGTTTGTCCCGTTGTCAAGTTTGTCCAGTTCATCAAGTTTGTCCAATTTGTCTAGTTGGTCCAGTTTTTTGAGTTCTTGCAGTTCGTTTAGTTTGTTATGTTCATCCAGTTTGTCCAATTCGTTCAATTTTCCGGTTTGTCCATTTTTTCCAGCTCTATATTGCTATGTTCCTCCAAGTCGTCGATTTTCTCCAGTTCATCTAGTTTGTCCAATCCTCCAGTTCGTCCCGTTTCTCCAGTTTGTCTAGTTTATCCAATTTGTCCACATTTTCCAATTCGCTTAGTTTGTCCTGTTTGTCCATTTTCCCAACTCGCCCAGTTTGTCCTATTCGTCCATTATGTCCAATTCGTCCAATTCCTCTAATTGGTTCAACAATTCGTCCAGTTTGACCAATTTGTTTAGTTTGTTCTCTTCGTCCAGTTTGTCTAGTTGGTCAATTTTTCGAGTTCATCCTGTTCGTTTAGTTTGTTAAGTTCGACCAATTCATCTAGTTTTTCCAATTCGTTCAGTTTGTCCTATCTGTCCAGTTTTTCCAGCTCGCCCAGTGTGTCTCGTTCGTCCATTTGGCCTAGTTCTTCTAGTTCGTCCAAAATGTTCAATTCATCCAATTCCTCTAGTTGGTCCAATTCGTCTAGTTTGCTAATTTGCTTAGTGTGTCTGGTTCGTCCAATTTGTCATGTTTGTCCAGTTTGTCCAATTCGACCAATTTGTCCAGTTGGTCCAACTTTTGAAGTTCGTCCAGTTCCTTTACATTGTTATATTTGTCCAGTTCATCCAGTTTCTCCAGGTCGTCCAGTTTGTCCAATTTGTCTACATTTCAAAATCGTTCTGTTTGTCTTGTTTGTCCATTTTTTTCCAACTCACCCAGTATGTCTCCTTCGTCCAGTTAGTCTAGTTCGTCAAGTTTGTCCAGTTTGTCTAATTTGTCCAGTTGGTCTAGTTTTTCGAGTTTGTCCAGTTCGTCTAGTAAATTCGTTCAGTTTGTCCTGTTTGTCTAGTTTTTTTAGCTCGCCCAGTATTTCTCATTAGTCAAGTTGGTCCAGTTCTTCCTATTCGTCCATTATGTCCAATTCGTCCAATTCCTCTTGTTGGTCCAATTCGTCCAGTTTGTCCAATTTGTTTAGTTTGTCTAGTTCATCCAAATTGTCCAGTTGGTCCAGTATGTCCAGTTCGTTATGTTTGTTGTGTTCGTCTAGTGTGTCCAATTCGTCCTGATTTTCCAATTCGTTCAATTTGTCCTGTCAGTCCATTTTTACCAACTCGCCCAATTTGTCCTGTTCGTCCATTATGTCGAATTCGTCCAATTCCTCTAGTTGGTTCAATTCGTCCAGTTTGTCCAGTTCGTCAAGTTTGTCCAGTTCATCCAGTTTTTCCAATTTGTCTAGTTGGTCCAGCTTTTTTAGTTCTTGCAGTTCGTTTAGTTTGTTATGTTCATCCAGTTTGTCCAATTCGTTCAATTTTCCTGTTCGTCCATTTTTTCCAGCTCTATTTTGTTATGTTCATCCAAGTCGTCCATTTTCTCCAGTTCATCTTGTTTGTCCAATCCTCCAGTTCGTTCCGTTTCTCCAGTTTGTCTAGTTTATCCAATTTGTCCAGATTTTCCAATTCGCTTAGTTTGTCCTGTTTGTCCATTTCTCCCAGCTAGCCCAGTTTGTCCTATTCGTCCATTATATCCAATTCGTCCAATTCCTCTAATTGGTTCAACAATTCGTCCAGTTTGACCAATTTGTTTAGTTTGTTCTCTTCGTCCAGTTTGTGTAGTTGGTCAATTTTTCGAGTTCATCCTGTTCGTTTAGTTTGTTAAGTTTCGTCCAGTTTGTCCTGTTCGTTAAGTTTGTCCAGTTCATCAAGTTTGTCCAATTTGTCTAGTTGGTCCAGTTTTTTGAGTTCTTGCAGTTCGTTTAGTTTGTTATGTTCATCCAGTTTGTCCAATTCGTTCAATTTTCTTGTTCGTCCATTTTTTCCAGCTCTATTTTGTTATGTTCCTCCAAGTCGTCCATTTTCTCCAGTTCATCTAGTTTGTCCAGTCCTCTAGTTCGTCCCGTTTCTCCAGTTTGTCTAGTTTATCCAATTTGTCCAGATTTTCCAATTCGCTTAGTTTGTCCTGTTTGTCCATTTTCCCAGCTCGCCCAGTTTGTCCTATTCGTCCATTATGTCCAATTCGTCCAATTCCTCTAATTGGTTCAACAATTCGTCCAGTTTGACCAATTTGTTTAGTTTGTTCTCTTCGTCCAGTTTGTCTAGTTGGTCAATTTTTCGAGTTCATCCTGTTCGTTTAGTTTGTTAAGTTCGACCAATTCATCTAGTTTTTCCAATTCGTTCAGTTTGTCCTATCTGTCCAGTTTTTCCAGCTCGCCCAGTATGTCTCGTTCGTCCATTTGGCCTAGTTCTTCTAGTTCGTCCAAAATGTTCAATTCATCCAATTCCTCTAGTTGGTCCAATTCGTCTAGTTTGCTAATTTGCTTAGTGTGTCTGGTTCGTCCAATTTGTCATGTTTGTCCAGTTTGTCCAATTCGACCAATTTGTCCAGTTGGTCCAACTTTTGAAGTTCGTCCAGTTCCTTTACATTGTTATATTTGTCCAGTTCATCCAGTTTCTCCAGGTCGTCCAGTTTGTCCAATTTGTCTACATTTCAAAATCGTTCAGTTTGTCTTGTTTGTCCATTTTTTTCCAACTCACCCAGTATGTCTCCTTCGTCCAGTTAGTCTAGTTCGTCAAGTTTGTCCAGTTTGTCTAATTTGTCCAGTTGGTCTAGTTTTTCGAGTTTGTCCAGTTCGTCTAGTAAATTCGTTCAGTTTGTCCTGTTTGTCTAGTTTTTTTAGCTCGCCCAGTATTTCTCATTAGTCAAGTTGGTCCAGTTCTTCCTATTCGTCCATTATGTCCAATTCGTCCAATTCCTCTTGTTGGTCCAATTCGTCCAGTTTGTCCAATTTGTTTAGTTTGTCTAGTTCATCCAAATTGTCCAGTTGGTCCAGTATGTCCAGTTCGTTATGTTTGTTGTGTTCGTCTAGTGTGTCCAATTCGTCCTGATTTTCCAATTCGTTCAATTTGTCCTGTCAGTCCATTTTTACCAACTCGCCCAATTTGTCCTGTTCGTCCATTATGTCGAATTCGTCCAATTCCTCTAGTTGGTTCAATTCGTCCAGTTTGTCCCGTTCGTCAAGTTTGTCCAGTTCATCAAGTTTGTCCAATTTGTCTAGTTGGTCCAGTTTTTTGAGTTCTTGCAGTTCGTTTAGTTTGTTATGTTCATCCAGTTTGTCCAATTCGTTCAATTTTCCTGTTCGTCCATTTTTTCCAGCTCTATTTTGTTATGTTCCTCCAAGTCGTCCATTTTCTCCAGTTCATCTAGTTTGTCCAATCCTCCAGTTCGTCCCGTTTCTCCAGTTTGTCTAGTTTATCCAATTTGTCCAGATTTTCCAATTCGCTTAGTTTGTCCTGTTTGTCCATTTTTCCCAGCTCGCCCAGTTTGTCCTATTCGTCCATTATGTCCAATTCGTCCAATTCCTCTAATTGGTTCAACAATTCGTCCAGTTTGACCAATTTGTTTAGTTTGTTCTCTTCGTCCAGTTTGTCTAGTTGGTCAATTTTTCGAGTTCATCCTGTTCGTTTAGTTTGTTAAGTTCGACCAATTCATCTTGTTTTTCCAATTCGTTCAGTTTGTCCTATTTGTCCAGTTTTTCCAGCTCGCCCAGTATGTCTCGTTCGTCCATTTGGCCTAGTTCTTCTAGTTCGTCCAAAATGTTCAATTCATCCAATTCCTCTAGTTGGTCCAATTCGTCCAGTTTGCTAATTTGCTTAGTGTGTCTGGTTCGTCCAATTTGTCATGTTTGTCCAGCTTGTCCAATTCGACCAATTTGTCCAGTTGGTCCAACTTTTGAAGTTCGTCCAGTTCCTTTACATTGTTATATTTGTCCAGTTCATCCAGTTTCTCCAGGTCGTCCAGTTTGTCCAATTTGTCTACATTTCAAAATCGTTCAGTTTGTCTTGTTTGTCCATTTTTTTCCAACTCACCCAGTATGTCTCCTTCGTCCAGTTAGTCTAGTTCGTCAAGTTTGTCCAGTTTGTCTAATTTGTCCGGTTGGTCTAGTTTTTCGAGTTTGTCCAGTTCGTCTAGTAAATTCGTTCAGTTTGTCCTGTTTGTCTAGTTTTTTTAGCTCGCCCAGTATTTCTCATTAGTCAAGTTGGTCCAGTTCTTCCTATTCGTCCATTATGTCCAATTCGTCCAATTCCTCTTGTTGGTCCAATTCGTCCAGTTTGTCCAATTTGTTTAGTTTGTCTAGTTCATCCAGATTGTCCAGTTGGTCCAGTATGTCCAGTTCGTTATGTTTGTTGTGTTCGTCTAGTGTGTCCAATTCGTCCTGATTTTCCAATTCGTTCAATTTGTCCTGTCAGTCCATTTTTACCAACTCGCCCAATTTGTCCTGTTCGTCCATTACGTCGAATTCGTCCAATTCCTCTAGTTGGTTCAATTCGTCCAGTTTGTCCCGTTCGTCAAGTTTGTCCAGTTCATCAAGTTTGTCCAATTTGTCTAGTTGGTCCAGTTTTTTGAGTTCTTGCAGTTCGTTTAGTTTGTTATGTTCATCCAGTTTGTCCAATTCGTTCAATTTTCCTGTTTGTCCATTTTTTCCAGCTCTATTTTGCTATGTTCCTCCAAGTCGTCGATTTTCTCCAGTTCATCTAGTTTGTCCAATCCTCCAGTTCGTCCCGTTTCTCCAGTTTGTCTAGTTTATCCAATTTGTCCACATTTTCCAATTCGCTTAGTTTGTCCTGTTTGTCCATTTTCCCAACTCGTCCAGTTTGTGCTCTTCGTCCAATTCCTCTAATTGGTTCAACAATTCGTCCAGTTTGACCAATTTGTTTAGTTTGTTCTCTTCGTCCAGTTTGTCTAGTTGGTCAATTTTTCGAGTTCATCCTGTTCGTTTAATTTGTTAAGTTCGACCAATTCATCTAGTTTTTCCAATTCGTTCAGTTTGTCCTATCTGTCCAGTTTTTCCAGCTCGCCCAGTATGTCTCGTTCGTCCATTTGGCCTAGTTCTTCTAGTTCGTCCAAAATGTTCAATTCATCCAATTCCTCTAGTTGGTCCAATTCGTCTAGTTTGCTAATTTGCTTAGTGTGTCTGGTTCGTCCAATTTGTCATGTTTGTCCAGTTTGTCCAATTCGACCAATTTGTCCAGTTGGTCCAACTTTTGAAGTTCGTCCAGTTCCTTTACATTGTTATATTTGTCCAGTTCATCCAGTTTCTCCAGGTCGTCCGGTTTGTCCAATTTGTCTACATTTCAAAATCGTTCAGTTTGTCTTGTTTGTCCATTTTTTTCCAACTCACCCAGTATGTCTCCTTCGTCCAGTTAGTCTAGTTCGTCAAGTTTGTCCAGTTTGTCTAATTTGTCCAGTTGGTCTAGTTTTTCGAGTTTGTCCAGTTCGTCTAGTAAATTCGTTCAGTTTGTCCTGTTTGTCTATTTTTTTAGCTCGCCCAGTATTTCTCATTAGTCAAGTTGGTCCAGTTCTTCCTATTCGTCCATTATGTCCAATTCGTCCAATTCCTCTTGTTGGTCCAATTCGTCCAGTTTGTCCAATTTGTTTAGTTTGTCTAGTTCATCCAAATTGTCCAGTTGGTCCGGTATGTCCAGTTCGTTATGTTTGTTGTGTTCGTCTAGTGTGTCCAATTCGTCCTGATTTTCCAATTCGTTCAATTTGTCCTGTTAGTCCATTTTTACCAACTCGCCCAATTTGTCCTATTCGTCCATTATGTCGAATTCGTCCAATTCCTCTAGTTGGTTCAATTCGTCCAGTTTGTCCAGTTCATCCAGTTTTTCCAATTTGTCTAGTTGGTCCAGCTTTTTTAGTTCTTGCAGTTCGTTTAGTTTGTTATGTTCATCCAGTTTGTCCAATTCGTTCAATTTTCCTGTTCGTCCATTTTTTCCAGCTCTATTTTGTTATGTTCCTCCAAGTCGTCCATTTTCTCCAGTTCATCTAGTTTGTCCAATCCTCCAGTTCGTTCCGTTTCTCCAGTTTGTCTAGTTTATCCAATTTGTCCAGATTTTCCAATTCGCTTAGTTTGTCCTGTTTGTCCATTTTTCCCAGCTCGCCCAGTTTGTCCTATTCGTCCATTATGTCCAATTCGTCCAATTCCTCTAATTGGTTCAACAATTCGTCCAGTTTGACCAATTTGTTTAGTTTGTTCTCTTCGTCTAGTATGTGTAGTTGGTCAATTTTTCGAGTTCATCCTGTTCGATTAGTTTGTTAAGTTTCGTCCAGTTTGTCCAGTTCGTTAAGTTTGTCCAGTTCATCAAGTTTGTCCAATTTGTCTAGTTGGTCCAGTTTTTTGAGTTCTTGCAGTTCGTTTAGTTTGTTATGTTCATCCAGTTTGTCCAATTCGTTCAATTTTCCTGTTCGTCCATTTTTTCCAGCTTTATTTTGTTATGTTCCTCCAAGTCGTCCATTTTCTCCAGTTCATCTAGTTTGTCCAATCCTCCAGTTCGTTCCGTTTCTCCAGTTTGTCTAGTTTATCCAATTTCTCCAGATTTTCCAATTCGCTTAGTTTGTCCTGTTTGTCCATTTTTCCCAGCTCGCCCAGTTTGTCCTATTCGTCCATTATGTCCAATTCGTCCAATTCCTCTAATTGGTTCAACAATTCGTCCAGTTTGACCAATTTGTTTAGTTTGTTCTCTTCGTCCAGTTTGTGTAGTTGGTCAATTTTTCGAGTTCATCCTGTTCGATTAGTTTGTTAAGTTTCGTCCAGTTTGTCCAGTTCGTTAAGTTTGTCCAGTTCATCAAGTTTGTCCAATTTGTCTAGTTGGTCCAGTTTTTTGAGTTCTTGCAGTTCGTTTAGTTTGTTATGTTCATCCAGTTTGTCCAATTCGTTCAATTTTCCTGTTCGTCCATTTTTTCCAGCTCTATTTTGTTATGTTCCTCCAAGTCGTCCATTTTCTCCAGTTCATCTAGTTTGTCCAATTTGTTTAGTTTGTCTAGTTCATCCAAATTGTCCAGTTGGTCCAGTATTTCCAGTTCGTTATGTTTGTTATGTTCGTCTAGTGTGTCCAATTCGTCCTGATTTTCCAATTCGTTCAATTTGTCATGTTAGTCCATTTTTACCAACTCGCCCAATTTGTCCTGTTCGTCCATTATGTCGAATTCGTCCAATTCCTCTGGTTGGTTCAATTCGTCCAGTTTGTCCAATTCGTCAAGTTTGTCCAGTTCATCAAGTTTGTCCAATTTGTCTAGTTGGTCCAGTTTTTTGAGTTCTTGCAGTTCGTTTGGTTTGTTATGTTCATCCAGTTTGTCCAATTCGTTCAATTTTCCTGTTCGTCCATTTTTTCCAGCTCTATTTTGTTATGTTCCTCCAAGTCGTCCATTTTCTCCAGTTCATCTAGTTTGTCCAATCCTCCAGTTTGTCCCGTTTCTCCAGTTTGTCTAGTTTATCCAATTTGTCCAGATTTTCCAATTCGCTTAGTTTGTCCTGTTTGTCCATTTTTCCCAGCTCGCCCAGTTTGTCCTATTCGTCCATTATGTCCAATTCGTCCAATTCCTCTAATTGGTTCAACAATTCGTCCAGTTTGACCAATTTGTTTAGTTTGTTCTCTTCGTCCAGTTTGTCTAGTTGGTTAATTTTTCGAGTTCATCCTGTTCGTTTAGTTTGTTAAGTTCCACCAATTCATCCAGTTTTTCCAATTCGTTCAGTTTCTCCTATTTGTCCAGTTTTTCCAGCTTGCCCAGTATGTCTCGTTCGTCCATTTGGCCTAGTTCTTCTAGTTCGTCCAAAATGTCCAATTCATCCAATTCCTCTAGTTGGTCCAATTTGTCTAGTTTGCCAATTTGTTTAGTGTGTCTGGTTCGTCCAATTTGTCATGTTTGTCAGGTTTGTCCAATTCGACCAATTTGTCCAGTTGGTCCAGTATGTCCAGTTCGTTATGTTTGTTATGTTCGTCTAGTTTGTCCAATTCGACCAATTTGTCCAGTTGGTCCAACTTTTGAAGTTCGTCCAGTTCCTTTACATTGTTATATTTGTCCAGTTCATCCAGTTTCTCCTGGTGTCCAGCTTGTCCAATTTGTCTAGATTTCAAAATCATTCAGTTTGTCTTGTTTGTCCATTTTTTTCCAACTCACCCAGGATGTCTCCTTTGTCCAATTAGTCTAGTTCGTCAAGTTTGTCCAGTTTGGTCCAGTTTTTTGAGTTCTTGCAGTTCGTTTAGTTTGTTATGTTCATCCAGTTTGTCCAATTCGTTCAATTTTCCTGTTCGTCCATTTTTTCCAGCTCTATTTTGTTATGTTCCTCCAAGTCGTCCATTTTCTCCAGTTCATCTAGTTTGTCCAATTTGTTTAGTTTGTCTAGTTCATCCAAATTGTCCAGTTGGTCCAGTATGTCCAGTTCGTTATGTTTGTTATGTTCGTCTAGTGTGTCCAATTCGTCCTGATTTTCCAATTCGTTCAATTTGTCATCTTAGTCCATTTTTAGCAACTCGTCCATTATGTCGAATTCGTCCATTATGTCGAATTCGTCAAATTCCTCTGGTTGGTTCAATTCGTCCAGTTTGTCCAATTCGTCAAGTTTGTCCAGTTCATCAAGTTTGTCCAATTTGTCTAGTTGGTCCAGTTTTTTGAGTTCTTGCAGTTCGTTTGGTTTGTTATGTTCATCCAGTTTGTCCAATTCGTTCAATTTTCCTGTTTGTCCATTTTTTCCAGCTCTATTTTGTTATGTTCCTCCAAGTCGTCCATTTTCTCCAGTTCATCTAGTTTGTCCAATCCTCCAGTTTGTCCCGTTTCTCCAGTTTGTCTAGTTTATCCAATTTGTCCAGATTTTCCAATTCGCTTAGTTTGTCCTGTTTGTCCATTTTTCCCAGCTCGCCCAGTTGTCCTATTCGTCCATTATGTCCAATTCGTCCAATTCCTCTAATTGGTTCAACAATTCGTCCAGTTTGACCAATTTGTTTAGTTTGTTCTCTTCGTCCAGTTTGTCTAGTTGGTCAATTTTTCGAGTTCATCCTGTTCGTTTAGTTTGTTAAGTTCCACCAATTCATCCAGTTTTTCCAATTCGTTCAGTTTCTCCTATTTGTCCAGTTTTTCCAGCTTGCCCAGTATGTCTCGTTCGTCCATTTGGCCTAGTTCTTCTAGTTCGTCCAAAATGTCCAATTCATCCAATTCCTCTAGTTGGTCCAATTTGTTTAGTTTGCCAATTTGTTTAGTTTGCCAATTTGTTTAGTGTGTCTGGTTCGTCCAATTTGTCATGTTTGTCCAGTTTGTCCAATTCGACCAATTTGTCCAGTTGGTCTAGTATGTCCAGTTCATTATGTTTGTTATGTTTGTCTAGTTTGTCCAATTCGTCCAATTCCTCTAGTTGGTCCAATTCGTCTAGTTTGCTAATTTGCTTAGTATGTCTGGTTCGTCCAATTTGTCATGTTTGTCCAGTTTGTCCAATTCGACCAATTTGTCCAGTTGCTCCAACTTTTGAAGTTCGTCCAGTTCCTTTACATTGTTATATTTGTCCAGTTCATCCAGTTTCTCCAGGTCGTCCAGTTTCTCCAATTTGTCTACATTTCAAAATCGTTCAGTTTGTCTTGTTTGTCCATTTTTTTCCAACTCACCCAGTATGTCTCCTTCGTCCAGTTAGTCTAGTTCGTCAAGTTTGTCCAGTTTGTCTAATTTGTCCGGTTGGTCTAGTTTTTCGAGTTTGTCCAGTTCGTCTAGTAAATTCGTTCAGTTTGTCCTGTTTGTCTAGTTTTTTTAGCTCGCCCAGTATTTCTCATTAGTCAAGTTGGTCCAGTTCTTCCTATTCGTCCATTATGTCCAATTCGTCCAATTCCTCTTGTTGGTCCAATTCGTCCAGTTTGTCCAATTTGTTTAGTTTGTCTAGTTCATCCAAATTGTCCAGTTGGTCCAGTATGTCCAGTTCGTTATGTTTGTTGTGTTCGTCTAGTGTGTCCAATTCGTCCTGATTTTCCAATTCGTTCAATTTGTCCTGTTAGTCCATTTTTACCAACTCGCCCAATTTGTCCTGTTCGTCCATTATGTCGAATTCATCCAATTCCTCTAGTTGGTTCAATTCGTCCAGTTTGTCCAGTTCGTCAAGTTTGTCCAGTTCATCAAGTTTGTCCAATTTGTCTAGTTGGTCCAGTTTTTTGAGTTCTTGCAGTTCGTTTAGTTTGTTATGTTCATCCAGTTTGTCCAATTCGTTCAATTTTCCTATTGGTCCATTTTTTCCAGCTCTATTTTGTTATGTTCCTCCAAGTCGTCCATTTTCTCCAGTTCATCTAGTTTGTCCAATCCTCCAGTTTGTCCCGTTTCTCCAGTTTGTCTAGTTTATCCAATTTGTCCAGATTTTCCAATTCGCTTAGTTTGTCCTGTTTGTCCATTTTTCCCAGCTCGCCCAGTTTGTCCTATTCGTCCATTATGTCCAATTCGTCCAATTCCTCTAATTGGTTCAACAATTCGTCCAGTTTGATCAATTTGTTTAGTTTGTTCTCTTCGTCCAGTTTGTGTAGTTGGTCAATTTTTCGAGTTCATCCTGTTCGTTTAGTTTGTTAAGTTTCGTCCAGTTTGTCCAGTTTGTCAAGTTTGTCCAGTTCATCAAGTTTGTCCAATTTGTCTAGTTGGTCCAGTTTTTTGAGTTCTTGCAGTTCGTTTAGTTTGTTATGTTCATCCAGTTTGTCCAATTCGTTCAATTTTCCTGTTCGTCCATTTTTTCCAGCTCTATTTTGTTATGTTCCTCCAAGTCGTCCATTTTCTCCAGTTCATCTAGTTTGTCCAATCCTCCAGTGTCGTCCCGTTTCTCCAGTTTGTGTAGTTTATCCAATTTGTCCACATTTTCCAATTCGCTTAGTTTGTCCTGTTTGTCCATTTTTCCCAGCTCGCCCAGTTTGTCCTATTCGTCCATTATGTCCAATTCGTCCAATTCCTCTAATTGGTTCAGCAATTCGTCCAGTTTGACCAATTTGTTTAGTTTGCTCTCTTCGTCCAGTTTGTCTAGTTGGTCAATTTTTCGAGTTCATACTGTTCGTTTAGTTTGTTAAGTTCCACCAATTCATCCAGTTTTTCCAATTCGTTCAGTTTGTCCTATTTGTCCAGTTTTTCCAGCTTGCCCAGTATGTCTCGTTCGTCCATTTGGCCTAGTTCTTCTAGTTGGTCCAATTCGTCTAGTTTGCTAATTTGCTTAGTGTGTCTGGTTCGTCCAATTTGTCATGTTTGTCCAGTTTGTCCAATTCGACCAATTTGTCCAGTTGCTCCAACTTTTGAAGTTCGTCCAGTTCCTTTACATTGTTATATTTGTCCAGTTCATCCAGTTTCTCCAGGTCGTCCAGTTTGTCCAATTTGTCTACATTTCAAAATCGTTCAGTTTGTCTTGTTTGTCCATTTTTTTCCAACTCACCCAGTATGTCTCCTTCGTCCAGTTAGTCTAGTTCGTCAAGTTTGTCCAGTTTGTCTAATTTGTCCAGTTGGTCTAGTTTTTCGAGTTTGTCCAGTTCGTCTAGTAAATTCGTTCAGTTTGTCCTGTTTGTCTAGTTTTTTTAGCTCGCCCAGTATTTCTCATTAGTCAAGTTGGTCCAGTTCTTCCTATTCGTCCATTATGTCCAATTCGTCCAATTCCTCTTGTTGGTCCAATTCGTCCAGTTTGTCCAATTTCTTTAGTTTGTCTAGTTCATCCAAATTGTCCAGTTGGTCCAGTATGTCCAGTTCGTTATGTTTGTTGTGTTCGTCTAGTGTGTCCAATTCGTCCTGATTTTCCAATTCGTTCAATTTGTCCTGTTAGTCCCTTTTTACCAACTCGCCCAATTTGTCCTGTTCGTCCATTATGTCGAATTCGTCCAATTCCTCTAGTTGGTTCAATTCGTCCAGTTTGTCCCGTTCGTCAAGTTTGTCCAGTTCATCAAGTTTGTCCAATTTGTCTAGTTGGTCCAGTTTTTTGAGTTCTTGCAGTTCGTTTAGTTTGTTATGTTCATCCAGTTTGTCCAATTCGTTCAATTTTCCTGTTCGTCCATTTTTTCCAGCTCTATTTTGTTATGTTCCTCCAAGTCGTCCATTTTCTCCAGTTCATCTAGTTTGTCCAATCCTCCAGTTCGTCCCGTTTCTCCAGTTTGTCTAGTTTATCCAATTTGTCCAGATTTTCCAATTCGCTTAGTTTGTCCTGTTTGTCCATTTTTCCCAGCTCGCCCAGTTTGTCCTATTCGTCCATTATGTCCAATTCGTCCAATTCCTCTAATTGGTTCAACAATTCGTCCAGTTTGACCAATTTGTTTAGTTTGTTCTCTTCGTCCAGTTTGTCTAGTTGGTCAATTTTTCGAGTTCATCCTGTTCGTTTAGTTTGTTAAGTTCGACCAATTCATCTAGTTTTTCCAATTCGTTCAGTTTGTCCTATTTGTCCAGTTTTTCCAGCTCGCCCAGTATGTCTCGTTCGTCCATTTGGCCTAGTTCTTGTTTCATTAATTCTTTTGCTTTAGCGGAATTCTTTCGGAATAATTCAGCTAACCGAGATTCCTTTTCGACTTCTTTTTCTTTTCCTTTGTCTTTTGCTGAAGAGTACCAAAACTTTCCACCACGAAGATATTCTGTAACTGAGCCATCGGGATTAATATGAGAGTCAGGGTCCCAACGAGGATGGAGATCTTCAAGAGGCACAACTTCATCATCAAGATTTTCATCCGGATCATGATTACTATCCCAATCATGAATACCAACTTTTTTCTTTGGGAGATATTCTTCTAAAATTTGCTTGATCTTTTCTTCAAAATTGACGGAGTCAACAGACATATCCATCGGTTTAGGAGATTTTTCTCGAGCAATTTCTTTGGCAATCTTTTTGGCTAAAAGATCAGCCATGAGCGTTTCATTCTCAAAAGGCTTTTCTTCTGGAAGAGGAATTTCTTCTTTAACAGGAGGAGAGATTTGATTCAGAATTCTCTCATAAGTATCATTTTCAATCTTCGACCACCACTTTTGATAAAAAGTCTGATAAAGAGATGGTAAATTATATAAATCCTTTTTTACTTCAAACTTCCATTGAAAAATATAAGGGATATGAAACTTAGCAAAGAAGCGAAGCATATTGATGGCTTCACATGGAACTTTTTCTTCAACCTGAGAAAACTTAATAAATAAATAACGAAAATTATCAGGAAGGATTTTCTGAGTAGCACCATAATATGACCACCATGTGAAGAGAAACCAGGATGGAAAATTGCGATGAATAGGAGTGACATCAGGACTTTCTTCTTTGAATCTGATGAACCAGGAGTGATTATACTAACGATTTTGCCACATCAAAGCAAATTTCCAGGCATCAATATAGTCCCAATAATTATAGAACTCAGTCGAATTGTATAATTTGACTGATTTTGTCATATACAAGGGACCATCCCAATCTTCCTCAGTAAGGATTTTGAGAATAGTGAACTTTGAGTAAGTGATGATACCATTTGCATTTTTGTTGTGGAAGATGAGGACACTTTTCGTCTGATGCAAAATATTGAGATACCAATCTCTAGTTTTTCTTTTATCAGGGGAATGATAATGAAGCCCCTTTCCAAAGAGAAAATAAATATTATCTTCAACAGATCTTTCTTCCATAAGACAATCTGAAGTAACAAGAATTCTGTTACCGGTGTAAAGATATAATTCTGATTGACTTGGGTCTTTTGTTGGAGTAAAACCCTTTTGGCTTTCTTCTTGATCTGCCAATTTTTCATTCCCTTTTTTCTTCATGAACGGGGAAGAACTACTTGCCATTTTGTCGTCCCTGAAGAAATTCTCTAGTAAGAAAGTCAGGGAGAGAGTTAGCATTTCCATTAATAAATTCAATCTTAAATTCAAACACTGATAAAATGGCTTGCCACCTGGCAAATATTTGCTTAGAGACAAGATTTTTGACATCTTTTTCCAGAATTTCTTTTGCTGCTTTAGCATCAACTCTGATCAGAAATTCTTTGTTCAATAAATCATGTTGGAACTTTGTCACACAAATAACTATGGCAAGAACTTCCTTTTTGATAGTTGAATATTTCTTTTGTGCTTCATTCCATAATCCAGAATTGAATCTTATTAATTCTTCTTTTGAGTCTTTTTGTTGTAAAAGAATTCCTCCATATCCGACATCAGAGGCATCAGTTTGAACTATTTTGAAAGCTTCTGGGTCAGATAAACATCTACAAGGAAGATTTTTAACTCTTTCTTTAATCTTTTTTACTGCATTAGTGTGTTGGATAGACCATTCCAGAGGATTTTTCTTTAATCTTTCTTGGAGAAGTTTTCTATCTTTTGCCAAATCTTGATAGAAAAATCCAACATAATTTAAACATCCAAGAAATCTTTGTAGCATATTTTTATCCTTAATTTCATCTGGAAATTTATCAGCAAATTGAATAACTCTATTAGTTGGAGTTATTTTTCTGTCTTGGATTTCAAATCCCAAGAACTTGATTTTTTGCTGAAAGAGATTCATCTTTCTTTTAGATAGAGCCAATCCATTTTCTTTTATGACTCTTTTGAAGATATTCAAATGTTTCCAATGTTGTAACACAGATTCTGAAAAGATAGGAATATCATCAATGTAAACAATGGCAAACTGGGTATAAGATGAGAAGATATTATTCATAATATTCTGAAATTCAGACGGAGCATTTTTCAATCCAAAAGGCATAACATTCCATTCATAATGCCCCATTGGAACAGTGAATGCAGTTTTATATCTATCTTCTTCTTTTATCTGAATCTGCCAAAATCCTGATTTTAAATCAAATTTTGAAAATATTTTGGCATTGTTTAATCTGTTTAGCAAATCCTGAGTATTAGGCAAAGGATACCTAATAGATTGTAAGACTTTGTTCAAAGGTTTATAATTGATTACCAATCTTGGAACTCCTCTTTCGATTTCAGCGGCTTTTTCAACATAAAATGCCGTACAGCTCCAAGGGGATTTGCTTTTTCTAATTAATCCTTTCTTCAGCAGATCATTGATTTCTTCTTGACAGAGTTTCAAATGGGCAGCATCCATTTGAGATGGACGAGCTTTAGTAGGAATATCCTTTTCATTAAAATCTTTTACATATGGTAATCCTACTATGTGTCTTTTTCTATTCCAAAAGGCTGATGGTAATTCAGAACAGCATTCTTCTTCAATCTGTTTGGTGAATTCTTCTAACTTTGTTTTAAATTCTTTTTTCTCTAATTCTTTTGTCATTTGGACGCATTTAATTTCATTTTTTAATCCATTTATGTAATTTTCTCTTGTGGCAATAACCTGATTTATCCTTTGGATTTTTGTCTCACAAGGATCATCTATAAAATCAAGATTTACTTCAATTCCTTTGATATTCGTAGAAATTCCTTTTGTTGTTACAGAAAAAGGTTGGATCTGAAGAATAAATGGAGATCCAAGAAGTACATCATTAACTATATCTTCTGAAATAATAAAGGGTGAAGTAACACAGACTCCTTTCATACAAACATGAACATTTGGGATTTTTCTTTCTATGGAAATAGTCGTTCCATTAGCAGCAGACACAAACTGTTTTGATTCACTTGTAAATTCAATAGGAACGATTCCAAGTCTGATAACATTTAAGTCAGCACCAGTGTCAATTATGGCATTGACAATCTTCTCGAAGTTTTTAATTTTTATTTTTACCTGAACTCTCCACTGTTGGTAAATACATTTTGTAGGAATTACACCAGTAGAGATTTTGCTAATTTCTCCTTTAATTCTTTGGACAAATTTTTCTTCATCATATTTTTCAATAGCACCATCACTTTCTAACCAAGTTAACCTTTCATCAATCTCATTTTGTTTTTTGGTTAGCTCTATTTTTAATTCTCGAAGTTCTCTCTTTTGATCATTTAATTCTCTTTGTAAATCTGAGAGAGTTAAGGGTTTATTTATAGTATGAATTTTTTCTGCTCTATTCATGAGGTCAATCATGGAATAGGTTGGTGTATGAAATGTTTCTTTCTCCTTTATCCTTTTTGGATAATATGGTGTTTTATTATCATTTTCATTTTCTTCAAAGGAAATTTTTTGTTGTGAACTTTCTCCTTCTTCTCCTCCCCCCAATTTTGAAATCTGATTTAAAAATTGAACTTTTTTCTCTGGATCAGGTATGTTATCAATCATTTCTAAAAGTAATTTTTGAGGGGCAGTGAGAACACGAATGTGGATACCAAGATCTTCATCAGATGGTATCGACCATTCTCCTTCAGATTCTTCTTCATCTGAATGACATGTACATGATTGGAATTGTTTGATGAGCTGAACCTGAGGACTATTTTCTTCAATGTCAGTTGATGAATCAGATTCATATTCTTCTTCTTCTTCTGAAGAACTTGAATCAGTTTGTTCTTCTTCGGTATTTTCGTCATCATTTTTTGCATTGATTTTTCTAAGTTTCTTTTTAGAAGGATTTTCTTTTTTAAAACATTTACTTGCATAATGACCCTTTTTTCCGCAATTATAACAAGTCGGAACATTTTCTTTTATATATTTCTTTTTGAAATATTTTTTGGATTTTCTTTTGAATGGGATGATATCATCGGATTTTCTTCCTTTTTTATATCTTCCGGGTTTATACTTTTTTATCATTTTGTTTCTCCTATCCTGAGTGAATCTAGAACGCAAAGGTTTTCTCTTTGATTCAGGCGTTTGATCTAAACCAAACTGGAAACAAAAATCTCCTAATTCTTTATCTCCAGAATATTTTCTCATTTTTTCAGCTTGTTTACTGATCTTTAAATCAGTACAAAGATTCATGCCAACTTTGTTAATTCTTTGTATAATTCCTCCGAAAGTCAGCAAACTGTAATTAATAGTACCATGCATTTCTTCTCTCAAGGAATTACGCACCTTTTCAGCAAATAAGGGTGGTAATCCTGAAATAAATCTTTCTTTCCAAATATCAGAATTACAATCATTCAGTTGGTAGACTTTTGACAAGAATACATCTCTATACCAACGAAATTCTCCTAAATTTCTACATCTCAAGCGATGTAATTGCTGCCTATTTTTCTCCTTAATTAGAGCAATTCCTCCAGTGAATTCATTGAGGATGCATAGAAGCAAGACACTAACACAATCAGATTGAGTTTCCCAATTATCAGGGACTTGACTAGTACCTGCTTCAAGCTTAACATTTGGATCAACTAAATTTCCTGTGGTTTTGTCTCTATAAAGGATTCTTCCAAATTCATCCATTTTGACAGCACTCTCAATTTCAAGTCTTTAAGCTCCAGTTAATCCATAATTCCACCATCCTCTTAATATCCCATTGAAAGAGGTGGTTATCATCAGAAAGATATTCCTTGGAGTATTTCCTCTGACTTCACATGCATTACAGTATATTAACATACTGTGAACCATTTGGACAATTTGATATTCTGTTAATCCATCCAAATTCCACTCATATAAAGAATTTCCTGAATAGGTTAATTCTGAGGTATAAGTGTATGGAGCCTCTTCAAGTTGTAGATCAACAGGGGTTGGTCTAGGATAATAATTCTTTGTCTCTGGCAATTTCGCCCGAGGATTCCATTTCTTTAGACGATTTATTAATAAATCCTCTGAAGCAGAGACTCTTAGGATGCTGAATCCTTTTCCTCCCATATTGAGGCTTTCCATCCTATTGGATAATTCTTTTTGCATTTCGTCTGTCAATATGAATGGTCCTTCTTGCAGAGTAATCCCTTTAGGTAATTGTCTGGGAACATAAACTGCATTGGCAGACCTTTCTTCTAATTTTTCATTTTTATCTTTATTGAATTCAGATTTTAATTTGATTGTTCTTTCTATTCGATCTGTTTGTTCTCCAATGGTTAATAGACACAGATTGGTATAATTGTTTTGTTCAATTATTTCTCCAATACCTATACCTATTTCTCTAGCATTTGGATCTGATTTTGTTTCATAAATAGATGCATTCTTTACAAGCATGGCATAATTCTTGGTTTCTGTATTAGGGACAGAAATATCAAGTTTCTTCCAAGGTGGATGTGATTTATCAACTTCTTTTCCTTCAGTGTCTTTCCAGGTTCTTGTGGTTTTTCCTATAACTCTTATTTGTTCTGGGCTTTGAGTTTCTTTTTCTTTAATTTTCCCTTTTTTAAAATATTCCATAAACCAATCAAAGAAAGGTATATTTCTTTCTTCTTCCTCCATTTGGGAATACCATAATTCTCTCATCTTATCCTTTTCTTCTGTGTTAAACTTTTTAAAGAACCAATCTTTTAAAGGATGATTTTTCAAATTTTCTCTAAGATATGGTTTATCAATTTGAAATTTTTTAACAGGTATTTCTTTTGGCTTTTGAATGCTAACCATTCTTATGGCTCCTTGGAGAAAATCACTCTCACTAGGGTTATAAGTTTTTTGTGATGAAGTTCTTTTATACACAGGGTGTTCGATTCCACTTTCTTTGTTCCTAAAAACTTTTTGATCCATTTCCTCCTTTTCACTACTCCTTTGGTCATCATCCATTTCTTCTAATTTAAAACTCTTTCTTCCTTCTGTATAACCGGCAAAGCTTCTCCTAGCCTTTTCCATTTTTCTTCTGAAATTGACTTCAACATTACCATTTGGTAATTTGACTATACTTTGTAAATCATCTGTGATTTCATTTACTCTTGGGGTGACATCTTCTATTTGCCAATTTCCTGGGAGAACAACTTCTTCCCAGCTGATGACTCTTGGGATGAACACATTATTGTTAAAGTTTGTTTCCATCAGAACTGTAGTTTTTTCTTTATCAACCTTATCTCTATAGGCTATCATGGGAAAGACAGAGATCATGGATTTGTAGAACACACGATAAACTATAGCAAAAGGTTTACTTCTTGGACTCATTTTTAATCCTTTACTTTGAAATCCAATAGTTGCACAATCAAGGATATCTTCATCATGAGCATCAATTGTGATATTGGGAAAGCAGTTAAAATAAACAGGTCCATGACAGAGACTTGATTCAACCATAGCATAAAGGGAATCATCAAATTCATCATGTCTCTGATCTCGCACATAAGCACAGACTGCAACATTTAATCCTAATCGAAACAACGGTTTGATTCCTACCTGAATTAATCCTATGTGCAGGTAGTTGTATTTGGTTCTGATTTGTTCAATAATTCTTCTATCAAGAACTTTGATCGTCTGTTTTCCTCCAGAGAGAGAAACAGTTTTTTCAACAGTTTTTATGTGATAATCATTTTGCTCTTCAAATGTGCCATTGCTATATATTTCTGTTACAGGCAAGGCTGGCAACTTCCAATTTGATATCGCTTGATCAAAATTTTCATATATCATTTCTTCTGAATTTTTTGTTTTTTCTGAACTTTCTTTTTCTAAGTTATTACGGGTAAAACTGGTTAAAGCAGACTGATAGGATGAAGAAGACGAATTAGATCTATTAGAAGGATACTGAAATGATTTAAACCAATTCTTAAAAAGTTTTGTTTTTCCCTTAGAATTTTCCATTTTTGTAACTCGTTAGAAACAAGAAGAGTTTTTGTCAACGATTTACTGCCCTTGACGCCTGATCACGGCCTGAAGCGGGACTTACAACGCGACCACACTCTTAGGAAGATGAACGAGGCACAGAACTGGAGAATAAGAAGGAAAATAAAAACTCTAAAGAGAATTGGGTAGATCAACCTGGCTAAATAGCTTCAGATCCTGGATAATAAATTTAATTCATCTAAATCCCGTTTTTTTTTTTTTTTTTTTTTTTTTTTAATTATTATTATTATTAATATTTTTTTTTTTTTAACACAAATTTAAATACGAGATAATAATTCTAATTCTTCATTCAATCTATTACAATAATAGATCTTCTAATAGTTTGGACACGAATAACAAGATACCCTCCTACAGCTATATTTTCATCAATTTGTCTGATAGCATTTTCTAATCTTCTAAGCTGATTTTCACGTCGTCTTAGATCACGCAATAGTTCTTCTCTCCTAATAGAAAGAGGTGGCATCTCAGAAGGCCATAGCTTGTAGTTTTGATTCAGTTCGGAATTTATCTAGTTGGAAGACAGCATAAGAACGCATTAAGACAACCCTTCTTCTTTCAAACTCAACATGGCGAGGATTATTTCTGTGGGTGCAGATGTGCAGATGTCTCCGTATATTATCTAACAGGAATTCAATTTTCCTTAATATCCGAACATCATCATAGTATCTTTTAAGCAGAGTAAGGCGAATAGACATATTCTAGCAAAAGAAAAACATGATTAGATAACTACAAACATATAACATCAAATTTAAAAACTTAATCACTTACAAAAGATTTGTACAAGACTTTAGACTTTAGCACACTTCAAGCTCTAGCACTCCAATTTCAAACTCACACTCACACTCACACTTTTTTTTTTTTTTTTAGATAACTACAAAGGAAAACCTTTGCTCCTTATATAGATGGAGCAAATACAATAAGAGATTCCTCTCATCCGACCATGAGAGGACTTGAAACAAACAAAGGAATGGCCACCGACATTAGTCACCAAAAGGCACTTCAAAACTTGATGGGCAAGGTACAAAAGTTGGAATATCTTTATGCCATATGGAAAGCAAAAGATAAACCTACCCCCCATTCCATTACCAACTTATGACATTTGGCAATAAAGCAACACCAACACCAGCACTAACTTTTTCAAATGGCAACACCAAAGGCAGCCCCTACCATCTTAGTTTACAAGTGGCAACATAAAAGGCAGCCCCTACCAAATATATATTCTCTGATGGATAGAGGACAAATTTTCTTCAAATCAAGCCTTGTCCTTATGCTAGCTTTTTCTTCCAAGCAATGATGACTAGCAACTTTTCTTCTAAGCATCGATTTGAATGAAGACACCATTTCTTCAATGCATATCAAGATATTATTATCTAACATTGATGGGACCACTTCATCTACTAGCCATATACCCCCACCAAAAGAGATGAGTCCACTGGCTCTGATACCAATTTCTGCAGGATCGAATTATCTGATAGGAATCATCTCAAATCACATCTTCTTTTTCATTAATTCTTTTGCTTTAGCGGAATTCTTTCGGAATAATTCCTCTAGTTGGTCCAATTTGTCTAGTTTGCCAATTTGTTTAGTGTGTCTGGTTCGTCCAATTTGTCATGTTTGTCCGGTTTGTCCAATTCGACCAATTTGTCCAGTTGGTCCAGTATGTCCAGTTCGTTATGTTTGTTATGTTCGTCTAGTTTGTCCAATTCGACCAATTTGTCCAGTTGGTCCAACTTTTGAAGTTCGTCCAGTTCCTTTACATTGTTATATTTGTCCAGTTCATCCAGTTTCTCCTGGTCTCCAGCTTGTCCAATTTGTCTAGATTTCAAAATCGTTCAGTTTGTCTTGTTTGTCCATTTTTTTCCAACTCACCCAGTATGTCTCCTTTGTCCAATTAGTCTAGTTCGTCAAGTTTGTCCAGTTTGTCTAATTTGTCCAGTTGGTCTAGTTTTTCGAGTTTGTCTAATTCGTCTAGTCAATTCGTTCAGTTTGTCCTGTTTGTCTAGCTTTTTTAGCTCACCCAGTATTTCTCATTAGTCGAGTTGGTCCAGTTCTTCCTATTCGTCCATTATGTCCAATTCGTCCAATTCCTCTTGTTGGTCCAATTCGTCCAGTTTGTCCAATTTGTTTAGTTTGTTTAGTTCATTCAAATTGTCCACTTGGTCCAGTATGTCCAGTTCGTTATGTTTGTTATGTTCGTCTAGTGTGTCCAATTCGTCCTGATTTTCCAATTCGTTCAATTTGTCCTGTTAGTCCATTTTTACCAACTCGCCCAATTTGTCCTGTTCGTCCATTATGTCGAATTCATCTAATTCCTCTAGTTGGTTCAATTCATCCAGTTTGTCCAGTTCGTCAAGTTTGTCCAGTTCATCAAGTTTGTCCAATTTGTCTAGTTGGTCCAGTTTTTTGAGTTCTTGCAGTTCGTTTAGTTTGTTATGTTCATCCAGTTTGTCCAATTCGTTCAATTTTCCTGTTCGTTCATTTTTTCCAGCTCGCCCAATATGTCTCCTTCGTCTAGTAGGTCCAGTTCGTCTAGTTCTTCCTGTTCGTCCATTATGTCCAATTTGTGCATGTAACGCCCCACCCTTTTTCACTCGCTTTTTCCCGTAAATTCAGAGTTTATTTTTTTTGTAACAGAGTAGAGTGATAGAGCGCAGGACGTCACGACGCGAGCTAAGTCCGAACTTCTACAGTCCGACCCTTAACTGGCCAACCCTATGTGTGTATGGACTCAGTCCAAGAAAATAGTTCACACATAGCAATATAAACATACGGAATAAAAAAATCATAACACCAATTTCTATTTCATACAGATAGAAAAGTATGTCAAGTCCTTAATCATTATTAAAACGTCATCAAACTAAATCATTCAACCATCTAAGTTATTACATTCCGAAATCCAAATAATCAAATACAAGTTCATGAGTAACTTTATTCAAAACATGTAAAATAAGTCTTCCAAGCTCCTATGCCTGGTCCATCTTATGTTCATCGTTCCCCTGATTACCTGTATCATCAACTAGGGTAGAAGTAGGGCATTAGAACTACGCGCCCAGTAGGTATTCCAGTTACGGCTAACACATGGTTAGTACAAAACATATATTATAACATAATATATAAAACCAGGTAAAATCCATGCCATGCAATGATGACAAATATGCAATGAGTCTCACCCATCACATATACATAAAGTACCCACCACATAGGTCTTCCGGACCCCCCGGCGGAGTGTGGACCCTCCGGAATCTTCTTGATGGAAATCACATCAAGGTATTGCACATAGATTCTTTGGATGCCCCGACGAAGTGTGACCCCTCCGGTTATAAATCCTCCACCCCATGCCATGCATGAGATGCCAATGAAACACATGCTATTTTATAACATAAACATAGCATTTAAAAATCATACTTTAAAACACATGCTCTTTCCTCATATAAACAAAGCATATAAAATCAACCTTTGAAATATAATTAATACATGCTATTTACAACATGATCATAGCATTTAAAATCCATAAATAAGCATATCCCTTGAAACAAAGTACATAATCCGTGGTTTCAAAGAGGTGGAATCCTACCTAAGACCGTTCACAAGACCTTGCGTTTCCGTCCAAGATTCGATCACCGATCGCGCACTGCTTGCGAGATCCCGTTACCTTATAATATAATAATAAATCAACACCAAGTCTCACTTAATTACAAGGTTCTAAGTCTATAAACAAAACCCCATGGGGTTCGACCATACACCATGGTCGAACCCATGGCTTACCATTTTTCATACATATTTACAAAAATGCCATTGTTGATAACCCTAGCCCCTTTTCTTTGCTTAAGTTCCAAGTCATCCATTTATGCTTCCAAAGTACATAATCCTATAAAATAATTCATAGGGTTCGGCCATACACCATGGCCGAACCCAATGTCCAATATTCTCTCATATTTACACAAATGCCATTGATTTCCTCTTTCCTTTAAATCTTCCATAATTAGACCTTATAAATTTCCCTAACCAAATAAGTCCATCAAACACAACTCATGGGGTTCGGCCATACATTATGGCCGAACCCATGGTTCTCCACTTTGGTCTTTAATTACATTTTTGTCATTCCTTTCTCCATCAATTCCTAACATACATTGTATCCTTTATTTTATTTTAAAACTACACATAACCTAACTCATGACATAGGTTCATAATCTGATTCATAAATCAGCCCTTAAACCATGAACTAAAGATGCCATTGATCCCTTAATTTGGACAATGGGGTTCGGCCACACACTGTGGCCGAACCCTATGGTGTATAATTTTCAACTATGACATTAAATTCATATCATCCATCTCCTTTGATTCAATTATACATGAGCCTAAACCATATATTTAATTCTATAATTAAATAGGTTTTCAAAAACTAAACCTTAGTGGGGTTCGGCCATACACCATGGCCGAACCTCACTCATGGGATCCAATCCATTTGAAGAACAAAATGATTATCACATTAAAACTGTTGAGAAAACTGTTTCCCTCTCTGGAGGAAAACAAATAATCAAAATCTTTGAAAGAAGAATTATTGAAAAAATCAGAACCAAATACAACTACCTACACATAGGATTAATTCAGGTAGGAACCAAACCACTGTTTCGATTAGGATTAAATGTTTCTGTATGTGCTTATGTGCGAGATCAGAGACATGACGAGTTTGATGACTCTATGTATGCCATGATTGAATCAAGTCTCTGTCATGGACCTGTTTATTTTAATTGTTTCCCAAACATCACAGTAGATGCTCATGATGACGATGTCCTTGATTGTGTAACTATTGGATTCCAAAGCAAAGGATTAAAAATGAGTCCAAGATGTAAACCTTCTACTATAGTTTATCGTGTGTTCTATAAATCCATGATCTCTGTCTTTCCCATGATAGCCTATAATGATAAGGTTGATAAAGAAAAAACTACAGTCCTTATGGAAACAAACTTTAATAATAATGTGTTTATTCCAAAAGTCATCAGCTGGGAAGAAGTTGTTCTCCTTAGAAATTGGCAAATAGAAGACGTCACTCCAAGAGTAAATGAAATAACAAATGATTTACAGAGCATAGTTAAATTACACAATGGAAATGTTGAAATTAACTTTAGAAAAAAGATGGATAAAGCCAGAAGAAGTTTTGCTAGCTACACAGAAGGAAGAAAGAGTTTTAAATTAGAAGAAATAGATGATGACCAAAGGAGTAGTGAAAAAAAAGAAATGGATCAAAAGGTATTTAGAAACAAAGAAAGTGGAATTGAACACCCTGTGTATAAAAGAACTTCGTCGGAAAAAACCTACAACCCAAGTGAAAGTGATTTTCTCCAAGGAATCATAAGAATGGTTAGCATTCAAAAGCCAGAAGAAACACCTGTCAAAAAATTTGAAATTGATAAACCATATCTTAGAGAAAATTTGAAAAATCATCCTTTAAAAGATCGGTTCTTTAAAAGGTTTAACACAGAAGAAAAGGATAAGATGAGAGAATTATGGTATTTCCAATTCGTTGAGTGTTTCTAATTCGTTCAGTTTGTCCAGTTTGTCTAATTCGTCCAGTTCGTCCAGTTTTTCCAATTCATTCTGTTTGTCCTATTTGCCCAGTTTGTCTAGCTCGCCCATATGTCTCGTTGCTCCGGTTCGTCCAGTTCTTCTTGTTCGTCCAATTCCTGTAGTTCATCCTATTGGTCCTGTTCGTAAGTTTGTCATGTTCGTCCAATTTGTCCAGTTGGTCCAGTTTGTCCAGATTTTAGAGTTTATCCAATCCGTTATGTTTGTTATGTTCCTCGAATTCGTCCAGTTTCTCCAATTCGTCATAATTTTCCAATTTGTTCAATTTGTCCAGTTTGTCCATTTTTACCAGCTCACCCAATTTGTCTTGTTCGTCCAATATGTCGAATTCCTCCAATTCCTCTAAATGGTTCAATTCGTCCAATTGGTGTAATTTGTTTAGTTTGTCCAGTTCGTCCAATTCGTCTAGTTGGTCCAATTTTTCAATTTCATCCAGTTCGTTTACTTAGTTATGTTCCTCTAATTCGTCCAGTTTGTCCAGTTCGTCCAGTTTATCCAATTCGTCCAGTGTTTACAATTCATTCAGTTTGTCCTGTTTGTCCAGTTTTTTCAGCTCGCCTATTATGTCTCGTTGGTCCAGTTAGTCCAGGTCTTCCTATTCATCAAAAATGTCCAATTCGTCCAATTCCTCTAGTTTGTCCAATTCGTCCAGTTTGTCCAATTTGTTTAGTTTGTCCAGTTCGTCCAATTTGTCCAGTTGGTCCAGTTTGTACAGTTTTTTGAGTTCATTTAGTTTGTTATCTTCCTCCAGTTCTCCCAGTTTCTCCACTTCGTCCAGTTTGTCAAGTTCGTTCAGTTTTTCCTGTTTGTCCATTTTTTGCAACTCTCCCAGTTTGTCCTGTTCATCCATTATGTCCTATTCATCCAATTCCTCTAGTTATTTCAATTCTTCCAGTTTGTGTAATTTGGTTAGTTTGTCCAGTTCGTCAACTTTGTCCAGTTCGTCCAATTCGTCCAGTTGGTCTAGTTTTTCAAGTTCATCCAGTTCATTTACTTAGTTATGTTCCTCTAGTTCGTCCACTTTGTCCAAAATGCCCAATACGACCAACCCCTCTAATTGGTCCAATTCGTCCAGTTTGTCCAATTTGTTAAGTTGGTCCAGTTGGTCCAATTTGTCCAGTTGGTCCAATTTGTCCAATTTTTCGAGTTCATCCAGTTTGTTATGTTCCTCCAGTTCGTCCAGTTTATCCAGTTCATCAAGTTTGGCCAGTTTGGCCAATACGTCCAATTTGTCCACTTGGTCCAGTTCACCAAGTTTGGCCAGTTTGGCCAATACGTCCAATTTGTCCACTTGGTCCAGTTCGTCCAGTTTCTCTAATTCGTCCAGTTGGTCCAGTTCGTCCAATTCTTCATGTTCGTCCATTATGTCCAATTCATCCAATTCCTTTAGTTGGTCCTATTGGTCCAGTTTGTGAAGTTTGTCCAGTTTTGTAACGCCCCACCCTTTTTCACTTGCTTTTTCCCGTAAATTCAGTGTATATTTTTTTTTTGTAACAGAGTAGAGTGATAGAGCACGGGACATCACGACGCGAGCTAAGTCCGAACTTCCAAAGTCCGACCCTTAACTGGCCAACCCTATGTGTGTATGGACTCAGTCCAATAAAATGTTTCACACATAGCAATACCGACTTGCGGAATAAAATCATACAACTGCGGAATCATAATCATCAATATGCGAAATTATATTAGAACCACGTTTTAATCCATTCAGATAGCAAAGTACGTCATAATCATCAAACCAAAACATTCAACCATCTAAGTTATTACATTCCGAAATCCAAATACTCAAATACAAGTTCATGAGTAACTTTATTCCAAAAACACGTAAAGTAAGCCTTCCAAGCTCCTATGCCTGGTCCGTCTTAGGTTCATTGTTCCCCTGATCACCTGTATCATTAACTACAGGGTAGAAGTAGGGCGTTAGTACAACGCACCCAGTAGGAATTCCAGTTAGGGTTAACACATGGGTTAGTATAAAAAATCCAGATACAATATATATATCAAAACCAGATATAATAAATCATTTTATACTTTTGAAACATTGTATCCAAACCAGTGTCTGATAATAAAGATCCAATCATACCGATAAAAGCCAGAAAAACCTTGCATGATAATAAAGATCATAATCATACTAATTTAATGCCATGCCATGCTATTATGCAATGAGTCCCACCCATCACATGTACGCATAAGTCCTTTTGATGGAATTCTCCTCATTAAGGTATTCTCCACGATTATTTTACGGACGCCCCGACAGAGTGGTGGATCTCCGGAATCTACTTGATGGAAATCACATCAAGGTATCCCCCACGTTTGTTTTCTGGATGCCCCGACGGAGTGTAACCCCTCCGGTTATAAATCCTCCACCCCATGCCATGCATGAGATGCCAATGAAACACATGCTATTTTATAACATAACATAGCATTGAAAATCATCATTTCAAAACACATCCAACACATGCTCTTTATATAAATAAACTTAGCATGTAAAATCATCCTTTGAAACATAATTGGCCCATGCTATTTTAAACAATTAGACATAGCATTCGAAATTCAATATAATAAAACAAATCCTTGAAAACATATTTTCATCAAACATAATGTAAAAACAAAGTACATAAGCCATGGTTTCAAGAGGTGGAATCTTACCTAAGACCGTTCACAAGTCCTTGCGTTTCCATCCAAGATTCGATCACCATTCGCGCACCGCTTGCGAGATCCCGTTACCTTATAATATAATGATCAATCAACACCAAGTCTCACCTAATTATAAGGTTCTAAGTCTATAAACAAAATCCCATGGGGTTCGGCCATGGCTTACCATTTTTTTCATACATATTTACAAAAATGACATTGTTGATAACCCTAGCCCCTTTTCTTTGCTTAGGTTCCAAGTCATCCATTCATGCTTCCAAAGCACTTAACCCCATAAAATAATTCATGGGGTTCGGCCATACACCATGGCCGAACCCGATGTCCAATATTCTCTCATATTTACAAAAATGCTATTGGTTTTCTCGTTCCTTTAAATCTTCCATAATTAGACCATTTAAATTTCCCTAACCAAATAAGTCCATCAAACACAACTCATGGGGTTCGGCCATACATCATGGTCGAACTGATGGTTCTCCACTTTGATGTTTAATTACATTTTTGCCATTCCTTTCTCCATCAATTCTTAACATACATTGTATCCTTTATTTTATTTTAAAACTACACATAACCTAACTCATGACATAGGTTCATAATCTGATTCATAAATCAGCCCTTAAACCATGAATTAAAGATGCCATTAATCCCTTAATTTGGACCATGGGGTTCGGCTATACATCTTGGCCGAACCCTATGGTGTATAGTTTCCAAATTAACTCCACCTTTCCATAATTATATGCTTTCCAAATATAAGTTCCATACTTAGATCTCATATTCCATAATTAAACTTACTAATTTAACAACCTCCTTCCATAAATAGATTGTTTCCTTAATTAACCAACCCTTTCCATAATTTGGAAACACTTTTCATGAATAGAAGGTTTCCAAAATAACAACCTTCCTTCCATATTTAGATTGTTTTCCAAATTTAGCAAATACCTTCCATAAATAATAAGGTTTCCAAAAATAGTTCTAGTGGGGTTCAGCCATGCACTATGGCCGAACCTCTCCCTTGTAGATCTAAGTCCATCTTTTACATCTACTTTCCAAATTTAACCCATGGGGTTCGGCCATGGTGCTTGGCCGAACCCTATGGTTCATGATCTTAGTCATTAGCTTAGATTCAATAAAACCTTTACTCATAACATTAATCAATTATTATCCATAAAATGTTTGGTGGGGTTCGGCCATGCACTATGGCCGAACCTCACCCCTCCTTTTTATTATTTTAGATCCACTCAATTAGCCATAAAACAGCCATGGTTCGGCCATTCCATGCCCGACCCATATTCCATATTCTTTCATTGATTTTCTTGAATCTAAAACATACAATCACCAAAGGTTTCTATGATTTAACATCTAGGAACATAAACCCAATTAATAAATCAACACTCTCCATGGTTTTCAATCTTTAAAACCCAATAACTAATCATATCTTTCCATGGGGTTCAGCCATGCCATAAGGCCGAACCCTATGGTTCTTTTTCTCCATTTAATCCATTAATACTCATCACCAATCTTTCTCCATGGGGTTCAGCCATGCACTATGGCCGAACCCTATGGTTCTTCTTGTTTCAAAACATAAAATTATTAAGCAAGATACTAACGTTTCCCCTTTGGTTTCTTGTTCTTCCAATTTTCTTTCTTTTTCCTTTGCTTTTCTCCAAACAAGAACTCCTTCTTGTTGCTGCCCTTTCTTCTCTTGCTCTTGCCGTAGAAGAGAATAATGAATTGAGAGAGGGAGAGAGAGGAATAAACTCAACAATAAAAGATGTCCAAAATCGTGTATCCCTCTTGATCTCTCCTTTTATAGCCTTTCTTAATCCAATATTAGAATGTTCTTAAGATAAGCAACTCTTAGCCGTGCGCCCCTTGTGTTTCCCATCTTTTTTTACATGTGTACTATATTGTAGCTCAGTTTCGACCTTGTTAACTTCCGAATAAGAAAAAGTGTAACTACAAATCGTAGCCTTTGAAGTCTTCTTTCCAACGCAAAAAGAATCAAAGTAATCGGATATAGGAGTGAAACGTTATAACCAAAACACTAGTCATATGTCAAACCTTCCTTATTTAACCATGGCCGACTTTCCCTCTTTAATTAGCCATAGCCGACTTTCCCTTGTCTTATTTAGCCATGGCCGACCTCTCCTTCTTAATTTAAAACCTTCCCTTTAACTCTAATTAGTAAGTACTATGTGCATAACCTTAATCATAATCCAAATAATCTTTTAATTTAATTTAAGACAATCTACCTTCCCTTTTAGAATATCCTATGCGCATAATATGGATATTATTATCCAAATTTCGGCCATGCTTAATCTTTTATTTATTTCATAGATATTTCATCCCTTTTTAAATATCTAACATATCATTGTGGATTTAAAATCCCACATATCTCTCATGCGCAAAATCTATAGGTTTCACATTCAAATTCGGCCATAAAAATCTTTTGTTTAAAATTAGATATAATTCATCACTAAATTAATTCAACCCATTTGTATTTAATAAAACCAATTCCAACATTGGTTGGGTCCTAATTGGGTCATGGCCCAATTCTTGATCCAAATAAGGTTCAATTCTAAAATCCACCGTTTAAAAGAATAATTGTCATATAAAATAATAGTCTGAAAATCCGAGGTGTTACAAGTTAGTCCAATTTGTCCAGTTTTTCGAATTCGCCCAGTATGCTTCGTTAGTCAAGTTGGTCCAGTTCGTCCATGATGTCCAATTCTTCCAATTCCTCTAGTTGGTCCAATTCGTCAAGTTTGTCCAATTTGTTATGTTTGTCAAGTTTGCCCAGTTTGTCCATTATGTCCAATTCTTCTAATTCATCTAGTTGGTCCAATTCGTCCAGTTTGTCCAGTTTCTCCAATTCATCCAGTTTGTCCAGTTCGTTCAATTTGTCCTGTTGGTACTGTAAGTCCAGTTTTTCGAGTTAGCCCAGTTCGTTTAGTTTGTTATGTTCGTCCAGTTTGTCCAGTTCGTCTAGTTTGACCAATTCGTCCAAATTTTGCAATTCGTTCAGTTTATCCTGTTTGTCCATTTTTTCCAGCTCGCCCAGTATGCCTCATTTAATTCTTTGGACAAATTTTTCTTCATCATATTTTTCAATAGCACCATTATTTTCCAACCAAGTTAACCTTTCGTCAAGCTCATTTTGTTTTTTGGTTAACTTTATTCTTAATTCACAGAGTTCTCTCTTCTGGTCATTTAAATCTCTTTGTAAACGCTACCTTGTTGGTTTGTGTCGGTAGATTTGCTTTTCCTGTTTGCCTTATTCTCTTGGTCGGAAGAGAATATGTCTTTGTTGTCTTTGCTCCATCTATAAAAGGAGCTTGTATTTTCATTTGTGATCATCAAAAAAAAAAATTATTGAACCTTAGATCAAAAGTTTGAAGTCTTAGAGTCTGAAGTTTGAGTGTGCTAGACATTCAAGTCCTGTACAATCTTCTATAAGTAATTAACTTTTTATAAGTTTGATATTATATGCTTGTTGTTTTCTAATCATGCTGTTTCTTTTAGAATATGTCTATCCGTCTTGCTTTGCTTAAAAAGCATTATGATGATGTTCGAAGACTAAGAAAAATAGAGCAAGCCATTGAGATCATAAGAAGACATTTGCAAACTTGTCCTCATAAGAATAACCCACAACATCATCAACATGAAATAAGATGGATTATCTTGGTTCGAGCCTATGCCGTAATACAATTAGAAGTTTTCAAGACTGAATCTAAACTGCAAGCTACGGTTTTCTAAGATGCCTCCTCGTTCTGTTAGGAGAGAAGAATTATTGCGTTATCTCAGATGACGTGAAAGCAGCTAAGAAGATTAGAAAATGCTATCAAACAAATTGATGAAAATATAGCCGCAAGACAATATATTAGTATCCGACTTCAAACTATTAAGAGATCTCGATTAGTATCCTTGTGTAATCGTATAAGAGAATATTGTAACCATCTCCATGAAGAATTAGAATTATTATCTTGTACTTAAATCTGTGCTAAAAAAAAATTTAGATGAATTAAATCTATTATCCAGGATCTGAAGTTTTTTAACCCAGTTGATCTATCCAATTCTCTTTAGAGCTTTTATTTTTCCTTTTTATTCTCCACCTCTATATCTCGTTTACTTTAAAAGAGTTTGATAGCGTAGTAAGTCCCACTTTTAGCCGTGATCAGGCATCAAGGGCTGTAAATCGTTGACGATGCTCTTCTTGTTTCTCACTAGTTACAATAGGATTGAAAATACTAAAGGAAAAACAAAACTTTTTAAGAATTGGTTTAAATCATTTTAGTATCCTTCTAATAGATCTTATTCGTCTTCTTCATCCTACCAGTCTGCTTTAACTAGTTTTCCCCTCTTAATAGCTTAGAAAAAGAAAATTCAGAAAAAACAAAAAATTCAGAAGAAATGATATATGAAAATTTTGACCAAGCAATATCCAACTTGCCAGCCTTGCCTGTAACAGAAATATATAGTAATGGCACATTTGAAGACCAAAATGATTACCACATTAAAACTGTTGAAAAAACTATTTCTCTCTATAGGAAAACAGACAATTGAAGTTCTTGAAAGAAGAATTATTGATCAAATCAAAACCAAATACAACTACCTGCACATAGGATTAATTCAGGTACGAATCAAACCTCTGTTTTGATTAGGATTAAATGTTTCTGTCTGTGCTTATGTGTGAGATTAGAGACATGATGAATTTGATGATTCTCTTTATGCTATGGTTGAATCAAGCCTCTGTCATGGACCTATTTATTTTAACTGTTTTTCTAATATCACAATTGATGCTCATGATGATGATGTTCTTGATTGTGCAACCATTG
Source organism: Chimonanthus salicifolius (assembly GCA_013350335.1). NCBI lineage: Eukaryota > Viridiplantae > Streptophyta > Magnoliopsida > Laurales > Calycanthaceae > Chimonanthus > Chimonanthus salicifolius. The sequence goes on from CM023536.1 coordinate 31,036,359, forward strand.
GATTCCAAAGTAAAGGATTAAAGATGAGTCCAAGAAGTAAACCTTTTGCTATAGTTTATCGTGTGTTTTACAAATCTATGATCTCGGTCTTTCCCATGATAGCCTATAGAGACAAGGTTGATAAAGAAAAAACTACAGTTCTCATGGAAACATAACAATAATGTGTTCATCCCAAAGGTCATCAGTTGGGAAGAAGTTGTTCTCCCTAGAAATTGGCATATAGAAGACATCACTCTAAGAGTAAACGAAATAACAGATGATTTACAAAGTACAGTCAAATTACCAAATGGTAATGTTGAATTCAATTTTGGGAGAAAAATGGAAAAAGCTAGGAGAAGTTTCGCCGGTTACACGGAAAGAAGAAAAAGTTTTAAATTAGAAGAAATAGATGACAACCAGAGGAGTAGTGAAAAAGAAGAAATGGATCAAAAGGCTTTTAGAAATAAAGAAAGTGGAATCAAACACCCTGTGTATAAAAGAACTTCATCAGAAAAAACCTACAACCTTAGTGAGAGTGATTTTCTCTAAGGAGTCATAAGAATGGTTAGCATTCAAAAGCCAGAAGAAACCCCTGTCAAAACATTTGAAATTGATAAACCATATCTTAGAGAAAATTTGAAAAATCATCCTTTAAAAGATTGGTTCTTTAAAAGGTTTAACACAGAAGAAAAGGATAAGATGAGAGAATTATGGTATTTCCAAATGGAGGAAGAAGAAAGAAATATACCGTTCTTTGACTGGTTCATGGAATATTTTTAAAAAAAGGAAAATAAAAAAAAGAAGAAACTCAAAGCCTAAAACAAATAAGAGTTATAGGAAGAACAACAAGAACCTAGAAAGACACTGAAGGAAAAGAAGTTCCAGAATCTCACCCACCTCGGAAGAAACTTGATATTTCTGTCCCTAATACAGAAACCAAGAATAATGCCATGCCTGTAAAAAATGCATCTATTTATGAATTAAACCAGAAACAATTACACCAATCTATCTATTAACCATTGGAGAACAAATAGATCAAATAGAAAGAACAATCAAATCAAAACCCGAATTCAATAAAGATAAAGAAGAAAAATTAGAAGAAAGCTCTGCCAATGCAGTATATGTTCCCAGGCAATTACCTAAAGGGATTATTTTGCAAGAAGAACTATTCAAAATGACAGACGAAATGCAAAAGGAATTATCCAATAGGATGGAAAGCCTCAATATGGTGTGTGAAATGTTTCTTTCTCTTTTGTCCTTTCTGGATAATATGGTGCTTTATCACTATTTTCATCTTCTTCAAAGGAAATTTTTAGTTGTGAACTTTCTCCTTCTTCTTCTCCCCCCAATTTTAAAATTTGGTTTAAAAATTGAACTTTTTTCTCCGGATCGAGTATGCTATCAACCATTTCTAGAAGTAATTTTTGAGGAGCTGTGAGGACACAGATATGGATACCAAGATCTTCATCAGATGGTATCGACCATTCTCCATCAGATTCTTCATCATCTGAATGACATGTACATGATTGGAATTGTTTGATGAGCTGAACTTGGGGACTATTTTCTTCAATGTCAGTTGAGGAATCAGATTCATATTCTTCTTCTTCTTCTTCTTTTGATGAACTTGAATCAGATTCTTCTTTTTGAGTATTTTCCTCTTCATTTTTGTTATTGATTTTTCTAAGTTTCTTTTTAGAGGAATTTTCTTTTTTAAAGCATTTATTTGAATAATGACCCTTTAAACCGCAAGTATAACAAGTTGGAACATTTTCTTTTATGTATTTCTTTTTGAAATATTTCCTAGATTTTCTTTTGAATGGGATGAGTTCATCGGATTTTCTCTGTTTTTCATATCTTCCGGGTTTATAATTTTTTATCATTTTGTTTCTTCTATCCGGAGTAAATCTAGAACGCGAGGGTTTTCTCTTTGATTCAGGTGTTTGATCTAAACCAAACTGGAAACAAAAATCTACTAATTCTCTATTTCCAGAATATTTTCTCATTTTTTCAACTTGTTTACTGATCTTTAAATCAGTGCAAAGAGTCATGCCAAGTTTGTTAATTCTTTGTATAATTCCTCCGAATGTCAGCATACTGTAATTAATATACCATGCATTTCTTCTCTCAAGGAATTACGCACCTTTTCAGCAAATAGGGGTGGTAATCCTGAAATGAATCTTTCTTTCCAAATATCAGAATTACAATCATTTAGTTGGTAGACTTTTGATAAGAATACATCGCTATACCAACGAAATTCTCCTAAATTTCAACATCTCACGCGATGTAATTGCTGTCTATTTTTCTCCTTAATTAGAGCAATTCCTCCAGTGAATTCATTGATGATGCATAGAAGCAAGACACAGACACAGTCAGATTGAGTTTCCCAATTATTAGGGATTTGGCTAGTACCTGCTTCAAGCTTAATATTGGGGTCTACTAAGTTTCCTGTGTTTTGTCTCTGTAAAGGATTCTTCCGAATTCATCCATTTTGACAGCATTTTCTATTTCAAGTCTTTGGGCTCCAGTTAGTCCATAATTCCACCATCCTCCTAATATTCCATTGAAAGAGGTGGTTATCATGAGAAAAATGTTTCTTAGAGTATTTGCTCTAACTTCACAGGCATTACAGTATATTAACATACTGTGAACCATTTGGACGATTTGATATTCTGTTAATCCAACTAAATTCCATTCATATAAAGAATTTCCCGAATAGGTTAATTCTGAGGTGTAAGTGTATGGAGCCTCTTCGAGTTGCACATCAACAGGGGTTGGTCTAGGATAATAATTCTTTGTCTCTGGCAATTTTACCTGGGGATTCCATTTCTTTAGACGATTTATTAATAAATTCTGTGAAGCAGAGACTCTTAGGATGCTGAATCCTTTTCTTCCCATATTGAGGCTTTCCATCCTATTGGATAATTCCTTGTGCATTTCGTCTGTCATTTTGAATGGTCCTTCTTACAAAATAATCCCTTTAGGTAAATTGTATGGGAACATATACTGCATTGGCAGAACTTTCTTCTAATTTTTCTTCTTTATCTTTATTGAATTCGGGTTTTGATTTGATTGTTCTTTCTATTCGATCTGTTTGTTCTCCAATGGTTAATAGACATAGATTAGTGTAATTGTTTTGTTCAATTATATCTCCAATACCTATACCTATGTCTCTAGCATTTGGGTATGGTTTTGATTCTTAAATAGATGCATTTTTTACAGGCATGGCATAATTCTTGGTTTCTGTATTAGAGACAGAAATATCAAGTTTCTTCCAAGGTGGGTGAGATTTATGAATTTCTTTTCATTCAGTGTCTTTCCAGGTTCTTGTTGTTCTTCCTATAACTCTTATTTGTTTTAGGCTTTGAGTTTCTTCTTTTTTTATTTTCCCTTTTTTAAACTATTCCATGAACCAGTCAAAGAAAGGTATATTTCTTTCTTCTTCCTCAATTTGGAAATACCATAATTCTCTCATCTTATCCTTTTCTTTGGAATCCAATGGTTGCACAATCAAGAACATCATCATCATGAGCATCAATTAGGATATTAGGAAAATAGTTAAAATAAACAGGTCCATGACAGAGGTCTGATTCGACCATAGCATAATGAGAATCATCAAACTCATCATGCCGCTGATCTCGCACATAAGCAAACACAAAAACATTTAATCCTAATCGAAACAGAGGTTTGATTCCTACCTGAATTAATCCTATGTGCAGGTAGTTGTATTTGGTTCTGATTTGATCAATAATTCTTCTTTCAAGAACTTTAATTGTCTGTTTTCCTCTAGAGAGAGAAGCTATTTTTTCAATAGTTTTAACGTGGTAATCATTTTGTTCTTCAAATATGCCATTACTATATATTTCTGTTACATGCAAGGCTGGCAACTTCCAGTTGGATATTGCTTGGTCAAAATTTTCATATATTATTTCTTCTGAATTTTTTGTTTTTCCTTTAATATTTTCCATCCTATTGTAACTCTTGAGAAGCAAGAAGAGTATCGTCAACGATTTACAGCCCTTGATGCCTGATCACGGCTAAAAGCGGGACTTACTACGAGATCAAACTCTTTTAAAGTAAACGAGATACAGAGGTGGAGATAAGAACGAAAAATAAAAGCTCTAAAGAGAACTGTATAGATCAACTGGGTTAAAAAACTTCGGATCCTGGATAATAGATTTAATTCATCTAAATTTTTTTTTTTAGCATAGATTTAAGTACGAGATAATAATTTTAATTCTTCATGGAGATGGTTACAATATTCTCTTATACGATTACACAAGGATACTGATCTAGATCTCCTAGTAGTTTGAAGTCGGATACTAATATATTGTCTTGCGGCTATATTTTCATCAATTTGTCTGATAGCATTTTCTAATCTTCTTAGCTGGTTTTCACGTCGTTTGAGATCACGCAATAATTCTTCTCTCCTAACAGAACGAGGAGGCATCTTAGAAAGCCATCGCTTGCAGTTTAGATTCAGTCTTGAAAACTTCTAATTGTATTACGGCATAGGCTCGAACCAAGATAATCCTTCTTATTTCATGTTGATGATGTTGTGGGTTATTCTTATGAGGACAAGTTTGCAAATGTCTTCTTATGATCTCAATGGCTCGCTCTATTTTTCATAGTCTTCGAACATCATCATAATACTTCTTAAGCAAAGCAAGATGGATAGACATATTCTAAAAGAAACAGCATGATTAGAAAACAACAAGCATATAATATCAAACTTATAAAAACTTAATTACTTACAGAAGATTGTACAGGACTTGAATGTCTAGCACACTCAAACTTCAGACTCTAAGACTTCAAACTTTTGATCTAAGGTTCAATAATTTTTTTTTTTGATGATCACAAATGAAAATACAAGCTCCTTTTATAGATGGAGCAAAGACAACAAAGACATATTCTCTTCCGACCAAGAGAATAAGGCAAACAGGAAAAGCAAATCTACCGACACAAACCAACAAGGTAGCGTTTACAAAGATATTCCTCACTTGGGGCAAACGTACAATAAGTGGAGCAACTTTTGACCAAATGGGATGTTTCCCACATACCTTTACCTTTTCATCTTTATCACCTACTCCAACTTCTTTTCTTCCACGAGGACATCTGTCCATACTTTTACAAAAGGAGATTGTTTTAATAAGTCTAAGACATCTGGCAGCATACCCCCACCGAAAGAGCAACACCATCTTCTGACTAGAGGGGACACCAAACAGCTTTAGCAACATTTCTTCTCAGCAATGAAGACATCTTTAACAAGTTTTCTTCTCTGTCCAATTTGTCCTGTTGGTACTGTAGCTCCAGTTTTTCGAGTTCGTCCAGTTCGTTTTGTTTGTTATGTTCGTCCAGTTTGACCAATTCGTCCAGATTTTGCAATTCATTCAGTTTATCCTATTTGTCCTTTTTTTCAACTCGCCCAGTATGTCTTCTTAGTCCAGTTGGTCCAGTTGGTCCAGTTCTTCCTATTCGTCCATTATATCGAATTCGTACAATTCCTCTTGTTGGTCCAATTATTCCAGTTTATCTACTTTGTTTAGTTTGTCCAGTTCGTCAAGTTTGTCAAGTTCGTCCAATTTGCCCAGTTGGTCCAGTTTTTCGAGTTCGTTCAGTTCGTTCAGTTTGTTATGTTCCTCCAGTTCGTCCAGTTTGTCCAATTCGTCTAGATTTTCCAATTCGTTCAATTTGTCCTGTTTGTCCAATTTTTCGAGCTTGTCCAGCATGTCTCGTTGGTCAAGCTGGTCCAGTTCGTCCATTATGTCCAATTCGTCCAATTCCTCTAGTTGGTCCAATTCGTCCCGTTTGTCCAATTTGATTAGTTTGTCCAGTTCGTCAAGTTTGTCCAGTTTGTGCAGTACGTCCAATTTGTGCAGTTCGTGTATATGTCTGTAGAAGAAAAGTTGTCTAAAGGTGCTTTCATTGCTTAGAAGAAAAGTTGCTAGATGGTGTTGGTTATCATCATTGCTAAAAAGAAGATTTTCATTCTGGCATCCAATCTAGTCAAAAGGAAGCATTATCTTGTCCGGCTTAGTTGAAAAGATAGCAAAAGTTGTTTTGTCTTGGTGTTGTGCATTTAGTGGGGTATGCTCCAAGTTATTGTTGTGCTGCCAGATGTCATTCTAGTGTTGCCAAGATAAAGATAAAGTTGTTTCTTCTCCCCACCTATTGTACCTTAGTCCAAAGTGGTCCAGTTCATCCATCATGTCCAATTCGTCCTGAAACGCCCCGCCCTTTTTCACTCACTTTTTCCCGTAAATTCAGAGTCTATTTTTTTTTTTTTTAATAACAGAGTAAAGTGATAGAGTGCGGGACGTCACGACGCGAGCTAAGTCCGAACTTCCAAAGTCTGACCCTTAACTGGCCAACCCTATGTGTGCATGGACCAAGTCCAAGAAAAACCATTCACACATAGCAATACGATACACATGTAGAATAAGAATCATAACATGCGGAATATAACAGAACCAAGTTCCATTCCATTGATAGCAAAATACTTAGTCAATAAATCACATTAATCATTATCCAAACAAAACATCCAACCATAGCAAATTCAACTAAGTTATTACATTCCGAAATCTGGATATTCTAAATATAAATCCCTGAGTATCTTAAACAACATATAAAACTAAAAGCGTTCGAAGCTCGTATGCTTGTCCCTTTTCTGCGTTTAGCGTTTTCCTCGTTTCCTGCAACATCCACTAAAGGGTAGAAGTAGGGTGTTAGTACAACATGCCCAGTAGGAATTCCAGTTAGGGTTAACACATGGGTTAGTACCAAAAATCCAGATATAATATATAACAAAACCAGTTATAATAAATCATTTCATACTTTCAAAACATTGTATCAAAAACATCGTATGATAATTGAGATCCAATCATAGCGATGAAACCAGAAACCTTGCATGATAATAAAGATCATAATCATGCGATTCAATGCCATGCCATGCTATCATATGCAATGAGTCCCTCCCATCGCAAAACACATGGTATACTCATGATGGAATTCTCCTCATCAAGGTATCTCCCTGGTGGGACTCTCATCACCAAGGTTGCAGAACATATGGTATACTCTTGATGGAACTCTCATCATCAAGGTATTCCTCCTGGTGGGACTTTCATCACCAAAGGAGGCCCCACAGTTGCATCTTTAACAAGTATTTACAATTTTTGCTACTCATGGCTTACATAACCCATAGTTTCTTTTGAAATCTTTCACCCGTTACATGGTCCATAATAATTTCTCAACAACTTAAGTTTATACTTAGAAAGTCCACATTTAGAAACTTTCCAATTTCATTAACCAACTTCCATACTTAGAAATTCCCTAAAATGGAAACTTTTTAAATTTATCATTTCCTAATCTTGGATCCATAATTCCAAGTTCTTTCCATAAATATGTCCTTTCTAAATTAAAGACTTTCCATTTTAATCCTACCTTTCAAAAACAATTAACATACTTTAAAAATGCCATTACAACTCCATGGGGTTCGGCCATACACCATGGCCAAACCCTATGGTTCATAATGTTCTCTTTTAAAATCCATACATAGTATTCAATAGCTTTCATCATTCACACTTCCATAAATAAATAGTTTCCAAATTTAATCTCCACCTTTCCATAATTGGAAGGTTTCTATAATTAAACTCCACCTTCTATTATTAGAAGGTTTCCATATTTTACCATCCAAAATTAGAAGCTTTCTAATTTAGCCAACTCCTTCCAAAATAGAAACTTCACAAATTAGTAACCATTTTCCATACTTACATAGTTTCCTAGATTAGAAACCACCTTTCCTTAATTGAATGCTTTCCAAATATAGATGCCATAATTAGATATTTTCTAATTTCAATATCTACTTTCCAAGAATAGACACTTTCCTATCTTAAACAAACTTCTATATATAGATAGTTTCCTAAATTAGAAACTATCTTTCCATTATTGGATGCCTTTCAAGGTTAGCAACTCCTTCCATATTTGGAAGCTTTCCATATTAAGCAACCAAATCCATCTCCATTCCAAAAACAACCCCATGGGCCGAACCCTATGGTTCATGATCTTCATCAATGGTTTAAATCCATTAAAACATTCAATAATAATTCTTACATACTCCCAAAATATAATTGGTGGGGTTCTGCTATACACCATGGCCGAACCTCACCCCCTTCCTTTCCATTCTTTAGATCCAACAACTTGACCATGATACAATCATGGTTTGGCCATGCCATGGCCGACCCACATCCCTAACCATGTCTCCATTAATCAATCATGGATCTTCCATTTAATCCCTTCAAAATTACATATCATTATCACCAATTACTTATTTAAGAATCTCTGTGGTTTTTATTCTTAAAAACCAATAAATAAACCAAATCTTTTCATGGGTTCGGCCATGCACTATGGCCGAACCCTATGGTTCTATTTCTCCACTTAAGATCATCAAATCATCACCAATCTTCCTCCATGGTGTTCGGCCAAACACCATGGCCGAACCCTATGGATCTTTTTGTTTCAAACATAAAACTATACCATTAAGATACTAACCTCTTTCCGATTGATTTCTTGTCTCCTTGCTTGATCTTTCTCTTCCAATCTTCTTCTCCTTTCTCCTTGCTCTTGCCGTGTGGAAGAGAATGATGAGTTGACAGAGGGAGAGAGAGGAATAAACTCAACAATAAAGGATGTCAAAACCGTGTATCCCTCTTGATCTCTCCTTTTATAGCCTTTCTTAATCCCACATTAGAAAGTTCTTAAGATAAGCAACCCTTAGTCGTGCGCCTCTTGTGCTCCCCATTTTTACACATATACAATATTATAGCTCAGTTTTGACCTTGTTAACTTCCGAATCAGAAAAAGTGGTAGAGTACAAAGTTGTAGTCATTGAAGTCTTCTTTCCAACGCAAAAAGAATCAAAGCAATCTGACATAGGAGTAAAAATTTATAACAAAAATACTGAACATATATCAAACCTTCCTTATTTAACCATGGCCGACTTTCCCTCTTTAATTTGCCATATCCGACTTTGTTTTTCTTAATTTAAGACCTTCCAATCGTCCAATGCTAAAATACATATAACAATGCCGTGTACACTTGTTTGCCTCTTATAAAATCTTCTCTTTAATTACACTTCCCATTTTAATTTCCAACTTCTAAACTTCGAAACTTACTAACTTAATAACCATTCTCCATATTTAGACACTTTCCAATTTAGCTTCAATGTTTCCATACTTAGGCACTTTCCAAATTTAGCCATTGCCTTAAATTAAATCCATCCACATCATGCGCATATAATTAATTATAGACATCTTATTGTTTGGCAATAAGATATCATTGCCTAAACCCAACGTGTGACCTATTTTAGGACCATCCTAAAATCTTTTCACTTAATCTTAAGTATCTCATCTCATCCAAAATATTATGCGCATATAATCCCCTTGATTTTTGTGATATAAAATCTTATATTCAGCCATGCAATCTTTTATCTATTTAATTTTACATTACTAAAATAATTCAACCCATTTAAATTTATTTGAAACCATTTATCAAAATCGTTGGGTCTTAATTGGGCAAAGACCCAATCACTTTATCCATCTAAAATCCATATCTAAAATCTCCCAATTTAAATAGGTAATTTCCGTAAATATTTATAACTTGAGAATTCGGGGTATTACATGTCCAATTCCTCAAGTTGGTCCAATTCGTACCGTTTGTCCAATTTGATTAGTTTGTCCAGTTTGCGCAGTACGTCCAATTTTCCAGTTCGTCCAACTTCTCCAATTCGTCCAGTTGGTGCAGTTTTTCCTGTTCGTCCATTACGTCCAACTCGTCCAATTCATCTAGTTGGTCCAATTCATCCAGTTTGTTCTGTTTGTTCTGTTTGTCCAGTTCGTCCAATTTGTTCAGTTGGTCCAGTTTTTAGAGTTCGTCCAGTTCATTTAGTTTGTTAAGTTGCTCCAGTTCGTCCAGTTTGTCCAGTTCGTCCAGTTTTTCCAATTAATTTAGTTTGTCCAGTTTGTCTAATTCGTCCAGTTCGTCCTTAACATCTAGTTTGTCAAGTCTTTCCAATTCGTTCAGTTTGTCCCATTTGCCCAGTTTGTCCAGCTCGCCCAGTATGTCTCGTTGCTCCAGTTCGTCCAGTTCTTCTTGTTCGTCCATTATGTCCAGTTCGTACAATTCCTGTAGTTGGTCCTATTGGTCCAGTTCGTGAAGTTTGTCCATTTCGTCCAATTCGTCCTGTTTGTCCAGGTTTTCGAATTTGCCCAGTATGTTTCCTTAGTTAAGTTGGTCCAGTTCGTCCATTATGTCCAGTGCTTCCAATTCCTCTAGTAGGTCCAATTCGTCCAGTTTGTCCAGTTTGTCTAGTTCGTCTAATTTGTCTAGTTGATCCAGTTTTTAGAGTTCGTTTAGTTTGTTATCTTCCTGCAGTTCGTCCAATTCGTCAAGATTTTCTAATTCGTTCAGTTTGTCCTATTTGCCTAGTTTTTTTCTAGCTCGCCCCGTATGTCTCCTTCGTCCAGTTGGTCCAGTTCATTCAATTCTTCCTGTTGGTCCATTACGGCCAATTTGTGCAATTCCTCTTGTTGGACCAATTCGTCCAGTTTATCCAATTTGTTTAGTTTGTCCAGTTCGTCCATTTCGTTTAGTTTGTTATGTTCCTCCAGTTCATCCAGTTTGTTCAGTTGTTCTAGTTCGTCCAATTCGTCCAGATTTTCCAATTCGTTCAGCCTGTCCAGTTTTTCGAGCTCGCCAGTATGTCTCGTTAGTGAAGTTGGTCCAGTTCGTACTATTCGTCCATTATGTCGAATTCGACAAATTCCTTTAAGTGGTCCAATTCGTCCATTTTGTCCAATTTGTTTAGCTGTCCAGTTCGTCAAGTTTGGCCAGTTTGTCCAATACGTCCAACTTGTCCACTTGGTCCAGTTCGTCCAGTTTCTCCAATTTGACCAGTTGGCCCAGTTCGTCCAATTCTTCATGTTCGTCCATTATGTCCAATTCGTCCAATTCCTCTAGTTGGTCCTATTGGTCCAGTTCGTGAAGTTTGTCCAGTTCGTCCAATTTGTCCAGTTTTTCGAATTCGCCCAGTATGTTTCCTTAGTCAAGTTGGTCTAGTTCGTCCTTGATGTCCAATTCTTCCAATTCCTCTAGTTGGTCCAATTCGTTCGGTTCGTCTAATTAGTTAAGTTTGTCAAGTTTGTCCAGTTTGTCAATTATGTCCAATTCTTCGAATTCATCTAGTTGGTCCAATTCATCCAGTTTGTCCAGTTTCTCCAATTCATCTAGTTTGTCCAATTTGTCCTGTTGGTACTGTAGGTCCAGTTTTTCGAGTTCACCCAGTGCATTTAGTTTGTTATGTTCGTCTAGTTTGTCCAGTTCGTCCAGTTTGACCAATTCGTCCAGATTTTGCAATTTGTTCAGTTTATCCTGTTTGTCCATTTTTTCCAGCTCACCCAGTATGTCTCCTTCGTCCAGTTGGTCCAATTCTTCCTCTTCGTCCTATATCGAATTCGTGCAATTCCTCTTGTTGGTCCAATTATTCCAATTTATCTACTTTGTTCAGTTTGTCCAGTGCGTCCAATTTGCCCAGTTGGTCCAGTTTTTCAAGTTCGTTCAGTTCGTTCAGTTTGTTATGTTCCTCCAGTTCGTCCAGTTTGTCCAGTTCATCCAGCTTGTCCAATTCGTCTAGATTTTCCAATTCGTTCAATTTGCCCTGTTTGTCCAGTTTTTCGAGCTCGCCCAGCATGTCTCGTTAGTCAAGCTGGTCCAGTTCGTCCATTATGTCCAATTCGTCCAATTCCTTTAGTTGGTCCAATTCGTCCCGTTTGTCCAATTTGATTAGTTTGTCCAGTTCGTCAAGTTTGTCCAGTTTGTGCAGTACGTCCAATTTGTGCAGTTCGTGTATATGTCTATAAAAGAAAAGTTGTCTAAAGGTGCTTTCATTGCTTAGAAGAAAAGTTGCTAGATGGTGTTGGTTATCATCATTGCTAAAAAGAAGATTTTCATTCTGGCATCCAATCTAGTCAAAAGGAAGCATTATCTTGTCCGGCTTAGTTGAAAAGATAGCAAAAGTTGTTTTGTCTTGGTGTTGTGCATTTGGTGGGGGTATGCTCCAAGTTATTGTTGTGCTGCCAAATGTCATTCTAGTGTTGCCAAGATAAAGATAAAGTTGTTTCTTCTCCCCACCTATTGTACCTTAGTCCAAAGTGGGGAATCTTTTTGTAAAATCTAGCTTGTTGGTTTGTGTCGGTAGATTCGCTTTTCCTTTTTGCCTTATTCTCTTGGTCAGAAGAGAATATGTGTTTGTTGCCTTTGCTCCATCTATATAAAGAGCTTTGTATTCTTGTTTAGACAGGCTCAGTTAGATATAGAAAAATAAAAATTCAGAGTCTAAGTTTGAGTGTGAGTGTGAGCTTGAAGTTTGGAGTGTGCTGAAAAGCTTGTATTCGGAGTTCTATTCTCAGTTTGTAAGTAATAAAGTTTTTATGAGTTTGATAATATAAGTTTGTTATTATCTAATCATGTTGTTTCTTTTGTTAGAATATGTTTATCCATCTTGCTTTGCTTAAGAAGTACTATGATGATGTTCAACTACTAAGAAAAATTGAAATCTTGTCAGACAATATAGGAAGACATTTGCAAACCTGCAAACTATTAGGAGATCTAGCCTAGTATCCCTGTTTAATCGTGTAAGTCTGAATGAAGAATTAGAATTATTATCTCGTATTTAAATCTGTGTTAAAAAAAAAAAACAGATTTAGATGAATTAAATCTAGTATCCAGGATCTGAAGTTTTTTAACCTAGTTGGTATATCCAATTCTCTTTAGAGTTTTTATTTTCCTTCTTATTCTCCACTTCTGTACCTCGTTTATCTTGCAAAGAGTGTGATCACGTTGTAAGTCCAGCTTCTGACCGTGATCGGGCATTAAGGGCTGTAAATCGTTGACAGAATTCTTTTGTTTCTTACGAGCTACAAAGATGGAAAATTCTAAGGAAAAACAAACTTTTTAAGAATTGGTTTAAATCATTTCGGCATCCTTCTAATAGATCTTATTCGTCTTCTTCATCCTACCAGTCTGCTTTAACTAGTTTTCCCCGTAATAGGTTAGAAAAAGAAAATTCAGAAAAAACAAAAAATTCAGAAGAAATGATATATGAAAATTTTGTACCAAGCAATATCCAACTGGAAGTTGCCAGGCTTGCCTGTAACAGAAATATATAGTAATTGTACATTTGAAGAATAAAATGATTACCACATTAAAACTGTTGAAAAAACTATTTCTCTCTCTAGAGGAAAACAAACAATTAAAGTTCTTGAAAGAAGAATTATTGAAGAAATCAGAATCAAATGCAACTACCTCACATAGGATTAATTCAGGTAGGAATCAAACCACTGTTTCGATTAGGATTAAATGTTTCAGTGTGTGCTTATGTGCGAGATCAGAGACATGATGAGTTTGATGATTCTCTTTATGCTATGATCGAATCAAGTGTCTATCATGGACCTGTTTATTTTAACTGTTTTCCTAATATCACAATTGATGCTCATGATGATGATGTTCTTGATTGTGCAACCATTGGATTCCAAAGTAAAGGATAAAAGATGAGTCCAAGAAGTAAACCTTTTGCTATAGTTTATTGTGTGTTCTACAAATCTATGATCTCTGTCTTTCCCATAATAGCCTATAGAGATAAGGTTGATAAAGAAAAAACTACTGTTCTCATGGAAATAAACTTTAACAATAATGTGTTTATCCCAAAAGGCATCAGTTGGGAAGAAGTTGTTCTCCTAGGAAATTGGCAAATACAAGATGTCACCCCAAGAGTAAATGAAATAACAGATGATTTACAAAGTATAGTCAAATTACCAAATGGTAATATTGAAATCAATTTTAGGAGAAAATGGAAAAAGCTAGGAGAAGTTTCGCTGGTTACACGGAATGAAGAAAAAGTTTTAAATTAGAAGAAATAGATGATGACCAAAGGAATAGTGAAAAAGAAAGAAATGGATCAAAAGGTCTTTAGAAACAAAGAAAGTGGAATTGAACACCCTGTGTATAAAAGAACTTCATCACAAAAAACCTACAACCCTAGTGAGAGTGATTTTCTCTAAGGAGCCATAAGAATAGTTAGCATTGAAAAGCCAAAAGAAATCCCTGTCAAAAAATTTGAAATTAATAAACCATATCTTAGAGAAAATTTGAAAAATCATCCTTTAAAAGACTTTAAAAGGTTTAACACAGAAGAAAAGGATAAGATGAGAGAATTATGGTATTTCCAAATGGAGGAAGAAGAAAGAAATATACCTTTCTTTGATTGGTTCATGTAATATTTTAAAAAAGGGAAAATCAAAAAAGAAGAAATTCAAAACCCAAAACAAATAAGAGTTATAGGAAGAACAACACGAACCTGGAAAGACACTGAAGGAAAAAAAGTTCATAAATCTCACCCACCTTGGAAGAAACTAGATATTTCTATCCCTAATGCAGAAACCAAGAATTATACAGTGCCTGTGAAAAATGCATCTATTTATGAATCAAAACTAGACCCAAATGCTAGAGACATAGGTATAGGTATTGGAGATATAATTGAACAAAACAATTAGACCAATTTATGTCTATTAACCATTGGAGAACAAACAGATCGAATAGAAAGAACAATCAAATCAAAACCCGAATTCAATAAAGATAAAGAAGAAAAATTAGAAGAAAGCTCTGCCAATGTAGTATATGTTCCCAGACAATTACCTAAAGGGATTATTTTGCAAGAAGGACCAATTAAAATGACAGACAAAATGAAAAAAGAATTATCCAATAGAATGGAAAGCCTCAATATGAGAGGAAAAGGATTCAGCATCCTAAGAGACTCTGCTTCGGAGAATTTATTAATAAATCGTCTAAAGAAATGGAATCCCCAGGTAAAATTGCCAGAGACAAAGAATTATTATCCTATACCAACCCCTGTTGATCTACAACTCGAAGAGGCTCCATACATTTACACCTCGGAATTAACCTATTTAGGAATTCTTTATATGAGTGGAACTTAGATGGATTAACAGAATATCAAATTGTTTAAATGGTTCACAGTATGTTAATATACTATAATGCCTATGAAGTCAGAGGAAATACTCCAAGAAACATTTTCCTCATGATAACCACCTCTTTCAATGGAATATTAAGAGGATGGTGGAATTATGGATTAACTGGAGCCCAAAGACTTGAAATAGAAAATGCTGTCAAAATGGATGAATTTGGAAGAATCCTTTTCAGAGACAAAACCACAGGAAACTTAGTAGACCCCAATATTAAGCTTGAAGCAGGTACTAGTCAAATCCCTGATAATTGGGAAACTCAATCTGATTGTGTCAGTGTCTTGCTTCTATGCATCCTCAATTAATTCACTGGAGGAATTGCTCTAATTAAGGAGAAAAATAGATAGCAATTACGTTGTTTGAGATGTAGAAATTTAGGAGAATTTCGTTGGTATAGAGATGTATCCTTATCAAAAGTCTACCAACTAAATGATTGTAATTCTGATATTTGGAAAGAAAGATTTATTTTAGTATTACCACCCCTATTTGTTGAAAAGGTGCGCAATTCCTTGAGAGAAGAAATGCATGGTACTATTAATTACAGTATGCTGACGTTCGGAGGAATTATACAAAGAATTAACAAAGTTGGCATGACTCTTTGTACTGATTTAAAGATCAGTAAACAAGCTGAAAAAATGAGAAAATATTCTGGAGATAAAGAATTATAAGATTTTTGTTTCCAATTCGGTTTAGATCAAACACCTGAATCAAAGAAAAAGCCCTCGCGTTCTAGATTTAACCAGGATAGAAGAAACAAAATGGTAAGAAAGTATAAACCCGGAAGATATAAAAAACAGAGAAAACCCGATGAACTCATCCCATTCAAGCGAAAATCTAGGAAATATTTCAAAAAGAAATACATAAAAGAAAATGTTCCAACTTGTTATACTTGCGGGAAAAGGGGTCATTATTCAAATAAATGCTTTAAAAAAGAAAATTCCTCTAAAAAGAAACTTAAAAAAATCAATAACAAAAATGAAGAGGAAAATACTGAAAAAGAACAATCTGATTCAAGTTCCTCAGAAGAAAAAGAAGAATATGAATCTGATTCATCAACTGATATTGAAGAAAATAATCCTCAGGTTCAGCTCATCAAACAATTTCAATCATGTACATGTCATTCAGATTATGAAGAATCTGATGGAGAACGGTCTATACCATCTGATGAAGATCTTGGTATCCATATCCGTGTCCTCACAGCCCCTCAAAAATTACTTCTAGAAACGGTTGATAACATACCCGATCTGGAGAAAAAAGTTCAATTTTTAAATCAAATTTCAAAATTGGGGGGAGGAGAAGAAGGAGAAAGTCCACAACCAAAAATTTCTTTGAAGAAGATGAAAATGGTGATAAAACACCATATTATCCAAAAAGGACAAAAGAGAAAGAAACATTTCACACATCAACCTATTCCATGATTGACCTTATGAATAGAGCAGAAAAAATTCATACTATAAATAAACCCTTAACTCTCTCAGACTTAGAAAGAGAATTAAATGATTAGAAGAGAGAACTCCGTGAATTAAGAATTAAGTTAACCAAAAAACAATATGAGCTTGAT
Organism: Chimonanthus salicifolius; assembly: GCA_013350335.1. Classification (NCBI taxonomy): domain Eukaryota; kingdom Viridiplantae; phylum Streptophyta; class Magnoliopsida; order Laurales; family Calycanthaceae; genus Chimonanthus; species Chimonanthus salicifolius. The sequence goes on from CM023536.1 coordinate 31,052,985, forward strand.
GAAAGGTTAACTTGGTTAGAAAATGATGGTGCTATTGAAAAATAGGATGAAGAAAAATTTGTCCACAGAATTAAAGGAGAAATTAGGAAAATCTCTACTTCTGTTATCCCAACAAAATGTATTTACCAACAATGGAGAATTCAAGTTAAAATAAAGATAAAAAAGTTTGAGAAAATAATCAATGCTATTGTTGATATTGGAGCTGATCTAAATGTTATCAGATTAGGAGTTTGTGTTACTACACCCTTCATTATTTCAGGAGATATTGTTAATGAAGTACTTCTTAGATCCCCACTTATCCTTCTAATCCAACCTTTCTCAGTTAACACAAAGGGAATTTCTACAAAAATTAAAGGGGTAGATATAAATCTTGACTTTATTGATGACCCCTGTGAAACAAAAATCCAAAGAATAAATCAAATCATTTCCAACAAAGAAGATTATGTAAAAGGTTTAAAAAATGAAATTAAATCTGTCCAAATAACAAAAGAATTAGAGAAAAAAGAATTTAAAACAAAATTAGAAGAATTCACCAAACAGATTGAAGAAGAATGTTGTTCTGAATTACCATCAGCCTTTTAGAATAGAAAAAAGCATATAGTAGGATTACCATATGTAAAACATTTTAATGAAAAAGATATTCCTACTAAAGCTCATCCATCCCAAATAGATGCTGCTCATTTAAAACTTTGCCAAGAAGAAATTAGTGATCTAAAGAAAGGATTAATTAGAAAAAGCAAATCCCCTTGGAGCTGTACGACATTTTATGTTGAAAAGGCCGCTGAAATCGAAAGAGGAGTTCCATGATTGGTAATCAATTATAAACCATTAAACAAAGTTCTTCAATCAATTAGGTATCCTTTGCCTAATACTCAGGATTTGCTAAACAGGTTAAACAATGCCAAAATATTCTCAAAATTTGATTTAAAATCAGAATTTTGACAGATCCAAATAAAAGAAGAGGATAGATATAAAACTGCATTCACTGTTCCAATGGGGCATTATGAATGGAATGTTATGCCTTTTGGATTGAAAAATGCTCCATCTGAATTTCAGAATATTATGAATAATATCTTCTCATCTTACACCCAGTTTGCCATTGTTTACATTGATGATATTCTTATCTTCTCAGAATATGTGATGCAACATTGGAAACATTTGGGTATTTTCAAAAGAGTCATAAAAGAAAATGAATTGGCTTTATCTAAAAGAAAAATGAATCTCTTTCAGCAAAAAATCAGGTTCTTAGGATATCTCTTTTTGACTAGATGTCAACTTTTCTTCAAATCAAATCTTGATATTATGCTAACTTTTCTTCCAAGCAATGATAACCAGCAACAACATTTCTAACAACAACTTTTCTTCTCAGCATTTGTTGAATGAAGACACCATTTCTTCTATGCATGACACCTACAAGTTATTATCAAGATATTTATGTACAACCAACAATGATGGGACCACATTTCTATTCTTTGCTTTATAATAGCCATATACCCCCACCAAAAAGAGATGAGTCCACTGGCTCCGATACCAATAACAGCAGGATCGTATTTGACAGGAATCATCTCAAATCTCACATCTTCTTTTTCATTAATTCTTTTGCTTTAGTAGAATTTTTTCGGAATAATTCAGCTAACCGAGATTCCTTTTCAACTTCTTTTTCTTTTCCTTTGTCATTTGCTGAAGAATACCAAAACTTTCCACCACGAAGATATTTTGTAACTGAGCCATCAGGATTAACATGAGAGTCAGGATCCCATCGAGATGGAGATCTTCAAGAGGCACAACTTCATCATCAAGATTTTCTTCTGGATCATGATTACTATCCCAATCATGATCACCAACTTTTTTCTTTGGAAGATACTCTTCTAAAATTTGTTTAATCTTTTCTTCAAAATTGACGGAGTCAACAGACATGTCCATTGGCTCGGTCCAGTTTGTCATGTTCGTCCTGTTTGAGTTGTTTTTCCAGTTTGTCCACTTTGTACAATTCGTCCACTTTGTCCTGTTTGTCCATTTTTTCCAATTCATTCAGTTTGTCCACTTTGTTCACTTTTTCCAGTTCGTATAGTATGTCAAATTTGTCCAATTAGTCCAGTTTGTCCAATTTGTCTAGCTAGGCCAGTTTATCTAATTTTCCAATTCGTTTTGTTATTCTAGTTGGTCTATTTTGTCGAATTTGTGGAGTTGGTCCATTTTTTTCCAATATCTCCAGTTTGACTAGTTTATCTAACTTGTCCAATTCAGTTTGTCCACTTTGTGCTGTTGTTCCAATTCGTCTAGTTTGACTAGTCCGTCCACTTTGCAATGTTTGTCCACTTTGACAAATTTGTCCACTTTTACTAATTCGTTCAGTTTGTCCATTTTTTTCGAGTTTGTCCACTTTGTTCAGTTGGTCCAATTTGTCCTGTTTGTCCAGTTTGTCCACCTTGTCCAACTTCTCCACTTTTTCCACCTTGTCCACTTTTTCCAAATGGTTCAGTTTGTCCACTTTTTCCAATTTGTTCAGTTTATCCACTTTGTCATGTTCATCCAGTTTGTCCATTTTGTCCACTTTGTTCAATTTCTCTAGTTTGTCAAGTTTGTTCAGTTAATCCTGTTTGATCAATTTGTCCTATTTGTCTAGTTTATCTAATTTGTCCAGTTCGTCCTGTTTGTCTAAGTCATCCTATTCGTCTAGTTAGTCCACTTTATCCATCTTTTCCACTTTGCCCACTTTCTAAAGTTTGTTTACTTTTACATATTTGTCCACTTAATCCAAATTTGTCCAGTTTGTCCACTTTGTCCACGTTGTTCACTTTTTCCTGTTTGTCTAGTTTGTTGTCTAGATTGTTCAGTTTGTCCAATTTGTCCATTTTGACCACTTTATCTAATTTGTCCAGTTGGTCAAGTTTGTCCACTTTGTCCTATTCGTCCAGTTTAACTAGTTTTTCCAATTTGTCCCCTTTGGTCAGGTGGTCCAGTTTGTCATGTTCGTCCTGTTTGCGTTGTTTTTCCAGTTTGTCCACTTTGTACAATTTGCCCACTTTGTCCTGTTTGTCCATTTTTTCCAATTCGTTCAGTTTGTCCACTTTGTCCTGTTCTTCAAGTTTGTCCACTTTGTTCACTTTTTCCAGTTCGTATAGTATGTCAAATTTGTCCAATTAGTCTAGTTTGTCCAATTTGTCCAGCTAGGCCAATTTATCTAATTTTCCAATTCGTCTAGTTATTCGAGTTGGTCTAGTTTGTCGAATTTGTGCAGTTGGTCCATTTTTTTTCAATTTGTCCAGTTTGACTAGTTTATCTAACTTGTCCAATTCAGTTTGTCCACTTTGTTCTGTTGTTCCAATTTGCTTAGTTTGACTATGTCTAGATTGTTCAGTTTGTCCAATTTGTCCATTTTGACCACTTTATCTAATTTGTCCAGTTGGTCAAGTTTGTCCACTTTCTCCTATTCGTCCAGTTTAACTAGTTTTTCCAATTTGTCCCCTTTGTTCAGGTGGTCCAGTTTGTCATGTTCGTCCTGTTTGCGTTGTTTTTCCAGTTTGTCCACTTTGTACAATTTGCCCACTTTGTCCTGTTTGTCCATTTTTTCCAATTCGTTCAGTTTGTCCACTTTGTCCTGTTCTTCAAGTTTGTCCACTTTGTTCACTTTTTCCAGTTCGTATAGTATGTCAAATTTGTCCAATTAGTCCAGTTTGTCCAATTTGTCCAGCTAGGCCAGTTTATCTAATTTTCCAATTCGTCTAGTTATTCGAGTTGGTCTAGTTTGTCGAATTTGTGCAGTTGGTCCATTTTTTTTCAATTTGTCCAGTTTGACTAGTTTATCTAACTTGTCTAATTCAGTTTGTCCACTTTGTTCTGTTGTTCCAATTTGCTTAGTTTGACTAGTTCGTCCACTTTGCACAGTTCGTACACTGGCAAATTTGTCCACTTTTTCTAATTCGTTCAGTTTGCCCTTTTTTTCGAGTTTGTCCACTTTGTTCAGTTGGTCCAATTTGTCATGTTCGTCCAGTTAGACTAGTTTTTCCAGTTTGTCCACCTTGTTCAGTTTGTCCTGAATATTATTCATAATATTCTGAAATTCAGACGAAGCATTTTTTAATCTGAAAGGTATAACATTCCATTCATAATGGCCCATTGGAATAGTGAATGCAGTTTTATATCTATCTTCTTCTTTTATTTGGATCTGCCAAAATCGTGATTTTAAATCAAATTTTGAGAATATTTTGGCATTGTTTAATCTATTTAGCAAATCCTGAGTATTAGGCAAAGGATACCTAATAGATTGAAGAACTTTGTTTGATGGTTTATAATTTATTACTAATCTTGGAACTCCTCTTCCGATTTCAGCGGCCTTTTCAACATAAAATGCCGTACAGCTCCAAGGGGATTTGCTTTTTCTAATTAATCCTTTCTTCAGAAGATCATTGATTTCTTCTTGGCAAAGTTTTAAATGAGTAGCATCCATTTGGGATGGACAAGTTTTAGTAGGAATATCTTTTTCATTAAAATCTTTTGCATATGGTAATCCTACTATGTGTCTTTTTCTATTCATAAAGGCTGATGGTAATTCAAAACAACATTCTTCTTCAATCTGTTTGGTGAATTATTCTAATTTTGTTTTAAATTCTTTTTTCTCTAATTCTTTTGTTATTTGGACAGATTTAATTTCATTCTTTAAACCTTTTACATAATCTTCTTTGTTGGAAATGATTTGATTTATTCTTTGGGTTTTTGTTTCACAGGGGTCATCAATAAAGTCAAGATTTATATCTACCCCTTTAATTTTTGTAGAAATTCCCTTTGTGTTAACTGAGAAAGGTTGGATTAGAAGGATAAACGGGGATCCAAGAAGTACTTCATTAACAATATCTCCTGAAATAATGAAGGGTGTAGTAACACATACTCCTTGGAAACAGACATGGACATTGGGAATTTTTCTTTTTATTGCCATACTGGTACCATTTGCTGCATTCACAAATTGCTTAGATTCATTTGTGACTTCAATTAGGACAACACCTAATCTGATAACATTTAGATCAGCTCCAGTATCAACAATAGCTTTGACTATTTTCTCAAAAAAAAATTATCTTTATTTTAACTTGAATTCTCCATTGTTGATAACTACATTTTGTTGGGATAACAGAAGCAGAGATTTTCCTAATTTCTCCTTTAATTCTTTGGACAAATTTTTCTTCATCATATTTTTCAATAGCACCATCATTTTCTAACCAAGTTAACCTTTCATCAAGCTCATTTTGTTTTTTGGTTAACTCAATTCTTAATTCATGGAGTTCTCTCTTCTGATCATTTAATTTTCTTTGTAAGTCTGAGAGAGTTAAGGGTTTATTTATAGTATGAGCTTTTTCTGCTCTATTCATAAGGTCAATCATGGAATAGGTTGGTGTGTGAAATGTTTATTTCTCTTTTGTCCTTTTTGGATAATATGGTGCTTTATCACCATTTTCATCTTCTTCAAAGGAAATTTTTGGTTGTGAACTTTCTCCTTCTTCTCTCCACCCCAATTTTGAAATTTGGTTTAAAAATTGACTTTTTTCTTCGGATCGGGTATGTTATCAACCATTTCTAGAAGTGCATTTTTTACAGGCATGGCATAATTCTTGGTTTCTGTATTAGGGACAGAAATATCAAGTTTCTTCTAAGGTGGGTGAGATTTATGAACTTTTTTTCCTTCAGTGTCTTTCTAGGTTCTTGTTATTCTTCCTATAACTTTTATTTGTTTTGGGCTGTGAGTTTCTTCTTTTTTGATTTTCCCTTTTTTAAAATATTCTGTGAACCAGTCAAAGAAAGGTATATTTCTTTCTTCTTCCTTCATTTGGAAATACCATAATTCTCTCATCTTATCCTTTTCTTTTGTGTTAAACCTTTTAAAGAACCAATCTTTTAAAGGATGATTTTTCAAATTTTCTCTAAGATATGGTTGGAAAAGGATTTAGCATCCTAATATTAACATACTGTGAACCATTTGAACGATTATAGTATGTCAGATTTGTCCAATTTGTCCAGCTAGGCCAATTTATCTAATTTTCCAATTCGTCTAGTTATTCCAGTTGGTCTATTTTGTCGAATTTGTGCAGTTGGTCCATTTTTTTCAAATTTGTCCAGTTTGACTAGTTTATCTAACTTCTCCAATTCAGTTTGTCCACTTTGTTCTGTTGTTCCAATTCGTCTAGTTTGTCTACTTTGCACAGTTCGTCCACTTTCACAAATTTGTCCACTTTTTCTAATTCGTTCAGTTTGTCCAATTTTTTCGAGTTTTTCGACTTTGTTCAGTTGGTCCGATTTGTGTTGTTCGTCCAGTTAGACTAATTTTTCCAGTTTGTCCATTTTGTCTAGCTTGTCTAGCTTGTCCAATTTTTCTACCTTGTCCACTTTTTCCAATTGGTTCAGTTTGTCCACTTTTTCCAATTGGTTCAGTTTGTCCACTTTGTCTTTTTCATCCAGTTTGTCTATCACTTTGTTTGTTCCTAAAAACCTTTTGATCCATTTCTTCTTTTTCACTATTCCTTTGGTCATCATCTATTTCTTCTAGTTTAAGACTTTTTCTTCCTTCCGTGTAACCGGCAAAACTTCTTCTAGCTTTTTCCATTTTTCTCCTAAAATTGATTTCAACATTACCATTTGGTAATTTGACTATACTTTGTAAATCATCTGTTATTTCATTTACTCTTTGAGTGACGTCTTCTAGCTGCCAATTTCCAGGGAGAACAACTTCTTCCCAACTGATGACCTTTGGAATGAACACATTATTGTTAAAGTTTGTTTCCGTGAGAACTGTAGTTTTTTCTTTATCAACCTTATCTTTTTAGGCTATATGGGAAAGACAGAGATCATAGATTTGTAGAACACACGATAAACTATAGCAAAAGGTTTACTTCTTGGACTCATCTTTAATCATTCACTTTGAAATCCAATAGTTGCACAATCAAGAATATCATCCTCATGAGCATCAATTGTGATATTAGGAAAACAATTAAAATAAACAGGTCCATGACAGAGGCTTGATTCGATCATAGCATAAAGAGAATCATCAAACTCATTATGTCTCTGATCTCGCACATAAGCACACACGGAAACATTTAATCCGAATCGAAACAAAGGTTTGATTCCTACCTGAATTAATCCTCTGTGCAGGTAGTTGTATTTGGTTCTGATTTGTTCAATAATTCTTCTTTCAAGAACTTTAATTGTCTGTTTTCCTCCAGAGAGAGAAACAGTTTTTTCAACAGTTTTAATGTGGTAATCATTTTGTTCTTCAAATGTGCTACTATATATTTCTGTTATGGGCAAGGCTGGCAACTTCCAATTGGATATTGCTTGGTCAAAATTTTCATATATCATTTCTTCTGAATTTTTTATTTTTTCTGAATTTTCTTTTTCTAAGCTATTACGGGGAAAACTAGTTAAAGCAGACTGGTAGGATGAAGAAGACAAATAAGATCTATTAGAAAGATGCTGAAATGATTTAAACCAATTCTTAAAAAGTTTTGTTTTTCCCTTAGAATTTTCCATCTTTGTAGCTCGTAAGAAGCAAAAAGAGTTCTGTCAACGATTTACAGCCCTTAATGCCACAACGCGACCACACTCTTTGGAAGATAAACGAGGTACAGAAGTGGAGAATAAGAAGGAAAATAAAAACTTTAAAGAGAATTGGATAGATCAACTGGGTTAAAAAGCTTCAGGTCCTGGATAATAGATTCAATTCATCTAATTAATTAATTTTTTTTTAGCACAGATTTAAATACGAGATAATAATTCTAATTCTTCATTCAGACCTTTACAATATTCTCTTATTTGATTACACAAGTGTTAGCATAGATCTTCTAATAGTATGAACGTGGATAACAAGATATCTTTCTGCAGTTATATTTTTATCAATTTGTCTGATAGCATTTTCTAATCTTCTTAGCTGGTTTTCATGTCATCTTAGATCACGCAATAATTCTTCTCTCCTAATAGAACGAGGAGGCATCTCAGAAGACCATAGCTTATAGTTTTGATTTAGTTCGAAATTTGTTTAGTTGGAACACAGCATAAGAACGCATTAAAACAATCCTTCTTCTTTCAAACTCATGATGGCGAGGATTATTTCTGTGGGTGCAGGTTTGCAAATGTCTTCTTATATTGTCTAACAAGATTTCAATTTTTCTTAATATTTGAACATCATCATAGTACCTCTTAAGCAGAGCAAAACGAATAGACATATTCTAGCAAAAGAAACAACATGATTAGATAATAACAAACTTATATTATCAAACTCATAAAAGCTTTATTACTTATAAACTGAGAATAGAACTCTGATTGCAAGCTTTTCAGCTCACTCCAAACTTCAAGCTCACACTCACACTTAGACTCTCAACTTTTATTTTTCGATTTCTAACATTCTATTTCTAACAAGGCAAACAGGAAAAGCAAATCTACCAACACAAACCAACAAGCTTGCTTTTACAAAGAGATTCCCCACTTGGGGCAAAGGTAGAAAAAGTGGAGTAACTTTTGACCAAATGAGATGTTTCCACAAACCTTTACCTTTTCATCTTTATCACCTACTCCAACTTCTTTTCTTCTATGAAGACATCTGTCCATACTTTTACAAAAGGAGATTCTTTTAATAAGTCTAATACATGTGGTAGGATACCCCCACCAAAAGAGCAACACCATCTTTTGACTAGAGGGGAAATCTAATAGCTTTTAGCAACATTACAATCGACAGCAGTTGCACCGTTTAAGGTGTAGAAACTTAGGAGAATTTCATTGGTATAGAGATGTTTTCCTATCTAAAGTTTACCAACTCAATGATTGCAAGTTTGATATTTGGAAAGAAAGATTCATTTAAGGATTACCACCCTTATTTGCTGAAAAGGTGCATAATTCCTTGAGAGAAGAAATGCATGGTACTATTAATTATGTCTAATTAACCATTGGAAAACAAACACATCGAATAGAAAGAACAATCAAATCAAAACCCGAATTCAATAAAGATAAAGAAGAAAAATTAGTAGAAAGCTGCCAATGCAGTATATGTTCCCAGACAATTAGCCAAAGGGATTATTTTGCAAGAAGGACCATTCATGGACAAACAGGACAAATTGAACGAATTGGAAAATCTAGACGAATTGGAGAAGCTGGATGAACTGGACAAACTGGACGAACTGGAGGAACATAACAAACTGAACGAACTCGAAAAACTGGACCAACTGGGCAAATTGGACAAACTTGACGAACTGGACAAACTAAACAAAGTAGATAAACTGGAATAATTGGACCAACAAGAGGAATTGCACGAATTCATATAATGGACGAACAGGAAGAACTGGACCAACTGGACGAAGGAGACATACTGTGCGAGCTGGAAAAAATGGACAAACAAGATAAACTAAACGAATTGCAAAATCTAGACAAATTGGTCAAACTGGACGAACTGGACAAACTGGAAGAACATAACAAACTAAAACGAATTGGGTGAACTCGAAAAACTGGATCTACAGTACCAACAGGACAAATTGGACGAACTGGACAAACTGGATGAATTGGAGAAACTGAAGAAACTGGACAAACTGGACGAATTGGACCTACTAAATGAATTCGAAGAATTGGACATAAGGGACAAACTGGACAAACTTGACAAACTTAACAAATTGGACAAACCGGACGAATTGGACCAACTAGAGGAATTGGAAGAATTGGACATCATGGATGAACTGGACCAACTTGACTAACGAAACATACTGGGCGAATTCGAAAAACTGGACAAATTGGACGAACTGGACAAACTTCACGAACTGGACCAGTAGGACCAACTAGAGGAATTGGACGAATTGGACATGATGGACGAACAAGAAGAATTGGACGAACTGGGCCAATTGGACGAATTGGAGAAACTGGACGAACTGGACCAAGTGGACAAATTGGACGTATTGGATAAACTGGCCAAACTTGACGAACTGGACAGCTAAACAAATTAGACAAAATGGACGAATTGGACCACCTAAAGGAATTTGTCGAATTCGACATAATGGATGAATAGGATGAACTGGACCAACTTCACTAACGAGACATACTGGCGAGCTCGAAAAACTAGACAGACTGAACGAACTAGAAAATCTGGACGAATTGGACAAACCGGAACAACTGGACAAACTGGACGAACTGGAGGAACATAACAAAGTAAACGAAATGGACGAACTCGAAAAACTGGACAAACTGGACAAACTAAACAAATTGGATAAATTGGATAAATTGGTCCAACAAGAGGAATTGCACGAATTGGCCATAATGGACCAACAAGAAGAATTGAATGAAATGGACCAACTGGACGAAGGAGACATACGGGGCGAGCTGGAAAAACTAGGCAAATAGGACAAACTGAACGAATTGGGAAATCTTGACGAATTGGACGAACTGGACAAACTGGAGGAACATAACAAACTAAACGAACTCTAAAAACTGGACCAACTAAACAAATTAGACGAACTGGACAAACTGGACAAACCAGACAAATTGGACCTACTAGAGGAATTGGATGAATTGGACATAATGGACGAACTGGACCAACTTGACTAACGAAACATACTGGACGAATTCGAAAAACTGGACAAACAGGACAAATTGGACGAAATGGACAAACTTCACGAACTGGACCAATAGAACCAACTAGAGGAATTGGACGAACTGGACATAATGGATGAACAAGAAGAGCTGGACGAACTGGAGAAACGCGACATACTAGGCAAGCTGGACAAACTGGGCAAATGGGACAAATAGAACGCATTGGAAAGACTCGACGAACTAGATGTTAAGGACGAACTGGACGAATTAGACAAACTCGACAAACTGGACAAACTGAACGAATTGGAAAAATTGGACAAACTGGTCAAACTGGACGAACTTAACAAATTAAACGAACTGGACGAACTCTAAAAACTGGACAAACTGAACAAATTGGACGAACTGGACAAACTTGACGAACTAGACAAACTGAACAAACTGGACGAATTGGACCAACTAGATGAATTGGACGAGCTGGACATAATGGACGAGCAGGAAGAATTGGACCAACTGGACGAATTGGAGAAGCTAGACGAATTGCACAAATTGGACGTACTGCACAAACTGGACAAACTTGACGAACTGGACAAAACGGGACGAATTGGACCAACTAAAGGAATTGGACAAATTGGACATAGTGGACGAACTGGACCAGCTTGACTAACGAGACATGCTGGGCGAGCTCGAAAAACTGGACAAACAGGACAAATTGAACGAATTGGAAAATCTAGAAGAATTGGACAAGCTGGATGAACTGGACAAACTGGACGAACTGGAGGAACATAACAAGCTGAATGATCTGAACGAACTCGAAAAACTAGACCAATTGGGCAAATTGGACGAACTAGCCAGGACGAACTGGAGGAACATAACAAGCTGAACGATCTGAATGAACTCGAAAAACTAGACCAATTGGGCAAATTGGACGAACTGGCCAAACTTGACGAACTGGACAAACTAAACAAAGTAGATAAACTGGAATAATTGGACCAACATGAGGAATTGCACGAATTCGATATATAGGACGAACAGGAAGAACTGGACCAACTGGACCAACTGGAAGACGGAGACATACTGGGCGAGCTGGAAAAAATGGACAAATAGGATAAACTGAACGAATTGCAAAATCTAGACGAATTGGTCAAACTGGACGAACTGGACAAACTGGACGAACATAACAAACTAAACGAACTAAGCGAACTCAAAAAACTGGACCTACAGTACCAACATGACAAATTGGACGAACTAGACAAACTGGATGAATTGGAGAAACTGAAGAAACTGGACAAACTGGACGAATTGGACCAGCTAGATGAATTCGAAGAATTGGACATAATGGACGAACTCGATAAACTTGACAAATAAAAGTTCAGAGTCTAAGTGTGAGTGTGAGTATGAGCTTGAAGTTTGAGTGTGCTAAAGTTTGAAATCCTGTACAATCTTCTGTAAGTAATTAAGTTTTTATAAGTTTGATATTATATGCTTGTGGTTATCTAATCATGTTGTTTCTTTTGTTATTATTATCTCGTATCTAAAAAAAAAAAAGATTTAGATGAATTAAATCTATTATTAAGGATCTGAAGCCTTTAGCCAAGTTGATCTATCCAATTCTCTTTAGAGTTTTTACTTTCCTTCTTATTCTCCACTTTTGTACCTTGTTTATCTTCCAAAGAGTGTGGTCGCATTGTAAGTCCCGCTTCTGGCCGTGATCAGGCATTAAGGGCTGTAAATCATTGACAGAACACTTTCTGTTTCTTACGAGCTACAAAGATGGAAAATTCTAAGGGAAACACAAAACTTTTTAGTAATTGGTTTAAATCATTTCAGTATCCTTCTAATAGATCTTATTCGTCTTCTTCATCCTACCAGTCTGCTTTAACTAGTTTTCCCCGTAATAGCTTAGAAAAAGAAAATTCAGAAAAAACAAAAAATTTAGAAGAAATGATATATGAAAATTTTGACCAAGCAATATCCAACTGGAAGTTGCCAGCCTTGCCTGTAATAGTAATGGCACATTTGAAGAACAAAATGATTACTATATTAAAACTGTTGAAAAAATTGTTTCTCTCTCTGGAGGAAAACAGACAATTAAAGTTCTTGAAAGAAGAATTATTGAACAAATCAGAACCAAATACAACTACCTGCACAGAGGATTAATTCAGGTAGGAATCAAACCTTTGTTTCGATTCGGATTAAATGTTTCCGTGTGTGCTTATGTGCGAGATCAGAGACATAATGAGTTTGATGATTCTCTTTATGCTATGATCGAATCAAGCCTCTGTCATGGACCTGTTTATTTTAACTATTTTCCTAATATCACAATTGATGCTCATGATGATGATATTCTTGATTGTACAACTATTGGATTTCAAAGTAAAGGACTAAAGATAAGTCCAAGTAGTAAACCTTTTGCTATAGTTTATCATGTGTTCTACAAATCTATGATCTCTGTCTTTCCCATGATAGCCTATAGAGATACGGTTGATAAAGAAAAAACTACAGTTCTCAAGGAAACAAACTTTAACAATAATGTGTTTATCTCAAAAGCCATCAGTTGGGAAGAAGTTGTTCTCCCAAGAAATTGGCAAATAAAGATGTCACCCCAAGAGTAAATGAAATAACAGATGATTTATAAAGTATAGTCAAATTACCAAATGGTAATGTTGAAATCAATTTTAGGAGAAAAATGGAAAAAGCTAGGAGAAGTTTTGCCGGTTATACGGAAGGAAGAAAAAGTTTTAAATTAGAAGAAATAGATGATGACCAAAGGAGTAGTGAAAAATACGAAATGGATCAAAAGGTCTTTAGAAACAAAGAAAGTGGAATTGAACACCCTGTGTATAAAAGAACTTCATTACAAAAAACCTACAACCCTAGTGAGAGTGATTTTCTCCAAGGAGCCATAAGAATGGTTAGCATTCAAAAGCCAAAAGAAATCCCTGTCAAAAAATTTGAAATTGATAAACCATATCTTAGAGAAAATTTGAAAAATCATCCTTTAAAAGATTGGTTCTTTAAAATGTTTAACACAGAAGAAAAGGATAAGATGAGAGAATTATAGTATTTCCAAATGGAGGAAGAAGAAAGAAATATACCTTTCTTTGATTGGTTCATGTAATATTTTAAAAAAGGGAAAATCAAAAAAGAAGAAATTCAAAACCCAAAACAAATAAGAGTTATAGGAAGAACAACACGAACCTGGAAAGACACTGAAGGAAAAAAAGTTCATAAATCTCACCCACCTTGGAAGAAACTTGATATTTCTGTCCCTAATGCAGAAACCAAGAATTATGCCATGCCTGTAAAAAATGCATCGATTTATGAGTCAAAACTAGACCCAAATGCTAGAGACTTAGGTATAGGTATTGGAAATATAATTGAATAAAACAATTACACCAATCTATGTCTATTAACCATTGGAGAATAAACAGATCGGATAGAAAGAACAATCAAATCAAAACCCGAATTCAATAAAGATAAAGAAGAAAAATTAGAAGAAAGCTCTGCTAATACAGTATATGTTCCCAGACAATTACCTAAAGGGATTATTTTGCAAGAATGACCATTCAAAATGACAGACGAAATGAAAAAAAAATTATCCAATAGGATGGAAAGCCTCAATATGGGAGGAAAAGGATTCAGCATCCTAAGAGTCTCTGCTTCAGAGAATTTATTAATAAATCGTCTAAAGAAATGGAATCCCCAAGTAAAATTGCCAGAGACAAAGAATTATTATCCTAGACCAACCCCTGTTGATATACAACTCGAAGAGGCTCCATACACTTACACCTCAGAATTAACCTATTCAAGAAATTCTTTATATGAGTGGAACTTAGATGGATTAACAGAATATCAAATTGTCCAAATGGTTCACAGTATGTTAATATATTGTAATGCCTGTGAAGTCAGAGGAAATACTCCAAGAAACATTTTCCTCATGATAACCACCTCTTTCAATGGAATATTAAGAAGATGGTGGAATTATGGATTAACTAGAGCCCAAAGACTTGAAATAGAAAATGCCGTCAAAATGGATGAATTCGGAATCCTTTAAAGAGACAAAACCACAGGAAACTTATACTCTGAATTTTTATTTTTCTATATCTAACTGAGCCTGCCTAAACAAGAATACAAAGCTCCTTATATAGATGGAGCAAAGGCAACAAACACATATTCTCTTCCGACCAAGAGAATAAAGAAATAGGAAAAGCAAATCTACCGACACAAACCAACAAGCTAGATTTTACAAAGAGATTCCCCATTTTGGACTAAGGTACAATAGGTGGAGAGAAGAAACAACTTTATCTTTATCTTGGAAATACTAGAATGACATTTGGTAGCACAACAATATCATGGAGCATACCCCCACCAAATGCACAACTCCAAGACAAAAGAACTTTTGCTATCTTTTCAACTAAGCCGGACAAGATAAGGCTTCCTTTTGACTAGATTGGATGCCAGAATGAAAATCTTCTTTTTAGTAACCAACACCATCTAGCAACTTTTCTTCTATAGACATATACCCTCATAAAAAAAAGATGATTCCACTGGTTCTGATATCAACATTCACAGGATCTACAATGAAAGGAATCATATCTTCTTTTTCATTAATTCCTCAGCTTTAGCAGAATTTTTTCGAAATAATTCAGCTAACCGAGATTCCTTTTCAACTTCTTTTTCTTTTCCTTTGTTTTTTGCTGAAGAATACCAAAACTTTCCACCACAAAGGTATTCAGAAATGGATCCGTCAGGATTAATATGAGAGTCAGGGTCCCACCGAGGATGGAGATCTTCAAGGGGCACAACTTCATCATCAAGATTTTCTTCTGGACCATGATTACTATCCCAATCGTGATCACCAACCTTTTTCTTTGGGAGATACTCTTATAAAATTTGTTTAATCTTTTCTTCAAAATTGATGGAGTCAACAGACATGTCCATTGGCTCAGGAGATTTTTCTCGAGCAATTTCTTTGGCAATCCTTTTGGCTAAGAGATCAGCCATGACCATTTCATTATCAAAAGGTTTTTCTTCAGGAAGAGGAATTTCTTCTTTAATAGGAGGAGAGATTTGATTCAGAATTCTCTCATAAGTATCATTTTCAATCTTAGGCCACCACTTTTGGTAAAAAGTCTGGTACAAAGATGGAAGATTGAAAAAATTCTTTTTTACTTAAAACTTCACTGGAAAATGTATGGAATATGGAACTTTCCAAAGAAGCGAAGAACATTAAATGCTTCACAAGGAACTTTTTCTTCTACTTCACAGAACTTAATAAATAAATAATGAAAATTATCAGGAAAGATTTTATGAAAAGCACCAAAATATGACCACCAAGTGAAGAGAAACCAGGATGGGAAATTACGATGAATGGGAGTGACATCAGGACTTTCTTCTTTGAATCTGATGAACCATGAATGACTATACTGGCGATTTTGCCACATCAAAGCAAATTTTCAGGCATCAATATAGTCCCAATAATTAAAGAACTCAGTCAAATTGTATAATTGGACTGATTTTGTCATGTACAAGGGACCATCCCAATCTTCCTCAGTAAGGATTTTGAGAATAGTGAACTTTGAGTAGGTGATGATACCATTTGCATTCTTATTGTGGAAAGTGAGGCTATTTTTCATCTGATGTAAAATATTGAGATACCAATCTCTGGTTTTCCTTTTATCAGGGAAATAATAATGAAGCCCCTTGCCAAGGAGAAAATAAACATTATCTTCTACAGATCTTTCTTCCATAAGACAATATGAAGTAACAAGAATTCTGTTGCCGGTGTAAAGATAAAATTCTGATTGACTTGGGTCTTTTGTTGGAGTAAAACCCTTTTGGATTTCTTCTTGATCTGCCAATTTCTCTTGCCTTTTTTCTGTATGAACGGGGAAGAGCTACTTGCCATTTTGTTGTCCCTGAAGAAATTCTCTAGTAAGAAAGTCAGGGAGAGAGTTAGAATTTCCATTAATAAATTCAATCTTAAATTCAAAAACTGATAAAATAGCTTGCCATCTAGCAAATATTGGCTTAGAGACAAGATTTTTGACATCTTTTTCCAGAATTTCTTTTGCTGCTTTAGCATCCACTCTGATGAGAAATTCTTTGTTCAATAAATCATGTTGGAATTTCGTCACACAAATAACTATGGCAAGAACTTCCTTTTTTATGGTTGAATATTTCTTTTGTGCTTCATTCCATAATCCAGAATTAAATCTTATTAATTCTTCTTTTGAGTCTTTTTGTTGTAAGAGGATTCCATCATATCCGACATCAGAGGCATCAGTTTGAACTATTTTGAAGGCTTTTGGGTTAGATAAACATCTATAAGAAAGATTTTTAACTCTTTCTTTAATCTTTTTTACTGCATTAGTGTGATGAATAGTCCATTCCTGAGGATTTTTCTTTAACCTTTCTTGGAGAAGTTTTCCATCTTTTGCCAAATCTTGATAGAAAAATCCAACATAATTTAGACATCCAAGAAATCTTTGTAGCAGATTTTTAGTTTTAATTTCATATGGAAATTTATCAGCAAATTGAATAACTCTATTAGTTGGAGTTATTTTTCTTTCTTGGATCTCAAATCCTAAGAACCTGATTTTTTGCTGAAGGAGATTCATTTTTCTTTTAGATAAAGCCAATCCATTTTATTTTATGACTCTTTTGAAAATACCCAAATGTTTCCAATGTTGTATCATAGATTCTGAGAAGATAAGAACATCATCAATGTAAACAATGGCAAACTGGGTGTAAGACGAGAAGATATTATTCATAATATTCTGAAATTCAGACGGAGCATTTTTCAATCCGAAAGGTATAACATTCCATTCATAATGCCCCATTGGAACAGTGAATGCAGTTTTATATCTATCTTCTTCTTTTATCTGATTCTGCCAAAATCCTGATTTTAAATCAAATTTTGAGAATATTTTGGCATTGTTTAATCTGTTTATCAAATCCTGAGTATTAGGCAAAGGATACCTAATAGATTGAAGAACTTTGTCTAATGGTTTATAATTGATTACTGTAACACCCCAATTTCTCAACGAAGTGGATAATTACGAAAGTGCCCCTGCTTTTGTTAAATTAAATGTTTGTAATGTTAAATAAGGAAAAGGTGGGCCCATTGCTCAAATTAAGATCCTATGAACACATTATAAATGTCAAATTTGATTGGATGGGTTATATGCATCAATTAGGTCAAAAATGGCTAAATGGGTCAAAGGGCCCAAATGGGACCCAACGGGTCTAAATGGATTATTTGACCGTTGGGTGAGCCCAAATTTAATGGGGATAAGCTAAATTGATTGGAAATCAAGTGGAACAAAAATGGGTATGCTTGATGCACAAGTGAAAACCAATTAGAAATGACAAAATCAGCCCATTAATGGGTCATGTTGTCAAAATGAGTCAAGGGGCTGATTGGGGACCCAATGGGTCGGGTTGACCAAGTTGACCATGGCTGACTGTGTGGGCCCTCAGATGAACTCAAGTGTGAGTTAGTTCAGCTTGAGTTGGACAGATTTGGAGTAAGTTTTAATTAAGAATAGAGTTGACTCAAATATGGTGCATTAAATGTGTTGAGTTGGAATAAAAAGATCATGAGTCAAGTGAGTCAAGAGGAAGTGGAAAGGAGTTCTAATCTCACACAACTCTTAATCAAACCAATCCTAGCCGTTGGAATGAAGAGGTGCCTTGGCAAAGCCAAGGGACACCAAGGTTGGGCGGCATCATACATCTCATGAGATGCATGTGTTAAACATGAAAGGATGCAACATTTGGAATGAAGGGGTGTCTTGGATGGCACCCAATACCCCATCGTTTTGCCAAGGATTAATGAGGATTAAAGAGGGAGGCTTGGCTGATTTAACAAAAGGATAAACAACCACCATTTGGCCGAATTTACCTTAAAGAAAACCTTAGAAATTCATCCCTCTTCCCCTCTCAAGAACACCATCTCTTGGCCGAACCAGTTGCTGTGTTTCACCATAAGATCAAGCACCATTTCGGCAAGGGATTAAGGAAGAAGGAAAGAAAGGAAGCAAGAGGGAAGGAGCAAAGGAAATTGGTAAGATTTTCTTAAGTGTTCAAGTTAAACAAGTTGTAAGAAAAGGGTATGATTTGGGCTATCATTTGGCCGAATGCATCAAGGATTAGACCTTAGATGGAAGTTCATAAATAAGATGGAAATTTGATCATTAGGTTCGGCCATCCCAATGGCCGAACCCCATGAAAGGAATGGGTTAAATTGGATGGTTTTTGTAGGACAAAACCATGGACTGTTTTTGATACTAAGCTAGATTATTTACATGTTTTGAAAAGTTCTAAAATCATGGTTTTGAGTGTCATATGTTGGACTATGGATTGACCGATTACATCAGTGAATTTAGCCTTGGATTAGATGGCTTAAAAGGATAAAAAGTATGTCATTGGGTTCGGCCATCTTGGTTGGCCGAACCCCATGAAAAAGTGTGGATTTGTTTGATGTTCTTAAAGGTCAAAAACCATGTCAAGTCATGCTGATTTTTACACATGTTAGTTGGGTCATTTTGTGGCCGAATTAAGTAAGGATGTAAAGTGTGTTGATAAGGTCTAAAGGATGGAAATTTAGAACATGTAGTTTGGCCACTTTGGATGGCCGAACCCCATGGAAATAATTGGTTGATTTTGATGCTTTTTGGAATTTAAAACCATGCAAGTGTGGGACTGTTTTTAGATGTTTTCATTAGAACTAAAATGCATGTTTTAAAAAGGTTAAAACATGGATATGGAAGTCTTATTTAGATCTAGATGAATGATTAAGAGGTTCAAAACCAAAGGTCATAGAGTTCGGCCAATGAGCATGGCCGAACCCCATGAAGTTGGGTTGGTTATTGGATGATTTTTAAATGGTAAAACTCGGTAATATTATGTTGTTTATTACATGGTTATTGAAACGTAAAAGTATGTTTATGAGGATCAAGTCATGGACATAGAGTTCGGCCACCTTGGAGGGCCGAACCCCATGAAAGTATTTGTTGTGAGATAAAAACCATATAAGATTATGGTGTTTTTAAGGAATTAAATGAATATATGTTTACTGTTTTTGGTTGGTTAATATATGGCTGGACCATGTACTGTTCATGGTTGAAATAGCATGTTAAAACTATGAGTAATCATGGTGAATATTGAATGAAGTGAACCATAGAGTTCGGCCATGGGTATGGCCGAACCCCATGGAGTATGGTATGGGTTAAATGGACTAAGGTTATGGTTAGTATTTGTTATTGCTTCCATGATTTTATAAAGGGTTTAAAATATCCCAATGGAGAACCATTTGGTGATGGATAAAAGGGATTACAAGGTTTCGGCCATGTAAAGGGCCGAACCCCATAATATAATCAAAGGTGGAATGGCTGAGCCCCACATAGTGCATTTTTGGGACTTAGACCAAGTTGGAATTACATAATGAATGTTTAATTTGCTGCTATGAAAATAAGGTATCGAGACTTGTGAGAACGGCGTACGAGTCGTGAACGGCTGACGATTAAGAAAGATCAAATACTGAAGTGAATCTTCAGTAGGTTTCCTACCTACTTATAACCACAATTATGATTCGGTCTTATTATGTTTTTATGAGATATGTTGTATTTGATTTATGTTTCAAATGTGGTTTTGAATGATGAGTTATGTATTTACAAATGACATACAATGCATTGACATCTCATGCATGGCATGGGATGATGATTGTTGAAACCGGAGCCCACACTTCGTCGGTATGCCCGTGATGCAACTGTGGGGCCTCCTAAGGCGGTTAAAGTCCCGCCAGGAGAATTATCTGATGATTATGAAACACCGGAGCCCACACTCCGTCGGAATGCCCAAGATGCAACTGTGGGGCCTCCTTAGGCGGTGAAAGTCCCGCCAGGAGAATTAATAGGTTGATATAAGACACGTCAAGTGATGGCTATATGTATGTGTGATGGGGTGGGGCTCATTACATTTGCATACAGATATAGCATGGTTTATATGTTTTTGATAATCAGACATTTGTTATATGCATGATTTATAAGCTAACCTTGTGGTAGCCCTGATCGGGAACCTACTGGGTGCGTTGATCTAATGCCCTAATTCTATCCTCAAAGGAGAATGCAGGTACAAGGAAAGGAAAAGACAAGGTTGATGATATGGAGGGGAGCCAAGCCTAAGCGCTTGATTGTTGTTCAGGACTCTTTATTACTGTCGTTTGAGTTATATTTTGTGGACATGTAATAAGTTGATACATTGCTATGGTTTGATTAGGTATTAACAATGGATAGTTGTTTTATGTTAATTATTAATTGAGACTAGTACTTGCTATCTATTCAATCTTTTTCCGCAGTTAGTCTAGTTTATTCTACAGGTCATTGTTTACTTCCATGTGTGATTGATTATCGTGGGTTATTCCATGCACACATGGGTGGCAAGTTAAGGGTCGGATTTTAGGAGTCCGAAACTTAACTCGCGTCGTGATGTCTCTCCGCCCTTGTCCGATGTTTAAGTTTAAAAAAAAAAAAATAGACTCTGAAATTATCTCGGAAAAAGGGCGCGGCATTACAGCTGGTATCAGAGCGAAACAGGAAGTTGAATCATCGAAGTAAGATTAAGACGGTTTCATGTCTCACTGACAGATAAGAATCCAACTGACCGACTCTTCGGAGTCTGCTGACTGGGGGCCGGATTAATTTACTTCGAGTGACTCAGACTGAACAATCAATCTGAGAACGACAATGAAAGATAGCAAAGTAAAGTACAGTCATCATAACTGGATATGTCAAACATAGCAAGTAGGATGCACTCCCCTGAAATCCCCACATTGAGAAACAAGCAACAGGAATTTAGAGATTTCCCCAGAAACAAAAGAACACAAAGAATGATGATTTGGCAATCTTCCCAAACAAAGCACATGAGATTATGCATGAAAAATCCCCAAAAATCAAGACTGGTTCTTTATTGGAACGGTTGTTGTTGATTTATATGTTTTAAATGTTGTGGCACAGATATGTCAAGCAACGAGGAATATACAGAGTTATGGGATAAAGGGACACCTAGCTGTCCAGTAGATTTGGTGTCGATTTCCAACAGTACCAGCATGGAAG
Organism: Chimonanthus salicifolius; assembly: GCA_013350335.1. NCBI lineage: Eukaryota > Viridiplantae > Streptophyta > Magnoliopsida > Laurales > Calycanthaceae > Chimonanthus > Chimonanthus salicifolius. The sequence continues at coordinate 31,074,653 of CM023536.1, forward strand.
TCAACATGGACCTTCAGGAGGGACTTCTTGAGGAAGATGATATGGACTTAGCACCTTTTCCGGAGGATCTGATGGATGACATTCCTTGGATAATGGAACCTCCCGAGGAAGATGATGTGGACTTAGCACCTCTTCCGGAGGATTTGATGGTTGATATTCCTTGGATAATGGGACCTCCTGAGGAAGAAGAAGAGGATCTAGCACCTTTTCTGGAGGATCCTATGGCAGATGTTCCTATAATATTAGAATCGCTTGGGGAGATAGATCCCTACGATACGTGTGAGTTGTACAACCAAGAAGGGCACAACTGTATGTATTGTCCTCACCCTCTAGGCGTTGTTTGCCCCTTCTGTGGACTGCATGGGCACGGAGAGGCTAGGACTAATTGTCCTTATAATGGAGGACCTGGGCTAATACCCTGTATGACGTGTGAAGTGTTGGGGCACACGGCGATGACATGTCCTAATAACCACTTTAGGTTCACTGATGATGAAGGATCTTCTACGGAAGACTAGGCTAGGAAGTAGTATGAAGGGACATTAAAAAAAAGAGGGTTATGTTGTAAGGGTTTTTTTTTTTTATAGGGTTTTGTTTAACCCTACCCACCTTTGTACAAAGATGAATTATGAATTTATATAAAGTATGCGATTTTACGATTTTAATGAGGATTTGTGGCATTTAATGTATGTTGTGATGGAAACTAAGTCTATGATGTTTCCATGAATAGGAAGAAATGGCGCCACAGAAAAAAATCGAAAAGAATCAAAAGGGAAAAGAAAAAGTATTACAAATTGGAGTAGGCGAAGGGGCATCAAAGAGAAGGACGCGACAAGACGGTAAAAAGAAGGAGGAAGTGTTAATAATCACGCCGCAAGGGAAAGTGATACCTCAACGTGAGAAGGTTGTACATAAGAAGGTACAATCGGTACATGACAGGGAACAGTCGGTTCATGATGAGGAGAGATCAGTGCATGAAAGATCACGCAATGAGGAAGAATCGCAACATTCTCGGCAAGACGAGGACGATAGTGACCCTTCGCATCGACGGGAGGAAGAAGGAAATAGTAACAGCAACGTGACTATACCTCATGTACCGCATGAACTACATAGCTTGGTGCAAGCTGTAGTTACTTTTGTCCTCCAACAACATATGAATGGAGGTGGAAGTACGAGTGAGACTAATGACCGGAACATGGTGAGAGACTTCCAACAACAGCGCCCAACTTACTTCAAGGGGAGAGAAGGGTTTGTCGGAGCTGAGAACTGGTTGAAAAATATTTCTCGCACACTGACTCTTTTGAATATCAAGAGTCATGCTCACAAAATCCTATTGGCCACGTCACAGCTGATAGATGACGCTGCTAAATGGTGGGAAATAGTGGAGAAACAGCAGGCACTTGTGCCAGAAGGAGAAAGGATTGCTATGACCTGGGAGCAATTCTCAGCGACGTTCTTAGATCACTACTTCCCAGAAGAAGAAAAGGAACGTCAGATTGAAACATTCTTATCATTAGTGCAAGGTTCGATGACGGCAGCTGAGTATAATCAAGAATTTCTCAGTCTATCAATTTATGCATTTTATATTGTGGACACGGAGTATCGGCGAGCTCGCAAGTTCGAGCGTGGGTTACGCCCAAACATTAGGGCCAGGGTAACCGTGTTCAAAGCGGCTACGTTGGCGGAAGTGGTCAGTAAAGCTACCATTGTGGAACAAGAATTGGCAGAGTTTGTAAGAGTGGATAACCGTCGAGCGCCGAGTGGGAGGGGTACTTATCAACCCAACAAGAAGTTTCGACCGAACTTCAGCAGACCCGCGCCATCTGTTGGATCTACTGGGGGCTTTCGCCCCAACCACCCCACTCAGTCTGTATCAGTCATTCAGGCATCTAGAGGAGTGAGTAACTGTTTCCATTGTGATCAACCAGGTCACTTCAAAAAGGACTGCCCAAAACTCAATAGGTTGTCATACTCCAGAGGATCATTTCGTCCGCCGGCCAGACCGGTTAACTCCAGAGGAGGCAGGACATATAATCGGGCGAGACGGGCGCCCAACCCTACTGGAGCTGGGCAATTATTTACTCTAACTTCTCCAGAAGATGAGGATCATGCGGTGATACAAGGTATGGCAGTAGTGAGTAGTTCTTATGCATATGCACTATTTGATTCTGGAGCTTCACATTCCTTCATAACTGCATCATTTATTACTGCTACCGGTACATTAGTTCAAAGATTAGCCACAGCACTTACAATTGTGTCCCCTGTCGGAGATTCAGCATTGGAACTTATATGTATGGCAGTTAACACTGAACTAGCTGGACTCAGATTTGAGTTCAATTATCTGGTGCTTGATATGTCTAAGTATGACATAATATTCGGCATGGATTGGTTGGCTAAGTTCCATGCCAACATTGACTGTTATCGCCGAAGAGTGGCATTTTGGTCACCCGAAGGGAAGCAATATGTGGTTCGTGCAGACAAACAAAGTGGGTTGCAGGAAGGGTTGAACCACGTGGTATTGAATAATACCACCATAAATAAAGCTCCAATTACTGAACTTCCAGCAATTGTAAAAGAATTTGCGGATGTGTTTCCAAAGGAACTCCCGGGTTTACCGCTTATGAGGGAGATCAGCTTCGAGATCAAGTTATATCCTAGTACTTCACCAGTATCTCTACCACACTATCGGATGGCACCAGCAGAGATGTCGGAGCTAAAGAAGCAGATCGATGAACTGCTTAGGCTGGGATGCATCCGACACAGCACATCGTCATGTGGAGATCCAGTATTGTTCGTAAAGAAGAAGGACGGATCACTTCGGATGTGCGTGGACTACCGGAAGCTGAATCAGCTAACAGTCCGGAACAAGTACCCTCTACCCAGGATCGATGATTTATTCGATCAATTGAGGGGTTCCAGCCATTTTTCAAAGATTGATTTGATGTCTGGTTATCTTCAAATCCGAGTTAGGGAAGAAGATATAGGAAAGACAGCCTTCAGGACGCGGTATGGACTATACGAGTTTGTAGTCATGCCATTTGGACTCACAAATGCACCGGCTGTGTTCATGGATTTAATGAACAAGATCTTCCATCCATATTTGGATCAGTTTGTAATCATATTCATTGACGATATTCTGATCTATTCCAAGAGTCGGAAGAACATGCAGAGCACTTACGGATAGTTTTGAATACTTTGAGGTAGAATAAGCTGTATGCCAAAGCCAGTAAGTGTGAGTTCTGGCTATCTCAAGTAAATTTCTTGGGACATGTTATTTCTGAGGGAGGTATAGCCGTGGATCCAGCTAAGGTGGCAGCAGTGAAAGATTGGAAAGCGCCCAAGAATGTAACCGAAATCCGTAGATTTTTGGGATTGGCTGGTTATTATAGAAGATTTATCATGGATTTTGCAAAAATAGCATCTCCATTGACTCGACTCACACAGAAAGGAGTCAAGAATGAGTGGACAGATTTGTGTAATCAAAGGTTTGAAGAGCTGAAGACAAGACTTACCACTGCCCCTATTTTAGTTTTGCCGGTAAGTGGCAAGTGTTACGAGGTATACTGCGATGCCTCGGGAGAGGGACTGGGTTGTACACTCAGTCATAGTAATTGTGTGGTGGCGTATGGTTCAAGGCAGTTAAAAATACATGAACGTCTTTACCCCACACATGATTTGGAATTAGCTGTAGTGGTTTTCGCCCTTAAGAGTTGGAGACACTACCTCTAAGGCGAGAAATTTGAGGTATTTCTGATCATAAGAGCTTAAAATATTTATTTGATCAGAAGGAGCTCAACCTCAGGCAGCGTAGATGGATGGAGTATCTGGCGGATTATGAGTTCGCGCTTCGATACCATCCAGGCAAGGCAAACAATGTGGCGGATGCCCTCAGCCACCTATCACATGCATCGGTAGCATGCTTGATCAGAACAGAATGGGAGATGCTGCACACCATTCGAGAATTCAATCTTTATATCAACAACTGTGGGAGTATGTATAATTTAATCATACGGTCCAATATAGTCACCAAGATTGAACAAGAACAAAGAACAGATCCGGAAATGGAGGACATATGGGCCAAGATGTCCACTAGTGCAGACGTACCAGAATGGGAATTACGACCAGGACAAGGTCTTTTATTCCGGGGAAGAGTATACGTGCCAAAGAGTTGTAGGAAAGAGCTACTAATTGAGGCACATCAATCTAAGCTCTCCATCCATCCGGGCAGCACAAAAATGTACCATGATCTAAAGAGGCATTATTGGTGGCATGGACTAAAAAGGGATGTGGCGGAATTCGAGGCACATTGTCTAACTTGTCAGCAAGTAAAGACTGAACATCAAAATCCACCAGGGTTACTCAAACCCTTAGCAGTGTCAAAATGGAAATGGGAGCATATTTCTATGGACTTTGTGGCAGGGTTGCCAAGATCCTCAAAGGGCAATGATGCCATATGGGTCGTAGTCGACCGGCTGACCAAGTCCGCACATTTCATTCCTATCAAGATGATGGATTCATCTGAGACGTTGGGTCGGCGGTATATTGAAGAGATCATTCGGCTACATGGCATTCCCAGAACAATATTATCGAACAGAGATGGCCGTTTTACTGGCAGAGTATGGCAAAGCATGCAGTCAGCCATGGGGACAGATTTATTGACTAGCACCGCTTTCTATCCACAGACTGATGGACAGTCAGAAAGGACAATACAAACCTTGGAAGACATGCTGAGAGCATGCATGTTAGATTTCAAGGGTGGATGGGAGGACCACTTGCCACTGGTAGAGTTCTCGTATAATAACAGCTATCAGGCAAACCTTCAGATGGCTCCTATGTGGCCTTATATGGTAGACCGCGTAGGTCGCCAGTGTGTTGGACAGAGGCTGGAGAGCCTATATTGATTGGACCAGAACTAGTCACAGAGACCACCGCACAAATTAAGTTAATACGTCAACACTTATTGACTGTACAGAGTCAGCAGAAGAGGTATACAGACAAAAGAAGACGGTTTCTGGAATTTGAAGTGGGAGACTTGGTATTCTTAAAGGCCTCGCCACGGAAAGCACATGAGATTTGGGAAGAAAGGAAAATTGTCACCAAGATTTGTGGGACCGTTTCCCATCATGAGAGGAGTGGGGGATGTGCCTTACCAGATAGCACTCCCTTCACAATTATCAGTTTTACACGATGTGTTTCACATGTCAATGCTAAGGAAGTATAATCCGGATCCGTCCCATGTTTTGAATGTCCAGGATATTGAAGTGCAAAGCGACGTGACGTACGTCGAGAAGCCAGTCAGGATAGTGGAGACCGAACAAAGGGTGCTGTAAAACAAAGCGATTCAATTCGTAAAAGTGTTATGGGACCGACATGGTATTGGAGAAGCCACATGGGAACTTGAATCGAAGATGAGAACAGCTCACCCCGAATTATTTATGTAATTTACTTTGAGAACCCTACTTCGCCCAATTTTCGGGACGAAAATTTTAAAAAGAGGGTTATATAACACCCCAATTTCTCAACGAAGTGGATAATTACGAAAATGCCCCTGTTTTTGTTAAATTAAATGTTTGTATTGTTAAATAAGGAAAAGGTGGGGCCCATTGCTCAAATTAAGATCCTATGAACACATTATAATGTCAAATTTGATTGGATGGGTTATGTGCATCAATTGGGTCAAAAATGGCTAAATGGGTCAAAGGGCCCAAATGGGACCCAACGGGTCTCAATGGATTATTTGACCGTTGGGTGAGCCCAAATTTAATGGGGATAAGCTAAATTGATTGGAAATCAAGTGGAACAAAAATGGGTATGCTTGATGCACAAGTGAAAACCAATTAGAAATGACAAAATCAGCCCATTAATGGGTCATGTTGTCAAAACGAGTCAAGGGGCTGATTGGGGACCCAATGGGTCAGGTTGACCAAGTTGACCATGGCTGACTGTGTGGGCCCTCAGATGAACTCAAGTGTGAGTTAGTTCAGCTTGAGTTGGACAGATTTGGAGTAAGTTTTAATTAAGAATAGAGTTGACTCAAATATGGTGCATTAAATGTGTTGAGTTGGAATAAAAAGATCATGAGTCAAGTGAGTCAAGAGGAAGTGGAAAGGAGTTCTAATCTCACACAACTCTTAATCAAACCAATCCTAGCCGTTGGAATGAAGAGGTGCCTTGGCAAAGCCAAGGGACACCAAGGTTGGGCGGCATCATACATCTCATGAGATGCATGTGTTAAACATGAAAGGATGCAACATTTGGAATGAAGGGGTGTCTTGGATGGCACCCAATACCCCATCGTTTTGCCAAGGATTAATGAGGATTAAAGAGGGAGGCTTGGCTGATTTAACAAAAGGATAAACAACCACCATTTGGCCGAATTTACCTTAAAGAAAACCTTAGAAATTCATCCCTCTTCCCCTCTCAAGAACACCATCTCTTGGCCGAACCAGTTGCTGTGTTTCACCATAAGATCAAGCACCATTTCGGCAAGGGATTAAGGAAGAAGGAAAGAAAGGAAGCAAGAGGGAAGGAGCAAAGGAAATTGGTAAGATTTTCTTAAGTGTTCAAGTTAAACAAGTTGTAAGAAAAGGGTATGATTTGGGCTATCATTTGGCCGAATGCATCAAGGATTAGACCTTAGATGGAAGTTCATAAATAAGATGGAAATTTGATCATTAGGTTCGGCCATCCCAATGGCCGAACCCCATGAAAGGAATGGGTTAAATTGGATGGTTTTTGTAGAACAAAACCATGGACTGTTTTTGATACTAAGCTAGATTATTTACATGTTTTGAAAAGTTCTAAAATCATGGTTTTGAGTGTCATATGTTGGACTATGGATTGACCGATTACATCAGGGAATTTAGCCTTGGATTAGATGGCTTAAAAGGATAAAAAGTATGTCATTGGGTTCGGCCATCTTAGTTGGCCGAACCCCATGAAAAAGTGTGGATTTGTTTGATGTTCTTAAAGGTCAAAAACCATGTCAAGTCATGCTGATTTTTACACATGTTAGTTGGGTCATTTTGTGGCCGAATTAAGTAAGGATGGAAAGTGTGTTGATAAGGTCTAAAGGATGGAAATTTAGAACATGTAGTTCGGCCACTTTGGATGGCCGAACCCCATGGAAATAATTGGTTGATTTTGATGCTTTTTGGAATTTAAAACCATGCAAGTGTGAGACTGTTTTTAGATGTGTTCATTAGAACTAAAATGCATGTTTTAAAAAGGTTAAAACCTGGATATGGAAGTCTTATTTAGATCTAGATAAATGATTAAGAGGTTCAAAACCAAAGGTCATAGAGTTCGGCCAATGAGCATGGCCGAACCCCATGAAGTTGGGTTGGTTATTGGATGATTTTTAAATGGTAAAACTCGGTAATATTATGTTGTTTATTACATGGTTATTGAAACGTAAAAGTATGTTTATGAGGATCAAGTCATGGACATAGAGTTCGGCCACCTTGGAGGGCCGAACCCCATGAAAGTATTTGTTGTGAGATAAAAACCATATAAGATTATGGTGTTTTTAAGGAATCAAATGAATATAGGTTTACTGTTTTTGGTTGGTTAATATATGGCTGGACCATGTACTGTTCATGGTTGAAATAGCATGTTAAAACTATGAGTAATCATGGTGAATATTGAATGAAGTGAACCATAGAGTTCGGCCATGGGTATGGCCGAACCCCATGGACTATGGTATGGGTTAAATGGACTAAGGTTATGGTTAGTATTTGTTATTGCTTCCATGATTTTATAAAGGGTTTAAAATATCCCAATGGAGAACCATTTGGTGATGGATAAAAGGGATTACAAGGTTTCGGCCATGTAAAGGGCCGAACCCCATAATATAATCAAAGGTGGAATGATCATAGGTATGGTTGTATGGACCCAAAACAAATGGGTATGGTTCGGCCATGCTGTATGGCCGAACCCTACCAAGGTATTTTGTAGAATTTGATGCTTAATAGGGATTAAACGAATGAGAGACCAAAGGATAAATAGGTGAGGTTCGGCCATGGGTATGGCCAAACGCCACATAGTGCATTTTTTGGGCTTAGACCAAGTTGGAATTACATAATGAATGTTTAATTTGCTGCTATGAAAATAAGGTATCGAGACTTGCGAGAACGGCGTACGAGTCGTGAACGGCTGACGGTTAAGAAAGATCAAATACTGAAGTGAATCTTCAGTAGGTTTCCTTCCTACTTGTAACCACAATTATGATTCGGTCTTATTATGTTTTTATGAGATATGTTGTATTTGATTTACGTTTCAAATGTGGTTTTGAATGATGAGTTATGTATTTACAAATGACATACAATGCATTGACATCTCATGCATGGCATGGGATGATGATTGTGGAAACCGGAGCCCACACTCCGTCGGTATGCCCGTGATGCAACTGTGGGGCCTCCTTAGGCAGTGAAAGTCCCTCCAGGAGAATTATCTGATGATTATGAAACACCGGAGCCTACACTCCGTTAGAATGCCTAAGATGCAACTGTGGGGCCTCCTTAGGCGGTGAAAGTCCCGCCAGGAGAATTAATAGGTTGATATGAGACACGTCAAGTGATGGCTATATGTATGTGTGATGGGGTGGGGCTCATTACATTTGCATACATACATAGCATGGTTTATATGTTTTTGATAATCAGACATTTGTTATATGCATGATTTATAAGCTAACCTTGTGGTAGCCGTAATCAGGAACCTACTGGGTACGTTGATCTAACGCCCTAATTCTATCCTCAGAGGAGAATGCAGGTACAAGGAAAGGAAAAGACAAGGTTGATAATAAGGAGGGGAGCCAAGCCTAAGGGCTTAATTGTTGTTCAGGACTCTTTATTACTGTCGTTTGAGTTATATTTTGTGGACATGTAATAAGTTGATACATTGCTATGGTTTGATTAGGTATTAACAATGGATGGTTGTTTTATGTTAATTATTAATTGAGACTTGTACTTGCTATCTGTTCAATCTTTTTCTGCAGTTAGTCTAGTTTATTCCGCAGGTCATTGTTTAGTTCCATGTGTGATTGATTATCGTGGGTTATTCCATGCACACATGGGTGGCCAGTTAAGGGTCGAACTTTGAGAGTCCGAAACTTAACTCGCGCCGTGACGTCTCTCCGCCCATGTCCGGTATTTAAGTTTAAAAAATAAAAAATAGACTCTGAAATTATCTCGGAAAAAAGGCGGGGCAATACAGTTGGTATCAGAGTGAAACGGGAAGTTGAATCATCGAAGTAAGATTAAAACGGTTTCATGTCTCACTGACAGATAAGAATCCCAACTGACCGACTCTTCGAAGTTCGCTGACTGGGGGCCGGATTAATTTACTTCAAGTGACTCAGACTGAACAATCAATCTGAGAACGACAATGAAAGATAGCAAAGTAAAGTACAGTCATCATAACTGGATATGTCAAACATAGCAAATAGGATGCACTCCCCTGAAATCCCCACACTGAGAAACAAGCAACAGGAATTTAGAGATTTCCCCAGAAACAAAAGAACACAAAGAATGATGATTTGGCAATCTTCCCAAACAAAGCACATGAGATTATGTATGAAAAATCCCCAAAAATCAAGACTGGTTCTTTATTGGAACGGTTGTTGTTGATTTATATGTTTTAAATGTTGTGGCACAGATATGTCAAGCAACGAGGAATATACAGAGTTATGGGATAAAGGGACACCTAGCTGTCCAGTAGATTTGGTGTCGATTTCCAACAGTACCAGCATGGAAGTCAACATGGACCTTCAGGAGGGACTTCCTGAGGAAGATGATATGGACTTAGCACTTTTTCCAGAGGATCTGATGGATGACATTCCTTGGATAATGGAACCTCCCGAGGAAGATGATGTGGACTTAGCACCTCTTCCGGAGGATTTGATGGTTGATATTCCTTGGATAATGGGACCTCCTGAGGAAGAAGAAGAGGATCTAGCACCTTTTCTGGAGGATCCTATGGCAGATGTTCCTATAATATTGGAATCGCTTGGGGAGATAGATCCCTACGATACATGTGAGTTGTACAACCAAGAAGGGCACAACTGTATGTATTGTCCTCACCCTCTAGGCGTTGTTTGCCCGTTCTGTGGACTGCGTGGGCACGGAGAGGCTAGGACTAATTGTCCTTATAATGGAGGACCTGGGCTAATACCCTGTATGACGTGTGAAGTGTTGGGGCACATGGCGATGACATGTCCTAATAACCACTTTAGGTTCACTGATGATGAAGGATCTTCTACGGAAGACTAGGCTAGGAAGTAGTATGAAGGGACATTTAAAAAAAGAGGGTTATATTGTAAGGGTTTTTTTTTTTTTTTATAGGGTTTTGTTTAACCCTACCCACCTTTGTACAAAGATGAATTATGAATTTATATAAAGTATGCGATTTTATGATTTTAATGAGGATTTGTGGCATTTAATGTATGTTGTCCCCGTCGGAGACACATCATTAGGACTCATATGTACGGCATTGAACACTGAACTCGCGGGATTCAGATTCGAGTTCAACTATTTAGTAATCGATATGGCTGAATACGATGTTATATTTGGCATGGACTGGTTGACTACATATCAGGCCCATATTGATTGCCATCTTCGTAGGGTGATATTTTGGTCACCTGAGGGAAAGCGGTACGTGGTACACGCTGACAGACAGGGCATCCCTAGAAGGCTGCAGGAAGAATTGAACCATCTTGTCTTGAACAGCCTCAGATTAGATAGGGCACCAATAACTAAACTTCCGACGGTAGTAGCAGATTATGCCGAGGTATTCCCAATAGAGCTCCCTGGTTTGCCACCCAAGAGGGAAATAGACTTTGAAATCAAATTATGCCCCGGCGCCGCTCCAATATCATTACCCCATTATAGGATGGCACCAGCTAAGATGACCAAGTTAAAGAAGCAGATTGATGAACTACTCAGACTGGGTTTTATTCGGAATAGCACATCCGCATGGGGAGCCCCGGTATTATTTGTGAAGAAGAAAGACGGTACCCTACGAATGTGTGTGGATTATAGAAAGTTGAACCAGCTGATTGTCAGGAATAAGTATTCCCTACCCCGGATTGACGATTTGTTTGATCAACTTAGGGGCTCCTCTCACTTCTCCAAGATTGATCTAATGTTCGGGTACCATCAAATCCGGGTTAGGGAGGAGGACATAGAGAAGATAGCCTTTAGGACACGGTATGCCTTATATGAATATGTGGTCATGCCGTTTGGGCTTACAAACACACCGGCTGTATTCATGGACCTAATGAATAGGATATTCCGTCCTTATTTGGATCAGTTTGTGATTGTATTCATTGATGATATTCTGATCTATTCCAAAAGTTAGAAGAAACATACCGAGCACATGCGGATAGTCTTAGACACCTTGAGGAAGAACCAATTGTATGCCAAAGCCAGCAAGTGTGAATTTTGGCTATCTGAAGTCAACTTCATGGGGCACATTATATCAGAGGAAGGTATAGCCGTGGACCCGACTAAAGTAGCGGCAGTGAAGGAGTCGAAAGCCCAGACGAATGTGACAGAGATCCGCAGTTTTCTGGGATTAGCCGGTTACTACCGGAAATTCATCATGGACTTCTCCAAGATTGCAACTCCACTTACCCGACTCACTCAGAAAGGAGTCAAATTTCAGTGGTCAGATCTATGCAACCAGAGATTTGAGGAGCTAAAGGAGAGGCTTACGACCGCTCCTATTCTGATTTTGCCGAAAAGAGGTAGAAATTATGAGGTGCATTGTGATGTTTCCGGTGAGGGACTGGGGTGTACACTCAGTCAAGGTAATCGTGCGGTGGCGTACGAGTCAAGACAGTTGAAAATTCATGAACGCCATTATCCCAAGCATGATCTAAAACTAGCAGCGGTGGTCTTCGCTCTCAAAAGCTGGAGACACTACCTTTATGGTGAAAAGTTTGAAATGTTCTCGGATCACAAGAGCCTGCAGTACTTATTTGATCAGAAGGAACTCAACATGAGGTAGCGCAGGTGGATGGAATATCTGGCGGATTATGAATTCGCACTTCGGTATCATCCTGGCAAGGCGAACAAAGTGGCGGATGCCCTCAGCCGCATGTCACATGTGACAATAGCCAACTTGATCAGGACGGAATGGGAGGTATTGAATACCATTAGAGAATTTAAACTCTACCTCAATAACCATGGGACCATGTATAATCTGATCATACGATCCAACATGGTCTCCTAGATTGAACGAGAACAACGGACAGATCCAGAGGTGGAGGAGATTTGGGCTAAGATGTCTACCGGTGAGGTTGTACCGGAGTGGGAGTTACGACCAGGACAAGGTCTTATGTTCTGAGGCAGGACATATGTGTCTAAGAATTGCAGAAAAGAGTTGCTGATTGAAGCACACCAAACCAAACTCTCTATCTACCCAGGCAGCACCAAGATGTATCATGATCTTAAGAGGCACTATTGGTGGCATGGGCTTAAGAAAGATGTAGCAGCATTCGTTGCTTGTTGCCTAACTTGTTAGCAGGTTAAGGCAGAACATCAGAAACCACCGGGTTTACTCACACCCTTATCGGTGCCAGAATGGAAATGGGAGCACATATCCATGGACTTTGTAACAGGGTTGCCAAGGTCATCAAAGGGCAACGATACCATATGGGTCGTAGTGGACCGGTTGACCAAGTCTACACATTTCCTTCCCATCAAGATGACAGATTTATCAGAGACTTTGGGTCGACGGTACATCCGAGAGATCATCAGGTTACATGGTATTCCCCGGTCTATTGTGTCCGACAGGGATGGTCGATTCACCGGCAGAGTATGGAAGGGCATGCAGTCGGCTATGGGGCCGACGTATTGACTAGCACAGCATTTCATCCACAGACTGATGGACAGTCGGAGAGGATGATACAGACACTGGAGGATATGCCGAGAGAATGCATGCTAGACTTCAAGGGCGGATGGGAGGAACATTTGCCACTGATGGAGTTCTCTTACAATAACAGTTACCAGGCAAGCCTCCAGATGGCTCCATTTGAGGCCTTGTATGGTAGGCCGTGTAGATCGCCAATGTGTTGGACAGAGGCCGATGAGCCTGCGTTGATTGGGCTGGATTTAGTTGCGGAGACTACAACATAGATTAAGTTAATACGGCAACATCTACTCACTGCACAGAGCCGTCAGAAGAGCTATGCCGACAAAAGGAGAAGGTTCCTCGAGTTTGAGGTGGGAGACTTAGTGTTCTTAAAAGTCTCACCACGGAAGGGGCACATGAGGTTCGGGAAGAAGGGGAACTATCGCCTAGATTTGTCGGGCCGTTTCCGATCCTGAAAAGGGTGGGGGGGGTAGCTTATCAGTTGGCGCTCCCTCCACAATTATCATCTTTACATGATGTATTCCATTTGTCCAGGTTAAGGAAGTACAACTCCGATCCTTCTCATGTGTTGAATGTTCAAGACATCGAGGTACAAAGCGATGTGACATATGTGGAGAAGCCGGTCAGAATAATCGGGAGAGAACAAAGGGTGCTGCGGAACCGCGCCATTCAGTTCGTCAAGGTGGTATGGGAACGACATGGCAGTGAAGAAACTACCTGGGAACTTGAGTCAGAGATGAAAGCCGCTCATCCGAACTCTTTGCATGAGTTGTTTTGAACCCCTACTTCCCTCGAATTTTCGGAATGAAAATTTCAAAGGAGGATTCTATTGTAATAGCCCGAATTTTTAAATCAACATATATATGGCATTTATTTATTTTAATAATGGAAAAAGTGGAATTTTGATGTTATGGATGTTAAATGGATCAAAATTTGGGAGAAAGGCCCAAGTATGGTCCAATGGACCATGGACTTGATGGAATTCAATTAAGGGGTCAATACTGTCAAATTGGGCCCGATAACCGTGTGGGACCCAATGGGTCAAAATGATTCAAACTCTAAGGTAAATGGTAGAAAATAATTTGATTGGGCCATGGGCCCAATGGTGACCCAATTAATTGAAATGGGACGAATTGGATTAAACCACCTAAGTTAATGATGAGATGATTAAGAAGGCATAACCAAGCGGGGCCCACCTCCACCTCACCAAGTGAGGTGGCGTGCGGACCAAGGAAATGGTGGGGTTTACCATCATGGTTGACCTTGGTCAACCATGGATAAGTTAAGGGGACTAAGGAGAATTAAAGTAGATTAAGTTGATTAAATTATTTAAATCATCTAAGTTAAAATTAATGGGGTTTAAGTGACATGGCCGAATGGGGCCCACCTCCACCTTATCAAGTGAGGTGGCGGGTAGGGTAGGTGTTGGTGGGGACCGTCCACCATGGTTGACTTGCTCAACCATGGATGGATTTCTTAGAAAGAGAATTTAATGGAATTAAATTAAATAGGAATTAATGAACCTAAGTAAGGATAATTTAATTGATTAGGTTAGTCAATTAGGGTTCAAATGAATAAGTCAAAGGGACAAGTCAAAGGGTGGTTTCATTCCATTGAAATCACCCAAGGAAACACAAAGGAAACCATGGACTTAGGGTGGTGGTTTTATCTCAACCACCACCACTCACGGTATGAGGACCCATACCTCTCATCATATGGTCAAGTGGTCAAAGGGAGGAAGACCAAACCACTTCCCTCACAAAGAGGCCAAACCGTTGGCTTGGTGGTGGTTTGGTCTCAACCAACACCACCAAGGACAAGGAGCCCATACTTGGTGGGTGAAGGCCATCATGGAAGTGTGTGGTCTAAGGAACCAAGGATGGATGGCTTTCACCTTACCACTCAAGCCACTCTCATTCCTCTCCTCCTCCCTCTCACCACCGTCCCTCATCTCTAAGGAAAAGAAGACGAAAAACTTGGAAAAAAAGAGAAGAAAAGAGAGGAAAAAGGGTTGTAAGCAAAAGGCCCACTACTCCAAGATCAAAGGTTGGGATCTTATTTCTCACCATCTCCTCCTCTCCCTCTCTCAAAATCTAACCCTACCTTAGCCGAACCCTAACCTTGGAGACTCCAATCTTGATCAAGCACATAGTGGCCGAACAACAAGGAAAGAAGAAGAGAAAGGGCTAAGGAAATCAAAGGAGAAAGAAAGACCGGAGGAGTCTTTGGTGTGTGGTAAGAAATTCTTAAACAAGAATTTATATTTTTTTAAGAAAAAGATGAGAGTGTTATGGAATCCATTTCTTAGAATGAATGGGGGCCACAACTGTTATGGGCCTTAGATCTAAGATCCATCCAATGATAAGATGAGAAATGGATGAAATGGAAGAGAGACTAGATTAAGAAAAATGAATAGACATTATGGACACCATTAAGATTAATTAAATATGGAAGTATGGGTGTTTTAAGGAATTTTAGGCCATAGGGTTTGGCCATATAGTATGGTCGAACCCCATGGTGAGCAATGAAGAAATTTAATATGGTTTTTGGGATAAGAACCATGAAGGGTAACCTATGGTGTCAAGATGATTGTGAGGTAAAAATTAATGATATTTTTAAGGGTTTTTAAACAAGAAAATCATGGGATATGAAAATGATTTAATGGCCTCCAAAAATGGTGAATGAAGGAGAATCATGAATCATGGGTTGGCCATCACCTGGGATGAAATGATGTATTTGTGGTTATAAAAATATGGAAATTAGTGGAGAAGAGTAATGGTAATTAAGTGGATTTTTTTAGTATTTTAAACAAGGTTTTAAATGAGTGGAAATGAGGTTCTTAAAATAAAACTATGGACCATACCATGGCCGAACCCCATGGGGAGACTTTAAGGAATTTGATGTCTTGGAACCATGGAAAATAAAATGGAATGATGGTTAAATTAAATGGACCAAAGTGTACCTCATGATGATTAATGAAGGATGATTTAAATTCAATTATGGTAGGACCAATGAGATAAAATGGACCCAAGAAAAATGGGAAAAGGCATTATGGGTTTGGCCATGGTGTATGGCCGAACCCATGACCCATTTGTAGGTCATGTTATGGGCTAAAAATTGAATTATGTATGGGATTAGATGTTTGGAAATAATTAAATTAAGTGGCTGATTTTAGGGATGTTATGTCATGGTTAATGAATCATTAATGGGGCTAAGCATATGGATGAATTATGGACAAAAATGTACATGGATGGAGGAAATACCAAACCATGGAAGTGTAGTGGCAAAACCGTTTATATGGCCACAATGAAGAACCATGGGTTCGGCCATGGTACATAGCCGAACCCCATATAGGTTGGACATGAACTTGGGTGCATTAACATGATATTATGAATGATTAAATGAGGCTTAGGTTGCTGCCTTTTAAGCTCACAAAATTAGAATGTTTAATGGGCTACAATATGGAATTGTGCATATGTTTAAATCAATGGAAATGAGGCTAAGTTAAGGGCTGATTTTTGATAATCTTGTAACATGATTAGGGATCATTAATGGATCTAAGTTAGTGATCAGTTAGGGACTTAATCATGGATAAAATATGGATTAATTTGTAAATGTATAATAAGGTATCGGGACATCGCAAACGGTACGCGATCGGCAACCGGATTATCGAACGAAAATGTAAAGGGACGCTAAGCGGTATTTGGTAGGATTCTTACCCTTTTGTAAGCCGTGGATTATGTGTATGTGATGGTTTCCGTATTTTATTTCGGTAATATATGATCTATTTTAAGATGGGCTTTAAATGCTATGGATTATTTTAAATGCTATGGCTTATATTTCAATGTTATGGATTATATGTATTAAAGATATGAATAATATATATATACTACATAGCATAATGCACTTACATCTCATAATGGCATGGGGGGAAAATAAAGGAACGGAGGTCCATGCTCCGTCGGGGGGCGACAGAGAAGAAAACATGGGGA